>OY293827.1:82039639-83239639 GCA_958507055.1 Crioceris asparagi
CATTTTTTCGCAAGCTAGGTTGTACCTTCAAAGAAATCAAAGTACCTTAGAATACAATGCTTTGTCAGCTAAAGTTCAAGCAGGATATTCAATTCAAAATGATTATCAAGCAAATAACTAAATTATCATGTTTGAGATCTCATAACATCTAAAATTTGACATCTTTTTCCACCACAATATTTTTTGGTCCAAATTATTAGATTTCAGAGATTGTCCAGTTTATATTTTCTGATAATTTGAAATACAATAATTACAACATAAAAAATAGTATTGAAGTTGGAGGTCTTCTAGGATATTGTAATAGTTGGATGTAGTAATAAATAATTTCAAAAATATATTTCCAATAACTGGATTCGACACAAAGGTTGGTAATTGCATAATTAAACAATTTTGGCGTTTCCCAGTCAATAAAAACATGTTTATATAGACTATGACTATTGACTATTGACTAGGCTGGTGACGCAAGAAATCAATCAATGAAATTATTGGCATGCGGATTGTTTCCATTCATACGTGAGAAGAAACATACAAGTGTTTGGAAAGTACAGATACGGACTAAGACTGAGATTTATCACAATCGAAATTGATATATTGTGTGAGAAGAAATATAATTTTGTTCAGTAAAATTACCCATGTATTTCTGATAAATTTAATGATGATCAGCTCATCATCAGTGTTCCTATCATACCAAAATTGGAGGTATTGAGTAACGTTATCAACAAGCAGTGAAGAAATATTTATTTTTCTATACTTTATTGTAGAAAAAAATTGTCTACACCTATAAGTAGAAAAGTTTTAAGGCAAACAACCAAATATATTTCATGAAAAACTTATTTTAACATAATATTCAATTGACCTCTAACATTTGTAAATAAGTTCAACTCGATTCCAAGTTACAATCATAAGATTTGTCTCACGATATTATTTCACGAATCTTCAGATGGATTGCTTTGCTCCCAGAGGATAAAGTAGAAGATAAAGTTTATTTGGGCGTCGCTCATCTCCGTCCCGAAAAGGTCATAACCAGGTAAAATGAATTATAGTGAGATCGGTAAAATCCCCATCTCCGTCAATTTTCAAAACGCAATTGAAAACTAATTAAAACGGTTTAGTAGGTACCTGAAATGTGGAAAACCATTTAGAATAATTTTAAAAATAATTAATGCTTCTAAAGAGATTCATTCCTAGTTTTTATTATCATCCGGAGAGTGATAGATCGGGAAAATGAGTGACTCCGCTTAGATTAGCGAATTAACTAGGCTAACTTTTTTTGGCATTGAATCGATCGATATAAACTTAGTGAATTTATTCGTAAATTATGTTCTGGGGAAACAAAGTGGAAGTGTATTAAGAAAAACTGCAATGCCTATCTGAAATCTATAGGAAATTCGTCTGATCGAATTCTTACATCATCCAATCAAAACCATAACCATGAACCAGAGTTGGAGAATATATTGCAAAGGCAAATTTTGACAACAACAGCTAAAAGGAAAGCTGAAGACGATATTTGCGAAAAACCCTTAAAAATAATAAGACAAGCTCTAAGAGAAGAATGTCCACAGAATTATCTCACCATAAAGGACCTGAAGTGAGAGAGAAAGAATATTTACTGTGCCCGGAGGAAAATTCTATCAGCATTACCAAGATCAATTGCAAAAGTACACAAAAAGTTGCCGGTAATGGACCTGAAGACGAATAAGGGGCAAGATTTTGTTTTATTCAATGACCAATCTGTAAACCTCATTATATTTTCGTGCCATCCCAATTTTTTTTATGTAAAACAGAAATCTTGTATGTGGATGGAAAATCTTATTGTAAAGCACATCTCACATTCAATAAACTTTCAAACAAAAATATGTAATTTTTTCGTAAACAGTTATATGATTTCTGTGCAGGAATTAATACTGTAATAAATATGCACTTAGTGCCGGGCGGAGATGAGTAGTTTCGAAACAGGTAGATTTAGGGTTGTGGACACACTTGGGATATTTTTATGCACGGTACCTGCTTACTCGGACGGAGATGGGCGACGCCCGTTTATTTAATGGCAAAGATTTAAAAAAAAGGGGGAATATATTTCAAAGAACAATATTAATGCATCAAAGTTTGAGAAACGTTGAAAATAATATAATCAAAATAAGAATTGATATTTTGTACATCTTAGATAAACGAGTATAAACTTTTGGTATCTAGGCACCAAAGATATAGATGTTGACAACTATTTTTTCTTATCTTTTCTTCATCACTTTCACTGACTGGTTAGTCAATATTACAGCTAAATTATAAATAGTGCCTAATCACTAATAATATTACCATTTGGGGCGGTGTGGTTCATATAATTAAACACTGTCCGCCAGTCACGGACAGAAATTTATTGCAAATCGTCAGAACACATCAAAATATTTAAAGGTTTGGTATAGCTAGGTCAACGTCTTCATTAATGTGTAATCAGGAATAGACAGGATTCAGGCAACAAACTTGGTAATCATATGTATTTATTGATTAGTGATTAGCAAGAGGATAAAAAAAACTCTGCATGGTTACAACAAAACCTACTTGATTCCGATTCAGGTGGAGTTGTAACAAACCTACTAAGGACATAAATATCTGGATACCTATAATGCTCCCTGAAATATCATTTTCGATTGTAGAGTAATATTGTTGAGACTGTTGTGACCCTGTAGTAGATGAGGCTGGTAACTATATCTGCAGACCAGAAACTTTTTAAGCTTTTTAACGTAACTGATGTTTTTGACCGACGATCCCCGAACGGAGGAGGTATACAATTCGACTGTCTGCTTTTTTTATGTTTGACCGCGCGTTTTAGATAGTAAACGAACTGCGATTTTGATGATTTTTGATTCGTTTGAAAGAGGAGGACTGAGAAATGGTCCCATATTCATAAAAAAGCAAATCCAAAATCCCCTTCACTCTAAAAACTACGCCCAAAGGGGGTGTAGGGGGCAAATTCTCTCGAAAATCGAAAATCTGAGTTGGTATAATTAAAGATAGGACAATATCTGGAAACTTTCAAATGAACATTTTTTCAAAAGAGTTGTAGTTAGATTGATAACTTTTGGCACCAACTTCACAAGTACCATCACCAATAGAAGTAATATTATTTTATACTTTTCAGTGCATCAACTAATAACGTCGGTCCAATTTTTTGTAAAAAATATTTATTTCACACTTTTGAGTGTAACATTACTCCCGAAAATCGTTGAACGTTCACATATCAATGAAGATAGTACTTATCCTGTTACCCACGTATATTCCTTGTTTGTACTTAGTTGTTAATATTGAGATCTCAGAATATCGCTGCGGATATACGCTTGAATATTTTAGTTGTTACCATTTTAACACCGATTTCACTCGAAAACCGTAACAGTAAGGAAAAAATGTTCATTATAAATGCTGCTACAAATAATTATATCTTTCATGTAGTATCGAAAAATTTTCAATTTTCGTCAGAAATTGTCCTCTCCACATAGCAGAAATTCATATTTAACATGCGTCAATCTCGAAAACCGTAACACTTTTGAAAAAATGTTCAATTTGAACGTTTCCGGATATTGTCCTATCTTTAATTATACCAACTCAGATTTCGGGGGCGGTTTTTGGAGGGAAGGAGATTTCGGATTTGCGTTTTTATGAATATGGGACCATTTCTCAATCCCCTTCTTTCAAATGAATCGAAAATCATCAAAATCGGAGATCGTTTACTATATAAAAGGCGCGTACGAACCAAAAAAAAGAAGTAAAAAAAGAGCAGACAGTCGAATTGTATGCCTCCTCCGTTCGGGGTTCGTCGGTCAAAAATACTAGAGCGTATTTCCGCGGCGATGCTTTGAGAAATCAATAATGACAACTACAATGAAATAAATATTTTTTACACAAAATTGGACCGACGTTATTAGTTGGTGCACTGAAAACTATAAAATAATATTAATTCTATTGGTGCTGGTACTGGGGAAGTTGGTGCCAAAAGTTATCAATCTAACTGCAAGTGCACAACTTCAAAAGTAACAGCACCAATAGAATTAATATTATTTTATAGTTTTCAGTGCACCAACTAATAACGTCGGTGCAATTGTTTTGTAAAAAATGTTTATGGTAAACCAAATTAACGATTTGTCGGAATAAATCTTCGCTATGCTGAGAAGCAGATCGAAATAATGAGTTACGTTCTGTGTCGGTAAGAAAAAAGGTAGACGCATTTTCTGTGAGTCTGATTGTGAAGTAATAGGTCACATTTTTATTGCAAAAATAAACACTCCTATCCTACCAGACATAATGAACTCACTGATATTACATAAAACATAATAGAAACTTCAGAGCGTCAGGTAATAGCACATAGCCTTTATGTCAGATTCACAAGTGCCAAATTAGCCATCAGTTAAATGATTATTTGAAGCGAAAATCTGAGTGATATTGAGCAGACAATTGATCCTCTATAAAAACTTACAGACTCGCTTTTCTTTCATCCGATCTCTAATCCCTATCTCCGAAGATAGGAGTGTAGGTATAGTTTGATGTCAAGGTTGAAGGAAAAATAAAATTGTCTCTTTAATAGACAAAATCCTTTTTTTAATGTGATTTTGGCCAAAAACCATCATCAATATGTCATAGACCGTGAATAAAACAGAATAACAGAAAGCTTGCAAAAAAATATTGTGAGGCTTCATGAATCAAATGTTTGTTTATCAACTATACAATTCTGATACAACGAGCTTCATTAGCCTCAGCCGTAGTACGTCACATCTCAATCCCATCTGCTTCATGGTTCGCGGGTTCATTACCTACCTTGTTTTTCATTGTTCAATACAATTTTACGTCTATAAAAAATATGATAAGAATCATATTTTTTCAAATATTATTATAGAGTAGATATAATCATAAACATAAAATATAGGTATTTCTAAGGTTAACTTCTTTATTTGTGAAAATATATTCATATACTTGAAAGGAACTTATTATTTCTTCTATAAATTCCTTTTATTTACTACTTATGCTTTACTGAAATGAACGAAACTTTCGTATTGTGATATCTACTCAAACTTACCAAATTTTGTTTTGTTATTCAAAACATCTTCATGGATTATATGGTTGAAATTTGGTGACGTATTCGATTATGCCTGCTCTACCTGAAATATTCTTAGTCCTGTGTCAAAAATCAGTACCATCTTTCTTTTATTTTGAAATAAAAGCTATATTCTTCTCCGTATCATTGATTGATTTTCTAATTTCGAGTTGAATGAACCCCAGTTTTAATAATATATCTGTTACAGTTATTGACAAATGTTAGTTTTTCTAAAAAAAAAATTAAAATATTGCTGCAGTAGTTTACCAAAAAAGTTTTAATCTCGCAAACTATTCAAAATTGGAAACCCGAATTATGATGATGAAATCCAAGCTAACTTCTCATGTTCACGCAGTCGACTTTGAAATGGACCATTCAAAATTTGTCAAAAACTATTTTTTCTCAAATTGCTTCTATTATTTTAAAATTGAATTTTAAAATGTGTTTTTCAAGCATTCCCTATTCTCAACTTGTATCGAAATACTCATTAAAAATCAAGAAATGTATTATCTTGCTCAAATATTCTTTTTTTTTTGACCGACGAATCCCGAACGGAGGAGGTATACTGTCTACTTTTTTCTTGTTTGTTCGCGCTTAGTATATAGTAAACATACTCTGATTTTGATGATTTTTGATTTATTTGAAAGAGGAGGCTTCACAAATGGTCCCATATTCATAAGAACGTAAATCCGAAATCCCCTTCCCTCCAAAAACCGCCCCGGAAAGGGGTGTAGGGGTCAAATTTTCTCGAAAATTTAAAATCTTAGTTGGTATAATCAAAGATAGGACAATATCCGGCAACGTTTAAATTGAACATCATTTCAAAAGAGTGACGGTTATCGAGTGAGAGGCATTTCAAATCCACAAATATGTGCATTTTTGCTATGTGGAGAGGGCGATTTCTTTCGAAAATTGAAAATTTCTGGGCACTACATGAAAGACAATAATATTTGTAACAACATTTATAATGAACTTTTTTTGACTTAGAGTTACGGTTTTCGAGATAGAACGGTGGTAAAATGTTTAAATCTAAAATACTTATACGCATTTGCGCAGCGATGTTCTGAGAAATAATAGTAACAAGGACAAGCGAACAATATATATATATATATATATATATATATATATATATATATATATATATATATATGTGTGGGTTATAGAATATAAGCGGTATTAGCGAACGTACAACGATTTTCGTGAGTAATGTTACACTCAAAAGTGTGAAATAAATATTAAAAAAAAAAAGGACCGACGTTATTAGTTGGTGTACTGAAAAGTACGAAATAATATTGATTCTATTGATGCTTGTACTTGTGAAGTTGGTGCCAAAATTTATCAATCTAACTGCAACTGCACAACTTCAAAAGTAACAGCATCAATAGAATTAATATTATTTCGTACTTTTCAGTGCGCCAACTAATAACGTCGGTCCAATTTTTTGTAAAGAATATTTATTTAAGTTGCCATGGAAACAAAAGAACATTGTAACATTGAATTCATTCACACATGGCGTGTGCAAAAAATATTTAGTAGGTAAACTGTCCGTGAGTTTATTGAAAATATCCAAACTTATCAAAAACATTACGAGGAACGCTTTTAAAGTTAAGAATTAATGAGATCAATTTTTGAAAATTCTTTGGATCCATTACGACAATGCAGCCATTTACTGGTAATGGAAATAATCAAATTACCATTTTCGGATATATAACAAACATATCCTCAAACCTCTACTCTATACAAACGGCATCAGCTTACACCGTCATAATACCAGATTTATCATCCATAAGCATTTATTTTGTTAGTTTCGTTAAAAGACAGCTTAATTTTAGCAAATTAGCATTTTTGTGTTTATCTAAATTGAAAATCAAATAGGTACAATCTATATACAGGCTGTTTCAAATTCGACTCTCACCATTGTGATCTCGGAAACTATAGGGAATACGAAGATGGTTAAACTGGGGCAAAGTTGCGCATTTATTTGCTCAACAATACGCCGTTTAGAAAGTTTCGAAAAATTTGGAGTAGTTCCGGAGATATCCGGAAAAAACCAAATTTTCGGAAAATAATTTTATTTCTTAACGAATTTTTAAATAAATAACACATTTGCATTGTCACTTTTTTCACTCTTTCCAATGATTAATAATTTTGTAACCTGACGTTTCGTCTATGTGTAGCTATCATGAACTTTTTTTTTCTTATGGGAGCCATATTGACATTCCACAAATTTGAATAGCCCTTTTTATTACCTTTTCGACGATGTATCATAAGTTGGCCTTATTGTGCTAAAAATCCGAGAAATTAAATAAATTACTTTTATAAAGTAGTTGGCTTTGATTTTTCTAATCGGTGACACAAAAATTACATTCTATCTTATTGTCATTTTCTGAGTCGTTGAGAATGGATTTCTCCAATGAAGAAAAACGAGATATGATAAAACTTTATTACAAGAATGATAGAAACAGTGAGAATGAATACATTGGAAGTGTATCATCTTAACATGTAGCTGAGTATGGTTTCTTCAAAAAAGCCAGACGAAAAACTGGAGACAGGATTGATGATGAAATTAAAGAAATAATTACTGATGAAGTAGAATTAATCTTAAGTTTTTCAAAATTGCCAAGCCCATCGCAAATTCTGACCATTAATTTGGACAAATTTGGTTGTGGTTGTCATCTCTCGGTATAAATCTTAAGATACACTTCCAATGAATTAATTCTCACTTTTTCTATCAATCTTGTAATAAAGTTTTATCATATCACGTTTTTCTTCATTGGAAAACTCCATTTTCAACGACTCAGCAATTGACAATAATACAGAGTGTCATTTACGTGTCACCGATTGGAAAAATCAAATCCAACTACTTTATAAAAGTAATTTATTTGATTTCTCGGATTTTTAGGACAAAAAGGCCAACTTAATAATAATGTAAGGTAATGAAAAGGGCTATTTAAATTTTTGGAATAAGAAAGAAAAAAGTTCATGGTAGTTACACATAGACGAAACGTCAGGTTACAAAACTATTAACACCATTGGAAAGAGTGGAAAAAGTGGCAATGCAAATGTGCTCTTTATTTAAAAATTCATTAAGAAACAAAGCCAGGAAAAAAATAAAATGATTTTCCGAAAATTCGGTTTTTTCCGGATATCTCCGGAACTACTCGAAATTTCCAAACTTTCTAAACGGTGTATTGTTGAGCACATAAATACGCAACTTTACCCCAATTTAACCATCCCCTATAGTTTCCGAGATCCCAATGGTGATCGAATTTGAAACAGCCTGTATATAAAAGCCAAAACCACTCACTCACTGACTGACCGAGAATCATTCCCACGGCCAAACGGCTGGAGCTAGGTAAGTTGAAATTTTCAGGGAAGCTCCGTTTTGTTTAGTTGGGAAGAGTAAGCCCTATCGATGGGACAAATACAATTTCTGTCTGTCTCTATGTTTGTACGCGCATCCCGGAAAAACTACTGCATGGAATTGCAATGCAGTTTTCACCGATGTATCACTAGAGGTCTAACTTAAAATATAGGCTACATTTTATCGCGTCTGTCTCTCTGTCTGTATGTTAGTACATGCATCACGATAAATCTATTACAAGGAATGGAACTGAATGCATTTTCCACGCGTACGAAGTCGCGGGCAAAAGCTAGTATATAATAAATATATTCTTTTTGGTGATGGACACCGAGAGGTGTGCTGTTTTATTATGTAGGTACGATGAAAAATTGAATATAGTAGGGGAATAAAGTGATTACATCAGATTCTTGCCAAAATTATTGATATTCGTTAGTAGTAATTTGTCATGTGTAACTTAATAAGAAAATGCTAAGAATATCTCAACAGGATAAGATATATCTTGATTTTTATTAAATATCTCCGCAAATGTTGAGATCGGGTATAGGGTATTCTTGAAAAAAACTCGATATAAAATTCAATTTTCTTCTTACTGTTGTAAAAAAAAACTATTAGTTCCAAGTTGGAAAATATAGTCTAAGACAAGTTTTGAATGTAACATTTGAAAGTCCTCTACGCCATTTGGTACAAAATGGGAAAATCGATGGAACACCAAAAGTTAGCTTGGACCTTCACAGCTTCAACATCTTCCCAAATTTGGGTCTACAATTTTCACCATTTTCGGGATTTCAACTTTCTCGTAAACCACAGCAGTGGTAATTTATGCCGAAAAATCTATAGGTATATGGCAATAAGTGTAACAGATAAGTTAATAAATATGTGGTTGATTCAACTCAGATTGAGAAAGCCAATCAAACCATATGGAAAAAATATAGGTTTCTATTTGAAATAAGAAGCACACCCTGTATAGTTGTATGACTAAACATATTCTAGTCAGATCGAAAATGATGAATTATGAAAAGCACACCAAGTTTAAAGATTCTTATCCATGTGCATGTTGGAAAACTTATAATGGACGGCCTACATAAATCCCCCTGTATAGTAAGTATAAACAACATTGACTTACATTGTCTGATAATCCAGGTTTTTGGCAGATTTTCGTCACAGATACAAAAATTCCAATTACGATAGTGCACCGCTTATCTCCAAAATGTATTTTTAATGATATAGTCGGTAGCAGGTCAGACAGCTCGTACTTCATAGAGTAATAGCGTCTAAGCATGGCAGCCAGTCGTTGTAATGTGTTTAGTTATCACTCTACGAAATTACCCGTAAAGGTGAAAAATTACCCAAGTATTGCGTATTTCTCAAAGTAGAGATGAACGTGTTTTTCCACTGGTTCATTGTCTACAAGCTTAAGTGTTATTCCAATAAAGTTGCCTAGACGTCTAGAAATATAATTTCTACTCGTATTATATTACAATAAGAGAGAAACGGAAAAATAGTTTTATTAAATAAAAGTGGTTTTCTGTGATTTCTTAAGAGTTTTACAATAACATTAATTCTATTGGTATCTACTGGTAATTTTGAAGTTGTGCAATTGTAAATAAATAGAAGACTCTTGGTACCAACTTTAAAAGTACCAGCACCAATCGAATTAATATTATTATGTATTTTCCAGGGCAACAACAATTGAAGTCGGTCCAATTTAAAAAAAAAAATCATTTCACAATTTTGAATGTAACATAAGTCATGAAAATCGTTGATCGTTCACAAATACAAAAGAAGTACTTATCCTATTACCCATGTATATTCTCGAATACCGTAATTCTATGAAAAAATTTTCAATTTAAATGTTGCTACAAATAATTTGATCTTTAATTTGGTCGCCTCAGATTTTACTATAACTCGAAAATTATTTTTTTCGACTTTCGATTTTCGAGATAAATTACACCCTCCATCCCTTTTGGTTGGTTTTTGTAGGGAAGGAGATTTCGAATTGGAGTTTTTATGAATATGGGACCATTTGGAAAAAAAAATAGCATATGTGATATCGCATACAGTGTGGGTGGCTGACGTTTGAACTTATCTTCCCCATGTTTTGGAAATTATCAAGAGAAATTCGTGTCATCAAGATTTAAAATAAAAAGTGTCATAACAAGTTCCGATCAATAAACAGTCCATATATCAAAAACGATTTTAAACATGTGCAAAAGAGCAGCTACATGATTAGTGTGTTGACATGAAAATAATTGTTCCTAATCAATCAGGTTTCCGCAAATGTCACTCCTGTGATTCCGTCTGTTGTTGTTAGTATCACTGATGATTTTATGAGGGCTCTTGACTGTAATAATTATGTTCTGGCATTTATTAAGATTCTTAGAGAGCCTTACCAACAGTAGATATTGAGATAATGTTGAAAATATAGTACTCACTTAGAAGTTAGGGATAATGTTTTAAGATATGCTTTAGGTCATATCTGTCTAACAGAGCCGATTATGTACTAGGTATATAGAAATTATTTGTGTATATTATGATGTACCACAAGGAAAAGTTTTCAATCCATTATTATTCTCATTATATGTATACCTATGATATGGTGAAGGAAGCCAAAAAAAAAAAATGTTTTGCTTACGGACAATGTCGTGAGCAAGAACATAGATCAAATGCATAAGACCACTGAACTCAACAGCTTATTCAAAAACAGATTACTGCACTACATATTGAATTTTGTTAACACGTCTATAGTAACTGGTCATTTCTAGCATAAACAGAAGTAAGTAGAATTGTACCAGTACCGAATACCATTAATTTTGATAAAGCTACTAACTTTCGCCCTATTAATACTTAATACCAACTTTTGAAAAAGTATTAGAATTTTAGAATTAGACTATTTATAACCGGTTATCTAGGCATTTTGAAAACACTAAAATAATGAATTACCAATCCTGATTCAGATCCAAATATTCCTAGGAAACTGCTTTACAGTTGAAATTGTCTAGCTAGAAATAAGGAATTGTTGCAGTCTTCATTGACTTCAAAAGAGCTTTCGTGTCTATCGACCTCTCACTTTTACTATTAAGGCTTCAATAATACACAATGACACTACACTTGGTTCAACAGTTTCCTAATGAATAGAGAAAAGTGTAAGAAATTGAGGATGTTTTTTCAGATAATAAAAATTTCACCACTGGAGTACCCCAGGGAAGTGTACTGGGACCTCTTTTATTTATCTCATGCCTAAATGATTTGAACTATATTCATGATTGTGAGTTTCTTAATCTATTTGCTGATGATATGTTGGTAATTGCAAGTAATGTAAATTTGGAAAGAGCAATTGAAAAAATAATTTTACTTCAAATCATATATCATACTTTCTAAAAATCCTTAAACTTAAACTTAATATTAGCAAAAGCCATGATCATAAAAAGACACTATAAATATAATCAGATTGATGAAAATGTGATAAATATAAATATTACGGGTAAAGCAATTGAATATGTCGAAGAAATTAAATATTTAGGGTTCACTGTTGAAAATAATACATTGCCTCAAAAAACATTTTCAGTACATGTTCAATAAAATATAAGAAAAAAAAATCTTTACAAGAATTAGCAGAGATCTTACCCTCCAAACTACACTGTTTATAAAACTATAATACAACCACATTTTAACTACTGTTAGTGTACTTGGGTTGCTTAATGGAACTAGTATCGCTGCCTTGCAAAAACTACAAAATAGAGGAATGCATTTTATTCCGAGATGCAGTGAGTATACCTCTATTTTATCAATATTTCAGGCCATGGATTTGATTTCTGTTAAAGATTTTCAGGCGTATTCATAATCCAATCTTAGTTCGGTACTACCTAGTACCGTATTAAAATAAAAAAACAAAATACTATTCTACCATTACACTGACATAAGACTCATAAACCTAATTTAAGTTTAGACCTCCGCACTTAATTTAGTAGCGGACTAAGTATCGATTATGAATACGCCTGTTTTATTATTCTATGATTTTGATCTATAAGATTGTATCTGGTGAGGTCAATTTATTGTATTCCAAAACCAAATACACAATTACCTAGCCCTCTAGAAGAAACAATAATTTTTATGTTCAAAGAACAACTTATTTATTATTATTATTTATAATTTCATAAAGGCTTGTTAATGTATAAAAACTTTCTGTCGAAATCAATCAAACCCATTCATTCAATGAGCTCAAACACCAACTAGGTACTCCTCTACATTATAACAAAGTATGTATGAAATAATAGAAACCTAAATTTAGATTAAACATGATAGAGTTAATTTTATTCCTTTAATTAGTAGATACACTGTAATGCATCTTATTTGACAATGTTACACATAGAAATTTGTATTATGTTGTAGTATGTAGAATGTTTGTATATTGGGTTGCCTAATTAAATAAATAAATAAAGTATTATCTATATCTATCTACAGTTTGTTTCACGAATGTTGGCGTCTGCCTTGAAAACACGAAAAATGGATCAATTCAACTGACAGGAGTAAATCAGTGGCGTAACGATTTCCAGCTAAGATATGGCATTTAAGGAAGTTTATATAATTAGAGGAAAAAATATCGATTGATTAAATAAGCAAACATAATATGAAAGATTTATTATTAACAATAATGCAGACACACAAAATACAAATTTATTGCTTGACTTATGAAATATAAATTTATGCACCTGAATTATCTGAAATGTCACAATGAAATGTTTTTTTCTGTTGAATGTTTTTTATAATGTGATATGTACGAGTCTTTACTATACCGACTGCTGCAGCAAGCCTCATAGGATTAGGTTAATACCATGATGTATAAAGATACCATGGTTAATACTTTGTGCACCTACACCATAAAAAACATTGAATTTCCAATACAAAATATTAAAAATTCAACAAAAAATATTGAACTTCCAATATTTTGTATTGAAAATTCAACAATCTACAATCTACGAAACTGATTGCCCGGTAAGTGCCGGGAAAAACAGTTAGTACTAACATATACGAGTAACGACTTTTCGTATGACCACAAAAATCTCGAAAGCTACTTATCCGATTTTAATATTGCTTTTATTTAATTTTTTATATTTGTGTGGGTGACATAGGCTATATTTTATGTGTTTTGGTCTCCTAGGTTGAGGGTTCCATATCTGTAATTCCCAAAGAAGTGTCTCAGCTCTATGGCTGAATTTTCGTGGATCTTTCGGTATATAATTGTGTGTAGTATGTCACTGGACTGTTTTGTCAGAGTCTGTATGTGCGATTGGAATTTAAAGGTGGAGGGTCCCATACGGGAAAATCCTTAAGACATATGTAGGAAAAATTATTATGCTGTTCTCTCTTGGTGCATATCTGTGGACTGATCTGGTTTGGTGTTCAGACTGGTCCTAGGTGCGAGTAGGTCTCATAGAAGGGTTCCATACTCAAGACTTTTAATGACTTTATGTTTTCGTTGCACAATCTATGAAAGGTTTTGCCCAGAAAGTGCCGGGTAAAACAGCTAGTAAAATTATATACCTATGGAATAAAAATTTCCATGCAAAGGCCTTGTCGGAAATACGCATCAGAGACAGATACTACCTACTTGTTCTTATTGGTACATTGGTGCGACAATGAATACAATTATTTGGGTTCAGCCGAGCTTTCGACAAATTTTATTATCTTCGCCATGGCAAACTACAAATCGTTACAAATTATCTCTATTAGGAAATTTGTGGACCAGACTCGATTTGTCGAAGTTTTTTTACAGACTTTAGTATATCTACTCATCCTTCGCACTAAAGAAAATGCCTGAAAGTGCGTCATGCGTGAACTTTTTTTCGTTAAATATCCCTTGATCTGAGGAAGTTGTTAACTTTCAATAGAAACTATTGAAAATATATTCTCGACTATCAATATCAAATAGTGATAGGTAGATATGAGTTCTGGACCAGTCTTTTGCATCAATTTAATCCGCATTTGTAATAAAAGCTTCGTTACAAATTCCAGGACCGAATTTGTAACTTGATGCTTTATGCTGGTAAAATTGAAATAGTCCAGTAATAGGTAGTTAGAAAACGTTTCGTACCAAGTTGTAGCAGCACTTGGTAGTAGAATTGTAATTAATTTGAATTTTTCAGTGCATTCATAGTCATTAACACTATTAATTGATCAGTTAGATACAGAGATTTTGAAACAAGCCGGAAACAGAACTTACTCTAACTCGGACACCCTATATATTTTTAAATATCCAATTAAAATTTTACCGAATTTCGTCCCTTCTTTATTGTTGATGTCTTAATTGTTTTAATATGAGACCATTGCTCTAAAGGCATCTTTCAAATAAAAAATAAATCATCAAAATCGGAGCAGTTTACTATGTGAAAGACACATAATAACCAAACGTCGAATTGTGTACCTACCACCTCCGTTTGGATAGTCATTCAAAAATAAACTGCCTGCTGTTTTCTAATTAGATAAAAGTAAATAAGTAAGTAAATAAATAAAAAATAAAAGTAATATTTTTGGTCTTGCGTACCTTGTGAAGAAATAGTGATCAATCATTTCACACGATGCATAATTGCTGAATAATTATCTGATATGTCTTGTAAGATATTCGAAGTGGCTTTTTCTTTAGGGCACCAATTGACAGATTGGTCGAGCAGATGCCCTCAGCCTTATATTTCCGAAATGGATAATGATCATACACTAGCAATAAATTTCGTTGGAAAACTCTTGCTCTTCTAATGTTGATATTCCAAAGAATAATTGTACCTACGTTGGAACAATAATTTGAATAAGAAAGTACCCAAAGTCATTTTAGTCACTGATTCTCTCCAACCACTTGCTAATTTATAAGTTATCAGGCTCCATCAACAAATAGTAGGTATATTTCTTCGCGTATTATCTAGACTGACCAGATGATCGATTGGTATGTGTTCAAAATGGGCGACGGCGCGTACATAGAGAGCTACATTGTATTGCACTTTTCCGCCCGATCATTCATATTGAAATAGCACACTGGCGTAATGATAGCTTTTTCGAAACTCCCAAAGCTATGCTAGTCAAGCTGCTTTTGATTCCATATTCTGACGTTATTCACGTTAACACGCCTTCGTTGTGTGTTAGCATGTATTAATGGTGCTGGAGATTTTTAATTCCTAGAGAAGCGGTAAGCTTAGGTAAATTTATTATAGAAATGTACCTATTGCGATCGTTCACACTTTTGAATTTCGAAAAAAATTCAACGGCATGTTGTTATATGTCTATAAGTTAGTCCAAAAAAACATTTGGTTCAAAAGTTTATATATCTTTATATATATATATATATATATATATATATATATACATATATATATATATATTTGATTCTGAATTCTTGACTGGTTTATTATTTAATAAAATAGATTTTTGTTGGGGATGCAGTCATTTAATAAATAAAATTCTTTGGATTATGCCAAGCTTTCGAGAATGTTTATTCTCTTCGTCGGGGCAAAATTCGTGAATTTATATAAAATTAACCACAAACAGGAAAGATTTCATAGTCAGCAATCAGAAATGTCAACTAATGACATTTGATTGATTGAACTATTATGAGCGATAGATAAAGTATTAAGGCCGATTCTCACCAAGCGGTAACAAGCGAAGCGGCGCGTAAAAATGAGGCTCACAATAGTTTGCGTGCTATTGAATGATACAGTTCTCACTTAGGCACAGCAGCGGGATGCGCAGAGTTCGGGCCCGACGCGTCAACTTTTAAAAGCGGCCGGGAACGTTGAGTCTCAAGAGAACCAACCATACAAAAACTAAAATATTAAAGAATTAATATGTACTTTTAAATTTAAATTATTTGAAGTGAAAAATGTTTGGGAAGAAGTTATAATTGGAGCTACTGTATAGGTTGTTCTTGAAATTGACACAAAAGAGTTCAACTGTTTTGTTTCTTCTGCTACCAAATGCCGCTTAGGTGGGAATAGCCTATACGAAATTGAGGTTGCGCTTCGCTTCGCGCCGCTCCGTGCCGCAACACTCGATGCCGGCTAGATGAGAATAGGCCTTTAAGCTTGTATTATGGTGGATATGAACAATCGGCAATGGTGTGTAATTAATTAATTAAATTACGAGTTATGCGTACCAGTCAATGATATTAAAGTATGAATTTAAATGATTAATGCCTACCTGGTAAATTAAACCTACAGTTTAGCAGCAATTAGAACGTTTTGAATGATGAAACTAGCGTAACTTTAGAGCCGATTATAGTTGCCTAGTAGTGTTGATGATAGTTATCTGCGGAACTATTTCCAAAATAGCTAGTTTGGACCTCGACGATCACACCCATTAAAAAATGAAAGTATCGTCAATCGATTCCTCATACCAGAACTCAGTTGAATCACTAATCGACATCTCGACCCCCCAAACACCATATTCAAATTTTTATAGCAATCTGCGGAGTCATTCCCGAAATAGATAGTATGGACCTCGAGGGTCACACCCTTTAAGAATTAAAGTATCGCCAATTCGATTTCTCGACTCTTAAAACCCCTTTTTGTACATTTTTATCCAAATCTGCCGAACCATTGAAGAAAAAGTTTATGGACCTTGCAGGTGACACCCTCGCGTTTTGCTAGGGAAACCACTTATATAGACAATCTTAGAAATCAGAACCTTATCTATATACCAAATTCCAACAAAATCGTTAGAGCCGTTTTCGAGATAAAATTTATATATATATATATATATATATATATATATATAAAAATAAGATGAAGCTCTACACCTTTATGCTTTTGTTTGTCGGACACAACCACCCACTAGAAGCGGACCACGTGATTTCAAGCTTGTTAGCTTTCATCAGCGCCACATAAGTGGAAGCTGTATCCAACGATACTGATGAAAGCTAAAAAGCTTGAAATCACGTGATCCGCTTCTAGTGGGTGGTTGTGTCCGACTAAACAAAAACATAAAGGTGTAGAGCTTCTTTTATTTTTATATTTTATATCTCTTTCATAAATTGAACTAATAGATCTCTTTAATTATATATATATATATATATATATATATATATATATATATATATATATATATATATATATATATATATATATATATAAAAGTATTGCTCGTATTAATATACTAGATTGATTTTCCAGAAATCCGAGGTAGGAACTTTTAAAGGGAATCAGTTCTAGCTGTTAATAATTTATATAATTCTTATCTTTGGAATAGAAATGTGGATAGCTACCTAATATAAAAAGCAACCACTGCTGATTTTCATTTTATATTTCAATATCGATCAATATATACCTAATATAGTAACATTTTCCTAATAAATCGCAAAACAGCATTTTTATTGTAATTTCTGAACTTTTCTTTTTGGTACGTTTGAACTGCTTGAAATTCCATCTCCCTACATCGCCCGCACTATAATATGTTCATTATTGTAGAGACCTTTTTGTAGTGCTGATATATTTGCTTGAAGAACTAGTATCTGTTTCTTATCTCTTCAGTTGATTACAGAAGAAAAATAATAAATGAATTTATTATTCTTTGTTTTTAAACACGACAACAAAAAGGGCAATGAAACTTTGATATATTTCACAAATACAACCATCAACTTTCGCCAAATTCAATCCACTTCATATTTATGACCGTTTTCGAGATCCTAACGCTAAATTATCCCCATGTTGAACACACTGTATATACCTATATGACGGCTTGATACATTTTTATTTCCACGGCACGCATACGTATTCTGTTCTCGACCTTGTATTCGACATCCCGTTGTCTAAGGCCCTTATGTCTTGATACCCTCTCTACAAGGGTGGGTTTGATGGCTATATCCTACGTGCTCCGCATTGAAGAGGACCGAATCTGATAGGACATAGTGAAGGGCATCCATCAGTACTCGTCTTGTTTGTTCGTCAATGTTATTTAATAAAGTTTATTTTTTATGTGATAAGTACCGTCCTTAATACATTTAGTGCAAAAAGAGATAAATTGTTAAAAAATCTGGTGTGTCGTCTACTTCCTACCGCTCGCAGGCAAATTCGAGTGAATGAAAATGTTTACACTTTTACAATACATTCTTACATAGCGACGATAATAGCGGTAGTAAAGTAAAAATCATCAGGTCAAATCGTGCTACCACCGTGCTATTTCATTTTTTTTTTACACTGAACCTGTATCTGCCTTGTGCCTTGTTTCGGATAGCTACAACAAATAAAAATTATTCATAAATCTAGATACTTTCTAACTTATTATGTTAACATGACAAATATAAATAATGACATTTGTAATTGGTTCCTATAAAATTTTTTGTGTTTTTAGCTGATTTATTCTAAATTTACGACTGTAAGTATTTTTGTAATACTATTAAGTTGCTGTTAAAATATTTTTTTAACGATTTGTAATTTGCCCTGAAGAAGAGAATAAACATTCTCGAAAGATCGGCTTAATTCAAAGAATTTTATTCATTACATGACTACATCCCCAAGAACATATTTTTATCTATTTATGAACCAACCTAATATATAAATGTAAATTTACTCGAGTTCTGGACCCTGGTAAAAATAAACATTGTGTTTTTCTTGTAGGTAAAAAAGCTATCTATCTTTCCGAAGTAAGGTGAGAAACTAGACTGCATCAAGAAAAATTCTAACATGCTCGTTACTGTTATATAAAAAAGTCAATTTCTTAGTGGAGTGGAGTAGATTGATTGAGGAAAATAAACCTCAAAGTCATCTCCATAATTTATTAAAGAAAAATTAAATTCTTAAGGGTTGAGACATATTTCGAGTCTATATATACTATATATCCATCTTCAGTGAGGATACAAGGAATATCTGAAAGGCTGGAATAATTTAACAAACTAATATGTACAAAATAATTTGGCGCAATAGGTAATAAAAGATGAATACCTACTCATGTGGAGAGAAACAAACCCTACGCAAAAAACTGGTTAGTAGTAAAGATAAAGTCAATTCCTTAGAAAGATCCGGCGCTTATGAAATTTCCTGTTCTACCCCCAATCGTAATGCCAATATGCCAAATATGTAGGTCAGAGTGGCCGCAGAATAAGAACTAGAGTAGAAGAACATGCAAAGATTATTGAAAAATGTAAATCTAAGTTTCTTAGGAAACCTTTTTATGAAATTAATTCTGGTAGTTCTTTTGCCAATCATGATCTTAACTCTAAACATTAGATATTTTGATATTAATAATGACATTTGAATCTTACATTATGCTTCCAAAGGTCGCTTGTTGAACATTTAAGGGTTTTTCTTAAGTTCAGTCTAATAATGAAAACCTACATGTCACTTCAATAAATGATCAAAATAATTTTGATTGCTTACCTTTCAATAAATCTCTTCCATTCTAATTTCTTCTACATAATTTGATATCAAATCAATTAAAGATTTCATTATTTATCCCAGCTAACCATATGACGAATGATGACGTTAGAAATACGTAATTTTTGGGTCATTATTCATCATATTGGTCATTTGTCAAAAGATGACGTCAAAAAGCTGTCATTTCTGTGATGTTCCCATGACGTCATATTATTTCGTCACCAATGTTACGCGTTGATATATATATGAATGGAAGGAAATATATGGATACAAGAATATAATATCTCGTAATTATGAATAACGGAATATGTGATTTGGGAGTTCTTATTTTAGGTGTCTCTATAATTAAAAATACTTGACAAAACTATTACAAATGTCTTCAATATGATACGACATATTGAAGAATGTTCATTATTTTATCAGTTAAATCACTATATTTTTTCCACTAATCCATATGGTATAACTTCATTATGTAATCACGTTAATTATATGCTCGTTCTTTGTGTGTTTTGGCGCGCCAATTTGAATTGAACTGGCATCTGCTGTTTGGCGAATTGAAATCTTTGTTATGGCCCAATAAACGACCACGTTTGTTGGGCCGTGGGTGTGTCGCGAACGAGATTTACCGAAGGCTAATCGACAATTTTGACTCTTCTCTGGTCTCGTGAAGTGTGTGCGGTGTAAAGTGTTAAAGTAAATGTAATTAATAACAGTTAATAATTACTCCAATATTCTGTAATTTACTCCATTGTAGCAGAGATAACATGGTACATGATAGTGTGTCTATTCTGAATTTTGATTCTTTCTGTAGTTGTTGGTTCTGGTTTACTGTCCGTGCTGGCGACGTTATACGTTGTCTGTCATCTGTCTTTATTTCTGTTGAATGTTGAGTGAGCGTAATCCATATCATTATTAACGGTTATCTCTCTGTTATCTAGTAGTATAATCTAGAATAACAAGTAACAGGTATATACTCATTACATGTGATTTTATAGGCTGCTGAGAAATGCTATTTTATGTCGTCGAATTCGTGGAAGGGGGCCTGGCCGTTGTACCTTCACTGTGGCTGACCCCTAGGAAGAAGGAAGTCTATTGGCCTCCTGTCGAAGAATCCAATTTGTATAAGAAATTGGTCAAACGGCAGGAGGCCGTGGATGAAAATACTTGGAAATTATATTCCGTACGAAAAATGTTTTGTAGAACTGGTAAGAATCGAATTAAATTTCAAATTATAAAACTGCTTGAAGCAAGTTCACTATCCGTTTAGGTTAGGGTTAGCCTGAGAATCTAACTTGTTTTAAGTATTGACTGCTGGTTGCCTAGAAATATGCAGATATATCAATATCTTGATACTTTTCAAATTCATACAAGGTGTAAATAAAATAATATTTTAACCGAAAGCCAAAACACATTTATATATTTTGACTTCACACAATTACCTGATTTTTATATGATTTTGAAACTGCTGATATCAAACTAAAGAAAGCGGAATTGACGTCAAATTTGGACACCTCAGATGATGAAGCAAGTTTTTCAAAGTGTAAAAGGAAAAGGACACTAAGACGATTTTCATCTGGCAGCAGCAGTGGAAATGAGAATTCACCTATAAAACGTCCACCTGCATTTAAATTGAGAAACAACAGTAGAGGTAACTGTTGGATTACATTATAAGAAAATTAAAGATTACGAGTGTTTTACAGTAAAGTCTTCATCATTGGTTGAGCAAAGTGCTGTTGGAGATACATTGCATATAAATGATCGAGCAATATCAACACCATCGTCCGTCATTCATCAGACACCTTCAGAATCACAAGTAACTGCAACAACACCTTGTGGGTTATCATTATTGACTCCTACATCTGGCAAAACTATTCAAATTGATGCAAAAGGTGACTTACAACAAATATTCACTCAACTTATACAAATAATTACATCGCTTTTAGCCCATCAGACATTATTGCAGAAATTAATCAATATACAACAGCAGAATGCTCAAATTTTAGCCCTCTTGGAGCAAAACAATACTACAAGAGTGAATGATACCGAGGTCCCGGATTGTCCCGTAGCATTTCCTCTTTAATCACAGGAAGATTTACATATCTTAGAAAACTTTTTAGTTACTAATGAAAACGTTATGGTAATTTCTCAGTGCTGTTACTGAAAGATGATACCTAACTGATAACTCTGAAATTGGTGGTATCATATCTATCCAGAATTGGAGGAGAAAATGTGGTCGTGAAAACTAACAAAATTTTAAAATATATGCTATCAGATAAATTGGCAGCACAGTATAGTTTCTTCGGAAAGCGAGAAAAGCGGGAGTTTGGTAAACTAAACTTGTTTGGTATTATGCGAGATATGCTTTTACTTTTTCTGTACAATGATAAATATTTTATTTATGTTGTAAAGTCTCATGCACATAAGATATAAATTCAGAGTATCCCTATAAAACAGGCAGAAGTTACTTTATCTAAAGGAACATTAACTGTACTAAATACTATTTTTTTTATCGAATTTGGTGGATAATTTTATATAAAGATATTATTTTTAATTCAATCTTTTTTCAAGATTCAGTTAAAAGAGACATCAAAAACTGTACAGGTTATGAAATTGAGAAGGTTGTCAAAGTATGGTTGAAGCACGCTCCACAAAGATTGACGAAGGCGCAAAACAAAACAAATCTAAATGAACAGCTATTCTAGATTTGTTATTAGGAGTTACTGGTCATTTATTTTGAATGAGCAAATTTGTTTTGTTTTTATAATATTTTTATCAAAACTCATCAATAATTTAAGTTTTCTCTGTTTTTCTGCAAATTTATTGTAAAAATGCTCAAAAAAGTGAATTTATAAAAAAAGTAGGGAAGAGACAGTATTATCGACGAGTTTCTGAACATGTTACCACAGAAATGGAAAATATTTTTTGTAGTACAGAAAATGAGGGAACGGAAACAAAATATTCGGGTACCATTTCTAGTTCAGAACACGCAATTGATCAAATAGTTAGTGATAATATACTGGAAATTGATTCTGACCACTGTAATGAGCTACATTGTGAAAATGTTGATAACTACGATGTAGAAAATAATGAAGTCTTTGGAGAATCACGTAATTTAAAAGTTTCTGATTGTATCGAAACTATTTCAAATAATAGTGAGATTTACATTGAATTGAGAAATTGGGTTACTACCGAAAATATAGTACTTTCATCTGCTACAAAATTACTACATATACTAAAACCTTACCATACAAATTTGCCATTAGATTGTCGAACTTTAATCAAAAATCTCAGAACAATAAATGTGAAACAGTTATGTAATGGAGAGTATGTACATTTCAACCTAGACTACATTATCTAATATATTGTACTGAAAATTAAGGGTTCTATTCAATAGCATTGAATAGTTAATTAGGAAAAACGAACATTTCTCTATTTACAACAAACAACAAAAAGCAAGAGAAGGAATTTCACTTGGAATGAGCATGGAATGCCAAGGATCTGTCCAGATGAAACCCATGTGTTACGGAGAGTGAGGAATAGTTAAATGCACTTCAAATAAGTGGAAAAATCTAATTCCCTATATAAACTGCATATCTCATACGACGGGCAGATCATTTCTCCTAGAGACCTCGTAGGGTGAAAATCAGTGAAATTCGAAATCAAATTATTCCCAGCTGAATCATCAAGGAAAAAGAAGAGGACATCTGTAACCAGACCAGACTGCACTTGTCATCGATAAATATGGTATCAAATTGTATTGCCAGAGGCGTACCAAAACCATTTTATTTTGGGAAAATAAAATTCTGAAACCGGAAAGTTGTGTTTTCTTGTTATTAGACAAAGCCGAAAGGATCCCGAACTGCAATTCAGTACAGTTGGTGTCAGAAGTGGGATATCTAGTCAAATAACAAAAACAGAAGATGTCCACAAGGAAGGCCGACATGGAATCCATCATAGCAACCCTTGCCGAATTGATGAGACAACAAACAGAGCAAGCGAAACAACAAGCAGAGCAGGCTAGCAGCATGGAAGACAAGTTAGCAGAGCAGTCCAGCAAGTTAGCAGAGCAGTACAGCAAGTTAGCAGAGCAGGCCAGCAACATCGAAACCAAGTTTGCTGAGCAGGCTGAATAGGCCAAATCACAAGCTGAGCGAACCCTAGGATTAGAGGAGCGTATCCTGCAGGGTATGGAAGAACGGTTGAAAGTGGAGCAAGCCAAACATTTCGGAGAGATGCGAGAGCAAGTCGATCACCTTCATGATCAGTTGACAGATCAAAAGGACCTATGGAACAACAGTATGGACGCCCTGACCGGCAAAATAGAAGAGGTTAACGATAGGACGAACGCCGCCGTGACAACAGCTGAAGAGGCCAAGGCAAAAACGGAGCAGCTGCAGATCAAGGTGGAGAGCATGCAGACAGTACCGAAAATGTTGTGGAGCGGCTCAACTTCTTAGAAAACCGTTCCTGTTCTGGACATTCTACAAGAGCTGATAGTAAAATCCAAGCCCCCACCTACGACGGCAGCACCTCTTGGACAACCTATCATTGGAGCCCAATGGAAAAGGCGAGGGCACTGGTATTGGCACTCCGCAGAAGTGCTATGGAGGTTCTGAGATCGTTTCCCGATGGCCAATCATGGAGTTTCCAGCAGTTGGTTGAGGTCATGGAACTGCGATTTGGGGAGAAACATCAGGCCGCCATCTTCAACGCCCAATTGAAACATCGAAGTCAACGCTCCAATGAATCGTTACAGGAGTTGGCAGCGGACGTTGAAAGGTTGGCACATCTGGCTTATCCAGTGAAGTACGGGCACGCCTTGGAGTGTCAGCGTTCATAGATGTTATCAAAGATGGTGATATCCAGCAGGCGTGCGGATGCAGCGTCCGAAGTTGATTAGTGAGGGACGACGCTATTATAGGGCTGGATTTTCTAGCGACATTTGAGATCTTGATAGATCCAAAAGGGCGAAGGTTAAAGACCAAGAGAGAAGAGATCCTCTTAGATGATGGGTATAATTCAGCTGCTATTCTCCGGGTTTCCATTGAAGAGGATGCTAGGGTTCCAGCACGAAGAGAAAATGTGTTGATGGCTGCTATCACGGGTGATACTGGTAGACAGTTTGTGGGCGTAGTAGAACCCCAACAGCAGAATCGACAGCTACTGGTGGGACGTACCTTGAACGTAGTACAAGATGGTCGAATACCAGTCAGAATCATGAACATGAGCGACCAGGATGTAGTCCTGAAATTTGGGACGAAATTAGGGACGTGCCATCCAGTAAAACAAGTGATGTACTTGGACAAAGAACGAGGCACCACTAAGAGTAGGTTACCCTCAACTTTAAAGAAGTTGATATCCGACGCCAGAATCCTGTCCGGTGGTGAGCAACGACAAGCTGAGGCACTGCTACGAAAGTATCAGGACGTTTTCTCGTTGCATGACGACAATCTGGGTGATACTAGTCTGGTGCAGCATTCGATATTCACCGGAGATGCCACTCCGATCAGACAGGCAGCCCGACGGCTACCGCTCGCCAAAAAGGAAGAGGTTCAGCAACTGCTGGCTGATATGCAGGAGCGGAACGTTATAGAAGCATCCACCAGCCCCTGGGCGTCACCGATATTTCTGGTGCGAAATAAAGACGGCTCCAGCAGATTCTGCGTCGACTATCGCCGCCTCAACGACGTTACAAGAAAGGATTCTTATCCTCTGCCTCAGATCGACGACACCATCGATACACTAGCAGGTACTGAATGGTTCTCTACCTTGGATCTTCGCAGTGATTACTGGCAAGTTGGCATCCAAGAACAGGATAAAGCGAAGACTGCCTTCATCACGCCTTAAGGACTCTGGCAATTCAGTGTTGTGCCGTTTGGGTTAAGTAACGCTCCTGCCACCTTGGAGCGATTGATGGATACAGTTCTAAAAAGATTGTCGTGGCAGACCTGTCTGGTTTATTTGGATGATGTGATAGTCATGGGCAAGACATTTGGCCAACACCTGCGTAATCTGGAAGGAGTACTTCAACGTTTGAGAGGAGACAAGTTGAAGTTGAACCCGGATAAATGCGGAAGGAATTACGATACCTCGATCACGTAGTATCTCCACAAGGAGTCCGACCAGACCCAGCCAAGCTAGCAGCGGTTCAAGAATGGCCTCGTCCAAGGAATGTCTCAGAGCTTCGCAGTTATCTTGGGTTATGTACCTATTACCGCCGATTCGTCAAGAACTTCAGCAACCTGGCTAAGCCATTACATCGGCTGACAGAAAAAGACCAACCATTCGAGTGGAAGCCAGATTGCGAAGAGGCTCTTCAGAAGTTGAAAGAATCCTTGTGTACGGCACCCATACCGATCTACCCACAACCAGCTCGCCGATTTTATGTGGACACAGATGCCAGCAATGTCGGTATTGGAGGTATTCTGTCGCAGGAAGAAGACGGTCAGCAGAAGGTCCAGGCCTACTTCAGTCGAGTGTTGAGTAAGGCAGAGCGCAATTACTGCACCACCAGACGAGAATTGCTTGCTGTTGTCAAAAGCCTTAGACATTTCCACAAATGACTGTATGGCCAGGAATTCTCTCTTCGTACAGATCACGCATCACTGCACTGGTTGATGAGATTTCGAGAACAGGAAGGACAGGTAGCTCGATGGCTGGAGCAGTTGCAAGAATACAACTTCTCGATTGAGCATCGCAGTGGTAAGACGCAAGGGAATGCTGGCGCACTATCAAGGAGACCCTGCACGACTGCTGCCACGGTCACACAGGCTCTGGTTGACACGCTATGCCGTTTCGGCATTCCCATGGAATTACATTCAGACCAAGGACGGAATTTCGACAGCCGCTTGTTTCAAGGAGTCTGCGAGATACTCGGCATAAGAACAACCAACGTGACTGGGACCGATATATTCCTTTGGCCCTGATGGCAAATCGTGCCGCGGTGCACGATGTAACTAAAGAGACCCCAGCTGGCATGATGTTCGGGAGAGAGTTGAGGTTACCCTGCGATTTTCTCTTTCGAAGACCCTTTCCATCAACACAAGCCAAGGATGAGTTCACCAGTCAGCTGCAAGAACGACTACGAGAAGTTCATGAACAAGCCAGAAAACATATCCGTATGACCAGCGACCGCATGAAAACACGGTACGATCGATGAGCCGATTCCGAGGGTTATCAGGTGCAAGACCGGGTTTGGCTATTCAATCCAAAAAGAACGATTGGCCATTCTCCCAAACTGCAATCCGATTTGGAAGGTCCTTACACCATACAGGCGCGACTCAACGATGTCATTTATCGCATCCAACGAACACCATGGGGAAAGATGAAAGTGGTACATCTAGATCGAGTCGCTCCATATCGGGGGACCAACGGTGAAGAAGAAGTTACTCCACCGGATTGTGCCTGAGTCAGGATTTCGTTTGGGACGAACGAAACTTATGGAGGATGCAGTGTACTGAAAATTAAGTGTTCTATTCAATACCATTGAATAGTTAATTAGGAAAAACGAAAATTCCTCTATTTACAATAAACAACAAAAAGCAAGAATTTCACTTGAAATGAGCATGGAATGCCAAGGATCTGTCCAGATGAAACCCATGTGTTACGGATTGTGAGGAATAGTTCAATACTTTAAATAAGTGGAAAAAGGATGAAAATATCTAATTCCCTATATAAACTGCAAATCTCATACGACAGGCAGATCATTTCTCGTAGAGACCTCGTAGAGTGAAAATCAGTGAAATTCGAAATGAAATTATTCCCAGCTGAATCATCAAGGAAGAAGAAGAGGACATCTTTAACCAGACCAGACTGCACGTGTCATCGATAAATTTGGTATCAAATTGTATAGCCAGTGGCATACCAAAACCATTTTGATTTGGGAGAATAAAATTCTGAAACCGGAAAGATGTGTTTTCTTGTTATTTTGACAAAGCCGAAAGGATCCCGAACTGCAACTCAGTTCAATATTATCTAAATGTAGGACTATTGCTTCTACCTTGGAGTTGTCTATTAATATAGATGGTTCATCATTGTTCCATAGTTCCACCAAGCAATTTTGGCCAATATTGGGGCTTATAAAGAATGTTTGTAGCCCTTTTATTATTGGAATTTTTTGTGGAACGTCTAATCCAGATCCCCTCCACTTATTTCTTCAAGAATTCATTAGAGATTTAACACTTTTAATGCAAAATGGTATAAAATTCGACAATACAGTTTATGAAGTTAAAATCTACAATTTTATATGTGATGCTCCAGCAAGAGCATTTGTTAAATGCATAAAATCTCATTCTGGTTATTCTTCATGTAAAAAGTGTATCGAACATGGTAGTTATGTTAATGGAAGAGTAAATTTTAATTCTTGCTCGTCAGAAAAAAGAACAAATGAATCCTTTGTTTTGCAAATGGATGAAGATCATCACATTGGTATTTCACCTTTACTACAATTGCATATAGGTCTTGTTTCTGATTTTCCCATAGACTACATGCATGCAGTTTGCCTTGGTGTAATGAGAAAATTGTTGCACTCTTGGATTGGTGGGAATTTGAATATTCGACTTAGAGCTAGAACTGTTAAGTTATTATCTCAAAGCCTACTGGCACTACGTCCTTACACACACTCACAGAATTACGAACCTTCTTAATATATCTAGGACCTCTTGTTTTGAAAAATATAATACTGGGATTTAACACTTTCTTTTGTTACATACAGGAATATTTATTCTCTGTTCTACCTATTTAACAAACAAGTATGGACATGATTTGGCTAGTGAATTATTGTTGACCTTTGTATCTCATTCCAAAAAAATATATGGTTCACAATTTCTAGTATATAATGTTCATATTTTGTCTCATCTAACTGATGATTCTGAAAAGTACAGTACATTAGGTTCTTTTTCGGCATTCCCATTTGAAAATTTTCTGGGACAGTTGAAGAGATTATGAAAATCTCCAACAAAACCTCTTCAACAAGCTTATTGTCGAATTATTGAATCAATTGACAATATAAAAATAAATTCACCTACCGAAAAAGTACAGTGTTTCTATGAGCACTTTTCTAATCTACGCTTAAACTTTGATAGAGACTATGAAGAATATAAGAAAAAGTCATTTAATGGCTTACAATTGACAATTCATTCTTATTCTAATTCAAGATTCTTATTTTTTAACTGACACTAATGTGGTTGTACAAATTAACAATATCTTAGAAAAAAAATCTGATATATTTTTCATTGGAAAAATGTTTCTAAATTACAATTCGGTGTACAAATATCCTGTTGATTCAAAAATGTGTCGTATTTACTTTGGAAAATACAGAATCTTTCGAATCTTTTCCTTTATTATTCATGAGCTTTTTATTTATTACACAGTTGTTCCATCTCAAAAAGTTTCCCTGTATTAAAAATACTTTGCGAAAAAATCTCTAAATCGCTTTAGAGAACGTAAGAGGGTACCTAGTTTATTTAATTTAAATGGAAATTTATATATATATATATATATATATATATATATATATATATATATATATATACTATACAGTTATATATTATATCTTACGATCTTACAGTAGCATTTTATGTTTTGCAAGATAATAGTCCATATTTTACAATTTTCAAATTTTCAATGGATTTTAGCTGAACCAAAACCCACTTGATACTCGAAAATCACGTGAAATATACGTCAGTGTGACGTGATATATACCTCACCAACGCCACGACATCAATAGGTGACAGATAATAAACGTCAGCTGCTGACGTCACAGCGCTGTGACTTTTTCACGTGATTTAGACGTTATAGACACGTCAGTTACTGACGTCTGTCTGGTGATTTGATGATGTATAAACGACGTAAATTTGACGTCATCTGGTTAGCTGGGATACTGCTCCTTATCTTCTTTCCTTTAATTGTTGGATTTTTTCTAATGTAACTAAAACAAAAATCCCCTCATGTGAGCATGTGAGGGTAGTTATTTCTCTTCATTTTTATTTCTAGAATGTTTTAGTTCTTTGAGTTTTATTAGAATCAGTGTTTTAATTTGCGGGTTTGGTGATGTTTATATTATTTTTTGTTTCTATCCACATGAGTATTCATCTTATATTATATATTGTGCCACATTCTTTTGTATATATTTCTTTGTTAAATTATTTCACCCTTCCAGATATTCCTTGTATCCTGACTGAAGGTGAGTCTCTGTAGACTCGAAGCATGTCTCAACCCGTAAGAATTTTTTTTAAATAAATTGTGGAGATGACTTTTAGATTTATTTTTCTCAATGTTTGTTACTAATAATTTTATAAAAACCTATCTAAATACGAGCGGATAATGCCGTTGTTGTTATGAATACCTATTAAAATATGGCAAATGGACATAATGCCGGTAAGATATAAATCTTCATATGTTGTCTCATTATTTTGAGGCATACGGCAATTTTCGAATAAAAGTTGGATTACATCATTAAAATATCCTACTTCAGAATTTATTATATATACTTATAGTTTCATAGTGTAATATATATAAATTACCTGCCATTAGGGTCCTGAAAATGAATTTCTACGAAGTCGGTTAAATGAGAAAAAAGTTGAGAAACATGATTATGATCTTTACAAGAATAAGGTATTTCAGAAACAAAGAGTGTTTAAGAGTGTTACTTTATACCTGACAATTTAAAAAAACAAGATTATTTTATAAAACATTAATATAATTTAGTTGTAAAGTCACAATTAATGAAATCAAAACGACCGCAAGATCCCTGACGTCACAACAGAAAAATTTAACAACGCAGGTTATAGTCAATTGTCTTTGTGTTTTCAGATTATATTGCTATTCTACTATGATTGTCATAATTATCTAACAAAAATGGATCCAGGATTTTCTAAGGCTGGCAGTGATAAATTAATGGACAGCGAAATAATAAATAATTTTTATGTATTGAATATGCAGTATTTCAGTTCTGAAGTTCATAATATTAAAACTAAAAAGTAAGTATTATTTTTATGAAAATGATTCTGTAGGTTACGTCCAGGACACAAAATCACCAAAGCACCATATAATGTAGGAGTTGTTATTGATGAAACTCCTGGAGAAGAAATTCCTGGACAATGCAAATTTTATAAACCCTTTTGTAACATAAGAAAACAATAATCTTGAATAAAATACAATGTACAGTTGTAAACAAAGTGATGATCGAAATTCAATCCACGAAAATTCAGCAATAGAGAGCGCAGATAATTCTTGGGGAATTACAGATATGGAACCTTCAACCTAGGAGGCCCAGACACACATAAAATAAAGCCCATCTCACCCACGCAGATATTTTTTTTTTTTATCGAAATCGGATAAGTAGTTTTCGTGGTTTTTGTGGTCATACGAAAAGTCGTTACTCGTAATATCTTAAGTATTTTCCGGTATGGAAAACTCCACCTTTAAATTCCAGTCGCATTGACAGACTCTCACAAAACAGTCCAGTGACATACTACACACACATATATACCAAAATATGGCAACCTCAACCTAGGAGGCCATAACTTACCTATACAGGGTGATTTATTTTGGCCATTCATTAGAAGTTTTGCAACTTACAAACGGATTAGAAACTATAAATTTGGTGTGCTGTCATATTCGATCATGTCCTTTCTACCTACTTTTTTCTAGTACTAAAACTAAATAGGGAGTTGCAGAGAAAACTTAATTTTTTCCATTTGATTGGCCTTCTAATTCTGAGTCAAATCAAACCCAGTTTTAATAACTTATCTGTCACACTAACCCCTGTAGTAGTAGTTTACGACAAAATTTGAATCTCGCAGTCTTCAAATTTGGACACCCAAATTTGTGTAGCTGTTAGGCGAAAGTCCAAGCAAACTTTTGATGTTCCATGGATGGTCCCATTTTTTACCAAAGGGGCGCAGGCGTCATTTAAATGTTGAAAAGTTGAAGAAAAAAGAGTTAATAGCATCTACTGTTTTTTTCTGAACACCATTCGTTTCTTAAGCATTCCCTATACCTACCTAAGCTGAACTTTTATTATTGAGCTGTTATAAAATTAAGATATATCTTATCCGGTCGAGAGATTGTAAACTATTTCAACTTACCTGGAGACAAGAAAACAATTGTTATAATTCAGTCAAAATATGGAGTCCTATTTAATAAAACATGAAACATTATATTACAATAGAACCAACATATTATATAATAATTCTGATTTTGTTATAAACGAGATTGTCAAGTCTTCTGTCACTATTAAATTTTCCATCTTAATAAAATAGTGTTCCTCATGAACACATTTATTGAAAATTATACTTGAATTTCAATTAAGATAACCAGAAAATGCCATTTTGCCTATTGTAAGCTCCGTTCTCAAGATAATAACAAAAATGTGCTTTTTAAAAATCTTGGATGCTCTTATATTTTGAGTAACAACTCCTCGCTAAAGTTGATCCAGAACAGACATTCTCCTGGATTTAATATTTGCAGTCTTAAGAATGCAAAAGGATGTAGCTTATGAAATTGTAAAATGATTTGTACAGCAGAATATGACAAACAGAATTCAAATTATGCAGTTTGTATTGAGGTTTGAGGATATGTTTTATATCCGAGATTGATAATTTGATTATTATTTTTAAATAGTTTTTATTACTTTCGGTTCTTGTATCAATGGACTCCGCAGCGATTTCTCAGGCCCCATACGGTCTAGAGACTTGAAATTTCGAATTCGAATTTAGATCGCAGACATCTCGCCGCCTGTTAAGCTCAATGTGTGAACCAATATTTATTAATTATAATTATGTCATTTAAGCAAGATCACTTTTTCATCGACATGGAACAACAATGTCGGACAATGGGATTCGTCACTGGAATTACGCACGAGCATGGAGCGTATATATAGGTACGTCTCTGTTCTCTGGTATATAGGTCCTCTCTGGCAGATCGTCGTATATATTACTCTATGGTTATGTGTGTTATGGTAGACAAACAGTAATTTGTTGTGGAATTGCTGTTGCTGGCAAACAGATATACATAAGTATAGTTCAAATCGAGAGAAGGAGAGCAATAGTAGGTACTTATAGGTACGGTTCAAATCTTAGATGCCTAATAAAAACTATTTTTATTTTTTTTTAAATTCCACTTGTTTAATTTATGCAATCTCGTAATGGATCCAACAACATTTCCAGAATTAAATTAAATTTAATTCTTTCTCAATCAAGAAAATTCGTAAGTTTGGTTATTTAAATTAAACTCAAATTAAGTTCATTGGATAATTCTTTCACTCGTCCTATAGATTACAAACTAGTTTAAAACTAATTTGTTTTTCAATTTTATTTAAAAAAGAGCTCACAATGTTTTAACTTTTTCAAAATGTCATTTTCCTAATCACAATGGCTTGGCTCCCCTAAAAAGCAAAGCAGTTTGTGGCATCCAATTACATAGAAACTGGAAATACTCAATAATACTCAGCTAGACAGTGAACAAATAACAAGAACACCAGAAAATGAGAAAAATAATACCCACTTACAAACGAACACACAAACACACCACATAGGTAGGTACGCTTTTTCAATTTGAGAGGGTTCAATTTTGCGGAATTCTAGCATAGGAGGGATCGAATGCTGCTCATTTACCTAGTTATACTGTAGATCAGAGGTCACAACCTAACTCGATATTCAACACTTTGCTTAATGAGCTATGGTGGAGGTCATCTCTTTTATTTATGCTCCTTCTTTCTCATAGTTTTTCATTAACACTTTATATTTGTGAAATATGCTTTTGAAATTATATTTTTTCCACATAATCATCTTATGAATTAATTCTCAAAAAATATGATTCTTAGCCACAAAATAATGAGTCACAACGATACCTACATTTATTGTTGTGCTAATATCAGACCAAAACCAGTTCTCAAGAATCTTAGATTTGCCTAATATTCAAATATTTATTATCTGCAGCATTACATACGTTCATCTGCTTAAAAGTGATCAGTGACGTAAAGATATCTCCTGGGAGGATGGAAACGGCATTCATAATAACGATTATTCCTAAATAATACGAATACGGAAAATTTTAATCAAGAAAACTTTTTTTGTGAAAAATTCTCGTGGTTACTCTACCTCTAGTAATTGGCAATAAAGCAAGGTTTCTACAGAAAGTTACAGCTTATTAACATTGAGTAATTTATTTCTTCACAATCAACTAATTGGACAAAGGGTGGAAACTCCTAGGACCGTTAAAGTGTTCCTTATTTTGGAAAACAACAAATTAGAAAAATATATTGATACAAATTATCGACAAATGCATAAATAATAACTATTGGGAATAAAATTATAAAAGCCTTATAAAATTCGACAATATAAATACCATAATGCTCCATGTGATGTATTAGTCCCATCGATCGGAAACAAATCTGATAAGACATGGTGACGGCGGACGTTCCGTCAATTCTCCGATCGACGCACGAAAGGAATTTGTTTACGGCCCCGGGTTAACAGGTTGTCAGAGGGACAACGAGGATTATTTTGTTTTAGGAAAGGATAATGTGGTATGTCAAGAGCCGATAGAATAGTCAAAGTAGATTTGCTTTTCTATTAGAGGTGCGATTTGTTGGAATTGTGGTGACAGGAGTCGAGCAGGATATTCTCTATCCCTTACGGTGACGATATAGAACAATTAATCTAGAGTATGTATTGTGATTTTGTCAGTTAATTAGAAATAAAAATCATAATCTTATTCAATTTTGCTCTAATGAATTCAGAACACAATATTGAATTCATCAATTAAAATTGTATTTGTTATAGGTATAATAACCTTTGTTACATACAATGATATTAAAAACATTTTCCTTAATATAATTATCTATTTATCAGTTTAAAAAGCTTGTAGTTACCAAGTAGTTACTTTCCGGCCAAACAAATGTTATTGCATGTTCTAGCTCTTCAAAATCCTTTCTATTCACTTTCAAATTTTTATTGTTTTTCATATTTACCCAATTGTCCAGAGAAATACTAATATATTTTAACGTAGGTACACTGGTTCGTATCTAGGTATCAGTATCCGGAAATCTCCTAAACCAGCATTTTTTCCAATTGAGAATATCAAAAGCGATAATATCATCTTAATAACACTTGATTTATTTTCAACAGGTGATGTTGATAGGTTGAGTTGAACAAGTCAGGTGCGTAATTTGGATGGGAAAGAACTCTTGGCATAACACACACAATTTTCTTAAAGTCATTATTGGACGCTCTGAATTATGAGCTTGAATTCTTTTAATAAACTATGAAAGAATTTACTCTGAAGACAATGCATTGTAGGTATATATCTACGACATACATTTGAATGACTGAAAGCTATTATGAATAAAAAATATCATATGATAATATTTCAACTCTAATCGTCCTACAAATTTGTAGAGTTGCTCTTTATGACATAAATGAATACCTGATTTTACATCAGCACCCTGTATCCTTAGAATAAAGCAATTACGGGTATGTTTTCATGTAGATAAGCCTACTTTAAAGGGACTGACATTTAGGGTCACCCCTTTTTACACCACTCCAGCTCTTTGAATCGGCTTTGATATGAATATCCTTTTTGAATCCATGTTCTACATGTTATACGCTCTCTGATTCAGAATATCATGATATCATATGATCATATGATATCATATATCTTACTTTTTTTTAGCAAGTAATATTATGTTAATATATGATCGGATTTATTTCATAAATATATTTTACACGTGCCTCTGCATTTCACCTCAGTGTTTAAAAAGATTGATATTTTTTGTTACTTCTCGTTGTTGGAAAAGTTCGTTCTTGAAAATGGCTAGTGAGGTAAGTGATACAAATAAGGCCTACCTAATTTGAAACTCTGATATCTTGATAGATTATTCAAAAAATTTTATAAATAAATGCTATGCATTATTCTTCGGCTTATAAATTTTAAGTAATTAATAAAATATATTATAGTTTTTTATTAAAAATCACATAAAATGAGGTAATTCTGAAACTTTAGCATTAGGCCCCTTAAAACATAGTGACTTAACAAAGCCTATATACTTAAATTATCGAAATATTGTTATTTGAGTATTAATTATTACAAAATATATATTTCTGAGCCTTTTATCATGTGTTTCCATGAGATCCTTGAACAACTTTTTAAGTTATTTTACTAGATATTATGCTTAAATTGCTAGTCAGACTTGAAGTCGCATATTAACCAACCAAAAATAAAGAATAATATAAAAAAAACGTATCCATACGAACAAAAACTAGAAAATTAACATATCTTCTCAAATATATAATTAAATATTGGAAAATAAAATATATTTTGATAGGCCTTAATTAAACAAGGCAACTAAATAAGGCCTTGGAACGTATAGCAAAATCTGCATAGGAACTTCATTAAAATGATGAGCAGCTATAGTTTTATTTAATTTCTGGGCTCCAGCTGGTTTTACGGATTGTACTTTTCGTTTTGCTAAGTTTGGATTTCGTTTTAAAAATTAACTCGTCCAGTCTTTTCCTGCAAGTCCTGCTTTTTGTTGAAATTTTTGCCAATGTCTATTTCCGAATCATTTTTGGCGTCAGAGAGATATTTTTCTTGCCCTTTGGTCATTATAGCATTTCTCCCTAAACTCTTATGCAAAATAACACTTTTCTTTCTCGGAACGGCATATTGCGCCGAAGCTTTGTCGACAATCGCCCACAACGCACATCATTAACTGCCGCTTTCAAGCTTTCTTCGGACCACGTAGCCCGTTCTGGTCTAGGAAGAGACATACTAAGATAATCAATCTGTAAATAAACATAATAAAGTTCAAATTCAACAACATTCCTATTAAGGCCTAGGGTCAGAAATAAGGCCTATTATAAAAGTAGGTTTTATTTAGTACCTACATTGTACTTCATAAATGTTATAAGCAGTATTTAATTCGCATATGCTAAAGATTACAATATAAAGCCATAACTTTTTGATGAGTTATATTGTGATCCTTATACATTACTTGAAACAAAACTTCAAAGAATAACGTATCAAAATTCGATAGAAATTACGACCGATTAATAAAGCGCAATGAAAAAGCCTGTCTGACACAACGATCTGCCAATACTGACGCTGTGAGCGCGAGCGGGCTTCTCGCGCACTGTTTGCCGGGTCGTGGAGCTGTCGTCTATAAGTATTTTGGATGTAAATATATTTTAATCGACTTTTCCGCACTACAGGCCTTATTTGAGCATAGGCCTTATTTGTATCACGTACCTTGTATCTGAATTTGTTGCTAAGAAACAGATTATTAAAATTTGTTGTCTATAAAATTGTTTCAAAACGGAATATAACTGCACTTCGTCTTCCGCTTCATAACTCTGAATTGAACACGTCTGTAAAGAAGCCAGAATAGTCAAATTATCAGATTCACTAATAGTTTTAATAATAATTTAGTGCAAATTTAATGCAAATTAGTAAAATTTGATGCTTCCAAAAATAAACCATAAATTATAGAATAGTACTAGCTTTTGATCAATTTAACAGTGTACTATTTCAAAAATGCTATCATCTGAAATCAGCGCTAAAATTAAGAGTTAATAATTTGATGCCAATGAAGTGACAATTAGAAATTAAGCGCTCATTTAGTACTCATTGAGTATCGAAGTGCAAGTTTGAGACTTCCAAAAATACATCCATAAACACAATAAAACTGCTAGGATTCAATTAAATTCGACGGAAAGTCAGAGGGATCGACATAGAAGACGGAGGTCGAGAGAAAGGTGAATGGATGACATCGAGGAGCATTTGTCCCGGCTGGCAAACCCAGACTTAGAGAAGAAAGACGACAGATAGAGACGTCTGGAGAGTCTTTCTAGAGAAGGACAATGCCCACCCTGGGTAGTAGTGCCGAGGAGTTAGATGGTTAGTTTTTTATTTCTCCCTATGATTTCTAACAAGATACTATGCATTTAGTTACCTTTACTGCCTGTTTGCATAGAATGTGATATATCGATATCACCTAAGAATTAATTTCTTCTATAGATATAATCTTCTTGTAGTTCTCTGAAAATCCTGGTCATATTTTCCATAATATTGTTAGCATAACTAATAGATAAAGTGTCTAATGTTTACCTTAGGTAAATTTACCAAGAACAATAAATCGGAAGGTCCAGCTAATTGTAAATCAGGTGTTTATGATTTCATTTGTGGTGATTGCTCGAAAGTTTAGGTAGGTCAAACTGGCAGAAATTTTCGAACCCGTATCAATGAACATACTGCTGAACTAATTCAAACTACGCTCAACATAATAATTGCACATTTGGTGATAGATAAAAATCCTACAAACCGCAAATAAGGAATTAACCTAGAGTTTATTGAAGTCGTTAGAAGTTAATAAACGTAAACATTCGAGTAATCTCCGCTGTGTATAAAATTTTCACTTAATTAGCTCATTATATTGGTCACTAAAATTAATATCAACCGTTCTTATTATTAAAGTGGGCAGTTATCTTCTTAGAAAATAGTTAATACTCACATTTGAGAAAGGCACAGTGTACCGAGACAATTGTTATAAAATATATTAGGGAAAATTTATTTAGTATTTAAATTTTAATTTACTATATCAAACAAAATTTGGGGTCCCTCCACCGCACTACTCTTTTACCCTATTTTAATTTTGAACTTCAATTAATTTATTAATTAACTAATTATATCGTAACGTGAAGGGTGCTTGCTTGGCAGGAACCAAGTGCAGATTCCGCCATGGAACGGAAATCCAGCAAGGTACCACCAAGGATGATTCTGACCGAGACGATCAGATGCTAAGGAGGGGGCAGTGTAACGTGAAAACTTACCCGAATAATAAACTACACACACAATGCACATTCTGGAAAAGACGGGAGACTTCATAGGCAACGAGAATAAGTCCTGGTCTATTCTCGAAGCCATATATTGAGAAATAACCTCCAGAAACAACGAAAACAACACTGGAATCATCTAGAGCTTTTTAGGTTAGATATATAATGCTGATGGCAATGTTAGTGACAGTAAGTGATAGATAGTCAGTCACAGATCACAAGTGGTCATAGATCAGACAGTAGTAAGAAGTATATAGTCCAAGAAATTAGTGTGTATATAAATGTGTATATAGACGGGTAGTTATTGGTGTAAATAAATTAGTGAAAATGAATCGAACCCAGTTAGAATATTAAGTATAGGTATCTGCTTTAAACACAACCGTATTCATAAATAAATATAAGTTCGATACTAGTTTAGTTTGTTTGTTGGTTATCATACAATGATAGTGAAAACTAGGTTTGTTCATGAATATCTTTTACAGCAATGGGTCACTTTGGTTTCCATAGATTTTTCTGTCAGAGGACTTCCTTTAATTAACTTATAAGATACTGATACATTTAATTTGAAAAATCCTAAGATAAAAATCATCTTATCCTATTTCTTAAAAATATTATATAATTGTATCAGCTAGTCTGCTATAAGCCATATTATATTGTCTCATTGTAGCTCCAATTCTCGAGCTAACACGTCAATTCTCAACAAAAACTCCATCCAATTTCAAGGGAGAAGCATTACAGTATCGCTCACGTAGATATCAAAAGATACCCCTTAGATAAAGATGCCTTTTCATAATTGAATTTTCATCCGTAAATCCTAATTATAGCCCAGAAAAAGACGATGATATCCATCCAGCCTATTCGAGCTTGAAATGAGTCGAATCTCACGGCGAGTTGTAATTGGAAGAAGTGATATTTCATTCTTTGATCTGCCCAATCCCGACAAAAGTGTTAGAGTAAAATTTGTTATCCAGCTCATCGGAAAGTCATAATGGGATTGAAATAATTGAACATCTCTAATGAAAGGTAATTAGAATTTTCAAAAACTATAATTGACTTGTAAATTGTAAATAACACTTATTCTAAATATATACTTTCACTGCAAAAACACACCTTCGCTTACAAACATAACAATTGACAGCCAAACTAAAATAAAATATGTATTTATTGTAACATTCTAAGTTTATTAGCATCAAACGAGATTCTACACAAATAAAGATCGTCTGATCTGCTCGTGTCAGTGAACATTCCTTTTTTTCAACAATAATGATCATATTACGATAAGACGTGGGAGGAATCGTTAAGCCAGCATATGAAAAAAATGTTAGAACATTTTGCAGTTCATTTGAGGATTACCTTTCTTCTGCTTTTTTCAGATATACGCATTATAGCAGTTGGTAGAGGATATGAAGCAGAGTGTTTTAACTGTTTTACTCAAGTTGGCAATAATTATAATTATCACATTATAGTCAATTTAGGAAACTTGCACACGTGTATCAGTTAATTCTTCTTTTCTTATTGTTGGTAATCCTATTCCGGTTTCTGAAGACGGGCTTTTCTTTTTATAGGCTAGTATTGCCTCAAAAAGACAGTATGGACGTTTTCTTTGTGTACGAACTGTGCGATGATTCGGATGATTCTGAATCTTCCTTCGATGACACAGATGCTGAAAAGGACTTCTACCCTGACAACTAGCCAGTGTGTTATAAGCACTGAAAATTATTAATTTTCAAGAAATAACGTGCCTGGGTTTACCAAAGTATTTATAGGAGAGAGTTTATTTTATTTAATTATAACTCGTTTTTATATCTTTAATCATTTAGGAACAAAGAATTTCTGGATTTCTGAAACATGTGATTTTTCAAGAAATAGTGTACCATATTTTACCAAAGTTTTTGGAATACAAAGTTTATTGACCGACAAACCCATATGGAGGAGGTATACAATTGGACTGCTTTTTTTTTGGTTTGTGCGCGTGCTATATATAGTAAACGTACTGCGATTTTGATGATTTTTGATTCATTTGAAAAAGAAGACTTGGGAAATCACCATTTGGGCAATTTTTCTCGAAAATCGAAAATCTGAGAGGGCAAAATTAGAGATGTGCCAATGAAATGTTTAAAATGAACACTTGCTTAAAAGATTTACGGTTTTCCAGTTACAGCGATGTTAATATCTCAAATTTATGTAGGTCTTTTCGCTATGTGGAGGGGCAATTTCTTTCGAAAATTGAAAATCTGAGGCAATATACATGGGTAATGCTATAAGTGAAAGCTCAACGATTTTCGTGACTAATATTGCACTCAAAACTGTGAAATAAATACTTTTTACAAAAGATTGGACCGACTTTATTAGTTAGTGCACTGAAAAATACAAAATAATATTAATTTTATTGGTGCTGGTCCTTGTGAAGTTGGTGACAAAAGTTTTCAATATAACTGCAACTGCACAACCTGAAAAGTACCAGCTCCAACAGAGTTAATATTTTTCTGTATTTTTCAGTGCACCAACTAATAACGGTCCAGTTTTTTTTTAAATATTTATTAATATTTTTGTAGTTAGTTTTTAATATTTCTAAGAATTTATAGAGATATTGTTTTTGAGTTTCCTGTATTTTGGTAGAAAAATATTTTTTTCTTAAACTATTGATTTTTTAATCTGTTTTGGAGGCCCTGGTGTAAAAAGCGGTTTATTTTCAAGAGTACGGGTAGGTAACATACGCTAAATGGACTTTCCAAATTTTGATACCAGCTATAAATAGCCCTTGATTAGATCGGTACTATGCAATGTTTTCCGTAGTTGCAATGTTACAGATTACGCCGGTACATTGTGCTAAAAAAAGTATGCAAGTTGCCCTATTTTATGGTACGAATTTTACGAGTTATAACCTACAAACATGAGAATGTCCCATGAAATGTTTGTAGAATAATAAATTAAATTGACAGCTCTGTATAATTGTACTATTCAAACTGATAAATTTAAAAACAATCACTGTATAGGTATACATTATACAGTGCGTTCCTAAAGTATGGAAACGCTTCAATAACATCTAAAATATTAACATATAAAGAAAAAGCTCTGACAGGTCGTCTTTTGATTTTGATTTTCAACTTTTTTATGCAAACAGCATCATTTTATCCCCTCCACCTTAAAAATTATGACTTCATAATTGATTTTTCTAAGGGAAAGGCCATAATTTTATATTATAAACGACAAACTGGCAACTTTCTGAAATCAAAAATACCAAATACATGGGTATTAACATAAAAATATATGAAATACGGGGTGCTAAGAAATTAATATATTTTCAATTGCTGATTTCAGTTTTCAATAATAATAATATTAATATGCAGTGGTAACTGAGAACTTAATTGTTGCTAAGGACTCCGATTCAAACGCATACTTGTTTTTATGCATAATTTGTATAAAATTGAAAGCAGCAAATAAAAATATATTAATTTTAAGCACCCTGTATTTTATACTTTTCTTATGTTAATGTTAATAAGGGGATAAAATGATGCTGTTTGCATATAAAATAAGAAAATCAAAATCAAAAATAGACGTGTCAAAGCTTTTTCTCTATATAATAATATTTTAGTAGATATTGAAGCGTTTCCATATTTTATGAACACACTGTATATGCATTTTCAATGTCAAATGATGTCGAAAGGTCAATAAAAAAAAATCACTGAAAAGTACTTAGCTGATTTCGTAATCACATTGCTTATTTAAATACACTAAATTTTATTCAAGCTAATACAAAGGTAAGCAGTGATAAAGCTATAGAAGTTTATAAATTATAGAATCGTCCAATACTTGTTATATGAATTGAATACAAATTCGTATTTTTATATCGAGTGATATAAAAAAGGTCATTTGAATTAGGCTACAGCAATTCTTTGTTGGAGTCAGATTGACTAAGATGCAAATTAGTTGTCATGTCATAAATAATCAGTGTGTTTGGATGACCTGTTAAAGCGAAACGTTGACGGCAGCAATAATAGCAAACATAATAAATAAAGGTATCAAGGATGTTATGAGAAGGATAATCAACTACTGTTAGAGAAAGGATGCTCTTTATTTTAGAATTGGTGGGCGGGTCTACTAATGAGATAAGAGAGATATAGTAAAATAATCCAATCACTGTTAGTTGGTGTAAGTGACCAGTGATCAATGTCATTCATATAATATTCATGCACAGTAGTGCTCGCATTCTGCTGTCTGCCGTGACGGAACCTGAAACCTAACCTATTTACTCGACATCGTATCTTCCACATTACATTTTTACGTTCCCATGCTACTAGTAGCTGTATAGTGAAAGTATTGTAATCGTGTGAAATTTTCGGTATCGAGATTTTTACAAATGTTGACGTTTCAGAGTTTTCTATGTCTAATAAACATATTTTCTGCCATTGGTCTGTCTGTCTGTGACAGCATTATATCGGGAACGGATTGATATATTTTTTTGCTTTCTTTTTTATTTTGTTTGGTACTAATATTACCGGCCGGTGGCACTGAATAAAGAATCCTGTAGACACTGGGCGTTGAGCTATCGTCAAAAAACGTAATTTGCTCAAGACTGTAGCGCGTAAACGGCTCTAAGGATTTTGATTAAACTTGCCTAAAGTATTCTTTTGAGAGCCCTTTACCATCTAGATATATCTCTGAGAAAAAGCACAAAAAAGGTTATGCTTGAATAAAATTCCATATTTTCCAAATGTTTCTTCAGATTCTGGCTAAACGTTTCATCTTGCAAGAAAATGTTACAAGACCATTGTTTGTCTTGACATGCTGAAGAAAATGAGTGGTAGCACGATTTGTTCAGAGGATTTTTACTTTCCTACCGCTATTATCATCGCTATGTAAGGAAAGTGAAGAATCATAGTAGATAAAAATTAAATTTCCAAATAGAAAATAAGATCACGAATCATATAAACGGCTTATACGTTTGCTTTGCTTCAGTTCATAGACATTCAAATCTTCAAGCTAGGGACATCAAAAGATATCAACAGTCTGTACGCCTAGGTGGTTGCTGTGCTGTGCTGTTTGTCCGCACCCACCTTCTCGTTAATATAGAGCATTTCTTCCAACACAGTCGGAAACCCCCAGTCGATTATCCTTCTTATAATATCCTTGAGCTGTATGCTTTTCTATGTTGGAAGATAGCTCAATATATCATAGAAAATCACCATAAAAAGGTATGTAACTGCAGTTTCTCGATGTTATATTGAAAATAATGTTCATGGCATATCTTGACGTCGCTGCGTATTGCTGCGCAGTGGCCGAAAAGTCTAAATTCAAATCCAAGCTGAATATATTGGCTCGTTTCCGATAACTGTGTCGTCAAGATTTAATTGTGTTTTCTGATAAAACACCCTAAAATAAGACGAAAATCAAGAATACCAATTTTCGAGTTTTCGTCTCCTTTTGGAGATATTGGCCCCATTTTATCCCAAAAAGTTTGCGGGATGTTGGAGCGAAAGGGCTTAGAAGTAAACAAAATTCGTACTTAGCAGTAAAATTACTGTAGACACTGCTTCAATGAGGCACTTTCATCATAAATTGCCATTTTAATCAGATATTAAATTGTAAATACATTTTACTTCTATGTCAGCCATCAAATTGTAATTTACACTATTGCCATTTACTCCATTCTAGAATCTCATCGAATTATCATTAAGTATTCCATGCTATAGAAGAATACCTTGTAGACAACATGTTGCGTAATTATCCGTATTATAACATCTTTATCTCTTTTGCAATATTGTCAGCTCCACAAATATATAAGTAATTTACTATCGCCGATATAATATCCGTAAATAGATCTATTGGTATAGTAAGTATTGAAAGATATATTTTTTAAAGGCAAGATGCAAATATGAAACAAAAGAAAATATAAAAATGCGGATTAAGTATTTTATTTTTCTTCTCTTTTGTGACGGAAAGGGAAATATATTTAAGTATGATTCCCAGCATTACCTTGTCCTCAGATAGAAAAATCAACTTTTATTTTCATAAGAAGGCTCAATTTATAGCATGGGTAAAATATAGACAGACTAAACTGCAAGATTGTCAAAATAACTATTAACATTCAACTATGATGACATACATTTTTGATAAAACATTTTTTTTATGAAACAAGGCCATTTATCTGAATTGCCAATTAACTCTTGCATATTTACCTATGGTATTTTCCCAAGTTGTCGCCAGCATGCGTGATTTCTCCTTTCCCTTTTTTATGTTCAATATCTTCTTGTAAAGCAGTCACTGAATTTATATATGCGTAAGAATGAAGACAAAACTCGTCGCCTTCGACTCAAAAGTTGACATAGTGTGTATCGTATTTTTGCCGTGAAGTAAATATTTAGGAAAAAAAAAGTTTTAGTAAATTTTAAAGTAAGCCTTCAGACAATTAAAATATCACCACTTGGTTTATGCTTTAGTTATCGAATATTTAAAAAATGTTCAATATCGAAAACCTTATATTGGTAGTTTTAGCAACATTGGAATTGACCGTCAAGCATACTACATAAATCAATCATAGAGATGGTAATAAATACGGAACATGAAAATTAGAATAATAAGAAATGACTTCAAACAATAAGTTTTGAAAGCATTTTTCCAAAAATACTGTCTGTATTTAATATTATTGCTTAGTTTCATTGTTTGAATAAATTTCATTTGAATTATATTTCATATCCCGATACTTCTTTACAACGTATTCTACTATAGCATAGAGTACCTACCCAAAAATAATTCGATGAGCTTATAAAATGAAGTAAATGGCAATAGTGTAATTACATTATGACGGCTGACCTAGAAGTGAAATGTGTTCACAGTGTAATCCGATTAAAAATGGCAATTTATGAAGAAAATGTCTCGTTGAGACGGTATCTGCAGTGATTTTACTGGTAATTACGAACTTTTATTTACTTATATCCAACACACCTTTTGCTCCAACATCCCGCAAGCTTGTTGGGACAAAAATGGGCCAATCTTTCCAAAAGGAGGCGAAAATTGGTATTTATGATTTTCATCTTATTTTATGGTGTTTTATCGGAAAATCTTGGCGCCACAGTTATCGGAAAATTACCAATATGTATATTCATTTTAAGAACAATTTTATTACTATTTCAAACATAAGTGTGAAATGCCAAATAATCAATTACTTACTTTAATTGAAACTGTTGGACGATTGAGTGAAATTGCTTCATATATTCAAAGCTATTCTTTCATCAGCGGCACGTAATCTGTTGCTTTTAAAACAAGAACTACAAAATGATACAAACGACTGAAACTTAGAATTGATGAAGAGTCTGGAAATTATCAATTTACTTCAGTTATGTTCAAAATTATGTAAGGTAGGCATCTAAAGTCAAGTTCAAAAATATTTCTATGGACATACATACATACCCTAGTTCAGGTTGGTGGATTCTTTCAATGTTGATCAATAAAATATTTCTCTTTCAATTAGGGCAAGTGGTGTTTCAATATTATGCCATTTCAGGTGATCAAAGCAAGGACTGAAAAATATCATGTTCCCGCATTACCACGAATGAGAATTTTTTGATCGCTCGATACTAGTAGAGTAGAGTAGAGTACGATCGTCAATAAAGCCGATCATCTAGATATCCAGGTAATCATATCACTATAAGAAGAAGTATTTTAATTCAAATTAAGCATTGAAAAAATATTTCCGCCGTTGGTCTGCCTATGTCAAGATCTCGGGAACCAAAATACCGATTCTCTCTTTTTTGTTTGGTAGGGTGTCGATAAAGTTCGTCACGATTACACAGATTGAGCATCACACTGATTTTTAGGCAATATCTGAAAAACGTGTTTCACTTTAGATTGTGGCTAGAAAACAGCTTTTGATAAAATTTGTCAAAGTTCTTCTGTTTAGAGCCCCTCACTTGCTATTGCGAGTATCTCTAAGAAAAAAACAGGAAAATGCTATGCTCAAATGCAGTGTCAAATTTTCCAACTGTCTTCTTCATATTCTGGCTGAACAAACTAATATGACCATCGCTGTTTATCTTGGCATGGCACACACCTGATTTTAATAGTCGATGGATTTAGTTTCAGTGTGGTAGTAAATTCTTGTGCGTGGACACGCCAGATATTTTTAAACATTATTTTCTCATCCTTGTGACCAGTTGTAAAATTCGATTATAGAAGGCTCCCGTTAAATGATAGGTACCTACTGAACGTTCTTCATATAGGTTCAAAAACTATTTGAGCCAAAAAGCGCTCAACAAACTTCGGTCATTTCATTGAATATCAATCGGAACACTTTTTCTTTCATCATGCATAGCACAGCGACATCGTCAAGTGCCTCAATACAAATTTAGTGCCGCTATAAGCGATAAAGAAGGTAGTAAAAATAACGTTTGTTGGAACAAAAGTTCTCCTAATCCAGACGTAAAAGCCATATCAAATGTACGAGGGACTGAGCAAGAGAATTAAAATCGTCATAAAATTATATTACCAAAATGAAAACACCAGTGGGTTCGAGGATACATTCGTATCATCTCTATTTATTCTTTGTCATTTTACTAGAGATTCACGCTACAAACTGGACTATAAATTAGAAATAAAACATATAAGTACCTGATCTGTTTTTTTTTCAGAACTTTGATGAAAATGTAGATAACGCAAATGTAAAATCTATCTTCTGATTGAGAACTCTCTGATGAAACTGTATCGGAACAACATCCTTCCGAAGTCACATGCTTCTTCTCGACCGAAGGTCCACATTTTCCAGCAAAGCAGAGAGCACGCGTCCTACGAAAATTGAGTAGAATACCACAGTCGCAGTTTTATCCAGAAATAAAAACTGGACAAGTGCGAGTTGATTTCGCGTACAGAGAGTTCCGTACGTTCACGTTTTTTAAAATTTGACCCAAATTTGTCAATATTGAGTGATATACCATGTTATTTCAATATTATGGACTTCTCATAGGTTTTCCTATAATCTATAATTAGAAAATTAATTTCTGTATTTTTTTAGGTTCTATATTTTCGGAGATAAGGGTAGGGAATGGTCAATTTTCGTATATTTTCTTGAATAGCTTAGAAACTATTAATTTTAAATACATATTAGATCTTCCGAGCAAGACCTTCCATTTGATAAGTCATACGATGAAGTTTTCAAAAATACCCCTCATATACAGATTTCATCTATTCATGTCACACCTCTACGCTTGGGTCACAGAAATTGATATCTGTACAAAATTTCAAGTCAATCGGTCGAGAATCGGAGATAATTGACTGTGAACGACGGACAGACGGACACACGAGTGATCCTGTTAGTGTTCCGTTTCTTTTTCGGACGTAAGGAACCCTAAAAAGAACTGTCATTTATCCATCCCCACACATTAAGAGCCCTGTGGTTCTGATTATCTACTAAATGAACGCAGTGTACTTCTCATTTGCATAATAATGCATGTTTTGGATCATCCGATATCATATTCTTCATAACGTTGCAGAATAACTCTAGTGTTTTGTCTAAGTTGAATTCTTGATGTAACTTTATGTGATATGGATATAAACGATACTTCAGCAGTATACGCTTTATAATGTGTACTTAGATGTATCAAGTTCAGAATCTTTCTTCTTAGTACTGATATGTGTATGCTTTTATGTAGTAACTTGTCGTTTTTGACCTTTACTTATACATGTCTTACATTTTCGGAAAACTTATCATTTAGTGCATTTAGTGATGTATCGATATACAGGTCTTCCATATGAAAATATTGATTTATCCATGAGCTTAGAAAACTCGCTGCTTAAATGCTGGGACAGTCCTACCAATCACTTTTAATCAAAATAGGAGAAGATGAAAAAAAAATAGTGAAAAGATTGCAACTTACGTAGTAACACTACCACAACTGTCATCAGATAACAGACCCATACTAAGATATACTATTTTGAAAATAAATTGAAGAACACTGTATGTGCTGAGTTTTTTTATTAAAAAAAATTATGACTGATGCGCCACTCTGTAGATATGCACCCTGTATAGACGAACATAATTTTAGGTCGCGCTAACAAGTACGATCTATCCTCCTGTGGAAACCGCATGTCGATATGTTCTTTTGTTTCGAACTACCTAATCCCAGTTCCTCACATTTCTGGAACAAAAATGTCCTTAATGATACGGAATGCTGTAAGCAATATTATCTTTTTCTTCGAAATCATCTAGGTATATTTATATTACATATAAAGCTGGCTCTTACAAAGAATTGCCTCTTTGTTATCGTGAAAAAAAACCGATAGGCCACCGAAACCATATCAAGATGTTGCTGGTGCTAATATGGTTTCCAATCTCTTGGAGGGGACAACCAATGACTATATAGGTATGTTAAAAGTCCTTAAATAAATTAACTTCTATAGAAATACGTTTGAAGTTATCCAGTATAACTTTGGCACGAGATGTTGCATTTTGTAGAAATAATAATACTCCTTTATTCTGTTTCTACATCTTGGTATCAAATATGTGAATCATGCAATCATAATGTATGCGGTGGTCCACTCTTTTTTCTGCATAATCTCTATTACGAATTATCATACATAAATATTGACCAGTGAAAATTAGTGTATTTATATTTATTTCGTAAAATTATTGGATAAAATCTTAAAACCGTTTGTCTATGGAAATATTAGCATAATGGTTGATGAGTACCCATGTTCGTTAAATGAAGGTGATCATCATAGAGTGTTATAAAATGGAAGTATACTCTGGAAGTTCTTAACCGTTCTTAAAAGTACATTTGACAGTGTCAAAGGAAGCCCACCATTGTTTATTGGACTCACAAGTGAAAACCTCAAATGGCATCCATGATCTGTTATCTAAGAGTTGCTATTTAAGCAACATTAACAAATATCATTTTAAACGGCATCTGCCCATTTATTGCATTTATTCGGGATTCTTGTTGACAAAAAAATCCACAAGTTCCAATCTATCCGAACGGAAGCCGACAACAGGAATAGCGGCTCGCATTTACATGCGACTTCACATTCACTGTGTAACGGGAAAAAAAGGGCCCGGCTGAAAAATGAGGAGACATCTCCTGGAGATGCGGTAAATAAACTTCAGCGACGCGACGACTCCGTCCGTTCCGGCGAAAACTCCATCGTGTAGGAGCAATCGTAATTTATAAACACACACACGTAGTCCGGGAGAATGCCCTCGCCCCGCGCTATTACGCGGATATGTGGCGGTTTCTGTCGGACGAATGTTTACTTTGTGTTTTGTTTTTTTTTTATCTCCTGAAAGACAAACGAGCGCTCGTTGATGATTTTGTCGTTGGAGAATTGTATGGGAGCTTTGGTTGAATCGTATTATGAGTGAAATATCACAATAAAATGACAGTTCTTCGTAATCACATGGAAAACCAGGGATATGGTTGTAGATTCTGAGATCCATATTAAGACATATGAATATTTCTATTCGACAAATCTTTACTATATTTTATGTTTCTTACAACTAGATACCGATTGGTGATTTTGTTGTTGGATCTTTGTATTTTGTAATTATCACATAAGGATTGTAGTCATTTGTAATTTTCTAGAGAGCCAGCAATATTATGATGTTGAGGTACATTTAAGAGATCACTGAGTATAAAGAACATATTTTCAATCATTGATTTGTCTTTGCCAAGATTATCTTGGGAACGAATGGACCAATTTTCTAGGGAACGATATGGAATATCCATGAGGTTACATGGATATGCAATGTATATATGCAGTGTTTTTTCAGATGAATTTTTAGTTCCATAGACAATTAGTTATATGGGTGTGACAGATGAGGTTCAATACATGAGCTGGATTTTAAATTAGTATTAGGTATATGCTAAAAACTATTTTAACTATTTTAACAAATTAAATTTACATATTGGTCAGCTCAGAGTAGGAAACAAAGGATATATACCTACCTATGTATTATGTATATAGAAAGTACCTATATTAATATATAAATATTGAGTGCTTGTTAATAGATTTGTTCCCGTGTTCAAAAATTCAGCTTGAAGCCCTCTACCATAATGTGCTATAAGGAACATCTCTGAGAAAAAGCAGGAAAAGTAATGCTCAAATGAAATGTCAAATGTTCATATATCATATTCTACTTAAAATGTTCCTTCCATGTCAAAATTGAATATAAACATTGTTGTTTGCCGTGGCACTGATAAAACAATGAGCAGATATTAGAAGATTTTTATATTGGATGGAATTTGTTTCAGAGCTGGAGGAAAGTCGTTTGAGGGAATATATTTCACATGTCTTTATTTCTAATCTATTGATTTTGAGTTTTGATACAGTAATAAGTGCCTACGTACCAACTTCAGCTTTAGAAGCCAAGGGTGCTTAGCCATGTTCCCAAACATTATCGTTTACTTCTACTCGCAGGTTTTAACACGAGAGTAAGCAAACAAAATGAGCTCTGACCTGGCGTCATGTAGCAAACTTATTCTCGCTAAATGTACAGAGCTCGATCTAGTCATTTCGAATATCGTGTTCAACAGAAAGAACAAATGCAAAGGAACATAATATGCCATCACTAGCACCACATAGATTACATTATCGTTGGAAAGAATCAACCTGGAGAAGTTAAATTTACGGCCACAAGGCACATAGAAAACTGGACGACCATCGTCTGTGATATTTTCTAAAATGTCAATTAAGACTCAACCTCGTCACAAGAAATCATCCGAAAAAGCGTATAGGCCCCTCCCAAATCTCGAGAAAATTACGACTCCAAATACAACAAAAGATGGAACAAAATAACTCAGGAATATATAACCTCAATGGAAGCCCTGAAGAAAAATTAACCAGAATTTATTTGGTCAACTCTACTTCACAAAACTCAGTCACGAAAGCAAACTTACTGATTTGATGTTAACAGTTATTTAATTAAAGACATCTTGGACTCAAAACATAATGATTTCCAGTCATTGCAAAACAAATCAAGTGACACAAATGCAAACACAAAATTTTTAAAAGGTAATAAACATGTACAAAGAGAAATTAAGTTAATCAAAAATGCTTGATGGACTCCGAAGAAGCCCCAAGAAATGACAGCATTGTGGAAGAAGTTTACAAGGCACTCTGTGATATAGGAACAGAACCTTTGAAACTAGCTTTCAACTTACTTTGGACTACAGAAATAGTAACACAAGACTTCAAAGGATTGTGAATCTATTTTAAAATGGAAGGACCACTTCTGATAGCGACACCTATTGAGGGATATCACTTCTTTCACCAGGAGGTAAAAAAATAATTCTGTACATATCGACCAAATTATTCCTGAATCCCCGGCGGAATTTCATCAAATCTACGTACAAACTACATCATTTTCCCTTTAAGGCAGGTTCAGGAAAAACTCAAAGGAAAATAATGCCAATGTAAGTATCTTTATCCGGACTCTAGCTCGCCAATTTGGAAGCAAACAATCGACTTGAATACAATTTAATCAATCAATTTAATAAATAAATACACCAATGAAAATCTGGCAAACTAACTTGTGTGTAATAAATTGCTATACTTCAACAGTTTATCGCCTTGGATTGATACGTAGCTGAATACTTACTGCATACATCCTCCTTGGGCGCACGCTATATATAACCCAGCCAATTGTTCACGGCGTTTCTTCTCCAGACGAATCGAGAGAGAATATTTTGTTACTTTTTACTCGTACCGAGCTCAGCAATAATAATTATATTTATATTGCTGAAGAATTCATTGTATTAATCAATTTATTTGTAAAAGTTATGTGTAGTTGTTTAAAAAATCATCCCCAGTATTTATTTATTATTATTATTTATGGGTTTTTCCCTTTTTACATGCGAAATATAATTATTATAATTATATCACAATATTATCTTTATACTAAATCTAAACTAAATATAGAAAAGTCACAGCAATAGACACTTATGATAATAATATTTGTACACTGGATTTAAATCAACCTGATGTTTGTATAGTAAAATCCAAATCTTTATTGCAATATTCATTACCTAATCTAAGAGAACGGGAGATAGCCCTATCGTAATCATAACTTGTTCGATGGTAGGGAACTTGAAATAAGTAATAGTTTGGAGTAGGTCTGATTGGAAAATGGATCAATCAAGGCAATCTATCTCTTTAGATGATATCTTATGGAGAATAATGCATAACTTGCTTAAATTCGTATCCACCAAGTTGCAAATTCATATTAAATGCTATACCCCTCAGAAATTTTCTATGCACTCTTTCCAAATGATCGATGTGAGTTTGATAAAATGATGACCACACTGGTGAGGCGTATTAGATAACTGAGTATACTAAACATAGGTATAACGACCGAAAAGCCATAACAGATATTTTTTCTGTATTTCTTGAAATAAAACCTAATAACTACATAATTAATATGATGTGCAAAGCTCACCTAATCGATGATCAAATATGAGCCCTAAGTCACGTATTTTAAAAAGTCGTCTTTGGCTGTTTTTGATTATATAGACCGAGTAAATAAGATACAATAGCACTTGTTTACATTGAGTGGCATTCCATTATTTTGTGAGCAATTCATCAAAGAGTTCAGATCGAATTGAAGCTTTTCACAGTCACTGTCGGAATTGACAGACATGTAAATTTTAAGGTCATCAGCAAAAAGAAGGTATTTTTTACACTAGCAAAAGTTAAGGGATATATCAATAATGGAAATGTCGAAGAGAAGTGGACGGAGAGGTGATCCCTGCGGGACACCAGATGTAGCATGAATATCATTGGAAAAGTAGGTTTAGATTTTCACCATCTGCTTTCTATCGGATAAATAACTATTCGACGAGCTCGTTAACCATTTTGGAAAAACTGTTAAATGTAATTTATTAATTAACAAACCGTGGTTGAGGCTGTCGAAGGCCTCAATGAAATCAGTATAAATTGTATAAATCTGAAGGCCTTTGTTTAGGGCTTCGACAATCTGGTGTCGATATACTAATTGGTTTATGTGTATGTGTATTTACTTGAAAAAGAGACTACAACAAGTTTATAATAAATATCAATACTGCGTCTACATATGGGAGTGTCCACATATTTTGGAGCTATACCTATATTTGCATACGTCAAAACATTTGGTAATAATGGAATTGAATTGTTTATTTATTAAATGTGCTCTTAATCCTTCAATTATAGTTCCTTCAAATTCTAAATTATCTTGACTGTGCTGCTATCATAGCCTCTGAAATTAAATAAATCAAAGCAGATCAAATATATACGTAGATAATTTATTTACTCAAATTCAGATTGCCTGCTCAAATTAACCTGAAGATGAATTGAAATTTCTACAAAATCTCTTCAGTTGATTGGATTTACCTCTGAACGTAAAATATTTTCTTTGGAAAGCATTCTGGGGTTTATGGCTCATAAACCGCAAAATGATCAAGGCAACATTGACATAACCGATAAAAGACAAGATTGTAAGCGCTTCTAAGCAGGGCAAATATTAATAGAATTAAAATAAAAAAGAAATTACCATATGCTTTTTTTATAGAGCATGTAGTATTAAGTATGTGGTATTAAGATAAATTCAGCATTCTTATAATATAAGCAAAACATAATTAGTTTGAAAACAGTAGGTATATCAATGACCAAAATAGCACATTAAAAAAGAATATTTTATCAGTATTACTTGATAAATTTATACCATATAATCTTATATCATTTTTCTCTTGTTAAGTTAACACATAACATAATATATTTCTCATATATATATATTTTTCATTAGGTCAACCTGATGAAAATGTATGATGCGATGAGTATGCCAAGGATCTCTATAATATCCCAAAGGCTCTGCGTCCTTTTCATTACGTGAAAACTCGTTACCGTAATTGGAAGCACGTTAACGTGGTCGGAGTGAACAGAAAAACGGCTGCAAAAACTCAAAGCAATTCAACTTTTTACCCAAAAATACAATCCGAAAACCCGAAACGAATCACTCCAATTTCGAACGGTGATGCATTATGAATTCCAAACGAATTTAGTTCAGTTCGATGTAGATTCTGGATATCTACAGACAGTGACAATCTTCTTATACTGAAGAGAAATAGGTAAAAAAAAAACTATAATTGTATTGGGCAGCGGTCTAATTCATATAGAAGCTATCAGAAAAGTTAGTTAGTGAAAGAAAACCCTTTGATGCTCAAGGACATGAAGCTTGTTTAGTTGTAACTAACAGCTAGTGAGTTTCCAGGTGTAGTCATGTTCACCAGCTCAATAACAGATTACAAACATTGACGAAGTGTATTGTATGCATTTATGAATAATAAATGCCTTCTTTATCACAGTAATCCTCGTAATAATCACTATTATTCAAACCTATTTATCTTTTTTTCCAAAGAGCCGGAAACGGTACAAGTTTAGCTCTGCGGCATCTCTGTTGCAACAACGCGACAGCAACTGGATATAAATTTTTGCATAATAAGATTGCCGGATTGTAAACTAGACGTCTTTTATCATAGTTAATAATGGTATGGTTGGTACTCAATGAAAATTGATTTACCATAGAATGGTAAGAGCAAAGGTGACTATGATTAAAAAGCAAGAACCTCAAAAGCGCTCTGATGTCAAATACCTCTTAGTGAATACCAGAAAGAGATAGATCTTGAGATGGACAGCACGGAACTTGCGAGAAATGTGGAAGTAAATATGAAAGCAGCGAATAGAGAAATCAACACAATTTTAAAAGACCCACAAAAACGGTGGTGCTCAAGAAATAGCCAAAGGATAATATTAGTGAAAACATAAAAAGTCTTATGAAACTGAGAAGTGAAGTAAAGTTCACGCACAAAACAAATGCAGACCAACTGCGAGTCCTAAATAGAGAAATTTTAAAAGGTATCAGGTGAGATGTAAGAAATTTTAAATCTAAAGAAATAGAGTTATTGAAAACAGCAAAAGCTTAAAGGTCCTTCGAAGAAATTTCTCCTCGGGTAACAAGAACATTTATAAGCTGGAGAATGGGGCAGGCCATATTACCTCAAATAAGGAAGACATTCTAAATTTGTTTGAGGACTTTTATACAGAGCTATACAAAGAAAAGAAATTCAATGCACCTGAGAATTTGCCTTATATCCAAAACCAAGGTTCAGAGGATATTCCTGATATTACCTTGGATGAGAGCGTCGCTGAAAGAAATAGGACAATAAAGCCTCAGTCGAAGATAAAATTGTTATAGAATCTATTAAAGCAGAAGGAAACGTATATATGCAGCCTTTTCAATGCAAGTCTTCAGTCTTCCCAGTGGGATAATGCTGTAGTAATCATAATGCACAAAAGGACTCATCGCAGAAATAGAAAACAATATACCGATAAGCTTTTTGTGACATTTCTATAAACTCTTTATGAAAATTATATCTAAGCGTTTGACATCTAAATTAGATTTATACCAGCCACGCAAACAGGCGGGAGTTAGAGCAGGATATGGATCAAACGATCACCTCCAAACTATTAAGACACTTATAGAAAAGTCCATCGATTTTCACATGCATATAGTTCGAAAAGGCTTTGAACCTTGTAAATCAACACAAAATGTTGCTAGCACTGGCGGATTGTAGTATTGACCATCGGTATACTTCCCAATTGAAGAACGTATACAAGCGGGCAACTGCATGTGTAAGGATACATGCAGATATTTCAGATAGAAAGAGGAGTTCGTCAAGGCGGCACAATATCTCCGAAGCTGCTTACCACCGTATTGGAATATGCCTTTAAGAAAGTTAACAGGGAAGAAAAGGGCATAATATCGGAGAGCTGTTGAGTCACATGATGTTCGCTGATGACATTGTCATAACTGCAGACAGTATTGAACAGGCTGAGACTATATGGTTAGCCTTCACGAAGCGTACAAAGAAGCTGGATTAAAAATAAATTTTGCGAAGACGCAATTTATGACTTGTCTTAATCAATAATATCTCGGTTGAAGGTATGAGTATTGAACAAGTTGTCTCATATAAATAATTGGGACACGAGCTGTGAGTTGGCCGAGATAATCAAACCTGCAAGCTGAACAGAAGAATAGGCCTGGTGTGGGCTGCATTTGGAAAGGTTCTGGATGTTTTTAAATCAAACATTCCTACATGTCTCGGGAAACAATCAGTGTACATTGCCAGTACTAACCTATGGGACAGAAAAGTTTACACTTGCCATACAAGCGGTCAATGTTGGGTCTGTTTCTGAAAGACAGGGTACCCAATGCGATTATACGGCTTAAAACGAGTGTGGGTGGAGATGGAGAGTGTGGTACAACGGATGGAATATGGTTAAAGCGTATTCTGGAGTGAAGACCAAGGCACGAAGCCTATAGAAACAGAGGCGGATCGCCAACAAGATGGACAGATGATATAAAGAGAATCCGAGGGAACTGGATTCAGGACGCACAAGACCAGAAGACATGGCAGACACTAAGGGAGGCCTATGTTCAGCATTGATGTAGATACTGTTGGAAGGTATTGAGAAAATATACTATATTATAACGTGAAGACTTACCCGAATAATGAAATACACACACACAAATATCTGCAAGAACATCCTGGAAATTCAGAAGCATGGAGAATATACTGAACTAAATGACTCTCGAAGAAATAGAGCAGACGAGAACAACTCGAAGCATCTAGATAGGAGGTTAAGTGGTTATAAACATAGTCGATCACGGAAGTTGACAGTCAGATATAGATAGTCATAGTCAGTGAGTTGAAAGCGAGCAAGCACAGAACACTGAATATAAATATAGCTAGCTAAACGCTAGGTGGCGCTCTGAATATAGATGTTTATATAGTTGAGTAATTGTTAGTGTAAATAAATAACAGAAAATAAATCGAACCCAGTTTTAATATAAATTCCCGTTACAATATATTATGTTCCACTTTTCGCTAAAATATACAGAAATGTTTAGAAAAGTATAAAAAATACCTACAATTATGTTATCACAATATGTCAAACCAAATCTACCACCTCATCATGTAACTTGCAACCACACGGTGACTTAGAGTATTGTGCAATCGTTGTTGTTAGACGTTAATTTTGCTATCACGTAACTACAACTGCGACGAAATCGCAACTTAGAATAGTGCTGCCTTTACCGAACAACCGTAATAACACTGAGTTCAGTATTGAAATCCAAACTATCGTATGAAGTAACTTGCATTAGCAACTGTGAGGCCAAATAATTTGCAACTGTCACTGTCGCTGTTAAATGTAAAATGAAGTGCTTTTGTGTAGAAATAAATATTCAATGTTGTCGACTCTTTGAGATTAATTAGGGCCGGTTTTATAATGTCCGTTTGACCGAGGACTGAGACTCAACTGAGGGTCAACAGTGACTTTCTGTATAATAAACCTTCAACCCATGGTTGAAATGACAGCAACTGACAGTTTTATCAAAAATTTCTAACATAGATTTTGCTTCAACCAGTGGTTGAACAACCAACAGTTGAACAGCCTGTTCCTAAATACAAACCATTAGCCTGGCCAGACCTAAATTATGTCATCAGTCAATGTCATATTGCTATATTGAGTACATATATCTGTCAATTTTCGAAGGCCATTTTAACCCTGGCCAGGCTAATGGTTTATATTTCTGAAAAGCCAGGAAATGTCCTTTATAAAACTGTCCTTAAAAAGAATTACACCGGTTATAAACCCACTGAGACAAATGATCTTTGACAACTACCTACTAATCTCCTTCTCTTGATTATTATTCGAACCTTAAAACATATATACTGCTTCTAGGATGAAACCTACCACCCGGCTGGTTACAAAATGTGAGTTCAGCTTCAAATATATTAAAATATGACATAACTGTCATCAATGAAAACTCCATATACTTAAACTTCTATACCACTAGCATTGTGGAAAACAATACGCAAAAATGAAGCCAAAGACCTGGGGATAGCTGACGATATGCGCATGCGTCATGAACTTTTTTGGCTGAGAGGAGGGACATGTCATTATGTTACTAAGCTGACCATTGGCACAGTTTATTTGGTAAGCTATGCCATTGGTAAGCTGTGATGTTACCATGGATAGCATATGATATGACTTTAAGCCACCTCCCCTTTCGCGCATGCGTACTAAACCCACAATCCTCATTCTACACTAATGTAATTAAATCATAAGACTACTATTAGAAAAGTAGTACCTACAAATGAATGCAGCTGCCTAAAACTATCTATAACACATTATTGTACAAAAGCCACAACAGACAATATAAAGTTACTACACTCAAATATGGTCATATTTAAAACAGATAAAAATTAAAAGTTAAGAGTTAAGTGTGGAGCCATTAGGTCAAAACTAACTGTTTTCATTCTTTAACTGTAGTATTAAAAAAGTCAACAGCAGTCTTAATTATTATAGCATTACAATGGTCCCACATTTGGTTAGAGAACTAACTACTGAAGACTTAATACTAAATATTTTGTATGATGAAAGAAACACGAAGTCTTCTCCACAATTTATTAGAAAGTTTGGTTATGTAAGCTTTGAGACATGTTTCGGGATTTTAGGAATCTCATTTTCAATCATTGATTACAAAGTTCTGTAAGAAAATTATATAATGTAATGATATATGAAAAGGATAAATTTGTGACTATATAATATCATTTCAAGCAATAAATTTTTCAAAAAATTATGTAACAAATATATATATATATATATATATATATATATATATATATATATATATGGTAATGAAGAAAAGTAAAAAATAAAAAATAAAAGGATCTAAATTACATTGATAGAATCAAATCAAAACGGTGGATGGAGTACTCACGTGGAGATGATAATTCTTAAGTTTTTTCCTTAACTAAATAACCATAATAAACCATAAAAAACTATAAAATTGATCCCAAAGAGAAAAAGAATTAAAATAAATTTAAATTTAAAAGAAATTAACCCATTGTAGAAAATTATTAATGAAAGAAAATTCTAAAAACAAAAAACAAAAATTCCAAAGTTACTTGACCGGTGACTTCATCATTGTTGTCGTGTGGTCTGGCAACAAAGAGAAATATTCTTCGTAAGGGATCTCCACGTGAGTACTCCATCCACCATTTTGAGTTGATACTATCAATGTAATTTAGATCGTTTTATTTTTTATTTTTTACTTTTCTTCATTACCTTATATATATATATATATATATATATATATATATATTTTGTTACATAATTTTTTGAAAAATTTATTGCTTGAAATGATATTATATAGTCACAAATTTACCCTTTTCATATATCATTACATTATATAATTTTCTTACAGAACTTTGTAATCAATGATTGAAAATGAGATTCCTAACATCTCGAAACATGTCTCAAAGCTTACATAACCAAACTTTCTAATAAATTGTGGAGAAGACTTCGTGTTTCTTTCATCATACCACTTCACTCCACTTAGAGAATGAACTTCTTCATACATTAACTAAATATTTTGTTGTAATTTACAATGGGTACATGATATTTAACTTTATTAATCGTTGCACACTTGTGATATTTAATATTGTTTAATAAATAATACATAAAAATTATTGAATGTTGTTTTATTATATCACAAACGTTTTGGTATTTGTATGAGTGTGAGTACAAATAAAAGAATCGAAGGAATATTGCATATTGCTAATGCATATTCCAGAAAAGGTCTGATATATAAAAAAAATAGGAATTTCGAATAATAAACCCTATTTTTTTATAAGCCTTGTTTACTACTAAATCATAATGTGAAGTGATTATGATTAACGCTTAATAAATAAATCATTGTGAAGAACAAAAATGTTGCATACCCATGCCATTTAAAATGACCATTATGTCATCAGAATCACAGATAATAGAGCAAAATTATATATAATAATATAATTAACACTCAGTATCCGAATTTGTTGTTTTGAACTGAAAACGCATATTTGCTTCAACTCGTTTTACATGTTAAAACTTTTCAAGAGTTTTGCTGTTCTTTATCAACACCTTATCTCTCTGTTTTAGATGTAGTTCCACTACAAATAGATATTTCAGTAAAGTGGTCTTTAAATAAACACCAGGAAAATTCAATATTTTCGCATCAATAATTATAGTCGAGATCTGCTTATTTTTAGGGTAGCAACCACTATGAAATGTGGCCCATAATTGACATTAGAAGGAGTATAATGTAATTAAACTGTTGACATCAAATTTCATAGTACCTCCACATTCCATTAAGTTGCTTATATTCTTAGTCGCTTACAATATTCATGCCACCTGGAAGGGTGAACAAGAATGTGAACTCCATCACGCCCTTCACGCAATGTGGAACCGACCTTAATATCTCAATGTGCTTGAAGTGATTTTATCCTCGGTATAAGCAAAATAGTTTCATCGCTTTCGTTTTCGCAATATTTTCTTATAAGACAGAGAGAGAGAGAGAGTTCAACATAATAATACTGAAGTTAAACTGCAATTTAATTATTATCCACCACCGCAATGTCGAGTATGGAAAATAAGAGGGGGGGATAGGTAAGTTTGCTTGAAGCAGCTAGCTGGGTCTTTCTTCATGATGTGCTTACATTGCTACATAAGAAAGCAAACAGTTTCTAGAACATCTAGAAATTGCAAGTATGAGATAACTCAACTCAACAATAACTCATAGCCACAATAACTGGGTCTATTCGGTATGTGCAAAGAGTAGGCAGCACCAGAGTGTCAATTTTGAACATTTTGACACTAGTGACGTCTATCAATTGCCTATTGGATAATTGTGGTGACAAGGTTTTCAGTTATAACAATAACAATTCTATAGGATATCATATCTTATTATGAACAAAATTGAATATCTTTTCTTTTTGTTATGACCTATTTTGAATAACTTTATTTAATTTTAAAACATTTTTTTGACACTTCTACTGGAATAATAACATTTTGAATTTAATTATTTTCCGAGTCAGGAGATGGCGCTTTATGACAGAGTCGCAGATTTTTATAAATTTCTAGAAAATTTCAAATGCATTGGTATCTTTATTTTTTAATAGGAAGATAAAGCGTGAAAAATTACAGATACTGGTGAAAACCACATTTCGATGTGATTATTCCTTATAGACTTATTTAAAAATATATTTAAACCTTCATTTTTAAGTAGCAAAATTAAAGAAAACTCAGAGTATCAGTGATTTTTATTAAATATACCCATGTTTTATAAAACCTACTTTAACAATAAAAACAAATTCTATTACCAATGTCACTCTAGGTGGGGTAATTTAAGTTTAATGTAATTAAATGAGAACTAAACACAAATAACGGTAACAAGAACCTAATACATTACACAAGAAAATTACAATAAGTAGGATTCTCGGTAGGCCTTGACACGACAGAAACAAAAAAAAAATAAATGTAAATAAAACATATATTTCTTTACAATAACAAAATCTTTGACACATTCTTTTCCTAGACACCTAGAGCTAAATAACATAGAACCTAGAACTAAAGTAAAAAAAATATCAATGAGGCCTTAGTGATCAAATTGTTGTCCTTCCTGGGCAATACAAAGCTGTAAGCAGTTATTTCTGTTTAATTGTCATTTAAATACACTTAATTAAAATTACCACATCTAGGGCGACATAAGTAATATTTTTTTATTTATTGTTAAAGTAGGATTATACAAAATATAGGTAACTTCAATACAAATTATTGATACTCAGAGTGCTTTCTAAATTTGTTACGTAAAAATGAAGGCTTAAGTATATTTTTAAATAAGTTTATGTTGTGGTTTTCACAAGTAATTGTAATTTTTCAAATCTTATAAAAATATGAATACTATTGCATTTGAAATTTTAGTGAAATTCATAAAAATCTGCGGCTTTGTCATAAAGTGTCATCTACCGATTCGGAAAATAATCAAACTCGAAATATTAATACTATAGTAGAAGCGCCCAAAAAAGTGCTTTGAAAGGAAATAAAGTTATTCAAAATAGGTCAAACCAAAACAAAAGTTTGATAGTTTTTTTCCAGCCAACATTTGCCCCGCCCCCACCTGTTATTTGATAAAAAAAATATTTTCAAATTTGGATAACTTGAGATAATTTTGAATAAAACGGTGTTTTTTTAGATCGCGGTGTGAGTTACTCCCTCTAGTGGTAGACTTAGCAACTTATAAATATTTTCCAGATTTTTCTTTTGGCCGAAGTATTTTTTTTTCTCTGGGTCGTCCGATCAACGGATCCTGAGGTATAGCTGGTATCCTTTATTAATTGGCCACCTTGTACCTATTGCATCTGTGAGCTGTCCGGAAAAGTCTATACAGTTAGTAGAACTTTCCTATAACAAAAGCGCCAAATCCACTCAATTCGTTATACGGCAATTTCGTTATAACAAATAAATTTGTTTCTTGTTTCAAATAACAAAATTTGCAACGTTTAATATTTTTTCTTTGTTATCATTATAAACATGTATGCAAATTCATATCTAAAGTGCACGTATATGTCGTATAACTACACTTATTCTTTTGAAAAGTCTACTACTTTTTGAACACATTGGGTAATTTTTGTTAGAGTGGTACAATTATAAAATATATTATTCCCATAAAAAATTTCACATAATTACTGGAAAACCTTTCTTATAACTAGCCGTTTGAACAGTGTTGTTCCAAGAGTAATCAGTGGTGGATATTCCACAAACTTTCGTTACAGAGAGAATGTACTTAAGGGTATAGAGGGTGTTTTAAATATGGTTATTGAATTCAAGCTGCAAGATCTTACAATCTATTTGATATACGGAGAAGCTCGTTACACGAACGTTCGCTATAAGAAAGTTCCACTGTATATCTACATTTGACGTTAGAACGGTACTTACCAAAAATGTATGGCCTGTTCTTGTCTATTAGAAGGTGAACAATTCTACTCTTATATATAAAATCAGGGATTGAATCACACTTTTCCATCTTTGGACCCTATTTTTGACCGCAGAACCAAGCGGGGGAGGTATACAATTCGACTGTTTTCTGCATGTTTTCTATGAATGTTAGGGGGTCATAAAAATAGTAAGTGTGCTCCGATTTCCATGATTCTTTTTAAGGATAATGTAGTCACTCAGGAATATGAGATATGGCATAGGAGTGCACGAAGCTAAAATTAATTACAATATCCAAATTCAAAATAGATCAAAATTTGGATAAAGCTTCAATATCAACATCTGCTATATGAGTGCTCGATCGATAAACCTTTTCTGTACATTTCAACTAAGGTCGAATTGGAAGATAATTCTTTCACAGGCAAAAAGTAACTAACTTCTCTAAAATCTCATTCGCTGCTGAACGTTGCCTAGCTCAATCACACAAAGATGTAGCAGCAAACTGATTGCGAACGGCGTTTTTAATCAGATCCAAACCAACGATGTGAAGTCCTACGAGATAATTGTACTGTTTGTCAAGGTTGTGCACGTAATTACAGCTAGGGTGCAGTTGGGAAAACGACTACTGCATCCAACGTAGTAATGCTAAGAATTACCACAATTATGTTGCAATGTTATAAGCAATCAATGGACATGAGAAAGCATTGCATTAGTATTTGTCAGCTCTATTTTATACTTAAAAAAATATTATATCTATAGTGTGGAAGTTTCTAGCTTTGGGTATGAATTTTTATTATAAGAATACCCAAAACATATTTACCCCTTGGTTCTGGCCTACAGTAATTTCGAATAAAAGACAGTGTCTTTGTTGAAAATCTCAACCCTACCTTATTAAATCACCACAAAACATGGATAAATTCATAGAAAAAGTTCGTATTCAAACTTGAAAGACAATTATATCACGTTGACTAGTAGTTTTTCAAAATATAACTATTCACTTCTCATATTGAAGTTTCGTGGAAGCTTCACTCCTTTATCATTATACACCTATTACTTTGCTGGTTTCTGTTGCTTTGACGTGTCTCACATCATTGTACATGATCTAAAAGACATGAATTATTATTATCGCATCGAAAACAATGGTATTGGTGCAAGTACTATTATTTTTGGTTCGTGTTTGGCGGATGTCTTAGACCATCCATTTCCTTAATTAGAAGCTTATGAATATACATTTTTAAGCATAACTTTATTTTCTAATCTTTCATGTAATAACTTTGTCAAAAAGAGAGCAGATGAGTGACTGGAAAATTTCGCATTCTAATTTAATGTAGATACATACACTTTATACATATATTATATCAAGTGGAAATTTCATGAAAGAAATTTTGAGGCCGTCGACAAGCGACAGACCTATGCTCTATCAACGCAAAATTCCTATGCATAACAACACAACAAAAACTATATAAAGATGGTCTAGCCTTTACTTAACATAAACGAAAGACTTGTTTTTTTGTTAGTTTTACACTATGGAGCCCTCCTCACCTCCAAAAGTTTTACATTTGGAATATCTGGATATTTTTTGGTAATTTATAAATCACTGACAGCCGGACTAACTTAAATTTTATAAAACCATGTTATATTATGGTTGTATTTATGTGTTATATTTTTGTCTCAATTTTGAATGAATTATCTATTTTAATTGTAAAAAGTCAAATGATGTATCCAAATAGTCAGTTTTTTTGCCGCAAATATATTATTAGCCACTTACAGTAACAAGTGCTTAATTGTCACAACAATGTCAATCACTATCTATTTAAAATAATTAATCAATCAATCGATATTAGGATATTAAATAGATGTAGAAATAAAGCATTTAAATAAGCTGAAAACCCTTTCTTTTTGGATGTTGGCAAATGGAGCTGTAAAACATTGTATTAACTGTGCAATATATATATTTTTTAATAAAGTCATAAGGAGTGGATTCTATGGGTTGAAAAAGGAATAAAAAGATCTTCACCCTTAAAGTTGAATTTTATACATTTGGATAAGGTAATTGAAGTCATATAATGTGGCAATATTCCAGTAAATAGCCACTAGACTTTTTTATCAACTCCATCGTCATTGTCTTTTACTTCGCCACAGAATTGTGATAGGATGTTATACTATTTGATCATTCTTCTTAATACATATAATGTGAAAGCGTTGGTCGGAAAATCTGCAAAAAGAAGAACTATTTAATTATCACTTAGAAGAAGAATCCTATGGTCGAGGCAGAAGAAACCAATGATATCCGAAGTACCTTCAAGATTTTATGTTGCTATCTTATAAAAAGCTGTAAATATTCCGGATTTCACTGAATGAAAAAGCCATTGAAAAAGAGAAGAGAAAATAACGAAAGAGAGAGAGAGATACGAAATATGAGAAGCTTTTGACTAGAAGATAGGTAGTCAGAGAAATATAGGTACAATGGCCAGTTCAAAGGATGTCAGAGGATGTCAACAACGCATAGGAGACTAATTCTAAACATACAGTGTCGTTGAAACCAACACACCTACTTAGTTTTGTGCTTGCCTATGCTCAAGTTACTGAGAAGAAAACGGAAATGTTTGTCTTTTACGAAAATTATTATATGTTCTTATCCAATCAACTGAAACGATTCTTTTTTTAGGTATCTATACAAATATCAAGCAATTGTACCAGATAGGAAAGACTGAAAGCAAGTCTCAACTGGTACACTGACGGCTCTAAAACCAACTAAACTCCGTTTCTTAATGCACTACTCTATTATTTCAGGATGATTGGTTGGCAAAATTGACAATAAAATCCTTCAATATTGAGAATGTCAATGGGTAAAATGGCCCCATAATACAACTTCAAAAAATAATATGCAGCATTCGTATCACATAGGAAAGACTGCGTATCAGGACCGCCCTTGAAAGCAAATTTCAACTGGTACACTGACGGCTCTAAAACCAATTCAGGGATAGGAGCCTGTATATGGGGTAGAAGAGAAGTTATGATCTCTCTGGGCTTAGGGATCTAGGCCACGGTTTTTAAGGCAGAGATAAAGGTGATATAATAGTGTATGAAGAAACTGCTACGACGGAAGGTGAATAGCCAAAGAATACTCATTTATTTGGACAGCCAAGCAGTACAAGTCGGAAAATGACAAGAATATTTATAGGGATGCTGACAGGATATTGCAGTGTTAGAAAGCCTAGGAAAAACATGGGCCTGGACGAGGACGACCTATGTAGGTTCTGCCAGGAAGTGGACGAAACCGCGGTTCACGTGGATACTCTGTGAGTGTGAAGGCCTGATAAGAGTGCTGTTTCAATTATCCGGGAATGGAAACCGATTGCAGAGAGCTACGTGAAGGACTCGATATCTAGACTGCTGAGTCTGCTAAAAGGGATAAATCTAGATACTAAACTCTAACGCAATAGGGAACCACAATAGACTAAAACTGGTCGCATGTGGGTTAGGATGAACATCTACTTCAACTTATCTAATCTAATCCACATAGGATGGTGTACAAGTCATCTATCAAGCTGAAATATCATAATTCTTCTCTCTTAATTTATAATGTGTTAGACAATATTAGTTACCTATATTTATGCACCTCGCATATACCTACCTATCTTCTGTTAGGTAAACGATATCGACATGTGACGCTCCATTTTGTATAGAATTGATTCTGTTTTTATAGTAGTACAAAATAGTTGTGTGTTTTCATATAAATTATTCAACAACAATGAGCTTCAAAATTTTTTATCCACCTTCGTACCTTCAGACCTTTGGAACTAATATGACTTATTGTTGGTTATATATCTAAGCCCTTCGCATAATATATGTTAAAATCGTTTTAGCATTCATTTTTATATAATAACTTAATGCTTCAAAACCTTCTATGATAGAGAGTATTTAAAAAATACGTTTAAGTTTTTTTTCTTCAAAGATTATGACTTCTAGCGATAAAACTGGACTTGACCATTTTCAACAAGGACTTTTTGTCTCAATGTTCTACTATGGATATTTCCTGAGATAAAGCCGAAAGGTCGTTTAACCCAATAAATATGTACACATAGAAATCCTGCTGGAAAAACCTAAGTGTATCGGACTTAAACCATGAAAATCTATTATCAGAAATAATTGGGAATCCAGTTACCTCTCTAGTGATACAAGATACATCAACACTTGAGGTTGTTGCATTGTCATTGATAAGATAGAGACGTTATACATTTCATTAATAAAATAATAGTAAACGCAATAATTGATAACGTCGTCACGAATCTAAAAGCAGCTACAAAACTTTGATCCCTTCATGGTGGAAAAATAAGCAAACTTGATGGCATACAACTGATTTGATAATTTTCTTCTTGTAGATAAGAACTGCACATAAAGCACTATCCAATTCAATGTACAAACTGAGATGCTTAATGGAAGAAAAATATTCCTTCAGAACACCGACATATCAAAGGAGAGCTCACGAAGGATTAACGAAACAAAAGTTGATCCTTATTAAATTTACGTAAATAGAAGTGCTTTTTTTGTTACTACCATCTCTTTAATTTCCTTTCGGTGGAAGTTTTAATACGAAGAGCTTAGAGGAAGTTTGCACTTCCATAAATTGGGTCCCTATTAGTTTTAGTGGAGTTTGAGGACTTTATGAAAGTTCAACTGTTTAATCTCCAAGAAAAATACATTCCACTTTGACGGCATTCTCACTCTGCATATGCATTCTGGAAGATGAATGCTTGAAAGTCACTTATGCCATGTAAATGGGAAATGTGATGAGCCCGGCAGTTCAATAAGCTTGAGTTTAACGCACATGCAAATTTATTGCGAAAATGAAAATGAGAATGATTCAATTTGAATCACAGAGTGTGTGGATATTTATTTTTTTCATGGTCATATAAAACAGATAAAACCCAGCCCCTAAACACGTGAGCATTTTTGTATGTAATAAAAAGAAAACTTCATGTGAATAATCGTTCGTGTATAACGTGCCAGGCGGATTAAAATTTCCACGAACATAAAAACTTAGTCATCATGCATGACATATTGCGGAATATTTGAACATCAGTCTGCATTATTTCAGTTAATTAAGGGGTGTGTTTTTTTCATGGTTGTACGAGCCCGTTGTGGGCTGGGCGAGTAAATATGACAATTATTATTTGCCCCACTTTTCATAAGGGCTGATGAAATGTTTGCAAAGTGTTCGTTAACGAGGTGTATGTTTGCTGGGAACGGCCTATTTATATATAATTGTTTATTATTATTGCTGCAAAATGGACAATTTCTTTAACTTCGTACACTTTGATGTTGTTCTGTTGAATGCTAGTATAGTTACATAATTCAAGTGACAAATTTGCTGTTTATGACACAACTGTCAAAATGGTAAACCTATTCTGATTTTAATGCTTTTCTATCTGAATGACGTTTGCTGAGAAATGGTCACTAAATAAAAAAAAATGAACATTATCTTTCCCTTAAAAACTTTCGTTGAAGGATGTGTAAGAGGATTTTTTCAAAGGGCAGAATTAAAGAAGAAACCATGTCAGGCAACATTTGAGTTGGCTATTTTTAAAAAAAATTCAACGGCTTCCGATTTCGTAGCAATAGTAGATTCTCAAAATACAAAATTAGAGATAATAATTCTTGCTGATGCTGATTTTAATTTTGACCAAAAATCTTCTGTCTTCTCATAACTGCACAACTACAAAATCACCAGCACCAGAAGAATGAATATTATTTTGTAATATTCAGGTCCTAGTTTTTTTTAAAGATGTTTTTGTTAAAATTTATTGGTCTGCAATGAATACATCTTGAAAATAATAGCTTAGAAATTACAAAAAAATATCTTGTGCGGTTTGGTTCAGAGTAATTATTCCTTGAATACTTGAAATATTGTCTTGTTCGTCCTGGAGGACATCAGTTGAGATAAGTTAACTCTCGGTTGTCTTTTTCTAAAAAGTATTTTTTATATTTTTATACAAATCTCATGAGTATATTGTACAATTCTCGTTTCACTGACACAAATATTTTATTTTAAATAATTCATTTAAAAGTAGGGTTGGGTGAAACATTTCAAAATAAAAGTTTTTATGGTTCATCCCAGTTAAAAGCTGAAACATACGAGAGTCGTGATATTACATTTTTATATCTAATTCATATTCGATTGCCATCTTGTATACAACAATGTTACCTGATAACATAGAATGTTTCTTCATTGCGTTAGCTTTTTTCTCGAATTATGTTGATAAAAAAGCATTTTATGTTGTGGAGAACACATTGCTGAGAAATTTGGCACAAGTTATTCACGTAAACTCCACAATCACTTGCATTCAAGTTTCCCTGTATGTAGCATTCAATACTTAGAGTTAGGCGATATTTGACCGAAGATCTTTGGTTTCTTTATGGTATATTCTTTATTTATATATGCGTCTTTTTATATCAGAGTCCATCATTCAAGACCACCTAAAGAAAAACCAATATAACATTCTTACGCCCAAGGTAAGTTATGGAATATCAATCATTTTATCATATTTCTGAGTATAAATTCAAATTGCTACATAATAAAGATGATTTTACCAATATCAGAGGTTTTCCGTTAAATGACCAGATTGAGCTAGGATGTCCAACTGTGCCAACACAACTAATGCGGTTGCAAACAGCTCTTCCGGCATTGAATTACGCCATCATCTGTAAACACAATTTATAATGTCACAAAATTGCTTAATATCACAATAAATTTTCAATCAGATTGATTACAAAATAAAGCACCAGCCACCCAGAAAAAATATCACGGATTTCAAGGTTGTTGCCTATCTTCAGTTTGCCGCAGAACGTCGAGCCGTGTCTGAATCAAAGTTTGAATTTCTGATTATGTATTCGGAATACATGGTATGGTATGGTGACAATGATATATAGTCAGTAAACATCACTTATTATAGATATTGCTATGTTTATCAGTATCTGTAACTCTTCTAGACAAGCAATCAGGTCGGTGTGGTCAGTGTAAATATAAGCCTGTTTTTAATTGGTAGGATATCTGTAATCTAGGATCAACCTACTATATAAACCAGCTATGCTTCTCTGGAAATACGAGTACCTTTCTATAGTTATCTATATTAGGCAGCAAAAAGGGAACTCGAAATTACTCTCTTTTGTATGTTAATTTTTCATCATGTTGTTAATGTGACTCTTTTTCCCATCAATAATTGGCTACTACGAATAGGTATATCGATGATCCCGAATGGTGTTTCACGATTGTCAGATTCGTCCTTATGCTCACGTATACCATACATAATTTAACCTGCCTGCCTTAGAAGTTAAATTTTATAGAGTCGTTATTTCATGATTTTTGACATTAGAAAAATGTAATGCTGCTCGTCATTACTTTTCGCATTCGTGTCATAAAATTGCATGTTATCGTCAAGGGTGCAGATATCGAGTACTTTCGCCACGATAATCTGTTTACAGTCGGTAAAAATGTGTACCTATATTATAGAAGTGAAGATAAATACTACTTACTGATCGTAATCAATGAAGGAAGAGAAGCATCTCCTGGCGGGCATCATCTTATGAAGTTGGTTAAGCTTTTGTTGAAATATTGCATATTTCATAATTTTGAACTGTTCTAGAATCAAGCAAACATCATCAAATGTGAACTTCCTAAGGGTTCAAAATCAGAAACCGTTTAATTGTTTTGATGAATGCGCTGTTTTTATAAATTGATGGAAATGATACACAATATCATCATAATCAAAACAGCTTTAGAGAGATAATTAACTTACTTACTCCTTTTAGGGTTCCCTTCACCCGATGACATAATGGAACCCTTATAAGGTCACACTGGTGTCTGTCTATCAGTGTTTCACTTCGTCTGTCACAGCCTATTTTCCACAATCTTCAAGTAAAAATATGATAATTATGTTTTGAGGTATTGAAGAAAATTGATAAAATTCGGATATTTCAGATTCTTCCTAATATGGAACTCCGCCATTTACGATCCCAAGTCCAAATGAGAAAGGCGGAGGGAGAGGAGTAACAACCTTGGTCCGGATACAGATGAGGATAATTTTATAGGATTACAGATGAAGATGATAAATATTCCGGAAGGTAAGGACGCCGAAAGAACAACGAGTTAGAAGAACTATGCGGCAGTGAAAATGTAGTAATGCGGATCAAATCCAATCGATTGAGATGGGTCAGAAGTGATGACCAGAGACTTATGAGCATCATATATCATGAAACGCTAGAAGGAAGAAGATCTATTGGATGGCCAAGGAGAAGATGGAGGGATTCAATAGAAGAAGATCTTGGAAAGATGGGAAGTAGAGGCTCAAGATAGACAGAGCTGGAGTTCAATATTGAATGCGCCCAAGACTCATCCGGAGTTGTAGCACCGGAGAAGAAGAATAATAAGAAGAAGAAGACTAAGCAGGATAATAAGAAGAACAAGAAATAGCGTCACTGGCGAAAGGAGTAGAAATAGATCTAAAAAGGTAGATAGGACTCCAAGGTCCAGAGAATCCAATATATCTAGGGAAAACAACCATGGTAGTAAATTTTGGACCTCCTAGAAATGGGGTCTTAGCTATGACCTTGGCCCCTTCACATTTTTTCTTGGCAAAGTTTAATAAAACAACACCTCGGAATACTGAAGAAATAAACCAGGGAAGACAGAAGGCGAAGAAAAGGATTGTGAATATCAGAACATGGATCGTACAAAGACAACGAACTATGGAAAAAGGCGAATTTATGGACAATATACCGTATGAGCTTCATACTTGTAATCCTCCTCGAAATTTATCAGTTGTGGTGGTCCGTACCCGTCGTTAATTGAGCACAGATCAGTTTCTCTTCATATTTGTATTCTTTTACAATTTCAGATTTTTACAATATATATTATTAACGAATTAAACAAAACTCAAAGTTCAACGTGATTCTTATCTGTCACAGTCACATAGTATCTACCATTTGCCACAAACAGACTTTCCCACAGATCATAATTATCTAATAATGACATTTGTTATTGAGAGCTATGAAATATTTCCTGTTTTTACCTATTATCCTAAATTCAGGACATTTGTCCTGACGAAGAGAATATTTTTGAAAGATCGGCCTAATTCCAAGAATTTTGTCTTTTAAATAACTGCATCCCCAAGAATTATCATTTTAATTATGTAATAAGTAGTAAGTATAATGTTGGTATAAGAAAGGTCAAATAAAGCTGAATAACAACAAGGATCCTGAAATAACAGCAATACTATAGAAACCACTATAAGTAATTGATAAAGTAAAGATAATTAGTTGAATATAATAATGAATATTGAACCTATCAACGAGATGAATACATATTATATGAAGACAAATGTTAGTATGCCAAAAGAAGATACGGAATAGGTTAATGGTTAATACAATTATTAAGTAGAGTAAAGCAAAGCACTTACTTCAACAAAATGGAATAATTCTAACTGGAAGAAATTCAGATGAATACAGAATAAGAGCTTATGAGATAACAATAATTTTATGCTTAACTCTACTTTGATAATGAAGATGACCAGCAAAGATAATTCCATACATGCAAAGTCAGTAAGAAGACAAGCAAATAAGGCGACAAGACTGATTGGCAGTTTGAAATACACCATATAGAACAAAAAAATGATGTGGAGAGAACTTACAAATGGTAATACTTAGGTACATTATAATAATATAATTATTACAATATAATTATACTAACAACCTACGACAAGTTGACTAGAATCTTAGCATAAGAAAATTTTAAGAACATATGCTTTCTTAAGAATTTACGTTTTTTTCATTCAATTAGATACACAGCTTGGAAACCACTTTTCCAAATTTCACCTGATATCTGAGTCGTAAACAAATTTATTATTCATCCAACATTCCAAAATTTTGAAGGAAATGTTGGTATTTGTTTCTCAATAAAAACAAATTGTATTTTCCATTCAATAAAACAAAACTGTAATAAGATCTGCTACTCAAAAAAAAGAATGTATGAATACAAACCACTTCAAATACATAAAATATTCTTGTTTAGTGTAAATTCCAAAAGATCTATTGTGTGTTCTGCGTCCTAAATGCAAATACGCGTTGTTTGTTCATGAGCACCAAAAGACCAATCGCTGTCCTAATTCCATTTTATCCTTTAATCTCAGCTTATATTTCGGCGAGACACAAAGGCCGAAAATGTTAATACTGTTCTCGATCGGGGGCTTTGTTGGTGTGCCAGTCGGTCGTCTGCAACACACAGCAATGCAAGAGGAGAGAAAAGATGGGGAGAAAGAGCTATTCTTCGTTTGATCTTTGCGTTTTCAAGTCACCTCTTTTGGGACTGGGAAGATGGAAGCGCAACCGCATTATTCAGGTGCAGAGAGGCGGAAGAATGCTCCATCTCAATTTATAATTCTTTCTAAGGAGTGATTAGAGAGAATTACTTCTTATTTTGGTTCATTTTAGTGTGTATGCAAAGACTTAGAGATTGAACTCCAATTCCAGGAACCACTCGAGAAATCATGGGACAATACAATGAAATGATAATGAGAAAAGAATTGGTTGAGAATGCTACAAGTGTAAGCTTAATATGGAAGAAATAGACAAGTAGTAGTAGTAGTAAAAATAGATTTTTTTTTTAATAATGAATATGTCTGAAATTCACTGTAGAATGGTGGATTATGTTTTTTATTTTCAATAAGAAAATCCCAAGAAAGCTAAGCTTAAATCTTAGAAATCTTATGTTTCCTGTGTGATATGCCATTACCATACTCTTCTCAGTAAGCATAGAAAATTTTACCTAGATCGGATAATTAGTTTAGTAGAAATAATGGAGCAACAATAATATTTGAGCTCATATTCCACAACCGAACAGGATTAGGAATAGGGTCCCTGCTATATAACATTTGAGTAGGTATTTGCACTTATACAGAGATAACTATAACATGATAATTTCGGGTGACAGAAGAGTTGGCGAATATTACTAACTCTTGTTACTAAGATTTCCATACGTCTCCAGATCTACTTTGAGTGATCCAGCTCAATATTTCTTCTTTGTCTAGATATCTACATATAGGTACCTCTGAATGCTTTGGAGGGAAGCACTGCTGCTGAAAATGTTTGCGATGTTCTACTCTTCTGAAATCATTGGTTTTAGTTATCACAAATTACAATATACCTAACACTTACTTCTTTTACTTAATATATTGTCTGCATCTGTAGATTTTCTTCAGATTCTGTCAGGATTAGAAAGTCATCTGCATTCTTTGCTGTTAATTACATTCAAATAACTAAAATTTAGAAAGTCACTGTCATTGAAATGAATTATACATCAAGCATTTTCATACAGGTATATATTATATTACGAGAGCCCACGACCAAAACCATGTATCATAGCAATAAGGCTGAAACTATATAAAATAGTTAGATTATATGATCCTGAACCCGACTACGTGGGTGGTAAATGTCAAAAGTGTAGCAACTGCTTGGGAGGCCATTTCTGCCCTGTCAAAAAAAAGCAGTGAAAATGTACATAGCTATTGGCATTTTATGATGAAAAAGATTGTTTTCAGAAATTTTCCGCCTGGCATATAGCCTGAGCGTATTTTTAAAAATGTCAAAAAAATTAGCCGATCTGTATCATAGCAATCCGGATATTTTTTTTAACCTTTCGTATTGTTGCCGGGACTACGAAAAACGGTTTTCAGAATTTTTTTATGTCGCCTATACTCCCAAAAACTCACACACTCACAGCACTTGCTACGCTCTTATGGCGGGAAGGCCTTTTTTCTTAATAGGTTACTGTTCTTTTCCCTACTACATATAGCTCGCATAAATCATGATATGTGTCTTGAATATTCGGTTAAAGATGGTTTTGTTAACCAAACAATTAACGAAGATTTGAATTGCCAAGAACATGAGGAGGCAGATACAAAGATCGTCTACCATGATTGCCAAATTAATCAACGGAGTCAACTGCTTTCCATGCAATGCAATGCAATGAGCTGCGATCATAATCCCGCGTTATAACGCAAGGGTAAAAAAGACCGTTAACAATGCTAAAAAATTCGAATCGCTACCAAGTAGCTTTCGCTGATTTGGGCAGCTATAATTCTGATCCTGAGAAAATATTCCCCGTTTTGGAAGAATTCACCTGCAGATTATACAATAAAAAAAATTACTAATGTCGATTTAGCTCGACTTAATATTTTAACGAAAACGTACAAAATTAAAAACGACCAGGCTTCAACAACTCTAAATCTAAATGTATCTAATTATGGTGCCTGCAATCTGCCGAAGTGCAAAACAGAATTGAGGAAGTATTTCCTGCGAACCATATTGCACAAGTATGGGGCAACGCTCATACCAAAACTCCAACCGATCTCAACTCGGCAGATTACGGATGGTTTGAAGACGAGGGACGTTTCCAGTTTTCGTGGTTCTCTGGAAACCAATTACCTGAATTGAGTGACATTATTTTGGACGATAAATCAACTCCAGAAACAGGTATAGTTAACGTGGCTTTTGTTGTTGCATTTTTATAAACATTCTTACTGATGATATTTATTTTATTGAAGAGAACGTTGAAGACCTAACAAGTGACCTGGAGAGCGATTTTGATAACGACGATTCCGAGTCCGACAGTTATTAAATACTTACATTTTATGTGACTTTAAATAAACCGTTTTTTTCAAAACAAACTTTCCATTTTTTCCTTTTTATTTAAGTCCTTTAACTTTAGTTTTATGTATTCGGGTATTTTTTTTTAATCATCATTTAATAATTTGAGGGTCGCCACTTATTCATTGGCTTATAACATATACTTCAATATGCCTGAATACAATTTTTAAATTATTTTGTAGTATCGAGATGTTTTCTGATAAAGAAGGTGCTACACAAAAGTTTTCTGATACAAACTTTTTCTACATCTGGACAACTTAATTCATCATGTCAAACAATTTTCAGACTGACTGCTTTCTGACCGATCGGTAAATTTCTTTAACATTTTTAAACCGGTCTCGAAATGTAATGCATCCAAATTTTCTTCTGAAATTTTTTTTTTGCATAAACTAATCGAACTTGACTTGTTAATAAGATTTTCAGACGGATTGCTATGATTATTGTCATATTATGTATGTCTTATTTTAAATTTTTCTAATTGATATTCTGGGTTCGCGCGGCACTCCTGACTTCTAAAAAACACGTTTTCGGTATCTTAGAGCTATCATTCAGCTACAGTCAGAAAATCAGACAGATTGCTATGATACAGTTCGCAATGTTTTTTTTACACTCTTGAAAATTTGGCCAAGTCAAACGCTATGCGGAAAATTTCTGATATTGGTATTTTTGAGTTAAGGATAATCAAATCTATCAATTCTATGCGGTGTTGGCCGTATTGTTAACTGACAAAAGTTTTGGTCGTGGTCTCTCTTACTATTAATATCATGAACATTTTTATATCTATACCCATTGGACTCTCTAGAAATCTATGCACTTCATAAGTCACTTTATCCATAAATAATGGAATGTACTAACATTCCTATTAGTTCTTAATGATAATCTAAAATATCATCAACACATATACAATCAAAAAATATCGACATCAATATTTCTAATTTGTCATTTTGAACAATCTCGTTTAAGCTCATCCACAATCGGTATGTTTGGAATTGTCAGAAAATGTTTGTCTCGAGCGCTTCCAATTGCTTAGGTTGCACATTGTGCGACTAACATAAATAAACTTATGAAATAAACATTCAGTAGGAATGTAATTATACCAATCTTTATCTTTATAAAGAACACATTTTGCCTATCTAGTTGATCGTCTCATGTTTATCTCGAATGTTACTTTTGATGTTGACATTGTCAAAGTTATTAAACCTGTGTAAAAAATACTGTACTTACTGTAATCACTTCTTATTACGACTGAGTTTTTATGTGAAGATGGATTATTGAGTTCCATCTGGGTCCAATTCGGTTCTATTTTAAACTCCCTTACTGTGCACGTAGATATTCATGATGATTCGACTTGTTAGTGGCTATGTAGGTAATGGATTAAAAATTGAACGTGTCAAAGTTTACCACAGACTCGTTATTTGGGTAGTAGATTCAAAGTAAACAACGTATGCACTCGATATCAATTTGATGGAACAGTTGACCGCGTTCAAGCTCGACAATGGTTATATATAGAGCTATGCCTCTCTTATGGAGAGTGCAGTGAAAAAAGAGACAGCAAATTGTAGACGGAAATACCGTAATGAAATGTTTTAATTACGAGAGCCATTTTCGAAACGTGACTACAATGCTTGCACAAACAGTAATCGCAATTTTTGGGTTTTTGTTGGGGTTCTTTTTGTTATTACAACAGTTCGCACACAGAGTCGATCTACACTGTTGAATTACCCATAATCGGATTAATAAATAACTTGTCATCTATAATCTTTTAGAATCACAACATAAAATATGATCAGTCTCATATCATTCAAACTGGTTAAAAGTTAAACTTGAAATGTATCTTGAATTTACCAAAAAACATTTATACCAGTAATTTGACCATACCAAACCATTTTAATCAGAGACATCAATATTAATTTAATATTATTATACACAAATTAAATCCTGGTGATAACTTTTATTCTCTTACATTTGTATAATCTGCTGGCAAAAAGTTATGTTTCACAAACTTCCAATCTTAACGTAAACTTTCTCACAGCTTTCTTTTGTACGGGGTATAATATATATCAAATCAGGCCATCTGAGGCACATATTTCACAGCAGTTGGCAAAATGTTTCCTTAAGTTTCACGCGCCTTCCCGCTTCTTATTTATCCCGACGTCGTAGATCATTATTGTGTAAAAAATGAAATATTAAGTATATATAGATATATGTTTATCCAAATGCTGAGCTTTTCGCAGACGTTGTTGCTTTTTTCTTGTTTGTTGTAGCTGGTGTTTCTCAAAACGATAATGCGGGATTGTATGAAATTTGACTGCTGCTATAGGGGAGACTAAACATTTATAGATTATTTTTGCAACGGAATATCTGATGTCTGGAAAAATCAGACTACCTAGTTTGAATTTTCAAATCTTTTGTATTGTATAGGTATCCCTACGGTTGTTTTTACCCAAATTGCTGCTTCTCTTCTGAGTTGGATGATGAGCTGTTCCAACACTTCCAAAACCACTTAGGCAACGTGGCCCAAGCAATTCTTTTTAAATTTTCATTCATCTCAGATCACTCTGTCAAAGATCTTTTTTTATTTGATACTGATTTAGAGATCAACATAATTAAATAAAAAATTCGAGACTTTTGTCAACTCACCATCTCCAAATACCTCCGTAAGAACAAATCTACCCCCAGTTTTTTAAGATAGGCAAAAACTCTCATCTGAATCACTCCTTACTATAACTAAGAAAAAAGATTTCCAGTAATAACCTCATTCTAACAAAGGCGGACAAAGGCAGCTACCTCGTAATTTGGGATCGAGCATACTATTTACAAATATTAGAGCACTTCCATAACAATAATAATTTCACCCACTGAATTCAGATCATATGAACAAATTTATCAATAAAACCAAAAACTAAATGAAAATCTGTAATAACCTCTTCATTTAATTCAATAAAACCTTAAAACCTACAATCTAATGCCCAACAATCCACAAACACCTAGACTTTATGGCATTCCTGAGATTCATAAAGAAGGTATCCGTATTAGACAAGCTTTTAGAACACACTAGTCTCAACTTTATCAACTTTTGCTCTACAAATGATCAAGAACATTACCATCTACAAAACCAGCCTATTCGGCCACAAACAACTTGGATATAGTTAACAAAATAAAAGCATTCAATCTGACAATAATACACTCATCATTTCCTTTGCCATCCGTGACTTATTCACATCAATACCAAAATCTGAAGCAATACCGCCGGTTTCTAACTTACTTTCCCTAAATTCAGTTTCTAAATTCAGTAAAAAAGATATTCTAGCCTTATTTAATTTTTGCGACCTTCTTAGCTGATATCATTATGGAACATTTAGAAAATTCTCATATAAATAAAATTCCTAATATCTTGGTTTCGTTTTGTAGATGATTCTTTAGTTATCATGGATGGCAAATCCAATGATGGCCGAGATATCTCACACTCTTTAAATAACATACATCCAAAAAAAAAAATTCTCCCAAGAAATTGAAACGATTCAGAAACCAAACTTCCTAGATTTAACAATCACCAAAATCAACAGCAGATTGGACTTCTCAATCTACAGAAAACCTACCCAGACCGACCACGTCATGCCTTCTATTTCTAACTGTTGGGCAGAGAAAATATAGCGCAGGTACTCACAATTAAATATATTTATGGAAATTGAAGAAATTAACAAAAGGTTGTAATAACTAACAAGAATGAATAATAATGATGAATTAAAATTAAACAGGAAACGGATATCTTGTCAATGACATAGTACATAGAATAACACTTACAGAACTACAGAACAAGATACATTACAGAACAGTAGATTATAAAATAATAATACATCCTAACACCCTCACTTAATCTACTGCCTGTAACAAAAGATTACTCAATTAATCATACCCATGAATTGGACACAAAATTCATGTTTAACTTTTGAAAGAACTTTTGTCAATACATCAGCTATCATCTGATCTGTTGGCAGATAGGCAATATTCACAACGCCACATTTCACCCAATGTCTTATTTGATGAAATTTGACATCAATATGTTTACTTCGGCTACCAGACGATTGATTCATGCATAATTTTTGAGCTCCTTGATTATCATTGTATATCTTGATACACTCAATCGGAAACGACAATTCTTCAAGCAAACCCTTTAAAGATATACCCTCTTTTCCACATTCACTCGTGGCAACATACTCTGCAAACGTTGTGCTGTCCGCTAATGTCACTGATCTCTGTTTTTTAGCTTTCCAACTAACTGCTCCACCTGCAAGTGTAAAAACATAACCAGTAAATGATCTTCTGTCAACTGCACAGGCAGCATAGTCGGCATCTGCGTAACCAGTTAAATTTAATTTGCCTTTACAATAATTCAAGCCCAATCCTACTGTTCCTTTCAGATATCTTACCACTCTAAGGGCTGCATTGAGATGATCATCATCATTACAGCTATTGAATTGACTCAAATAGCTAACTGCAAAGCAAATGTCAGGTCTAGTACTCACGGCAAGGTACATTAATGCTCCTATCAACTTTTGATATACTGGATTGTTTGCACAGTTCGTCGGTCTAGTCAATTTAACACCTAGTGGTAAGGGGGTGCCCACTGATTTACACTCCTCCATGCCGTAACTCTTGATAATATCCTGGGAATAACTCTCCTGATCCAATTTTATTGTGTGGTTATTTCGGTCTCTTGTAACTTTCATGCCGAGACATTCACTGACAGAACCTAGATCTCTTATCTTAAAACATTTAGACATTGCTTTCTTGAGGTTCTCAGTTTCCTGCTTTGAATTTGAAAAAATATAAAAATCGTCAACATGAAGTCCAATAGCCATAAATAAATTTCCTTCACTTCTAGTGTAGACACATGCATCGTGCTGAGAATTGTGAAATTTATGATCAATGAGAAAATTATGAATTTTATCATTCCACGATTTTGCGGCCTGCTTGAGACCATATAAAGCTCGCTGTAATTTGCAAACCTTTGATTCATTATTCTTCTCCATAAATCCTTCTGGCTGCTCCATATAGATTGTTTCAGACAGGTTACCATTCAAGAACGCTGTTGTGACATCTACATGATCTATTTCATAATCAAACTCAGAAGCCAAGGCAAAAAGTACTCTTAAAGATGACAATCTTACAACAGGTGCAAAGGTTTGATCATAGTCCCTTCCTGGCACCTGAGTGAATCCTCTCGCTACCAGTCTTGCTTTGTAACGCTTTGATCCATCAAGACCTTTCTTGAGTTTATAGATCCACTTACATTGAACAATGTTATGATTTGTGGGTCTATCCACCAATATCCATGTTTTGTTATTTGTGAGAGATAACATTTCCTCTTCCATAGCTTCAATCCAGAGTTTTCTATCCGAACTAGAGCATGCTTCAGAATAGTTCTTAGGATCGCGTGGCCCCACGGAAAGAAATGAATATTCAAAATCCTCGTACCTTTTTGCAGTTCTAGCACGATGTGGATACCTTCCTCCAACTGGCTCATTCTGGATCCCCAAATTATCAGCGTTCTTAGTTAAATCAGTATCGTCATTGAAACTTGAATTAGAACTACTACTAACAATATCAGATGTTGTTCCAATAGGTACAGATTGTGTGGATTCATTTTCAATACATTGTATTTCATTTTTCATTATTGACTTATTCGAGGATTCATTAATTCTTTGAACAGGCAAATTCACAGTTCTGGTTGGTACATCATTTGTAGTGATTTGCTCAGAATCATAAGTACTTGGCATTTCTTTTTGGGCCAATGAAGAACTTATATTATTTTCTAGAAACACTACATTTCTCTCAATAACAACGTGAGTAGGATTATTCATATCAGCAAGGCGATATCCCTTTGTCTCCTCGCTATAACCGACAAAAATCATTTCAATTGACTTTTTATCTAACTTCTGCCTCTTTTCCTTAGGTATATGTTTCTGAGCTTTACACCCAAATACTTTTAAGTGAGATAGGTCAATTTTCTTACCAGACCATACTCCTTCTGGTACTAGACCCTTCACTGCTGCGGTGGGAGATCGGTTTTTGAGGTAAATAGCTGTATTCATGGCTTCAGCCCAGAATCGTTTGTCCAAATTTGACTCAAATAGCATACATCGAGCCCTCTCTGTCAAACTTCTATTGGTTCTTTCAGCAATACCATTCTGCTGAGGGCTGTATGGTACTGTGGTTTGATGGATGATCCCATGCTCCTTCAGATATGACTCGAATGATTTGCTCGTATACTCTCCACCATTATCTGTCCTTAAACATTTGATTGTTTTACTAGTCTGTTTTTCAACCAATGCCTTGAAGAGGCGAAAATAAGTAAGTACATCTGATTTATTCGCAATCATGTAACCAAAAACTTTTCTTGTAAAATCGTCTACAAAAATTAAACAGTATCTAGCACCACCCCATGACGGTACCTCCATAGGTCCTTGTACATCACTATGAATAATATCTAAGATATCTTTGGCCCTGGATCCTCTTTTAGGAAATGGTTTAATCGTTTGCTTACCATCAAGACATGTCACACATACCTTGTCTATTTCTTCACGGAATGAGATACCTGATACGATGTCCTTCAGTTTTTTCATATCCTTGCGGTTTAAGTGACCAAGTCTCTTGTGCCAAAGTTCATGATCAGAGATAGTGGTGATTGACATTGCCCTCACTGGTTCCTGTGAAAATTTGTTTATTGCATAAAGACCATTTGTCTTGGAACACTCAAACTCCAGATCACCCTGTACAGAAAAATTTGTCCCATCATAAACTTTACAAGATATGTTATCGAAGACAATTTTATAACCTTTATCCGTCATTTTGTTTACAGACAATAGATTAAATGATAAAGTTGGTGCATACAAAACATCAGTAACAGTTTTTACATTGTTATCACCTACTTGAAGTACAACATTGCCAATACCTTCACATGCAATTTCAGAATCATCAGCTACAGATATAGGAATATTAATATTAGAATTTAAATCATAAAAAGAATTCTTATCTTTAGTCATATGTGAAGTTGCCCCCGAATCGATTATCCATGCTGTGGGAGACATCTTTGCAGCGAGGGCCTTGGTGAGTAGAGTTACATTCTTCTTAGTTGACGCTTGGTGGGCCTTCTGCTTCTGTTTGTGGTTTTCTTGATTGAGCAGCTTGGGACAGTCTGGTCGACGGTGCGAAGGGCTACCGCATTCATAGCATCGGATCTCTTGAGGAACTGGTTTCTTCTTGTACCGATATTGGTTATGTTTATATTTGTTTTGCTTAGAGATGAATGCTGTAGCTGATGTCAATGACACAGTACTTTTCACTGTTCTTCTCTCACTCTCACCAAGAAGAGCTATTTTAACATCATCAGACGTGGAATCTTCTTTCAGCTGCTGATTCAAAGCTGTCACATAATTCTCATATTCGTCGGAAACACCGTTTCTCATGACAAAAGAGATCCATTTGTCTTCCAGAACCTCACCAATATCAGCAAGTTTCTGCACCGTAGTTAAGATATTATTGATAAACTCTTCCATTGTGCTTCCATCTTGTCTCATGTTAAAAAATTGTCGGGTGAGTTCAAACTTTGTGGCCATGCTGCATCCCTCAAACGCTTTTTTGAGGTTAACCCATGCCTCTTGAGAATTTTTCGCATTATGCACATGCACATAACAGTTAGGCTTAACCGAAAGACATATCTTAGCAAGTGCACTCTGATCACGAACAATGTCCGCTGGAGTGCTAACCGGCATTGTGCCATCAACATAACCAAAAAGTCCTTCGAGCATCAAACACATTTTCATTGCGAATTTCCAGCTTCCATAGTTAAATTGTCCTTCTAGTTTTTCTATATTTGGCACTGATGATGATACAGTTACACTCGAACTAGTAGGCATTGTTCCCTGCTGTGTAAGCATTGATCCGGATGGCGTGGTCACCATTTTGTCGTCGCCGGCCATGCTTTTTACTATTTCTCAAAATTATAAACGAACAATTAAATATCGTTTCGTAATTAACAGTTATGTCCTGGGCCCATAACCTGTTGGGCAGAGAAAATATAGCGCAGGTACTCACAATTAAATATATTTATGGAAATTGAAGAAATTAACAAAAGGTTGTAATAACTAACAAGAATGAATAATAATGATGAATTAAAATTAAACAGGAAACGGATATCTTGTCAATGACATAGTACATAGAATAACACTTACAGAACTACAGAACAAGATACATTACAGAACAGTAGATTATAAAATAATAATACATCCTAACACTAACTATCCCTGGCATCATAAAATGGCTGCCTTCAGCTGTTATATCAATATTCTTTTAAATATTCCTCCAATCTCAGCCAATTTCAACCTAGAGGTTAATTTAATTAAACGGATTCCTGTCAGCAATCATCCTTCAAGATCAATAAATTAATACACAAACTAAGAACAGGATTGATAGAAAATGAGCTTTTGGCCTAATCCCCCAGTTTATCAAACCTCAACTAAGAAAAAATCTCTTCCATATTTTGATCACATGTGTAATGATATTTCAAAAGTAATTCATGAACGTATACCTGGAATTAAAATCGCCCTTAAGTCTTGTAATAAGTTATCATACATTCTAGTTAATTCCAAAGATAAAATCAACAAGTTGAAAAAAAAAGTCACATGCCTATGTACATGCAGTACACTTATCAACCGCATAGAAGAATACTTAAACAGACCCGAGAAATATGGATTGGGACAACATTTAAAATTTAACATTCATAATTTCAGTCCTAACAGAAACTCTAAAATTTTACTCGATATCGGCAATAATAACATCTTGAGATTGGAATTGTTCGAAAAACTAGACATTTTTAAAGATCTCAAAACTAATAATAATTGCTTAAATACACAGATAAATTTCAAAAGAGATTTTCTCCCACTTCATCAAAGGAAAAATACCTAAGCAATACTCATAAAATATTCTTCATACTTATTTAAATATTAATTTTTATTTGATCCATTGCTTACTTTCTCATGTTGGTGTTATTAGCTTCTATTGACTCAACCTTGACAGTTGAAGTCCAACTTCCGTCCGTTGTCAACCAATTTCCAATTGACTTAATTCAACATGCGTTCCGTTGAATTTTAAACTTAACTAGATTTTATAACAATGTCTTCACTAATTGTAAACTTCTTGTTTACCAGACTTGTAGGTACTATTACTATTACATAACCTAAAATTCTGTTCAGTTGATTGAAAGTATTTACATTTCAGGAAGAACTGAAGAAGACGAAATTCGAAAGCGCTTTGCAAACATTTTACCTGCACTCGATTAGGTATACATAAATATTTTGTACAAAAAATTGGACCAGCTTTATTAGTTGGTGCACTGAAAAATACACAATAATATTAATTCTATTGATGCAGGTACTTTTGCAGTTGTGCCGTTGTAATTTGTTGTTGTAGTATAATCACTGAGCAAAATAACTTCAATTTCTTCCTTCTTGTAATAACTTTCATTACATAGTGTTTTGTATCAGTAAAAAACACTTTTGAGGAAAAGTTGGGCGTTATAAGTTTGCTAGTTCAACTATTGTCTGTAAATAAAATAGTAGACAATATAACATATAAATCTACATCATATACGACATATTTTTCCTTACTCGATCTCCATGTTTTTTTTGAGGGTGGTGCGTTGTGTTTCCTCGCTAATACCCCCATTCGCTTTCCCATAGTATTTCAATTCCCAGTACCTAATCCTCTTATTTATTCCGGATCTCTCTAGGTCTCAATGTTGGAAATAACGATGATACACGGCATAAAAATAACGTCACTGTTTTGGTTAACTCAAATCCGAATAGAGCGAAGGAGATAGGGATCTGTGACAAAAAAGAGCCTGCTGTATTTCGATGTGTAAAGAAATATTCAATAGAATCAATATCAACTATGATATGTAGCATTTGCAGTTTAGCCCAGACACCAAAGGAATGACAACGATGGCCAATTTTTCAGTTTTTCGCCAAAATTTTTAATAAAAATGCTGTATTTTGACATTCATTTGAAAAATGCGACGACATTAAATATAAAAAATTCGATTTCGAGGAATGAAAATAGAAAATTGTCAATGGTTTTCTTTTGTGTTGAATAAAAGGCTATTTGAAAACTAAGAACCTTAAAAAATAAACATTTTCAAGACATCATCAATGTTAGATCGTAACTTCTAATAAAAATGACAGAATTCATGTTTAGACACATACTAGCTGTACACGATGTTCATTTCAAAGCTTCCCACCTCAGATTTCTCGAATTGTGAAGATTCAAAGAAATCGTTGGATTATGGTAAAATCTAATATCGAGGATAGAACCACTTAACAAACATATTGTAACGTGAAGGCTTACCCGAATAATAAACTGCACACACAATGCGCATTCCGGAAACACGGGAGACATCAGAGGCAACGAGAATAAGTCCTGGTCTATTCTCGAAGCCATATATTGAGAAATAACCTCCAGAAACAACGAAAACAGCAGTGGAATCATCTAGAGCTTTTTAGGCTAGATATGTAATGCTGATGGCAATGTTAGTGACAGTTAGTGAGTGATAGATCACAATCGGATATAGCTCGAGAAATAAGTGTGAATATAAATGTGATTATAGCCGTGTAGTTATTGGTATAAATAAATGAAAAATAAATTGAACCCAGTTTTAATATAAATTCCCGTTACATTGGTGTCAGTGTGGAATCAGTGAGTGAATATAAAATTAGACAGACTTTAAGAGACTGCGTTTTCGTGCAGATTTGAGTGTTTTTGGGACTTTTGTTAGATTTATGTTTAAGTTTAAGACTCTTTTGTTCGATTTAGTGTTGGTGTAAAGACTTTTTGTTCGTTTTTGTGTTAATGTGGAGACTCTTTAGTTCGTTTTCGATCGACTTTTCGTTTGTTTTCGCGTGAATTTGAAGACTTTTTCTCGTGTTTGTGTGAAGAATTTTGTTCGTTTTCGTGTCGAAGACTTTAAAACTGTATTGGATAATTGAGTTAATAAAGACAATTAAAAATGAAATTAGTGCAGTTAACCGTGAAACAACTCAAAGAACCGTTGGTGTAACGGGATTGTGATGATTCCGGTAATAAAGCGAACCTCCAGAAACGGTTAAGGGAAATTCTGATTTAAAATGGAGACGATCCTGATATGTTCGAGTTCCACTCTCCGGAAGAGCTGTTACTGAAAGAGATGAAGGAAGAAATTTCTAGAAATAACAATGAAAAATTCGAAGAAATTTCTAGAAATGATAACGAAAGATTCGATGAAGTAACCAGAACATTTGGGGTACAATTCGATGAATTCTCGAAAAAGTTTGAAGACATTTCTAGAAATAATAATGAGAAATTTGATGAAGTCTCGAAAAAGTTTGAAGAAGTTTCTAGAACTCTTCAAGATGAAATTAAAGATGTTTCCAGAAAAAGTGATGCGCAGATTGCGGAGGTGACCAGAACTATCGAAGAAAAGGTTAAAGAAGCTGGTGGATATAGTGACAAGAAATTCGAAGAAATTTCAAGAACAGTTGAAGAAAACTTTGTCACGACAGAGAAGAACATGGAGCTACTGCAACAAAAAATCAAGACACTAGAAATGTCAGTTAAGAATGGTAACTGCAGTGGGAGCCAGACACTCAAAGGCGAAGATGAATTAGCCGTATGTAGTATGAGGGTTAAGCTGCCAAACTTTGATGGAAAGTGCTCCTGGTCAACCTATCGAAAGCAATTTGAAAATGTGGCAATGCATAACCAGTGGACCGAAGAGCAGAAAGCTGTTTCGTTAACTGCCGCCTTACGAGGTGATGCAGCAGACATCCTAAGGTCTATTCCAGCTCTCCAAGCAAACTACTATGTCTTGCTTTCTAGATTGGAGAATCGGTATGGAGACGCATGCCAAATTTCCCGAGGGCACCGTTTAAGAGCAATCTCCAACAGAGAGTCCCTATTAGAAATGATAAGGAAGCTAGTTACGGGGGCGCAATAAAAGAAGAGAGAGCCAAGGTGTTGGAACTGTGTTGAGCTAGGACACCTACGCCGCAGTTTTAAGAAGAAGGTTGCCCCGTCGGAAATCTACAATGGTTCGAGATGTGGGGGCAATCGTCGACCTGCAGAAATAGTGCCCCAGTAATTACGGTCAATGTTTCATCTTCTGGCGGAGCCTTGAGTTTATACATCGATGGTCAAATCAATGGAGAAGACAGAACGCTCCTAATAGACACCGGAGCAACAAGAACAATAGCCAGACCAGAGCACATCACAGATCATTCCCGGATATTACCAACAAAGGTCCAATTCAGAACAGCGACTGGAGAGACAATAAGAATACATGGTGAAGCTAGCCTGACCATCAGCATTGGCAAGGTCACCATCAAGCACAGAGTTTTAATCGTTGACATATCTGACCAGTTTATTTTAGGAATGGACCTTTTAAAGAAGCTTGGGGCTGTGTTGGATGTCAAAAATGGTGTCTTGAAGGTCGACTATGAAGAACTGCCCTTTCACGAGGATAACGAAGATGTTGTCCGATTAATAACGACTAGTGACGTAATACTACCCGGCTATAGTGAAAAAATATTGATGACCAAACCGGACGGAAACTGCAAATCTGGAAGTCTGAGACGTAGAAGAAATGAATAATAAGGAATTTCTGACAGCTAAAGCTCTTGTTCGAGTAGGAGAAGTCGTTACTGTCAGAGTAATGAATCTAAAGCAGAGCCTCATCAAGTTGAGCAAGGGAAGTATGGTTGGAAATTGTGTTCCTGCGATATGCTCTATAAGAACGATTAGTAAATCATCCAGGACCAGATATTCAAAAGAGCTGATTGATGTGGTCATCAAGACTGTCCAGGACCTAGACGAGAAACAATTACGAAAAGTGAGAGATATGCTTGTGGAATTCCAGGACGTATTTGCGATGGAAGAAGAAAACAAAGGTAAAACAAGTATAGTGACTCACAAGATAAACACGGGGAACGCTCAGCCAATAAGACAGCATCCAAGAAGACTTCCATTGGCCAAAAGAGACGAAGCCGAGAAAATGATTCAAGATATGAGCAAACAAGGAGTAATTGAGCCATCAAATCGTCCATGGACCTCGCCAGTAGTGCTCGTGAAGAAAAAGGATGGTTCTACAATATTCTGTGTAGATTACCGACTTCTGAATTCAGTCACTAAGAAGGATATCCGTTACCCAGAATAGATAACACCCTAGATACTCTCTCTGGGTCACGATGGTTTTCTACACTAGATCTGAAAAGACTGCTTTCTCGATAGGATCAGGGCTCTGGCAATTCACTGTGATGCCGTTTGGACTATGCAATGCTCCCGCTACATTTGAGAGGCTAATGGAAGCAGTTTTGAGAGGAGTGACATGGCTAACCTGCCTAGTGTATTTGTATGACGTAATCGTGGTAGGACAATCATATGAGGAACACTCGAAGAATTTAAGAGAAGTTTTCCAACGATTACGTGAGGCCAACCTGAAGCTGAGTCCTAAGAAATGTGAAGTAAGATATCTGGGTCAAATCGTATCTGGGGACGGCGTCACGGCAGACCCAGAAAAGATAACAGCTATTGAGGAATGGCCTATTCCCAAGGACAAGCATGAGATTAGAAGTTTTCTGGGCTTGTGTACCTACTACCGACGGTTTGTGAAAAGTTTTGCCAACATCGCTAAGCCTCTAACTAAACTAACAGAAGAAGGCAAAGAATATTCTTGGAATGATGAGTGTCCGAGAGCTTTCGAACAACTGCAAGAAGCTCTTATCAGTGCGCCAATCTTGGGCTATCCGAGGCATGACGGAAAATTCGAGTTGGACACAGATGCCAGTAATACAGCCATTGGTGCTGTCCTCTCTCAGATTCAAGACGGGCAGGTGAAAGTAATTGCCTACTTCAGCAAGGTTTTGTCAAAATCGGAGAGGAATTATTAGGTTACCTGAAGGGAATTATTGGAAGTAGTGAAAGCCTGCGAACACTTTCATAAGTATTTGTATGGTCGCCGACTTCTAGTTAGAACTGACCATGCAGTGTTGAAGTGGCTCCTGCAATTCCGTAATCCTGAAGGACAATTGGCAAGATGGTTAGAACGTCTTCAGGAATATGATTATGAAATCGAGCACAGGGCAGGAAAAGTTCATGGAAACGCAGATGCCTTATCTAGAAGACCGTGCAACTATAACTGCACCCACTGCTCGAAAATGGAAGAGAAGCTTTGCCCTATACGACGATCAACCGTAGAGAAAGAGGAGTGGCAGCCCGAACAAATGAAACTGGCCCAAGAGAACGACCCATGTTTGAGAGTGGTCTTGGAGTGGATGCGCCGTAAGGAGAGGCCGTCTTGGCAGGATATAAGCTTACGAAGCCCGGAAGTGAAATCATATTGGAGCCAATGGGACTGTCTTGTGCTAAGAGATGATCTGCTGTATACCTGTATAGAACGTTTGAGTCTGAAGATGGCACTGAATCCAGATTACAACTAGTTATGCCAAGAAGCAAAGTGTCGGAGGTACTACGTCAGCTACATGACGGAGCCTCGGGTGGACATTTTGGTATCACTAAGACTCTGCAGAAGGTTCGAGAACGATTCTATTGGGTGAATTGCAAAGAAGATGTGAGACAGTGTTGCCGTAAGTGTGAAGTATGTGCAGCCAGCAATGGGCCACTTGGCAGAAAGCGGGCACCTATGAGGCAGTATAATGTTGGGAGTCCCATGGAGCGAGTTGCTGTGGATATTACGGGGCCATTTCCTGAACACAAATTGTTATAATAGAGAGTTTTTATCTTTATATAATACATGTTCGAAGTTAGTTCCAGTGAATTCAATTAGGCATTTCAAACAATTCAATAATTACTATTCCGTTCATATTGTTTTTACCTGGTGAATGAATAAATTAACCGGAGCCTGCAATCCAAACGCCCGTGCTTAAATTGAAACTTAACAGGCTAAACCACATTATTGCAAGCACTGACAATTGCATGACTATCACTGTTTCATTTACCAGCCAATCGCATAGCTAGCTGAGCGATATTGTCTTTTGAGTAGTAATTGAGACAACCATCTCTGGCAGTAACTGGTAATATTCAAAAATCTTTTGATAGGTAAAATTTAGGTATAAACCGAGGTATAAACAATGCTATTACCAAACGAAGGAATAAGTTATTGAGACCTACTGCATTAGTCCGAATTTATTGGCCGATTTTAAACACCCCGTAAAATGTTCACAAGTTGTCTCATATTTCATTCCAGCTGTTTCATCAGGCACTTCCCGGGCAAACACTTTGGTAGTCATAAAAAGTCTTGAGTATGAAATCCTTCTACCTCAGAGTACTACTCGGACGTTGAACTAGTCCGAACACCAACCCAGATCCATCCACCAAGAGAAAACAGCATTGGAATGTCTCCTACATATGTCTTTGAGATTTTCCGGCATGGAAAACTCCAGCTTTAAGTCCCAGTCGTACTGACAGACTCTCACAAACCAGTCCAGTTACATACTACACACAAATATAGCGAATAATATACGAAAATTCAGCCATAGAGTTAAAATATACAGCTTTCAGTTATGGAACTCATCACATAGAGTCTGACGGGAAAAAAAAGATAGCCTATGTCCATTCCTAAGGTCTAATCTATCTCTTACCATTTCATTAAAATCAGTTCAGCAGCTTAGGCGTGAAAGCGTAAAAAACAAACTCACTTTCGCATTTATAATATAAGGATATTAAGATACATTTTCGACTTTCATCTTTCAAATTTCAACTGTTTCTGCAAAGGGCTAAGGAAGGTACACTGGGATAAATGTATGTGTTTTTGACAAGAAATTTAGCAAAATCTCACGAAAGCTATCAAAAATAATGATGCAGTACGTGTGTTTATGAGATATAACTCTAATTTCAAAGAAGAATTTAATAGTAAATCGGAAAACATCATGTTCAATTTGAAATAAGCGAGTTAATATCGACACTGTAGAAACCGTAAGTTCCGTCACAAAAACAATATTATTAATCAATTGGAAATTTTGGCTCTCGTAAATATATTTTCAAAATTATAAATTGAATATTATTCTAGAAATGGCTAATTCAAACTCTACGTGCTACACCCCAACGTTTAATAGTGCCTGGGTTTTCAGATCTGTATATAGGATCACGACTAATAGCAGCAGCGAACTCGTGTGAAAATCACATCACAGATGAACGAACAAATAATATTGGAATTTAGAGGAACGCTTTTATTGGCTACAACGTCGCGTATTAATAAGGTTATGTATATGCGCGACATCTATCGGTCGACTGCCTTTCATACATGTGGACACGTCGACAATAAATAACATACAACAATTAAATGTCTAATTGCAAATTGGGCTTCATTTCCGCTTGTACATCGTTTGTGTAAAGCGACTGTTTTGAATGTTGACTGAAGCTATTGCAATTAATGATTCGTCACTTTCCACATTACGTTTTTTTCATTTGTATATTTATTTGTATCATGGGTAAAACCTGCCCTTGAATCATACACATGATTAGAATTTTCAATTTGAACAATTTTAGGGTTTCGGAATGTGTGCAGTGATTACTCATTAAAATGTTTTGTGTTGCATTCCTTTAAATTATGTTATCGATCCAGGATCTTCGTACGGATTATGCTGCGTTTCACACTGAGAATACAGTGTAGTCGAGAATAAGCATGTTATTTTCAATAGGAATATGGCATACAGTGTTGCCGTTCTCATCAACTTTATTTTTTTTTTGTAATCCTGAAATTCATTTTTTATTATTATTAATTACTGAACATTAGAATGTTGAGATAAAATTTAAGCGCATGCGAAATTTGCATGAGGCAGGACCTGATAAGTTTGATGTGCAAAATTTTGAGAATTAAATTTATTCTCAGCATATGGTTATTAAACAGACGTTAGACGCGTAAAATACATATATGTATAGGCCACCATCACGACAATAAGTAGAAGCGTAGATGTCAGAGTTGGAGGTTAATAATTTACAGAAAAAGAATGAGGATAGTTAGTTAGTTAGCCATGTTAACACACACATGATAACGTGCATTTTCAATGAATCAATAGTTTGAGTCGTAAGCTTGCGCCAAGTCACGTTTTCGGTTCAGACTGCCTCCTATATGCTTCAGACTTGAATTATTCGACAGTAGGTATACAGGGTTATCGGATAGAGGGGTAAGGAGAACGCAGTCCAAATGATTTAATTAGAACGCACTGCAGCATATACAGAAAAGCTTGTACCGGATTATTCCTGAAGATTTTATATTTTATTAAAAAGTTTTAACTGGATGTAATGGAAACTCACGAAAATCAAGTAGAGTTATTGAATTAAAATACATATAATGTTTACCGGGTTTTATAAATGATTATTTTCATAATATTCATATAGGAGCAATATATTTTTTTTTACTTAAAATTACTAGATTCATGGGTAGAGGTGGCCACCCTACAATATTATACTCATACCAATCTTAATCATAAGCAGCTGCTGATTTCTGTTCTATTGTTGAATCTTCAAATATTTATAAAAGTGGAGGCAGGTTTGGTTTGGTCATAAATAGTACCTAATGGTATCAAAAATGTTTACAACAAATAAAGTATTCTGTGAAAATAGAAATAGATATGAATATTCAAAAACAGGTAATGGTAATACAACCGATATTTCCGAATTTCGGTGAACTTTGTTTCAAGTACAAGTTTTAATTGACTGAATTAAGACAAAAATAGTTGAAATCAGAAGAAATGCCAAGTTATTGGGCTTACAATCTTATCATATTTTCAAAAATTGTCTGCATTCCTTTATGTCGTATGGCAGTCCAGTTACTTCTTTCCAGTTCGTCCCTCTCTTCTCAAGCAGTTGTGCGATTTCTTTATCCCAGATGTTCGATGGTCGGCCCCTTTTGCAAATCGTCTGTATTCTAGCTCTCCATACTTTCTTAACTGGTCTGTTTTCCTCAATCCTCTGCGGGTGTCTCAACCAAGATAGCTGTCTCTCTTCAAGGTATTTTAGGGTTGCCTTTATTTCGAGATGTTATGTTATATCTATATTTTTCGTTCTGTATTGAAAATGAAATGAATGAAAATTGAAAATTCGAGACGACAGAATTAATGAAAATTCCATATCCGGAAATGTTTAAATTGGACATTTTAAAAAATAATCATACGTTTCCGCGCTACAGTCTGAAATATGTGTTTCAGCCATTTGGAAGGGGCAAATTTTTCCGAAAATCGAAAATTCGAGATTTGATAATTAGAAAGGGGACCATATCCGGAAATTTTCAAATTGAACATTTTTTGAAAAGAGTCACGGTTTGTTGTTGTAGGCACCAACTCCAAAAGATACAGCACCAATAGAACTAATATTATTTTGTATTTTTCAGTGCAACAAATGATAAAGTCGGTCCAATTTTTTGTAAAAAATATTTGTATCTCTATTTATGTTTTTTTTATTATGAATTTTTTGTTCAATGCCAAGTAGAGCTTATTGGCTTTTGTATTCTGGTGTTGATATCTATTTCTTTTTCCACTTTTTCATCTAGAGGTATTGGAAGTTACCTACTTGTTCTATATGGTCTCCATCTATCACTATCTGTATCTTTTCTATATTTTCTCCAACCATCATGACTTTGGTTTTATTCTTATTTATTCTTAGTACATTTTCTTTCAATGCCGTGTATTTTTAAATTGATTTGTCGGTCTTTCTCACTTTCAGTCATTATTACCACGTCATCTGCAAATGTTCCATTGCTTATTGATTTTCTTAGCCGAGTATGTCGTACTTTTAATTTCTTGATTCTGGCCTTGCATATTTTAATATTATTATCCATGAATATGATTAACAAAAGCAAACTGAGCAATCTGTATTCACCTCTTTGTCCAATATTTTGGATCATTTGCAATATTATCAGCTCAGTATTTTCAGGTCGGTTGTATTTGATTTTCTCTGTACCGATTGATTCTCAAGTTAGATTCAGGAGAGAACTTAAATACTATAACCAATTTAAATTTATCTATTCATAAAAATTAAATTAAAATAAATAATTCCTATTGAACCAATTTTCAATAAATAAGAAAAAATATATCCAGAAGAAAAAGTTGATCAGACAGTACTGGATATTAACTTGTCGTCAAACGCTGATCAGTATGCTGGAACGAATTTAGGAACACAGGCCGTGTATTCACAGATAATTTAATATCATCTATAAATTCAACGTAAGTTGAGAAACAAACTCCTTATCAAATGGGTGACCTACAATAAGATCTTCTTTTAAACATCAGATCAATATTATCGTCTGCTTCTACGATATACTTTTGCCCATGTACATCAATTGTGCCAACACTACTGCATTCAGAGCTCCTTTGTCTAGGAAAATCACAATCAGCCATTTTGGATTAGTCTCGCCTTGTTAATAATGTCGCAGTAAAGTTTCAGTCCAATCTCTGGTTCGGTAATAGGTATAGTCTGAGAACAATGACGAACAACTATCCATACAACGTCAATTGAGTTACCAGAGACATAAGACATATCAAACGTACGAATCTAAATAGGCTAAGGATAGTCGAACTTTTGGAATTTTGGAATTTTTTCCAGAGAATGTATAACAAAAAATTAAAACTAAACTGTTTTCAATTTGAACGGCTGCTGCATGATAATATCAAATGTCAACTTATTTCAGAAGGATGAATAGGTATATTATAAAGTTATGTTTACAAGTATCTGCCAGTGTCCTTTTATTCCATATGAATCTTGAAGGTTCCATATGATAAACACACAAAATACCTAGTCACTTTGGTTTCAAAAACTGACAATAAATAACTTGGAAACTTTGTGGAATAATAAGAAACATCCACGATACGAAATTCAATTTATGTAAATATACTCCTATAATCTGATTTTTAATGATTAACCTAAGTTGTAACTTTACAAATTGGAAATTCACAAAGAAACAACAAATCTAACCATGCTTTTGTTTCAAAATATGCATTTATTTGAAAATTTTTAGATGGTATTTACGAACACAGTGTTACCAACAATTAAACAAATTTATCTCCAATCGCCTGAAGATTCGCTAAATACTGTTTGATGCAAGGCTAGCTAATGTTAATACTAAAAATAGCATGATACTGTCTGGTCAGAAGATAAATGATTATAATAATGAGATAATTCACAACTTCTGTGACACGAATATCCATGGACTAGTGACTATCAGAAAGAGAAAAATCACTCATTAGAAAATGAAAAAATGGAAAGCGTATATTAGATAGAGAAAAAAGTAATTACCAGACCACCGCCTTACTATATGGCGCAATTTATTATTATCTATGTCTATGGATTCCACTATAATGGGGATAAGACCAATGTGCTTTACAGTATTGGTATTGGAACGAAAAGCATGATAAACTATAGTCAATTAGGAGCTACGTCTCAATGAATTGCAAAAGCTCCTTAATAATAGTTCTATATGTTACAAAGTGTACTTGCAATGGAACCAAATCTGAAATTTTCGAGAAACATAAATCGTCTTCTCAGTTACACTCGTAAGGACTTTAATTAGTGTGCTCTTTATACGAAGTGTCTAGTTAAAGCATTGAGATTCAGGAATTATGTAAGTTACATAACTTTCTTACAAAGCGAAATATCGCAGACATTTTAATACCTTGAAAATAAAGGAGGTGTATCTACCTACCTATATTAAGCAAGCCTTGCAAATACAATAATGAAGGTGGAAGCTCTACGTTTAGCTTTTATGAAAAATAGATGCATATAATAAATGACCATGGAACATTGCGAGCAAAATTGATCCATTATACTTACTATTATTTTATCAAATCACGAAAGTAGGTCAAACCATAAGAACAATTAGTTAGTCTTGATAAGAATATAAAGAATAATTAAAAAGTTTTGATTTAATATATCTCTGGTTTTAGAGAGACAATTCAAAGGAGATTTTCTTAGGTTTCTGTATGTATAGCCATCAAGCCTCATAAATTTGATCTAGAACAAAGAAAATGTATAAAAAATGACACATTGGCCTATATACTGGGTGGAATTTAGGAAGAAACGCATGAAATCATTATATAGTATTCAATAAGAGTGTTAGATGGCTGGTCAATTTCGTCATCGCCGTTTAGCTAGCTTCAGCCATGGAGGAGGGTGTTTTGTATGCAGTTTAAATTTGGCACCTTCTTTATACAACATTTCTATGTCAACTTCTATCGTTCACTTGTCTTTCTTTCTAATAATCTTTTTCTCAACATTTTGCCCATACCTACACAGAAAATAATATATTGTTATCATTCTCTTAAGAACAAAATCATTTCAAAGCATTAATATGTGAGAATAGGTAGTATTCAAGATGATCAAGGTAAGTAGTTAATTCTCCTAAAACAGGATTTACGTTTCATTTTAATTATATAAGGAAGTCAACTTCTATCCCTTATTGAAATTCGAGAGCTCATCATAAAATTTTCGACGTTATTCTATAATTTTTTTTACCTTTGGCTTGAATTGTTATCAGAAGCCTTCCTAGATGACCAATAAATATTGCTCAATTTCCATTGTCAATAATATTGAAATTGAAGCTAGCCTATAGCTAGACCATCCGAGAGGAGGATGTTTTTTCTGCACACCATTGAATATAATTGTCAATATTGTATGTATGATTCAACTTTCATACATGCAGGTTGTTACCAATATAACTCATGTTCCCCAACTATTATCAACCTTGCCACCGTAACCGTTGTATTGAAGCAATTGGGGCAATTTGTACCTCGAACGTCCAATAGTACCCAAATTATCAATTATGGCATCAATTAAATTCAAACATGCTCAGTTTTTCTTCATTATTGCACAATGTTATCAATATGAGCCGTAAAAGTTTAATACCTAATATTGCGTAATGTCAAATATTATCAGTAATATATATTGACAATATAATTTTATGTCTAGGGGGGAAATGTATTTAGAAGGCGTGTTTCGATTTGATCGTTATATATTCTTGGAATCTTTAGAAGTTATTTGTTTCAAGTTTGTTTTTTTTTCTATATCTAGTGTACCTACATTTATGTTTTTTTCCTCTCTTTATTATGAATGAAAACAATGACAAAAATAACCACAATAATACTAACACTTTATTTATCAAACCCGACAAAATTGGCCTTTTCACATAACTCTTTGTTAATATAAACATTTTATTATAAACGTTCTGTGAATATAAATCTAAATATCTCAAAAGCAAATGGCTAGAAAGCCTTTTATTTATTAATGGAGTCTTTACACTTCTTTGTTTTATATTTTTAATATCTTTATCCTATTACTATTATCCTTTGAGACCTTCTGTCACAGGCAATCTAATTCAACACTTCTGTGAATAGAAATTAAATTTAAAAAATGTTTGTGGTTAGTAGATTTCTTTAAATATCAAAGTTATTTATATCTTGCGTTTTCATATTTATTGCTTTTATATAGCTTTTTATCTTTCTTATCTAATGTATTATATGTACTTCGATAATTAAGAGTATAAAGTTTATGTGCTTTATTAAATACCACCAAATGGAAGATTAAGAAAAGAAAGAATTTAAAAATATACGATATTCAAATGACCTGCATTTAATTTATAATTCCCAGTATCGTGAAGGGATCGCTGCTGCACTCTTAGAAATTGAAACCATTAGCCTGACCAGGGTTGAATGGCCGTCAAAAATTGACAGATATATTAACTCAACATGGGAATATGACATTGACTGATCACTTAATTTAGGCCTGGCCAGGCTAATGGTTTGCATTTAGGGACAGGCTGCAAATCTGACCAACTCATGCTGTTTGTTTATGGATACTTTTAAATTGCTCAAAAGCAGTTGAATAATGAATATATAATTTAAGAGCACTCAGTGTATATTTTTTGAATTTAATAGCTTCTACAATAGATATTATTTGACTATATGAAGAGATCCTCATCTGCCTATTATTGCATATATATCATTCAGCTCTACGCCGCTGGTAGGATGTATAAAACAATGCAACGGCCAGACTGAGAGTCCAGAGGTTCAACAATGGTGGTATCATGTTGATCCACTTAGACGTGCTACAGTATACATATAGAGTATAGAACATAATGTAATGCCGCTACAATGGGGGATTGTCTTGGTATCACGTATTTAGGGGAGGTTTCCGGCAACATTGCGAAACATGCCAGGAGTTTGGCTTCACCTAAGTCCAACAGCTGGAGTAGCGCTACTTCTTTGGCTTGTCTTGTAATATGTATCATCCGACTTTCGAGAATTAGGGTGAAGCATGAACTTGATAATGTATGATATGTCATAAGAGAATGCGTAATATATCTCTTGTGAGATCAAACTATTATTTGTTTCGATGTTTATTTTCTTATGGCATGGATGCAACTTCATAGAAACCAAAGCAGTATTGATTTTCTGGATGCCTTCTTTCAGCTACAAGTTTTTCTCTCCACCTTTCAGTATACATTCAGGAAAGTATTAGAGAGGGTGGCTATAAAATTTGGAATCGACCGATTTTTGGCTATGTTATATATTATATTGAAAAATTATCCGTCCAGGATTTTTTGTAGAACATTCGCTCTATATACTATTCCATTTTCACTTTCACAAAAATTTAAATGATATACGGTTTGTTCACAGCTTGTGGTTTTTTAAGTGAGAAATAAATTAATAACATTCTAGGAGGACTACAGTAAAACGCCAGTAATAGACCGTCAGATAGTGTTTGAGCGTTTTTGTGAAAAAATAAAAAAAATTTGAATCCTAGGAATATTTCAACAAATATAAAACTGTCTATAAATAGCCTCAAGTCTTTTTTCTACATCCTACTTCACAAAACTTTCGCTTATAATACCATTTCCGCCTTTTCGTTGTTTAGATCGGGTCTAACAGTGGGTTGTGCACATTGTGTTAAGAAGGGTAATTTTTTTGATAAGAAGGTAATATTGAGCCATTTCTGCATATTTTGTATTATTGTTTGTTGGTTAGTGTTCTGATAAATGTTTTCTTTTGTTTATATCGAAAAATAAAGGATTAATCTATTTTCTGCCAAAATAGAGGTAGTCAATGTCTGATAGCTCTAAATGTGGATAAAAATTAGTGTTTGACCGATCGGTCAAATACTAGACGAATTATGAGTTTTATAATCTCACAATTATTGACACTAGATTAATAATAGGATAAAGTTTAATACGTTTTGCTGAATGTTATATATTCTTCTTTAAATGGTTTAGTATTTGACCAAACTTTTGAGCTCTGTAAAATAAGATACAAGAAGTTTAAAAAAGCGGTAAATAACTGGCTCTCTTTTTGGTCATTTACGGGACACAAACAAATACTGATTTTCTGAGCATGTTCCCAATTTTATAAATATTTTAGCCTAATATAAGTACTGATGTTTATTTTTTGTTTCTTTTCTATTTTATAAAGCATCCCCTAAAACGAGAAAAGTAATTGACCGCAATTAAATGGGCATAATCGCAGTAAGATATAAATAATAAATATTTGGTCAAACACTAGCCCCTATAGTGTCATTTACTAATAAACTGAAAATATATGTGGAAAATTTAGGAGATTTGAATCAGGATTCTGTTTTTTCAGTCAATTGGTAAGTCAACTAAGCCTAAATTTAAATGTTGTGAAGACGATCTGAAAGGCGCTCCATGCAAGAAGTAAGGTTTATCTAATGAAAATCAGCCAAGATGTTTAATGTACTCTTATTTATAAATAAAAAGACAAAGCACCAATGGACAGAAAAATGGACCCACCACCATTTTCAAATTCTGATGAAGGGAAACTATTGGTTGAATGGTAGTTCCATTCAGTAGATAGAGGTTTTCCCGTTACAAAAACCCAGTTATTGGATAGTGCTCAACATCTGGCAAAAGAGTTAAAATGGGATAATATCTATAAATTCAAGGATGGAAGGCCAGGGAATACTTGGTTTAAGGGATTTTGTCGCGACATTCTAAAATATCTATTCGATTATCTGAAAATCTAACTGCATCCGTAACTCTCGTTGAAACGTTGATTTGCGGAAGTTAAATCCTATTTGGTTACCAACAATTTATTTCATCTCTCATGAAAGTGCTTTTTAACCCAAAAAAGGAATAATTTCTTACGAAAAATGGAGGAAGAAATATCTTTTTAAAAAAAAATGAAATGAAAAAATTCCTTGCTATATTTTCTAAAGAACGGTCAAACACTCACTGTTTTAAGGTCAAAGAATAGATAATTTCGGTCAACTAATTTAATCAAAGTGGTCAAAGACTAAATGACGAATACCGTTTTCTTTTTTATTATTTAGAAATACTACTTTATGATAGTATATTTAAATGTACTTTGATTAACTTTTAAAAGAATGTCGTGTATGTTTCATTGTGTTTTTGATTATTTTATTTAAATGTTAAATTATCTACAAGAAAATTAATATGGCTCGGTCAAACACTGGCCTTAAAAAATCTTTAACCGGTCAATTACCGGCGTTTTACCCATTTATTAGTTATTGAAAAACAAATTTTATCACAAAACATTGGGAACCTTATTTACGAAGAACTTTAAGTTTGTATACTAGCTTAGTTTGTTTGTTAGTTACTATGGTAAGGCAAATATTACATGTGCCAGTATTACTTTCATCCCAAGAGAATTGAAGTTGTTTATGAATAAAGCTGTGAATTTTTCATCATTTATGGAATCGGAAATATTTTATTCCATTTATGGAATATCGTATCCATTTGAAAAAATCTAATCGAAATGACCCTAACTGCTAAAGGGGACTGTCATTGGCATGACATTGGACATGCAGTAGGCAAAGATCAGAGTGGGTTTGTACTAGGACGATCCTGTACTGATAATCTCTTTATTCTCCAGCAAATTATGGAAAAAAACTCACTCAGTCAATCAAGAAGTGCATATGGCCTTTATAGACCTAGACAAGTCATACGATATGGTCCCTAGATGTAAACTATGGGAAGATCTAAATTTGGTGGATGCTAACAGTGTATTGGTCCGAATCATTAAGACACTCGGGATATGAAACTCAGAAATAAATTGTATGCAGCCATACAACCCGCGAAAGGACTAAGACAAGAATGCAGCCTGTCTCCGTTCCTGTTCAATGTTTATATTGAAATAGCATTTAGCAATTGGAAAATGCACACTCAATTTCACAGATGACAAGGTAGTTCTGGCTCAAGATACCTATGATGACTATTTGATGATTACTCAGAGTGCGGACTGCAAGTGAGTTTAAAGAATACCAAGAACTTAGTAGCAAATACAGATCCTAACTTTGAAATCCTTATACATGACGAGGTGAACATAAATCAGGTGGAGAGTATTAAATACCTTGGCGTGACAATAACAATAGCTTAGGAAGTCTGGAAATTAAAAACCGTATTAAAAATAGTAAGAGAATCATATTCCCTAAATAGCCTATGGTAGGATCGACATCTTTATAACATGACTAAAATGCGTTTAGAAACAGCACTGGTCAAGTCAATGCTTCTTTGTCGGTAAGAGCTATGGAATATGGGGCTGATCTAAAACGAATAGTATTGGCAGTAGAAATGAATTATCTTAGAAGGAGTGCAAGAGTATTCTGATTATAGAGAAGAACGAATGAAGAGGTAAGCCGACTTAATGAGAGCAAATGAAACCGTAATTGCAAAAGTAGTAAAAAGAAGCCTGAAATGGTTTCCAAACCTTCTCCGTATGCAAAATGACCGATAGCCAAAAAGAGTGTTTCAGTGGGCACTATCTGGTAGATGGAAAAGGGGAAGACCGAAAAGGTCATGAAATGGGATAATAAGAGAAACGATGGCTGCTCATAATGTACAAGACAAAGACGTATTTGATAGAGGCTTCTGGAGAGGGGCTAACACGGAAGCAAAACCTTGTTAAAATAAATAACTTTCGAACTAACAAAAGTCGCACACCCATTAAACCCTATATCATATAGCCAGAAATCAGATACAGATATTCTAGCCATCGTCTATATGTCAGAAAAACCAAACATAGCTTTATGTATTACTGCTTACAGTAGGTTTAAGAAGTTTTAAAACAAGTGCAGGAGAATACTATCTTAGCAGCACTGGTTATGTTTGTCTCATCACCGTTGGCGCAAATGATACGGATACGCATTTATTTGTAATTGAATGTCAAAAATTGACACCACGTTGTAGCGTATCCTAACTATTTGAGACGATACGGTGATACAAAACGTTGATACAATGCGTGCAAATGCAACAAATGTATACCCACCTTAATATGTTCTACTGTTGGTTTGCAAAATTATTACAAATATACCATATATTTCCCTGATACTGCTTCTTTGGAAGGGTTTTTCTTGAGATATATCTTGAGACAGACATATCGAAGGTTCGGAATCCACTTTAAATTGCTAGTCCTCTTGATTTTGGTAACATTTTCAAGGCAAAGAATTAACCTACACTCAGATAAGAGTACAAAACTTAAAAAAAGATGGATACAAGACAACTTACTAATTACGAGACTTAAAACACGTCAAATATTTTAATTGGTGTTGTTGATTGTTAAAATATTGGATAAACTGTTACAGATTTATATCTTGCCTTAAATTATTACGGTTTTGGTAAAAATATTATAGAGCTCATTGGATCTTTTCTATGAAATATATATCAGGTGGTCTCAGTGAATAAATGTAGGTGAGCAAATGTACCGGTTACAGTGGGTGTGACCAAAGGTTTCATCTTAGACCCGTTGTTTCCTTGATTACATTCTGTTGTTTGGTGATGTTTGTACAATATTTACATCTTATGAGGGCCTGCCAGATGCGGAGGAGGATCTTTTTAGAACTATGGAGTCGGAAGCCTGTTAGTACTGTGTGTTATTAACAAGAAAATGGAGAAGCTAGTGTTCTCGAATCGAGGGGCCACGACAAAATATCTTATGTTTCTGGGGATTCATGTGGATACGAAACTCACCTGTGCAGCCCACATCGATTTTCTGTGTAACAGGTTGGCTCAGAATACATTTGTTATTAGAAATCTGTCAACCGCCTTTTCATTGTTCGCGTTAAATCTGCTTATTTTGCTCTTTTTGAGTTAGGTATGGTATTGTTGTTCGAGGATCATGTACCTAGTAGTATTGAACGTATATTCAAAATTCAATGGAAAATGAGCAGAATCATTGATAATTTAAGATTAAGGATTGCTGTAAATTATCTTTATGTTAAGAAATTAAAAACCTCTTTGCCCTCTCTGATCGTCTATTAGATATTATCATACCCTCATAAAAATCATGATCAATGGAATCAAAATAAAGATGGTCACTCATATAATACTCGTAGAAAGCACCTTTTGTCGGACTCAGTAAGTCGCAGAGGGCTTCATTTTACTTGGCACCTAAGCTCTATAATAAAGTAACGATGTGAGAAAATTGTCTATGAAAATTTTTCCGCATAAATTGTAATTTTTCCTTATTGAAAACATTATTATTCTGTTGATGATTTTGTTAAGCTGAAAGTGATAGGTATTTGATGAAATGTGATTTTGTCTATGTGATGTGTGTAAACCTATTTGAAATCTGTATCTACCATAAATTAGATTTTACCTAACAGTGCAATATAAGACATGCTATGAAAATTTACGCTTTGTTCTTTATGTCTCAATAAAAGAAAATTATGTAAGTGACAAGCAGATAATCTGTTAATTACTGTTAACACAATTTGGATGCTGCCTATGAATGTTTATGTTTGGTATTCAACGAGGGATTATTGACCTTGTGATTCGTCTTATTTGAGCAGCAATCTATATAATCAGGCAAGCCAGTGATCTTCTGCGTATTCGCAGACGAACCCTTTCTTGCATCGATATCCATAATGAATGTTAATTTGTTTAATCCCCTTATCTTGAGGCACTTCTCGTTTGTGTTGCAAGAGTACAAAAAACCCACGTTGTCTTCTTCGAGCAAGGCACGCAAATGAAGCAAAACCCGAGTTAATCTCATAATTTCTCGTGATTAAGTTAGCGTTTCGGCTCGTTACTCTGTTTGCTGCTTCGCCGTCGCCATTCTTTTCCCTTCTTGTCGTCGTGTTTCTCGAAGTATGCCATTTGCATGCTGAAATACTGTAAGAAGGTGGGTGCGTGGTATTATTACATTGCTTGGAAATGGGAATTACTTACTTATGGTGACTTGTGTTTAATTACAGTGAAAATTGAAACAGGTAGGTAACTCAATCATTTCTATGTGAGAAACATTTTAGTGGATTCTATGGAGTCTGTAGACATACAGGAGGAGGCCAAAAGTGACTATCTTCTTCTTGAATTGCTGTACGTAGATAGCGTTGGCGACATTTCTATAATACCTAATATCTATATTTGTGAAATGCTTGTCATGCCGACCTGGATAAATATTCTACTTGTATTTGTATGCAGATACTAAAACAAGATTATACGGCAAAATTGACCGTGTAAACAGGTTTGGAAATATTAATATTTATTTTGAACACTTACGCTCCAGATATTTGATCAGAGATTGACACTTATAACCAACGAATTTGGGGGATCTTTCACAGTTTAGAAAAGTCTAAACAGGTTGGAAAGTGCTGATAGATGTTGTTGATCTGTAATTTTGCAGCAAGATAGCGTAACTGCTCACTCATTTTTAGAGAATCCAGTCAGTTTATATTGCAAATTTTCGATTAAAGAAACATATGCCGACTAGTATTGAAGAGGGTGTTTTCTTCATCAGTGCTTGGTACTATACAGGGTGGGGCACCTCATACGCGTCGGTCTATAAATGGAAAACGGTAAGTCATTTTGGAAATATATTTACTGGAGATTATCTAGGTCCACTAGGAGCAACATCTAAATTTGTTCTTGAATATACAGGGTTGCTCAAAAATAAACTACATATCAAAGCTATGAAATTTCAAATGGGATACCTTGTATATTATTGCTTATTTCGATAGCATCTAATATTTAAAGACAAGTTATTGTTTGATTCTCTATACCTAACTCTAAAGATTTTTGAGTTATTTGCATATTTTTGAGAATGTTGAACAAAAATTGAGCAGCGGTCATATCTCACACGATTGCTTTGAGTGCTCCAAATCATTATCGTTTTTTAGCCAAATTTGAGGCTTATTGCCTTAGTAAGGATTTTTCATAAATATTATAAAGGATGAGTAATATTTATATTATTATCATGACGAACTTTGAGGCCTAATGTCTATCTTATTTCAAATTGAACACCCTGTATATTTCATCATCTATCGATTACAATTTCAATTATCTGTCAAGTGGTATTATGGTTCTCTATCCCTATCTCTTATAGTGTTTCAGTAATTTGACTTTATTTGATGCTAGCACTCATATTTTCAAGTTTATGCTTGAATCAGTTATGAATGAGTGTAGAAAAAATATATAAAACTGTTTTCCATGAATCTCTTGTTAACCACTATCACCACTGGCTTTCCAGAATTTATGCACAAAAGTACCCTGGAAGAAGTCACCCAGACAAGCGCTCCTTTGAAAAGTTGTTTCAAAGGTTTCGAGAAAGTGGTAATGTGAACTGCAGAAAACAAAACCGGCGAAAGACAATTACCAGAAATAAGGAGAATGAATTCTTTATCTTAGGATCTCTCTTAGAAAACTGGCATACAATTCAGCAAAAAATACGTAATGCTACTGAAATTAGTAGACGTAGTATCGGAAGGATCATAGGAAATATAAATTTCACCCTATCACTTTCAGTTGCACCAAGAACTATATGAAGAAAATCATCATCGACGACTTGAATTTTGTATGTGGATTTCAGAAACAATACGACGTGATGATGATTTCTTGGATTATGTGCTGTTCTCGGATGAATGAAACCTTCCACAAGAATGGATTAGTGAACCGGCATAATTTTCACTACTATACTGATAGACAGTCCAATTTTTTCAGACGGTTTGCCAATGTATGTTGTGGTATTATCGGAACGCATGTCATTGGTCCATTTTTTTGCTGGTCACTTAAACATTGACATATTTCTGACACTTATCAGAGACTGCTTTCCAAAACTTTTAAAAAATGTGCCCCTACATATTCGCCAAGGAATGCGGCTAAAGTTAGATGGTGCTCCAGTTCATTTTAAAGCAAATGTATGGAATGAAATAAGTAAGCAATATCGCGACAGATGGATAGGACGAGGTGGCCCCATATTGGACCCTCAAGATTCCCTGATTCAACCTGTCTCGATTTTCCTTTGTGGGAATATATCAAAAATCAATTTTATGATATTCCATCAACCACCTCAGAAAATATGAAAGAACGTATACGGGAAGCGTTTCTTTCTATAATACCTGCTATGTTGGTAAAAGTGCAACAAGCATTCCAGAACAAAGTGCGGTTGTGTATTGAAAATTATGGAAATCCTTTTGAAAATTTATATGTCATTTATTAGTTATTCAATTTTTTTAAATTGTTTGTTACATAATATGTTACATATACTTTTTTAGATATGTTCTTCATTTATTTACTGTTATATTTAATAAAATTGATTGAGGTTGGCTAGAGACTCATGGAAAACCTTTTTTCTGTATTTGATCTATATTTTTTCTACATTTATTTATATCTGATTCTAGCATAAACTTGAAGATAATACTGCTAGAGTCAAATAATGTCAAATTATCGAAAAACTATAAGAGATAGGGACAGACAACCGTTTCCCTTTTATAGATATGTTGAATTGGGTACATATATGGCTAATGATATCTAGGAAGACAGTAGATAGAAGAGTTGACTAATTTGATTATTTTTATGATGTGTTTATTATAATTATTCTATTCACGGAAACGATTTTGATCAAATTTGGTATATAGATAAGGTTCTACTTTTTAAGATTATCTATATAAGTGGCTTCCCTGATAAAACATAAGGGTGTCACCTAAGAGGTCCATAAAATTTTTCTTGAATGGTTTGCAGATTTGGATAAAAATTTGCAAAAATTAGAAATTAGAGCCGAGAAATCGATTGGCAATACTTTTATTTTCTTAATGGTTGTGACCTTTGATGTCCACAATAGCTATTTCGAGAATGGCTCCGCATATTGCGATACAAATTTCAATATGGATCAAGAAGTCGATTGGTGATAGAGATTTTAATAGGTGTGACCATCAAGATCTATTTCGGGAATAGCTCCGCTGATTCCGATAAAAAATTTAGTATGGGGCTTGGGTTTCTAGAAGGCGATTGATGATACAGCTGAGGTTTGGTATGTTTCACACAAGTTTGTAGTGTATCCAAAGACCCCAGGTCCGCGCTACAGTTTACCTCTAATTCATTATCTAACTTTACGACTCGTCTCTTGGCATGTGATCATCTAGTCTAGTGGATTTTAGGACTTACCTGACGTGTCAGGCACTCTAATAATATAAGAAAACACGTTTGTAGGATGCAACGGAGTTAACCTTCTAGTAGAGAAAGGGGGTAGACAGTAATTGAAACAACAAAATCCCTTACCAGTCCTTTTATTTAAACAACACATCTTTTTTCACTTGAATTAAATAGAAAAACATTCAATAATTTAAAATAATACAGGCAATTTGAAAGAAAATAACATTTATAATTTAGACCAGGATGGTCGCTCTTAATATCTTCATAACATGGGAAAAAGAGCGAAAAAAACCCATGTACTATCAAATATTTTATAATAAATTTTAAATAACAATGCACATTATCTTTGTTGTGAAAATTCACAAAGGTCTGACACTACTACATAATAACTCTTGAAAACTCTTGATGAATTTACTTGTACTGTGATTAACAATAATAAATGATGGTATAAAACAAACAAATTAAGAAAGAATCACTCACCACCCAAGACAACCATATCTCAGATATACTTCGAAACACGACAACAACATTCGAAACCGAAGGGTACACGGAGGGACAGACCCGCCGCTCGCTGTCAGTCTGCTCAATTAGGGATTCAAGTCCCTGGGACAAATACTTTTTGCATGTTGATGTCAACGGTCAATACCATTTACCATGAGATACTGTTACAAAGATGTTCATTTTTGAAATAAACAATAGTTATTGACATCATCATGAAAACAGTAACATATACCAAAATAAATAGTATTCAACAAATCTCTATCATACAATGGTCTCTTGGCCTGACTCACGATACTCTCGCATCATCTATAAAATGACTTTATGTGATGAAGTAATTATTCCATGTTAATTCATCAAAGAAATGATACCAAAACAAGTGCATTTAATTTTAAGGTAGCTCAAACCTTCTTATAAATTTCCAACAACAATAAACAAAAACTCATCAGTTACATACAACTATAAAACAAAAAAAAAAATACACCTTACCCTCTCAAAGTCTACAATCACTCCCTATTTTTACCGCACCTCGCAAAACTTTTTCTCTCCAGAAGAAAAAAAAAACGTCCAAACAAAACAAATACTCTACACCTGACCGAAAAAATTCCTAAACATAGAATGCCGTTCAAAACCCATCCGGCACAGCTGTCTATCAAATTTTAATTTTCTGTATTATGAGTAATAACATAGATATATCAAAATAATAAGACATCATATGTTGATTTTTATGATTCATATATAAAGAAAAATAAACAACCCGCGAAATTTAAATATGGACACCACAGAACGCCCCCTTGAAAAAATTTCGAATGAATGTAAATCAGCTCGGAATCTTTTCAACATGACTTGGTGTCCCTAAAACTAGGAAACATAATATAATTTTAAATTTGTAATATTATAGTTACCCTTGACCTGTCTGGAGTTTAATTCAGTAAGTGTATAGCAATTTGGAAATGGTTGTGCAGTGACCTCATAGGGACCCGAAAATAAAGGACAAAATTTATATATGATTTTGTTGGCCGCACTAGAAATGGGATGTTCTCTCAACAACACCAAATCTCCTATTTGAAAGCTATCTTGTCTATGATTTTGTCTAGCTCGTTTCTCACCGCTACTACGGAGATTTTGCAATGCCAGGGCTCTAATTGATTCCACCGACTGAGGATTTTGGGCAGGCAGAAGCGATCGAATACCATCGTCTAATGGATTGCCTTCAGACTTACCCCAAAGAATCTCTGACGGTGTAAACCTTGTACTCAAATGAGGGGTGTTGTTAAAAAGACGTTCAATTTTCGAAAGCTGTAATGCCCAACTGCAATGAGAACTTCGACAATATGTTCTAAAAAGTCTACTCAATTCCTTCATTACTCTCTCAGTAGGGTTTGATTCAGGATGTCTAATTGAGGAGTAAGAAAACCTAATACCTTTTGCCGCCAACGCATTTTGAAAAACTTTTGATGTAAATTGGGTACCATGGTCGGCCAGGACAGTTTTTATCGGAATAATTTTATGAAAATCCTCAACAATCTTTTTGGCAGAGATTTGAGCTTGTGCACGTCGGAGTGGATAAAGTTTAACAAACTTCGAAAATGAGTCTATGACGACAAATATATAGGCGACACGTGAACGACTCTCTGGTAAAGGCCCATAATAATCTACAGTGACCAACTCACCCGGGTGGACAGCAATAATTGGATAGGTGGCCCCTTTTAAATTCCTCTGGGAAAATTTAGAAATTTGACAAACATGACATGATCTAACCATCTTGTGTATACGCCTACGCATATTTCGTATGTAGAGTACTCTTTTCATGATAGGAAACAATTTTGACACTCCAAAATGCCCAAATTGTTCATGATAAGTCTGGACGAGCTAAGGGAATATTTTTTCTGGGATGAGCACCCTGAAATTGTCCGGAGGATCACAAAATAACAGGGCCTGATTGTGCAAACGTAAATTTCCCAGTAAACAGACCCTTTGTCGGTTCACTACTACTGGTTCGCCACTAAAATATGAATGAATGAGTGATGAAAAAAGAACATTCCTTTGCGTAAATTGGGAAAATTTAGTATAAGATCAAGAACCACTGCGAAAAGACCTACTAGATAATTGGATTCATTTATATCAATTGGGAATTGACTTTAACCTTTATGGGAAGGCGCCCCCAGTTCTCCCATCCTGATAGTTTTGCTGAGGTTTTATAATTTTAGGTGGAGGGAAGTTAAAATTTGGAATATTTCCAATATTAGTACAACTTTTGTTACCAGTTCGTGTCTTATGTTTGTAGGGATCACTTGTAGCTACCAAGACTTCGAGACGGCTGGACATCGTATTTCGGTTTCTATTCACCAACATCGTCTGACGTTCCAGGAATTCAAAAGCGGTTGAAAAATTTAAACGGAAAGTCGGTATCTCCAACATCATTGAGTGCATTGGTCGTGATGCCAATTCCAAAATCATGTTCTTCCAATCTCCTTGTACTGATGACGACGTAGCTGAAAATATGGTTTCACCCAATTTCGACTCTCTTCCCCGGATGGTTGATACTGATTTCATTTCCGATTTAGAACGCATAGGAGCAGGTTCCATATCGTCCGTTTTCGGTAGCCTATGTATATGTAGTCACTCAATAGATGAAACTAAAAATTAAAAAAAACGAACAGCAGAAAAAAGTAACAAAAAGAAAAAACGTCACGCCCCCAATTACTTCATTTTACGTTCATCCCCTTCCTCATCAAGGTCTCTCTCGATGCATCCTGGTCACGGCACCAAATTCTGTAGTGTATCCAAAGACCCCAGGTCCGCGCTACAGTTTACCTCTAATTCATTATCTAACTTTACGACTCGTCTCTTGGCATGTGATCATCTAGTCTAGTGGATTTTAGGACTTACCTGACGTGTCAGGCACTCTAATAATATAAGAAAACACGTTTGTAGGATGCAACGGAGTTAACCTTCTAGTAGAGAAAGGGGGTAGACAGTAATTGAAACAACAAAATCCCTTACCAGTCCTTTTATTTAAACAACACATCTTTTTTCACTTGAATTAAATAGAAAAACATTCAATAATTTAAAATAATACAGGCAATTTGAAAGAAAATAACATTTATAATTTAGACCAGGAAGGTCGCTCTTAATATCTTCATAACATGGGAAAAAGAGCGAAAAAAACCCATGTACTATCAAATATTTTATAATAAATTTTAAATAACAATGCACATTATCTTTGTTGTGAAAATTCACAAAGGTCTGACACTACTACATAATAACTCTTGAAAACTCTTGATGAATTTACTTGTACTGTGATTAACAATAATAAATGATGGTATAAAACAAACAAATTAAGAAAGAATCACTCACCACCCAAGACAACCATATCTCAGATATACTTCGAAACACGACAACAACATTCGAAACCGAAGGGTACACGGAGGGACAGACCCGCCGCTCGCTGTCAGTCTGCTCAATTAGGGATTCAAGTCCCTGGGACAAATACTTTTTGCATGTTGATGTCAACAGTCAATACCATTTACCATGAGATACTGTTACAAAGATGTTCATTTTTGAAATAAACAATAGTTATTGACATCATCATGAAAACAGTAACATATACCAAAATAAATAGTATTCAACAAATCTCTATCATACAATGGTCTCTTGGCCTGACTCACGATACTCTCGCATCATCTATAAAATGACTTTATGTGATGAAGTAATTATTCCATGTTAATTCATCAAAGAAATGATACCAAAACAAGTGCATTTAATTTTAAGGTAGCTCAAACCTTCTTATAAATTTCCAACAACAATAAACAAAAACTCATCAGTTACATACAACTATAAAACAAAAAAAAAATACACCTTACCCTCTCAAAGTCTACAATCACTCCCTATTTTTACCGCACCTCGCAAAACTTTTTCTCTCCAGAAGAAAAAAAAAACGTCCAAACAAAACAAATACTCTACACCTGACCGAAAAAATTCCTAAACATAGAATGCCGTTCAAAACCCATCCGGCACAGCTGTCTATCAAATTTTAATTTTCTGTATTATGAGTAATAACATAGATATATCAAAATAATAAGACATCATATGTTGATTTTTATGATTCATATATAAAGAAAAATAAACAACCCGCGAAATTTAAATATGGACACCACAAGTTAAACATTCTCAGTAACTCGTATAGACCTACTCTAAATCCTGTGTTAGCCGAGCAAAGTTCAGTCCCCCACATATTAATATATAATTTTAAGAAAATATTCAATTTAAGAACTGCTAGAAATATGACTTCCATCTAATTTCGACATACAAAATGGTAGATTCTGGACGATGTTTCAGGAAAGAAACATATCCAAAGTCCTTTCATTCTCAGAGCAGTCTCCTCTTAAATGAATAAACAAAATAATAATCAAACGATGCACATGTCGTCCCACTTTTATAAATTCAGTGATAAATATGTAAATCATATTATTGACATAATTTATCCCACAAAGTTGCAATAAGAAGTCAGAGGGACAGTTACTGATTTGAGTCTTACTCTCTCCATTAAATCGATAACATTTCACTCTATCAACGGATGCTCCTTTTTGCCTCCTGAGCTGGTGGCGTAAACCCTCCCCGAAACCATATTTTTCTGACAGAAGGCAATAAATAATTTTCGCTTTTATTGTTTTCAGGTGTCTCCGAAGGTAGATAATTGAAACTTGGACGTGATGAATGCTCTTGGCCGCAGAAAACTGAGAATGTTAAATGCCGTGGCACGAAAACGTTAAGGAACATTAATCGCTTCTGGTATATACTGCAGGATTTTTATGGCTCACGATAACTTATGAATACCTACCACGGGATCTCTTTCTATTATTTTTAAACTTTTTGCTTGGCAATGCGTTGTTTTATCTGCATAGCTATTATTTAAATTTCATGTTCTTGTTTTGAATTGCACATTGGAGCACCGTTTTGGAGAATAATATATATCCACTTGATACACTTTGTACATTTTTATCGATGTAAATATTCTCATACACAGATTTTTTCCGATAGCTTATAATAGCAACCACGAAGATAATTGAGAGCCATAATGAGTTCAGAAGCTGGAATATTGATTAAATAGATAAGAAGCATTTTTACAGTTATTTATATCATTTGATGCTTATAATCTAAGAGGCGAGATAAAATGGCACCCCTTACACTTAGGTATGTATGTATATAGAGTTGGAGATATATTGCTATGCAAAAAGTATGTTTTATGAAAAAGTTTTAGAACCCATGAATTCTTTTTATTCCCATTAATACTCGATTCTCTGAAATAGAGGCACTTTAAAAGATCTAACTCATATATTTTCTTTATAAAGAAGTACCTAAATAATTAATTCTCCTAAAACATACGATCACTATTGTAAAGATCTTAAGTATGATTAGTGGTGTATGAAATGATGGATCTCAACGCGCCTGTTTTACTTCCTCTTTTCATGTTCTATACTCACTAATAACCATATTACATAGAAAATATGCTTTATTATGGAAAACAGAAGTACTTATGCTATTTAAATTATTAAGATTATTAATTGTGTATATATTTTTTAGAATTCATTTGCCATTTCTTGACTGCTAAAATTAATGTTCATTACTCACTCAAAATTGTGAGATAATTACCTAATTAAAAAAAATAAGACCGACTTCATTCGATGATGCACTAGATACTGGATGCACTCATTATCTCTGTCCTAATTTATTTAGTAAAATAATTTATATTGTATGCAAATGGTATGATTCCATGGATAAAATTTTCTCATTTACTATGGAAGAAACAATTTTCTGGTCAAGGAAATTTCACAATTTTGAAATGATCGGATGGACATAAACTTTGAGCACAGTTTTTCGTCAGACATGAAAAAACTTATCCAGTTTTGTGAACAGAAGCCTTTCGTCTTAAACAAAAATCATCGTAAGCACAGATGATGAGCCCTTCGAATTTGCTTTTGATTGATTGAGCCAGCTTCCATAGTGACTTCATAATGGATACGTTCGTATAATAAAAATAACCATTATCTTGCTGTTTTCTGAATGCTCTCCAACGATAAATCATCTACGGGACGTTTATGAAGATCCAACAGAGACTTTTGGGGGTACGCCAGGGTGTTGGGCGCCCTCGATTTCTCACCCATCAAACCTCAGTTTGAAACTGGTAAGGAGATGAGATGATTTATTATACATATTTTCATACATAGCTTTGTAAGATACTGATATTTGGATTAAAATATAGTTTAATTTAGATTAATATGTTTATAACGGAGCGGAACATTAAATATAGTTTCTTTATTATTTCACCATTTGTGTTCAGCAGATGACGGCTCCTATTTATATCATTATATTTGTTAAATTATGAAATTGTGATGTTTTTTTCAGTAATAAGTTATTCAATAGGAAGTTTCAGGGACAATTGCTATGGATTTCTGTGTGATATTGGTGTACGACAACAAATAATTATATAAAATATATTGAAATAATTTCATCTGATTGACATTTCTCCTTCGTTAAGGATGAGAATAGCTGTAGAAACTTTCATAGAGTAGGTATATGATAATCAATAATATAGTTTGAATACCCATCGAATGGGGTTTTGTCATACCTTTTTTATCTCTTTTTTTCGTTTTTTAAACTAGGTGAAACAAAATTTTAACATCATAAACATATGTCTTCGATCAGATCGGCTGATTGTTATTTTGACGTTAGTTCTTGTTCTCTTTGACATTAAATGTCAAACATTTCTTTTTGAAAGTGATTTAGCCCCTTTATAAATGTGTCAGTGTCATTGTTTTGGGGTTAGGAATTAAAATTTAATTTAAATTATTTACGACATGCGTGAAATGGCAGATGACGTCAGGAATCGTGACGAAACCCCACTCGATGGGTATTCAAACTATAGCATAAATACAGTTCAGATAAATATATCAAAATATGTGAACGGCATAATGTTTTCACTAATTCAATTAGTTCCTAAATTTATCAAATATGTCTGCTATACTAGATGATCTAAACATTCCGTACCTATATTTGTATGGTATTAAGAATTATTCTATTGGTCACTTTGCATTGATGGGCCAATAAGCTGCGGACGGCCAAGCACGTTACTGGTAATTAATTTGGTATTTTTTTCATAAATGTAATAGTAAATATGAACCAAAACTTCTATTAATTGTTTAACATTATTAATCATGAGTGGTACAAAATAAGTTAAAATAGCTAACAGCCTAATGGATTATCGAATAAACTAAAAGTGTATTTTGCATCACTCTAATTTGCGGATATGCTAGATATGAAAGAATAAGTTGTCTTTTAAACCATTAACAAAACAACCCTGTCCCTGTCCTCGGTTTGTCCGTCTCCATAGGCATTTTACCCGCTCAGCACCCCATTAAACTTTTTTAATATAAAGAAATGTATCTGCTATGGTATCCAACATTTCATACAGTGCTTTCGAAGAGTAAAGAATAAATTTATTATCTCCGAAATTGAGAGTTATTCGAAAAAAATCCTCTGGCACGTCAATTTTGCTTTAAATAAATGCACTTTCTGACCTAAGACCCTTATTTGTGACGTAATCGTCATTCGAGATATGACGTCATCGACATTTTTTAAAATTGCAACTCGCAATTTCGACCATGCCAAGAGCGTGTCATTCTAAGTACACATTGTCAAAAATATGGTTACATTAGCGTATGTAGATTAAATAAAAAAAGTGAAAAAATCAATTCAATTTTACAAAATTTAAAAATAATTATTAATTTCACCATTCTTTTATCAGGTTACAAAGTCACTACTCAATAAAAAGTTCAAACACACTGCTTTTGCCAAACAAATGATAAGAAATAGATAAAACATATAAAAAAGTACTATTTCAGGTTTTTATCTGACATTAATAAAAACATTCTCGGTCGCTACGGCTACCGTCAGACAACCATAATCATAATTTTTGACGATTTGTTCATAGAAAGATACACACTTTCAAATGGCATGGTCAAACTTGGGTGTGGCTATTTAAAAAAAATATCGAATGTCAAAAAGTGTCTTTGTTTAAAACAAAATTGACGTGCCAGAGGATTTTTTCGATTCTCTCTGAATTTCAGGAATACTGAATTTATTCGTTACTTTTCCAACGCACTGTATATGAAAATCGCACCAAATAAGCTCTCATATACTTAAGTAGTTTACAGTCTGCTGGTGATTGGCCCATTATTCAAAGTGACTCAACTGCATAAAATTTATTTTCACAAATTTTAGCAGACATTCACAGAAAGAATGAAATCTACAATTTTTTCGACGTTTAGCAACAAAAACGTCACTCGAATAAATAGCAGAGATTTAGCTTTTTAACCACATACTGCTTGTTCTCCCACATTACGTTACAATATTTGACTGCTCATGAATGAATCTTTGCGGAAACAAAAATATAACAGATAATGCTTAGTGAATTCAGAAATGAAAATCTTATTTTCAATAACTAACCAATTTTCTTGACTATAAATATTGTACAATTCATGGTGGATTTAACGTGTTTCACAATAACAACCGCGCGTATTCACATAGAAAACAAATAACCAGCATGGCATTCTCATTCTACCAGCCAAGAATGAGAATTCGACTTTTCGAAGGAATGCCTCTGCCGCGCAACCACCTACACCCAGACTCGCTCTATTTCACCATATTACATAAATAATGTTACCGAAAGCTGCAATTACATTCCAGAGATATGCTGGCCCCGTTGACGATATTACTTCCTATATTTCCTGGTCGGGAAGATGTTGTAGCTGCTCGAGCAGCGACTTTGAAACAGAGGTCTACCTGCAGTCTCAGAACGATGTATGCTGCAGCACAGCATGGACCTATAGGGATTGGACCTACATGGAAACTTCGAAATCATCATAGACTCTTTTTCAACGCTACTGACTGTAAACAGCGTATAATATGTCCTCTCTTTTTAAATAGTTTTATTACTTTCGGTTCTTGTATCAATGGACTCCGCAGCGATTTCTCAGGCCCCATACGGTCTAGAGACTTGAAATTTCGAATTCGTACTTAGATCGCAGACATCTCGCCGCCTGTTAAGCTCCAAATGTGATCCAATATTGGTAATTAAAATTATCTCATTCAATCTCATTCGACCAAGATCATTATAATGTCGACATGGAACGACAATGGGATCCGTCACTGGAATTACGCACGAGCATGGAGCGTATATATACGTCTCGTTCTCTGGTATATAGGTACTTTCTGAAAGATCGTCTATGGTTATGTCGCAATTGTCAGACGTCAGACGTTGTTAATTTAAAGTTTAATTTTGTGTTGTGGTAGACAAACAGTAATTTGTTATGGAATTGCTGTTGCTGGCAAACACATATACATAAGTATAGTTAAAATCGAGAAAAGGATAGCAATAGTAGGTACTCATCGGTTCGGTTTAAATCTTAAATGCCCAATAAAAACTATTTTTAATTTTTTTCAAAAATTTCACTTGTTTTGGTCTAATTTCTGACTTCCTTTAACGTATCCATGTAATTTCAATGCAAAATTACAGATAGCTTAATTAGTCATTAATAATGGCAAATATGTATATAATTTGATTTGTGATATTATATTCTAGTGCGGAGATATCATTCGTACATACTCGTACATAGGCTGAACCAAACAATTCGCAATAATAAAACTAGAAAACAGTGTAGTTATTAGTTAAATTAGACACCCGTTGTATGGTATGGACTTTTTAAAGCCTTAAGGAATATCAACCTTTTTTCATATGAGAAATATCATACTGTAGAAATGCTTAGGCTACTAAACTTCCAATATTTCAGCAGATATAGCTATACACCCTCTAAAAGTTCTGTGAAGTTTCTAATAGTTCTAGAGACTAATTCTAATAGTTCAGACTCTAGAATACATAGAATTAAGAAAGCGAAATTCCATGAACTTTACCATTGTCACAAAGAGAGTTACTAGTGACCATAAAATAAATATTCTTTTACTCACTTATTGTACTTAAGAATATGAGCTGGAATTGCGTATTTTTTATTCAATAACAAACTTACTGTGAACAATAAACGAATAGACTAGAATATTTAAGACTCAACTTCGATCATAGGTTACCAAAGTGTCTCTGGAAGATTCATTATAGTGACTTCCTTAACTTCTCTATCCGACAATTATATTTTTTAAGACGGACTTGGTAAAGTTCAGAAGTTGTCGTAATACCCAAAGGAGAATAAACACCCTTTCAGATAAAATTTATCTAACTAAAATGCAAATCTCTTGAAATAGTACGAGCAGCTCTGTGAATTTTAATTTGCTGGAAGGAAGTTGTAACGAATCGGATCTCTTAAGATTACAACCAGTTATGATAGAGTTAATCTATACTGAATGAGTTCGCGTCTTATGTGCACAACATAGCCGAAGTAGGCAAACTACGGTCTGCATATAATTTAAAACTGGCCTTCCAGAGTATAGACATAAGAGAAAAAAAAGAATTAACTTCCTTACGAATTTTAACGAAGAACAGAGCTCTCTCGATTTGTCTAGATTAACTTAATTTTAGAAAAGGAAAGAAAAAATAGATTCAAGTGCTTTTCCGTATCAGTCAACGTTTTTCTGTATATTGAAGAAGTTAAATACTCATTAAAAATTATAGTACAGTTCCAACATGATATTTATTTGGTTTTCGATGAAGAAAGCTAATTTTTCACTTGTATAGGGGCGCCAATAAAACCAATTAATAACCATCTTTCGTATGCCAGCTCGGTTGTCGGAAATTATTTTCTAATGACGGTAAAATCAGCTTCAATATTTGGAATTAAAACAATCAATAACAATGGGACAAAAGAATGAATGAAAAAACCAGATGGTCGGAAATGGAAAAACCACAGGAAAGGCTCCTCCTTGAAAGACCTAGGACCTTGCTTGAGGAAAATTTAGCAAACAAAAGGGGGAAGAAGAACTGGTAGTGAGGGTAGACGAACGAGACCGCTAAAAGAAATGGATCTGCCATATGGTGAGCTTTCGATTATAGCGTAATTGTGACGAAAAATCTAGAAAGCGCATGCATTGGGACATATTAAACTGAAATGTTGCTTGAACAAGCTTCATGTTGTTTACTTACTCGTACATCAGAATGTCACAGCTGGTTGCTTGATGCTGCCCTTTATTGGCACATTGAGGTCTCACCCACAAATAGAGTATCAGGGAGTCTCCATCCTTCAAGATATCCTTTTGTTACCTTCAACTAATTTTACACTCCATTACCTCTCATATAGGAACGTGCTTGATATGTATGTATCAGGGAATGTATGTACTTAACAAAACCTAAAATTGTTATTTCAAACTTTCCATTTTCTCATATAAATTTGTCAACAATTAATGTGCATTTATCTATTCAAATACAATAACGTGGCAAGCAAAGCTCATCCATATGCGCAGATACATAAAATTATAATCATATTTTTAAAGACTGATACATAATGAACCTCGTATTACATTATTCGACCTAATTTCAATTACTCCCTGAACTAACATATCGATCGTCATAAGTGTGCTTAAAGTATCCGATTTCAGCGAGTGCACGAATCTACCGACCGCATCAAGTCAAAATACTGTTTCACCGTTAAGCTCTTCGGCACGTTTATCGCTAAACGAATATCTACCAAGCAACTGAAACAATTGCCTCAACATTCAGAGAACTTTTGAGAACATTAGAAATCGCTTCTGCTGCAACTATTACTCAAGCCGTACCTTTAAATAGTAGGCAGGCACCGCTTTCATTAAGCTGCCAGAGAAAACACTCATTTCTCAGAGAGTGGTTTAGCAATATCGCCGAAACTAAATTGATTAGTTTGAAGGAAAGTCCTCACTCACCCGTCCAACTTTCTTACTACCTAATTGCTTCAAACTTTTTCAATATTTCACAGCCCTATACCTGTCAATTGTGCATTTTTTATTGTTTCCTAGAATATCATTATTTGTATTTGTAGAAATGCCTCTAATACAGTGATGTGTATTTAATTGCGACCACTTAGTATATAAAGCGAACACATTCCGGTTATGAATTCCCCGTATTAAGACTTCTTGCATTTATAGGCAGTATCTCTTGAAGTAATTGAAAATAACATTAATATTTCCAACACTTTTTTATAGGCCACAATAAAGAATGCTGGATTTACGTTTTGTAGGGATAATGATTATTTCGAAGAACTATAGCATAACGAACATATTGGTGACTTTAAACTGAACTGAATCAAAATTGTTTCACCACATTGGGAGTTAGGATACCTTAGACAGATGGACAGATAACCACAATTAACTCAAATATCTAGAAAAAACCTCGACCCAGTCACCTTTCAATTACAAAGAGCTGAATCAAAATCGACCCAGACCCCAGATAGACAGGCGGGTATATAAGTTCAATTATTAAGTATACTCTCGATTAACTCACCTTTTAATTAGGGATAAAAAAACTAAACCAAAATTTGATCATCCGTTTTGGATCTATAATATTACAGACATATGAAAGAACTTGCTCGATCAAGTCACCTTTCAAGCACAAAATGCTAAATCGAAATAGATCCATCCGTTTGAAACAACTCTGTGTTTGCTTCGGTGGAATGCTCTGAGAATAAAAAAGAGAAATAATATTTTTGTATTTAGATTTATCAGTTTTCAACGATTATACTAGGGTTTTCCGTAGATCTACCGAAAAGAGGGAAGTATTGGCCACAGCCACTTTGTTCTTTGCAAGACGTTTTTGTACAGTATGATTCAATGATAAGGTTGGCTCTAAATCTGCACCGATCAGAGACTTCTTTATCATCATCTAACCTCTTCGACAGTTTTGTGTATTGTCTCTACCGTTTAGTTAAAATTGGGCAAATCTTCATCCAAATACAAGATCAATTCAATACCATCTGAGCCAATTTTCCTAACTTCCAGTTTATAGGAATATATGCTTGGGTTTAATGTTTTTTTCTTTTTAAATTGTGATATATGGCATTTCCAGTCATTTTATTATCGAATTTTCACGACAAATTAATAGCGGTCTATTTTTCAATCATGGTTTTCCTTGTCTTGATAGGTCAGTTCTAGGTTATTTAAAATATTTCAATAAAATTAATAAACTGTTTCATTTGAATGGCCCTGCTTTGAAACCTTTTTCTGTAAGCAATTTTCTCAATCCAACGTCTACCACATTCGTAACGTACTAAACCAATTTTTGTTTGTATAAGTATATACCTATTAAAACTTGAATCGTCTCAACGTAGGTATATTTTCTAGAGTTTTATTTTGAAACCAATTTGACAACTCTTCCGTTAGTATATATATATATATATATATAGTAAAATCTTATTATTGCAGCAACTCCATTCCATTCTCTGTTTGACATTTAGTTGATTAGATAGACTGAAACTAAACTTCTAATAAAAAGGTTGCTTGATTTAAAATGAGATTGCCAATCTCTCAGTTCACTGATATAAGATTTCAGCATTGTCAATGTAATGAAAACGGGACAAGAAGTCAACTTGGAAGAGCGATATTTTATGTGTTTTCATCATAATATTATATATATCTTCCAGTCGAACTTCCACCATTACCAAAACCTCCGCATCCATAAAAAATATGCCCAAAACCGGGCGATAAAGATTCATCGAAAAAAATTACAACATTACTATGCTTTACGATCCACCTTGACGCTTTTGGCTGTCTGTACATCATCGCACTCTCCGTTTTTCGATAGCGGTTAATAACACGAGCGATAATAATTTACGATGCTTGTGAAAGTTTTCTCAAGAAAAGCGAGTTTTCACAACGAATAAAATTCCGGCAGCCTTAAGTGACGTTGCCCGTACACGTTTCGATATAATTCCGTTTGACAGCCGATTTATCACGGCCTCCTGAGAGCCAGCATCGAGCACGTAACGTGTCGTCGGATGACGCTTTATTTATGACGTAAGGAGTCCCGGGCGTCCCGGAAAAGCCGAACGGGACGCGTCATTATTTTTGTCGTTCAGCACAACGGCAAAGTCGCTTTTCCGCTGTTCGTAAAGTGAATACCAGGACGTCTATCAATCATCACGATCGGTGTAGCTTCTCATGTGGCGTGTGCTACGGGACCATCTATATTCACTTCCTCTTTGGTGCCTTCGTGCATCCGCTTCTTGAGTAAGAACCTTATGCTTATACTGAACTATTTAACATGCATATAATTTATCATTATTTGGACAGAATTTCCATTACCATTTGTTGTTATTCACAAGTACTCACAACGGTTAAGCCACCTAATGTTGGATGAGGTCCTGTGCGAGGTAACTCAATTTTATTTATTTCAATGATTATTGGTATTAAAATATAATGTGACAATCTAGATTTTCATATATGCCTTAAGTAATCAAATCAAAACACGCAACAAAGCTTCAACTGAACATTAAATGTAAAAAATATGCTTCTTCTTTTCCTGATTGATTGTTAAGAACAATGTAATGATTATGAATTATGAATAAAATATACATGGGGAAAGTCGCCTATTTTGGACCGACTCGTAAATTGGACCATCTAATTTTTTAGCCAATGAACACAATGTGTCTCCATCTTAAGATGCCACTAGAAACTGCAAAGCACAAAAACGCAAAGTCTCATCACAGGTGGCATTTATGACAGGCGTTAGTGAAATGTGAGACGTTTTTGTTAAGAAAGCTGATTAATGTAAAATTTCATCCACTTACCGTTCAGTGAGGAATATAACAGGTAAGTAGCAAGTATTTTGTGTGCAGTTATTAAGTTTCTGCGGTGTATCTTGTTCATGTTCATGACATAACCTCAATGGTTCAGTTTCTCAGGTACAAATAGAAGACCTTCGGTCTTAGACTCGCATAGGTTCCCTATATTAGACCACTATCGGTTTCCATAATTGGACCGGTCCAATAAGGGCAACTAATAGTAGTCCATTATAGAAAACCTCGATATTTCCGACACAGCATGTTAAGCATTTCAATTTTACAGAATGTCAAAACGAGGGGAACATGGAAAATTGATCCAGAAATATTTACTGGATGCTCTTGATACATTTTATCGAGGTGACGTGAGTCTTAATGAGTGCTCTCGGTTATTTCAAATTTATTTCAAAGCCGGGACCGTCTAAAGTAGATTTGGCCAAGAAAAGCTTTGGTGTCGCCAAAGGGAACAGATTCAAAACGGAAGTGGTCAATGGGAGACATACAGGGAATCAAGAAGATGAAGGCTGCCCAGGAAGTAGAAAGAAGTGCGGATGAAGAGCGGGAAGTCACGGAGCGTGATAATGATGAGAACATGGTGACATTGGTGGTTCAAAGTGAGAGTTGGTATTGCGAAATGTTAGATGAAGAGAAAATTGAAGAAATGATCCAATGTATGAACTGTAATAAATGGTATCATGCAAAATGTTCAATGGTTTCCTAGAGAATTAAAAGATTTTTGTGAGTCAACTGCTAACGTTAAGATTAAGAAAGGTTAAGGATGGAATTATTTAAGTTGTTTTGTCTATTAGTTATTGTGATGAAATATATTTTCCGTTACATATGTACATACATTAAAAAACTATTTACTTAAGTTTTGCTTTATTTTCCATTCTTATTTTACACTTTACAGGGTAGGTCCAATTAAGGAGGCTAGTTGTCCAAATTGGGATACCAGTTTCCTAAATTGGACATTTGTAAAGGTTTATGTTTTTGATTTTTGAAGTAACTTGCGCTCATCTCTTGTGACTGAATTTTATCTAAAATCTTCAAACATAGTATTTGCACTTCCAATGTTTAGGATACGCGACTTCTCAACAGTTTCGCTAAAAAGAAATTAAAAGTAAAAATGGTCCAATTTAGGCGACTCTCCCCTATGTTTTAAAACTGAAAATAAGATCCGTCAATTTCTATAAAAAAATAATATTCCTCCATTTCTAACAACTCTGTAGTCATATTTATATCTGAGTTGAAGACACCGTTATTAGACATATTGAGAACGTTTTGCCAACTCTTGTGATCTTCACCAAAGACATTTTGTTATATGTTATGCAACAGATTCTCAAAAACTAAATGAACAAGATATGCTGTCAACACATAGTTTATTAGAAAAGAATCTCTTCTATCGTATTCATTTAAATGCCCTCTTTCATATTTAGTTGTTTTTTAAACACCAAGACGAGGTTTGTGGTTAATCATAGTTCATAGTCCCCGGCACAAAAGTTTGATGAGTAGTAAAATAGAGCGAGAAAGATGAGATGTTCTTGGGAATGAAGTCGTGTAATAAATAAGATTTTTTGAGTTAAGTCGATATTTAGAAAATGTTAATTCTTTTCTTCAGGACAAATTACAAATCAACAACAACTAGTATTGTAGAATTACTTACAGTGATGTATTTAGAATAAATTAGCTAGAAACCTAAAATATTTCATAGCAATCAATTACAAATGTCATTATTTAGGATTGTCCATTAAGCGTGCGGTGGTATCTACCGAACTTATCGTTGAAATAGGAAGAAAATGATCCAGGTAAGAAATGTTTTTTTTTCGAGTGTTCTTTCTGCGGAAAATAATTTCAAAGATGGCGGATTTACGGGTATATCGAAAGTAGACTTCAACTTCCTTATTATAAATAGAACACCATGTATATTTTTACATTTTCGAATTCAGCATCGATTTTAAGATCTAGTTTGATAAATATAGTTGTTGTCTACGGAGTCTCCATTTTGGAGTTATCGTTAATCTTTAGAAAATATGACCTTTGTATTACTTTACAAAAGTTGTAATATCACAGACACTACACCCGATCAAAAATGAGGTTTTCGCTGTTGAAAATACTTAATTATTGAAAAAATTATTTGTTCCTGTGGAACTCTCATGAAACCATCATGCGAAATTGTGGGCATTTCCTAGTGCTTTAATAAATGAATTAATATTATTGCCATCTATGCAGAATATTTCAAAATTAAATAATTTTTCATAAATATTAATGTTTCTTCACGAGGCATTTTTAGCATAATCTGAATTTGAATCAAATTATTTTCTAGTACTGCTGCATATACTTGGCGGCAATTTCAATATTATCTCCATCAGAGCTTATTTGTACCTATTCTCTTTCTTGTAGAACACTGGGGGCTACTAGATATGGTACGACGTTCACGAATCGTATCTTTGTTACCACAAACCTATTGTCCAAATTATTAAATATTGACAGTATTGGTGAAATTATTGTTCAAGATCATATTAATAATAATTAATCTCCTTAACAATGTATTTACGTATTAGGTAGGTATAAGCAATAATTTTTCTGTCGATCCAATTCTTCTCAAGTGCAGCAATTGTATATATATATATATATATATATATATATATATATATATAATATATAAATAGGATGAAGCTCTACACCTTTATGCTTTTATTTAGTCGGATACAACCACCCACTAGAAGCGGATCACAAGATTTCAAGCTTGTTAGCTTTCATCAGCGCCACATAAGTGGAAGCTGTATCCAACTATACAGAAGCAACTGGAAGTAGTCAAAAACTTTGAGACATTATCTACCAGTGGGACACAATTCGCGCCACCTAGGTATTGAGAGCAAAATTACGTTTAACGTAAATATGTATAATAATTAAAGAAATCTATATTAGTTCATTAATGAATGAGATATAAAATATATAAATAGGATGAAGCTCTACACCTTTATGCTTTTATTTAGTCGGATACAACCACCCACTAGAAGCGGATCACGTGATTTCAAGCTTGTTAGCTTTCATCAGCGCCACATAAGTGAAAGCTGTATCCAACTATACAAAAGCAACTGGAAGTAGTCAAAAACTTTGAGACATTATCTACCAGTGGGACACAATTCGCGCCACTTAGGTATTGAGAGCAAAATTACGTTTAACGTAAATATGTATAATAATTAAAGAAATCTATATTAGTTCATTAATGAATGAGATATAAAATATATAAATAGGATGAAGCTCTACACCTTTATGCTTTTATTTATTTTTTAGGTGTAGAGCTTCATCCTATTTATATATTTTATATCTCATTCATTAATGAACTAATATAGATTTCTTTAATTATTATACATATTTACGTTAAACGTAATTTTGCTCTCAATACCTAGGTGGCGCGAATTGTGTCCCACTGGTAGATAATGTCTCAAAGTTTTTGACTACTTCCAGTTGCTTTTGTATAGTTGGATACAGCTTCCACTTATGTGGCGCTGATGAAAGCTAACAAGCTTGAAATCACGTGATCCGCTTCTAGTGGGTGGTTGTATCCGACTAAATAAAAGCATAAAGGTGTAGAGCTTCATCCTATTTATATATTTTATATCTCATTCATTAATGAACTAATATAGATTTCTTTAATTATTATATATATATATATATATATATATATATATATATATATATATATATATATATATATATATATATATATATATCTATATATATATGTATATATATCACGGGTTCTATTTGTTTTCTTATTTATGACCATCCACAAGTCTGATTTTCCCAAGAAGCTATAGAAGCATGGGTCTCTGTGATAAACGTATGTAATAGTTCAACGATCATTCGTTAATTTTCCAGTTCCCTTTTAGTGAGCCCTAACAGCTAGGAAGCAGCAGGTATTAAACATTTTTATTTTTTCTAAAGCAAAATGGATTTTTCTTTGGTTTTGTGCAGCTTGAAGACATGCAATTCTAAGCCTCATTTGTTTAATGATTTCTTGTATTAGGTAAAACTTGTTCATCATCGTCATGTTCCTGATATGTGTTTTTTTCCAAAGTCTGTAGGTATTGTTTTTTAACGATTTTGATTTGCTTCAATGTGACTGTTATTCTCGATTTATATGAGTAACGTATTTATTTATTATGGGAGTTGAATTTCTTGAACAGATTAAAGAAATGAACGAAAAATGGGAGATTCAAATACTGATATATTCAAAATTTAAAATTTATTGGTTAATGAGATATCAAGATAAATATATGCAAATTGATCCTTTGCCCCTATCTCAAAACAACTCAATGCAAAATTATTGAAAATGGAATAATGAGCATCAATCAGTTGCGTTGGTCATAATTTCGCTTTCTCATAATTTGGGGATGGACGATAATGCTACACCCGTTCTAATTATTGTCTGTTTCAATGTGTTAATGGTATAAAAATAATTACTTGAATATCTCTATACATTATTTCACTTGGCCAATTTATTCGATGGGGTATTGTACAGCTCTCACCATTACTTGTTCGGACAGAAAAGTTCCAAGTATCGTAATAAGCCAACAATGCTGATATTCTCACGCGCAAGCCAGGCACACACAAACAAACGCCAGCTCGTAGTAAATCTAAATAAATAAACCCTCCTCTATTGAGTTCCATCACCATGTGTGTGTGTGTGAGTGTGGCATTGCGCGAATTTGGGAACCGTCGCCTGGCATCGATACAGCATGGGCATAAATCGGCATCCTCCACCCCATAATACTATATCTCCAATTGTTCATCGAACGGCTAACATATGAAAACATTCTCGGTTCTCGGTCTCGGACTGTTTTCAATTCCCTATTCGAAAATAAGTAATGGCTGGCATTCTGGAAAAGTTGGAGTCCTGAGAGTTCATCGATGGAGTTCTGTGAATATGGGTGTGTTTGGAAGCTATTCAGATGTACACTCACTCGTGTGTGTTTTTCTGTCTATTGAATTGGCACATTTTCTATCTAGAACTCGTATTTAATTTTCAAGTTGTCACTGTATTCATATCACGATCATTTGCGGTACAAAAATATTGTGCATGTTTCAATTTCATTGAAACTTTCCAATGGAAAAATAGATACGGTATTTCAAACTCGATGGACTAGCAGAAGTTTATGGAGATCTAAAAGATATAAGAATTTAAAATTTTCGTTATCGATCTAATCAATTTTGTTTTACAGAATAAAGATTTTTTAACTATTGCAGTGTTGATATATTTGATTTAATTGCTGACAGGTATGTTCGAGATTAAAGAAAATTCTGGTTAAGAGAAGGAATGGTGTACCGGATGAGGAAACCGTTAGAGGAGGAAAGTGCGTGGGTGGCGACCCAATTCCAATCTCCAATACATGCAATTGCGGTCTAAAGCTTATTGTAAACTTCGTAGAGTTTCATTCTTATTATCTATTACTCTCTCACTAGTATCGCAACTTGATACTTTTGGCCCTATCAGCAGTTATATTCTTGAAAATAAATTGACATCCAGAAGAACTCCAGAATGTATGTTCCAGCGTTGGCTTGAATATCAACTTCCTAAAGACAAAATTTATGACTAATTTGATACCTAATGGTAACCCAAGTTTAATCACAATTAGTTGAGAGATTTACATACATGAAACATGAGTTCATAATCTCGAGAGACAATCAAACATGCAAATAAACGATAAAATATCTCTCGCATAGGCATATCTGCGTCTGGAAATGTACACGATATTTCAACTATTGTCTCAAAATTTGGTGAACAAAACGATCTTTGGAATTGTCAAAACACCAGTCTAGTGTGACTTGGATTCACACATGAAGGGTTCTATTTTATTGTTCCAGAACTTTCTACCTATTACAGTTGAAAACATACAGTATTGTATTGTATTGAATGGGGACTCACTTTAATTTTTAACTTTACTTATCTTTAAAATTCTATCTGTCTACCTACCTATTATTATTTGAGAGCTAAAGTGATTGATAAGGTAGAGCAAAAACACCGAAGAGATAACTATTGAGCCATTTGAGCTACACAAGTGCTATAAGATAATACCTGTATTATTGTAAATTGCTGCAGATCTCCATTAGGTAAGGAAGACGAAGAAATAGCATATATGAAGTTTTTGACTATTTATATAAACCTATCATAAACTGTATAATTTGTGGAAATTTTAAATTTAAATTCTTTTAAAAATGTGTATTTTGTGCGTGTATGTAATATGCTGTCTAGTTATATTTTAGACCAATAGTAAGACGGCCTACACACGAGTAGCAAATACCAGTTGTACAATTATAGATCAGATTCTTATTAATTTTAATAATAATAGAGGAAACTGTTGTGTTTTTGACAACGATATCTCAGACCATAGAACAGTTTTCCTGAATTAGATTTATTAGAGAATAATGATGTTTTAACTCGTCATCATGTTTATAAGAGAAATTTTACTGAAGAAAATATAGTAAATTTTGAAAATCCACTTATGAAAGAAGATTGGTCACATATATTCGGAGTAAGTGGTTTTAATAATGCATTTCAAATATTTTATGATATTGATAAATATGACTTTGGTAATAACTTTCCTTTAAGTCTGTCATCAGTAGATACAAATAGAAGGAGTTGGGTTAGTGAAGCGGTCATGTCTTCAAGTAGGGCTTTGAAGGATCTCTTTGTTTAAGAAGAATCATATCCTGAATTATCTTAAGATTATAATGTTGCTAAGAAGAAACATAGTGCTTTGTTATCTTATGAGCGAAAATCATTATATCAAAAGCGAATTTTTAATTCTGATAACAGTAATAAGACACTTTGGAATGTAGTGGGTGAGTTAACAAATAAAACTAAATACAATAAAAATACTTTGATTAAAAATAGAGAATTTATCATTGAAGATCCAGGAACTATTGTTTCCGAGCTCAATATTTTTTTGTCGAGGCCCCTAGAGCCTTGATTGAACAGATTCCAAACTATCAAACGTCTGTTTATTATAATTTTAATGTAAATTCCATATTTCTATCTCCATTTACCGAACAGGAACTATTTAATTTGCCACAAAATAAATTAAAAAATTCGAGGTCCTTAGGAAGTGATGATATGCCTATTTTTCTTATAAAAAGAGTTTTAAATATTACTTTACTACCTTTGACCTTCTTTGTCTTAAAAACATTAAAGGATGGAAAAATTGTTCCATTGTTTGAAGTCAAGGACCCAACACGTTTTCAATTATTCTTGGTTAAAAATAATATACTGCCCGACCAACATGGCTTTCATTCCAAGAGGTCTGTAACTACGGCAATGTATTTATTTTATAGTCGTACCATTGACATTGCTGCCGCAGGCTAATCTCCGGCTGCTATATTTTGTGAGCTGAGCTTCAACCATCAGAAATTACTATTTATTTTAGAGTCCTATGGAATAAGGGGAGTCGCACTAAATTGGTTAGAGTCTTTTTTGCATAAACGAAGACACTTTGTTTGTTTGAGAACATCCATAGAAAACACGGTTACATAGGTATGATCTGAATGTTTGGGCAATGCTATGGGCATACCACAAGGCTCAATTCCAGATCCCGTGCTTTTAACTCTATATTCTAATCGGCATCGCTTTACCATACCACACAGCATATGCAGATGACATCTCTTTAGTCATTTCTGATATGGATACAAATACTTTAATATCCAAATGTAATGAAAATTTAGAGCGTATTTCAATTCACTTAATCTATTCTTTAAAGTGGAAAAAACAAAATTACTTCGAATACACAATCCTCAGAAGTCTATTGGAGATATGACCGTCTCTATTAATGCTACAACTTTAACTAACACTCATCAGGTGTCAGGTTTTTGGGTATCCATTTTGTACGAATTTCTTAGCTGAAAACATAATTGTGTCAAAATTAAATTCTTTAAGGTATTTATTCATTAATTTAAAACATGTCCTTGATCTGCCTCAACTGCTTGGTCTTTACCATGCTAAAGTGGAGTCGGTCTTGATGTATGGTGTGACTTTTTGGGCTCAAGTTATCTGTCAGATATATTTATTGCGCAAAAGCGTATCATACGTTCCCTAGCTGGAACACCTGCTAATAAGGCATAATTGCAAAAAAATATTCAAAATAAAATATTCACCTTGCCAGGTCTACATGTGTTTGATATTTGTTTTTTGGTATTTAATAATATAGAAAATTTTCAACTTAACGAAAATATTTATAACCATTATACTCGTATAAAAATAATTTTCGTTCCATATGTCAGACTCAAAGTGGCGTATAATTCACCTAATTACACTGGTCTAAGATTATTTAGTAAATTACCTGATTTTGTTAAGTGTTGTGAAATTGTTGGACGTTTTAATTAAATATAAGACATTTTTTAACTGATAAATGTTTTATTCTGTTCAATATATTTTTTAAAATTGTAAAATTGTCTTTTTTGACTATTCTTATACAATTGTAATTGTCTACAGGAATAAAGTATTATTATTACTATTATTATTATAGATAAGTCATTCAAAGATAAAACGTACAAGAACAAAAATTACTCAATATCTTCTCCAATTTTATGTAAAGTAGCTGAGATGTATTCACCTACAGAGTAAGTACACATATAATTGCAATAAATAATTCTTAATCTGTTTTTTAAATGATACACATGATTTAACATAGGGTAATATTTTATGCAATCTCAGCCCCAGAGTCACTTGGTCTCTTATTGAAATGTTCAAACACATACAGTACTACATAATTATTCCTGCTCTCATAATATATCAGTGCATGTCAGAAAATCTTGGTAGCCTTTGTTTGTTCTGATGAATATTTAGTAGAATTCCATTTATGAAAATAGATGGCAACGAAAGTATACCTAAAGATTTGAAACGTTTACTTCAGAAATGTCTGAAGGTAGCATTTATGAAGCATCGCACTAAACGTTTCTGTATCATAAATATATTGTTAGCGGCAGTCGAATTGCCTCATACTAACGCACCATAAACTAGTCGGGAAAGAACACGTAACAGTATCATCTGAAATGTTGAGCACATTGCTCAGCATTCGAATTTGAAATCATTGCTTATTTAATGTCCTTACTACAATCCCATAATGATTTTCAAATATCACTTTTTAATCGATTATTACTCTGTGAAAATTTCAACTGTCCCTTTTACGGTTCATGAGATAAAGTCCGCTGAAGAGAGACAGACAGTGCAGGCTCAGTAATAGAGTACCATTGGCATCCATTGCGTACGGAATCCTAAATGTTGCGACGCATAGGATATAACAATAATTATTGACTTATAGAATAATAATAATGTTATATTGTAGCTTTTGAGCAGATACCTAAGGCTCTTTTACTTTATAACGGACCTACAACAAAGCAGTTGTTGCAGATAAAAAACAGGTCTCTGTGCTTTTAGGTAGGTACATGTCAAATTCACTGAAAAACGAATGAGGTTATTATGCGACAACCACAGGCTCATGTTGCAGTATCACAATTGTCAGATTTTTAACTACACTACGGTAATTGACTATTTTTGGACGGTCCCCATGTTTTTTCATGTTTTCACTGGGCGCAAATAAAAAGCAAAGTTTTCAGCTGTTGACACATTTCTCCTAATAACCATGTATGTTGTATCAAATAGTTCTCTTACTACATGACTGTATAAAATAACAATCAGTAATCCCTTGATGGGAGAATCTACTATAAAACATACAGAGACTATCTGTTCAAACAAAAAGCAACATACACAATGTAGTAATATCAGCACAAATGCACCGAGCTTCCGATTTGGAAGTGAAAACGCTATGGTGCGATAAAACACTGTTAGCTCCAACCGTGAAGAATCTTCGCTTTTTTGCGTTTATCGCTCCCGATAGGCAAATTATGGATGATATGTTGCTGGCATGTTTAAACACTATCAGGTCCGTATATTCATATCAAGTTTTGTGTGTCGAATTTACTGAATGTTACGCTTTACGATGTTTTCAATCAATAATCAAAAATTGTAATAGTCGAGGCAAAGTCATGTTTCAATTAAGAAAAGTTCAATTTCCAATTTTAAGAGAGAAAGTTTTGTATTGTTCGAAAATTCAAATTTTGCATTATACCAATCGATATTATCGCATGCGTTACTGCGATAATGCCTTCTGAACTCTCTCCATACAGCTGCATTGCAATATACCGATATTCTGACGCATTCCATGATTTGTTATGCAAGTACAAGAACATCCAGTTATCTTCACTAGGCTAACGCAAGGCAACATCATACGTAGTCAAGGACGCAAATGTCAATCATTTAATTGCCTCGTTATTATCGTCAGATCGCATGCGTTCTAATACAAAATATACGACAAATCGATAATGAGATATCTACTATTATCTACTCGTCTGAGTTCGCCTTTAAAGTTGGAATAAGATAAAATGTTTTCGCGAATATCAGGGATGGATGTTTCCATATTAGAATTCAAACATATAAGCAAATACATGTTACAGTCTGTTATATAATAGCATGAATACTGTTTATAAGCTTGTATTTGACATATACCTACGCCAAATATTAAATACCCTAGGATCTGGAGGGATCGATATTAGATCTACTAATCACTGACATAATTAATGAAACATATATCGTTTACATATAAGGAATAAAGTACAACGCAAACGAAACAAAAATTAAAAGCACACTACAAACAACTTTAGTAAATAAGTAGTGGAACAAATAGATGCAAAAACCAGTAGTAATCGTGAGGAAGATATAACAGCTTCTCGTAACAATATATGCGTTATGGAATTCCACTTTCAATTATCCCGTTGATCACTTATAGATAAAATTTTTGTTGCTATTTTGTTAATGTATAAGGGCCGATTTCATAATGAAACCCTAATGGGGGATTGGTTAATTCTTTTATTTGTTTAACTCATATCTTGATGACGGAATAAAAATAGTGCATTTTTTAATAACTTTTGAAAAGTTAGTCACCTTATCCTTCGTTCCTTTAAAGTAACTTTGAATTATATGTCCAATAAAAAAAATATGAAATTAGGAAATCGGCCCTCAGGATGATTATGATTCCATTCATAAGTAAAGGGTCTACTAATAAGAGATCTGATGCTCTTTAGGGTAACAATGAAGACTTCAAGTAGGCTATTGATTTTCATTTTAATTTGAGGAGCAATCTGTGACATTATGTTTTGAATAAAATACCATTTAAATGACCTCCCATGATTTGTTGACATAAATTATTTATTTTGGCCCAACTTTTAATTGTGCGTTTGATGTTTTTCTCATGGTCACGATTTGTTCTAGGTATGTTTATTTTCGTAGATTTAAGAAATAGCTCCACAGATAAAAATCTATTGGTGATAGATCTCAATATCTTGGCAGCCAGTTTACATTCCTTTTTGGGAAATAACCCAGAAAATGTTCTTGCAGAAATTTGATGGTCTCGTGAGCTATATGGCATGTGGCAATGTCTTGTTGAAATAAAATAGTATGGAAGTCAATATTTTACTGTTTCTCTCAACATAATCTTTTAGCGGTCGCCATTATCATTAACGTGATTCCCTTGTTGGAGAATTACTCCATGAATCTAGGAACCGCACCAAGCAGTGACTTTCTCAGAATAGAGAGGCAGCTGATGAATTATTTGAGGATTTTCATCAGCCCAAATCCTACAATTCTGTTCGTTTACTTATCCTCTAAGCCGAAAATGTGATTTAACCGAAAATATGATTTTAGAACCAAAATTTGGATCGACTTCCAACTGCTCTAGAACTCAAGCTACAAAAATTTGACTTACAATACGATCATCGGGTTTGAGCTCTTCATTGATCTGAATCTTATAAGCCTTCAGGTGAAGATCCATGATGTAAATTCAAATGAACGACAATATTATTTGTGCTTAGGGTTGATGATTTCAAGAAATATTATTTATATTACGATACGTTATTTGATGAATCAAAAATAAAATGCCTCTGAAGGGTTATATTTTTTATTATTTTGAACAAATACAAAATATTTATATTAATAGTAGGTAAGTAGTGAATGTATTATATGTTTAAAAATGACTACCTAATTGTTCTTGTATTATTTGAAGGTTAGATCGACGAACATTCTACCAATATCAAGAACTAGAGTAACTAGCAACATAAACCAAGACAGGATATTTACCACCCGAGCAGTAACTGCAAAGGACCAAGATAATGTTTTTATTGCTCTTGTTACATTTACTCATCAACTACATTTTTTAATGCAGGTTATGAATGGATATTTCGCCTTCAGTTTGTACGTAATTTTATTTATCAATATTTGGAGATTCTACAGACGTAAATTATTTTATATCAAAGAACTACACCAGAAACAGAGTTTTGCAACTTTTGATAATTTTCCTCGTCTTTAAAATTGCATTTTCTACATTCTGGATGGCTGCTTTTCCTATCGGTTGGACAAATGAATGTTTTTGAAGAAAGTATCTAGCTTAAATGAAAAAATAAAAAGTTTTTGTAGTTAGATTGATGTGAAATCCACTAGCATATTAAAGTAGACTGACAGCTTCAAGCCATATTAATTTTACAACCCGATATGTAGGCATTTCTAATAGAAAAATGTAGTACCTAGTAGAGAATTTACACGTAATATGCGACTAATATGGACAATCCCAGATACCTATGCGAAGTCCCAAAATTACCATGCGTAAATTCTTTAGTGTAGGTAGTCTTTAATAATAAACTGTAACCAATAAATATCAATATTTCAGATGACCAATTATTGAATAACTATATCTAAAAATTGAATATAATTACACACAGCATAATTTTTTAAAATAGAGTGACTAATTATAATGTAGTTGTAAGAAATTTTGTGTTTTCTTAAAAGAATAGATTCACATATGTGTCTCTTCCCGGGATGTCTATCGCCACCAGATCCATGCTAGGTTCTTGAACCACTTTTGAATCTGACCTTTTATATAACTCGAGAAGAGCCTACCCGCTTGGTTGGCCAGCAAACTACGGTATATTTACAATTTTCACCCAGAATTTCTTATGTCACGTTAAATTACTTTGAAAGTATACTCTGTATATTATAGAGAAAATGTTCATATAATCTATGACCAAGTTTTTTTACTAATATCGAAAATAGTTTAGTTTATAGTCTATATGTACTATAGACTATAGACACAAATATAGGATCCCTAGTTCACCCTCTGAAATTCTATTTTGGAAATAAAGTTACCCTATATCCTTCTCCAAGGTCCAATCAATCTCTATAACAGATTCATAAAATATGGTCTTAAATATAACTTTTTTATCTTGAGTTCATATCTCTCGTATTCTGGCCCTCATCCACGACACTATTATCATTGGCCTGATGATGAGTATATAACTCTTCAGGAAGTATATTTATGAAAGTATAGTTACTATAAGTGAACTAGAGTTCGGAAATAAGAAATTGAATTTACGCATTTCCGCTGTTTATTGAATCGGCTCTCAGTTATTACAACAATCAACCGTCTTATTAACTGTCTATAACAAAACTGAAAAAGAAAAATAATATTGCAATTTTATCACATCAAAAAATACTACGAGTTAACCACAGATAAACCAAACCTTTTCTCGCATCCCACCATCTTCGATGAATATATTTGTTATAGCAATGTCGCGCGCTTTGCATTTTGTCGAACAAATATTTTCTGCGGAAGTTACACAGATATATTCGACTGAGACGTCGGCAAGTTTCAATAACTCACTCCGAGTTTTCCCAACCCTTTTGCCGCGTAGTATTGGTAACGATATAAGTCCCGACGTCTAAAAACATACATAATATACCTACATATATAGAGTACATATTCTAATTCGGCATGCCGGGTGCACTTAAGAAATTGAAAATAGGTAATTTGGGTTGATTTACGACACGTGAACTTCCTCCAAACGAATGAGTATTTGCTTGGGAGCTTCGCATTTGATTTTTCACGGTAAAAGTTGTCGGAGTAATTTGTCGGTGGCCTTTATCGGTACGAGGGCAATAATAAGGGGGAAGCAAAGAAGTAGGTCGCATTTGAGTTATTACCAGAAGAAGTTTCGATACAAATTGACGCTCTTCTTTAGCGCCAGCCTTTCCTTCAACAACTGAACATATTTTATTTTACTTTGCAGCTGATATTGCAACATGGAAGAGGCATACATGCAGTATTTTTTTTTAAGTAAATTTCTTATAGAAATGTACCTATTGCGATCGTTCACACTTTTGAATTTCGAAAAAAATTCAACGTCATGTTGTTATATGTTTATAAGTTAGTCCAAAAAACATTTGGTTCAAAAGTTTATATATATATATATATATATATATATATATATTTTGATTTTGTATTCTTGACTGGATTTATAATAAATAAAAAGATGTTCTTGGGGGTGCAGTCATATATTCAATAAAATTCTTTGACTGAAGCCGAGCTTTCGAGAATGTTTATTCTCTTCTTCAGGGCAAAAATCGTGAATTTAGAATAAATTAACCAAAAACAGGAAAGATTTCATAGCCATCAATTACAAATATAAATAATGACATTTGTAATTGATGGCTATGAAATCTTTCCTGTTTTTGGTTAATTTATTCTAAATTCACGATTTTTGCCCTGAAGAAGAGAATAAAAATTCGCGAAAGCTCGGCTTCAGTCAAAGAATTTTATTGAATATATGACTGCATCCCCAAGAACATCTTTTTATTTATATATATATATATATATATATATATATATATATATATATGGGATATTACGAAATTTGTTAACACGATAGAGGTCGCAGTTTTGGAGGTATCGAATTCAAGTTTGCTACAAAAATCAATCTCTCAAATATCTCGGTCGAGTTCGTTATTGGGCAATATCGGGTAAGTAGTTTCGAAATGGCGACCATTCAAACATTTAAGAAAATTATCAAAAAAGAGCCGTAGTGTAAATATCATCAAAAATAATTTTAGGTTATAGATATAATCAGTACCTTCAACTTTTATTCAAAGCAATTTTTCATAAAATACACAGGTAAAAAATAAAAATTAATAAAGAAAAATAACAAATATTGATAAAACATGAACACTCAATATAAATTTGATGTAATTGTACATTTTCTGGAGATCTTAAAATAGACCCTGATTAAAAAAATATATAGTATATTTATTGAAAAGAAATAGGCGAAAAAAAAAAATTCTGCCTTGAAGTGGAACTCGAACCCTCTCTGCTTTATATTCAACAGCCAAAAAAAACCTCCAACCGCAAGGCTATGACACATACGACAATTTTATGTAATAACATGTAGGTATACCAATGAAAAGGTTGTTCAAATTTCAATTCAATGAATTTTGAAAAATTTACCTTTCCTCTGACTACAGGCCATCGGGATTTTTTAAATTAGCATTTTTCCGTACAACTACTTACAATCGGTTAAACCATGAATTCAGGGATCTTACCATAGCGTTCTTATAATATGGGTCGTTGTTGCTGCTATTTAATATGTGATTCCATCTATTGGAAGCTAAGCATAATTGAAATAAAAAGAATAATTTCTGTTTTGAACATAATTAATTATGATTTAGGATATTTAGGTAGTTTTTGGCAAATCTGTGTATCTTGAGATATATCGGTATTTCGGATTCCATTTTAAACTGTCTATTGTAAAACATCCCAGACAGAAAGTCACTTGGATACGAGTAAGGCACTTATTGGTATCTTGGTAAGAATAAACTTTTTCATTTTAAAATAAAAACACGTACCTATGTATTTTTTGAGAGAGTTGTGGTATTTTTATTAGATTGTTAAAAAGACATGTTCCGATTAAGTAAGGAATATAAAAGGAAGGAAGGAATATAAAATATCTGGCAAATGACCCCCACGGCTCTAATGACAGGCCATTACCCTTTTCAAGAAATTTTCCATGACTTTTACACAGAGATGTGGTATCTCACCGATGACGCATTGGATCTCGGATTTGAGCTCACGAATTGTTTCTGGCTTATTTCCATAAGCCCGAGATTTCACAAAACTCCAAAGAAAAAAGTCGCACGGCCTTAAATTGCATGATCCTGGTGGCCAGGTCACATAAGAATTACTTGAGACAATTTGTTCTGGAAATCCTTACTGCAATAAATCGATTGCTTAATGCGCGGTGTGGCAGGTGGCGCCATCTTGCTGAAACCACATGTGGTCCAGATCCTGTAATGAATGCCGTTCACAGTCCCTACAATTTCCTTTCCAATAATCATTATTTTCATCGCTTTCTCATTAAAGTATCAGGATTTGTCTGTATTACAACCAATTTTGGAGTCGAAGAGAAGGTTAGCTTGGGAAAAAGTGTTATTATTGGGAAATAATGTAAGTTCTTATTTACGGGTGTGCTCTCTTCACTTCAAGGCAGATGATTATTGTACAAAAGGTGAATGTAATATTTTTATTTCATTATAGTTTTAGTTTGCTAATAGTTATCGTTTCAAATGTATCAGCTGAAACGATTTCCATTATAGGTAACTATGGAAGAATCCATAGAACTTGTATATTTTTGACTTAAAACGAAGAATAAAACACACTTCTCTTCCAAACTGGTCTTTTATTAGCATTTACACAGAAATATAACAAAACTGCAGGCATGCCTGGCAAAGTAATTTTAATTTTATTTATATTTATGATCACCTATTATAGATATCTGAAAATTGTATTCTATCAGAGGTAATTACTATTAGTGGAAATTTTTGTTCACTTAAAATTTCGCATTTCGAACATTTCTTGTATCTCCGCTTCCATGATACTAACTAAATCTGCAAGTTAAGCAAAATTTACGTGTACATAATTGTTTTGCTTAGTAATTTACTTACTTTATATTAATGAATCCAAGTCTTATTATAACAAACGAATATGTTTAATACAAAACACAATAATTGTCCTCAAACACAGATCAAACAACTCACTCTCTCTAATAAAGATTGCATAGAGTCAGCTGTTCTTTCCGACAAACATTACCTGTTTACAGTGGCGCCCTCCCACGTGGTGTGGTAATTGGATTCGTCAATAACTTCAGAGAGTAACTTTCAGTGTTACAAAAATACTGTGGGACACTAACTAACAGAACTCAACCGGGAAATTTAAAAACATTTTTTCAATTTTTTTTTTCAAAATAGACTCGTATTTTTTTGTTTTTTTTTGTTTAATTGAATGTCTACCTACAAAATAAAAATTGTTCAAAAAATTAGTCAAGTACCCAATTTCCTGTATTCACGAAGCCAATCAGATAGAAATGCGCTTCATCAGAGAAAATTACTTTTTTCCAAAAATTTGGCATTGACTTTGCTCTATTACCCATTGAAATAATTGCCGGCGCTTTCCATGGTCTGGTGGTTTGGTTTGGCGACACTCTCGTTTACAGCAGCAATATTTTCAAGAGATCGACTGGTACGTTGACGCGCAGGAGTCTTATTGTACATAATCGACTCAGTTTCTTCGAATTTTTTGAACACTCTTCGAATGGAGTTGAGTTGCGAGCGGTCTCAGCATAACTTTCCAAATTTTTGTAATAAGTTCTTACCATTATAACATATTGTTCTGTCGTAAAGCGCTCCACTTTCAATAATCGAAATAAACAAAGGTGACAGCTGTCAAATGTAATTGATGCCACTTACTCACACGAAGAAAAAAAATGACACTAAAGTTAAAAAGTGCATACTTATTGAGACACCCTTTAGAAGAGGAATAATCTTGAAATATATCTTTGCTTAGATACTCTCATATTATCCTATAGATCATTAATGTTCCTCCTGTCCTGTTTTAATATTTGTCATAAGCAACTAATAATGGAAGAGAAGCAGATGACGAATATAATTAGGCATAGTTAGATCATAAATTATTATACAAAATCTCATTCTATTGTATCTAGAATTCCTTGCGCCAGAGTGTGACCGATATATCCAAGCCATTCGTCAATAAGCTCTGGTACACGTATTTATATAACAGAAAGTCCTTGGCTCTAGCGAAACAACACAACCTTCTGTGTGATTCGATGTTGTGGGACCACCATGAACAGATTCTAACACATACATAGAGGCATATTGGATGTGTGAATGTAGGGACGTGTCGTGAATCCATCAAGAGTGAAGTACTGCGAATGGGTCGGGTCGTAGTGGGAACGTGGTCACAATAGACTTTGACCTGCGATATATCGATGTGCAACAAATACCGCTGATTACGTTGCTAAAGGGCTCACATCAACGCATTTAACAGCAGCAGCTTGATTGTGCAACGCCTGTCAGATCTGGTACGATGTTTGATTGTATCTACAAGGGAAATAGCATGAACAAGACAGCTCCATGAAAACCGGTAACAGTATAAGTGTGGCCCTCAGAATCTATAAAGTTTATAGTAGATCAACATATCGAATTGGAAAATGTTAATAAGAAAGAACAAGAGGGATTTCTTCCCAGAGATTCATGTACTGCATTAGGTAGCCTATAGAAGAGAGGGCCATTGCGCAACGAGTATTATTTCATTTTATTGAATATTTCTTGAGAAATATTTTCGATTCATTTTACATCTACAAATTAAATCAAACCTTCGAGTGTCGCCAATCTGAAAGTACCTGATGGATCATATAGAAATTTTACTTATATTTTGAAATAACTGATCTTTGTGTGTCATATATATGATATTAGAATTTGGCTTGTTTTTCAATGAACTGAGAATTGTTTCACAGGCCTAGTTTTTAAATGTACTCATCAATTCTAAATGATGCAATTTCGCTCTGAATACTATCAGCCAGACATTACTTTCATTACAAGTTCTCGATACATCTTCTATAATATAAAAATGAATCGCTGAATGTGTTGCTAAGCGCAAATCTCGAGAGCAGCTGAACCGATTTCGATAATTCTTTTTTTGTTGTGTTCATTATTATCAGAAGAAGGTTCTTATGAACAAAAAAATTAAGAAAGTTGAGCGGAACAGTGGAGAATTTAAGAACATTTATGAAAACTTAAAGACAATATTAATTATACATACAGTAGGTACATACAGTTGTTTGACAACTGTCAGTTGTTTGAAATAACTGTCAGCAATTGATAGAACGCGCGCTGCAAATATCTTTTAACAAATAGGTGGGTCGGTTGATAAATAATAGTTTCATTTCAATTTATTATACAGTGAGTTTTTGAGAAGTGTTTATTCATCTTGGTAAGTTAAAAGCAGTCACACCTAACATTGAAAGAATGAAGCCCCTGGATTGTGTTGCGGGAGCGGTAAAATCAAATTGACGCCATTGGTACTCCCACCAGAACCTCTGCATTCATTGGTTTACGGAAATGGGCCAGATTCTATACATTTGTAACTCATATACAGGAATACAATAATTGTTTTCAAATGAAGTCATTTGGCGCAACAAAAGTTATTCAAGACAATTTTATGCCCATTTTCAAGGTAACTATATTGTAAAACAATAAACTTTTACCACCACGTGCCTGAATAAGTTGGTAATTTTCTATTGAGATCATATATCAATTAAAGTAGCGTCCAGTAGGTTTGTAGCCAGGTGAATCACCAAAAGCAACCAGTCAAAAGTTGATGGGGGAATGGCAGTGCTAACAAAGTATCTTGAAAGTCACATGGTGGTACAATTTTTGCAAATTTATTTCATGGGCGATTCAGCAAAACAAGTCGATTAGTGTTATGCACACAATAAATCGGTGAACAGACCAAGTGTGGAGCAACTTCAAATGTTTTTCCATCAGACAAAGAATTGGTTGTATTATTCAAGACTGCATTAAACCGCATGCCATCTGATTACCACAAAATTGTCAGCAAAGCCGATAAGATGTTGAAGTTGCTATTGTTGTCATGGGTAAAATTTAGAAAGCCAAGATATTGTTTTTGCTTTTGTTAAGACAGGACAACGTCTGTCGGGTCAGCTAGTTTGAGAAAAAAAAGCATCAATTTAGGTATGTACCGTGCTGTCATTTGAGTGTAGGCAACATCTCTGCCTTGAAACTGTTACCACAGACACCCAAAAATCTCAAAATGGTTCTTGAGACATACCCTTCCTAACTTCAGATAACCTGTACTATACTAATTTTGCAGGTTTACCGTTAATTTTCGATAGCATAAGTATAGAAAACGACAGCCAAACATTCGACCAAACAACTGGCTCATCACCAGTTACTCGTCCAAACATGAGCCACGCTCTGTGTTGCTTAACTTGGATAAACAAAGTCGGCCAGAGCTATCCCGCAGCCATAGCCATCTAGATCAAATTAAATGTATTTGTTATTAGTTAATTGTTGAAAAATCTCGCATTATTTTCAAAATCATTACGTATCGGATGACTCATTAAGCGAGGTAATCGACTGCATCTCGAAAATTATTCATTGTAGAGACTTGCGATAAGAAAACTTATTAACGTAGGCAAGAGAAAATGTTACAAGTTGTTTCTTGGTAACTGTTATTCTTAGTGATTTACAGGATATTTTTGGATAACATAAATGAACTATTGATGCATCTATTCAACCACGTTTTATTCACTGACATATCACTGAAAAGCTTATGACACATAAAACACAGAACATATAACACTGTCAAAATACAATGGAACATAATATCTTAACACTCCTCCTTGATTTCTATTTTATTAATTCTTAAAATAAAATAAAAATCACCTATATTATATTAGCTTTAATTCTAAAGTTACCAAAAACATCTGCACCGAGTGCTTTGGTAAAAATGTCTGCTAAATTTTGATCAGTTGACACATATTCAATTGTTATAATCTTTTTCAAAACTAAATCTTTTAAATAATAATACTTTATATCAATATGTTTGGTTCTCTTAGAGTTTTCATTATTCTTTGACATAAGTATTGAACTCTTATTATCACAATAAAGTATTGCATTATTCTCAGCTTTCAAATCATTTAAAATTCCCTTAATATTTATAAGGTCCTGTGCACAAGTAGCTGCTGAAATAAGATCTGCTTCTGCAGTTGACATTGCTACACAGTTTTGTTTCTTTGAGTACCATGAGATGGGATTTTCTCCATAAAATATGATACTGCCACTAATGCTCTTTCTATCATTTTTGTTGGTTGCCCAATCAGCATCCGAAAAGATTTAAATTATTATCATCTGTTTTATTATAAGTCAGTCCTATGTTTTTAGTACCTCCCAAGTAGCGTAAGACTCTTTTTCCTGCTTTCTATGTTTCTGCTGTTGGTTTATCTAAAAATCTACTTAAGAAAGAAACTGCGAAGGTTATATCTGGTCTTGTTGTTGTCGATAAGTACATTAATCCACCGATTAATTTTCTATATGGAAGATCGATTATTTCACTTTCTGGGTTATATTGGAATCCTTTTTCCATTGGTGTTCTTTTTGGATTACAGTTTTCCATATTAAATTGAGTTAGAAGTTTTTCTATGAATTTCTTTTGCTTTATTATTATTTTATTTTCTAGTCTTTTTTATTTCTCCTAAATTCTTTGCTTGAAATCGATCTTCTAATAATTCTACTATTTCTTCAGTATCTTCAATGTTTCCTAGTATTAAAATATCATCAACATATATCAAAATCCAAACGTTTTCTTTACAATACAAACAACAATCATGCTTTGATCCTTCAAAGTTATTTTGTTCTAAAAACTTATAAAAAGTGTCATTCCATACTTTTGGTGCTTCTCTTAAACCATATAAAGACTTATTTAATTTCAATGTGTGTGATTTAGTCTTAAGTCCTTGTGGGGGTAAAATATAAACTTCATTTTCGAGTGTTCCGTTTAAAAATGCTGTAGGAATATCTAGTTGTGTTATTTTCATGTTACGTTGCAATGCTATTGACAACAAGAGTCTAATGGTAGATGTTCTAGCAACTGGTGAATAAATTGCCTCAAATGAATTCTCCTCCTTTATTTGAAAACCTTTAGCTACAAGCCTTGCCTTCTTTGTTCCGTCTTCTTTTGTTCTAAATACCCATTTTACCTCTATAGTTTCTTTCTGGTAGTTTCACCTCAGACCATGTGCCTTGTTTTTCATGTGAATGTGTTCTTTATCAATCGCCTCTTTCCTGTCTTCATGTTTTATTGCTTCCTCATATTTAATTGGATCATTTTCTGTATCTGTTGATAAAAGACAATATGCATTATATACTTCATAATCGTTTAAATATTTTGGTAGCATTTTCCTTCTCCCACTTCTAATTTCTGTTTATTCTTCCTGGTTTTTATCTGAACTTTCTGATTCTTCATTCCTTAGTTCTTCTTCTGTTTCAAATTTATCCATATGTAATTTATCATTTTCTTCTATAATTATTTTTGGGTTTTCATTCTTAGAAATTTTTAAAATGTTATCATAATTTATTTCATTTTCATTAAACCTAACATCTCTTGAAATAATAGTTTTGTTTTCCTCATAGTTCCATAATCGGTAACCTGATCCAGTATATCCTAACATAATACATGGCTGTGCATGTCTTTCCAGTTTAGTTTGTTTTGGTAAAATTACTGCCATGCCTGGCTTCCAAAGATTCGCAATTTCGACAAATCATTCATTTCATACCATCTTGAAGCTGGTGTTTCATAATTATTTGCTTCAGTTGGAGATCTATTAATTCCATAAGCACAACATCGTACTGCTTCACCCCATAAATCTTTTGGTAAATTAGTGTCTGCAAATTTCATTCTTACTTTATCTAATAGAGTTCTATTCATCCGTTCGGCAACGCCATTTTCTTGTATACTATGTGGCATCGTATACTCAAGTCGAATACCCATGCTTCTACATAAATTTTTAAAATGATTTGAAGTAAATTCACCACCATTATCTAACCTAATTCTTTTTGTTCTTTTACCATGCTGTATTTTAATCAACTCAATATGAAATGGTTTTCTGGTACTTTTACCTTCTAAGCTGCTTTTACAAATTTCACTACTATATGGTAAACCTAATATCCTCAAACTGTTTCTATTAACATGTCCTAATCTTTTATGCCAAATGTTTACATCTAATTTTTCATTTGCTGTATTAATACATTCATTTTTCTCAGTGTGCTTATTTTTAAATTCAACATTCAATAAGAATAAATCATTAACTGTTTTGCAATAGAATACAGAATTATTTCTACTAACTAAAATAGCTTGGTTTTTACCTAACTTATCTTTTCTAAATGTTACTCTAAAATTTTGTTTTATTAATCTTGTAACAGATAGCAAATTATGAGACATCCCTTCTACTATTAAAGCTTGAAATGTTATATCTCTACCTTGACAAATTGCTTTAACTGTACCTTGCTTCCTGGCATACAATACTTGATTATTCTTTGCTGTTCCAATTTTGACATCTTTTCCTAAGGCTGTAACGTTTGTCATGTACTTCTGTAATTCACCTTTCACCATATGCTGCGGACAACCAGAATCCAGTATAAAGCTGTTATCTTCTGTAGTTTCCATAGTACTGCTTAAGACAATGAATGCTTCTTCAGCTTCCTGAGCATGTGCTTGTTGACTCTGAGATCGATTCACCTCTTGATATACTCGTCCTCTCCAGTTATGTCTGCCTCTGTTATAACTTCTGCCTCTGTGACCTCTACTGGCTCCTCTATTGCTTGAGGTTTTACAGTCTGAAGCTTTGTGCCCCTGATTGCCGCATGAATCATAGGCATATCTTCGCATGTGAGGATTTGCTTTAAAGGATACTTCTACGATGTTACTTCCCTGTTTTGTCTTTAATTTCAGTTCTTCATCTAACAATCTAGACTTTACAAATTCCATCGTTACTTTCGAGTTCATGGTTTCAATGGCTGTAATGACTGCCTCGTATTCTTAATTCAATGTTAAAAGGAGATGGCAAACCTTGTCTTCTTCATCAACTTTTGATCCCATGCTTTCTAATTCTCTTATCAAAGCATCAAAATTTTGAAAGTGGTCTTCAAGTACTTCACCGCGTTTGTGTTTTAGTGTCAATAACCGTCGTTTCAGGGTTAATTTTGTGAATACACTTTTTCTTTGGAAAACACCTTCAAGTGCTTTAATTATCTGTTTGGCATATATCGAATCTTTAATTATATCTAAGTGCTTATCAGTTACACACTGCACTATTATTGATTTTGCTTTTGCATCTTTAAGCTTGAATTCCTCTTTGTCTCTATCCTGAGTAAAATCATCAATCTCTTGTTCAAGTGTGTCCTTCAATTGTTTCTCTTCAAGTATTGCTTTTACTCTAAATGTCCAATTATTGAAGTTATCCGAGCTTAACAGTGGTATAGCAGCTGAATTCATCATTTTGCCTTAAATATAAATATAAATTTATTTCAATATTTCTTCGATTCTGCTTTACATACATATATTGATCTTCTCCTTTTCTCACAATTTAATCGTGACTTGGCCCATAACCTGTTATTCTTAATGATTTACAGGATATTTTTGGATAACATAAATGAACTATTGATGCATCTATTCAACCACCTTTTATTCATTGACATATCACTAAAAAGCTAATGACATAAAACACAGAACATATAACACTGTCAAAATACAATGGAACATAATATCTTAACAGTAACTAGGACGGCTACAAAGGGGCATAATCACTATCGTGAGTTAAAGAAAGTAGTGTTTATCGAAATCATTTAAAGTAACGAAAAAAGCAAGTATTTGAAAATTAATTCGAGTCTTTTATTATAGAACCTATTTTTCTTTTCAAATAAGCCGGTGGGAGTAGTTTGCTTGTGTTTGTAAATAAACAGAACATTTATTGCTTCAAAAAGCTGAATGGATTTGACAAAACTTGATTTCGTTAAGAAGAGCTTTTATAATGATATAGCAAAATAAGTTAATGAGAATTGCTTATAGATTTTTGCCTATTTTCATAGACTATTTTTATAAATTTTGGACAAAAATGCTATATTTCGAAATTTATTCAGAAAAAGCGATGATATTAAACATAAATTAATTGACTGGAAGATATATAAATGAGAGATAGCAGTTTTGTAAAACTTAAATATCTATTTCAAAACGAGGAATGATAAATATATCAACAGACTCAATCATCATCAACTTTTGGTGGTAGATTTTAATAGAAATGGCATAATTCATGTTTCGTTAGCAAGTACTGATATTATTTTTTCTCTTTCAGCAATTATTTTAATATTCACAATTCGAGAAATCCAGTAGGAGAATTTAAATGGACACCCTGTAAGTACCTATAGGCAATATGCGCCTCAACATGAATTTTGTTTATTTAATTAAAATTTACTATTTAAACTGTTTATATATTTTAGGGTTGAAAAAGAAACTGAATCTTTTTTATCTTAAATTTTAAGGAAAATTGAAAAACCCATTAAAATACATTGAATTCTCTCAATAAATTTGTATTCACCGACATTTTAGGTTAGGAGCAAGCTATCAAGATACATTATCCACTAGCTTACTTGGGCATCATTTTGATATTTTATAATATTTTTTTTATCAACATATTTAGTTTTTCTATCAATATATCTATTTCAATCTCTATCATAGTATTAAAAAATGCACTCAAGTGGCAACATATCAAACTGCAATAACATGAAGTAAGATAATTTTTTCCACCTGAGAAAAAAATGGACAGAAACTATTTGAGGAAACTTAAAATTCTTCTGCTGATTATGACATACCAAAATTGGTCACGAAAGAATAGAAGATTAATTTTAAAATGTGTCCACCAAGAAACTGCTTCATAGAATTTAATAGCAAAAATAACCAGCATGCGAATGTGAAGCCCTGTTAATTGTGCGGTTTCAATTATCCGAGGAGTAGAGTAGGAGAAGGCAGAGAGCTACGTAAAGGACTTGGTATCTAGACTGCTAAGTTTGCTAAAATGGATAAATCTATATACTGAACTATAAGGGAATCGAGAATCACAAAAGACCAAAACTGGTTGCGCTGTGCTAGGACGCGCAACCACTGCAACAAATCTAATCTAATGTAATCTAAACTAATAATACATAGATCACTCATGCTATATTCTTACATGTAGGTACCTACTTCGCCACAGAATTGCGCCCATTTTCTATCCCATATAAACTCAAAACGTTCATATAGAGTCAATGAAGTCAAACAAAGAATTGTTGATTTCGTTGACAAAGAATGTTTTGGATCCGCTCGAGTAGTTGAACAAATTTGTGTAACTGTACCAACACAAATGATCAAATATTTCATTTCTAATATTAAATATCATATTAATTCTTTTTTTTGAGGATAAATGTAAACATAACTATGCAAATGTATGTTTATTTATGAATCTATATGTTTACCTATTTGTTATTTTGCCTAAAAGTGTTTGAGTGTGTGAATTCACATTAATTTAGTTTATTGATAGTTTTGCAAATACTTTATAAATAATCATTAGTATATTTTTTTTGTTCTTTTTTACATTCGAACCAGTGTTGGTCAGTTATGGAGTATCACTATTTATATATTGTAACGGGAATTTATATTAAAACTGGGTTCGATTTATTTTCACTTATTTATTTATACCAATAACTACACGACTATAATCACATTTATATTCACACTTATTTCTCGTACTATACTTCTTACTACTGTCTGATCTATGAGTTATATCCGATTGTGATCTAAGACTGGCTATCTATCACTGACTAACTGGTCATTGCGATCAACCTTATATATCTAACCCAAAAAGCTCTAGATGGCTCCAGTGTGGTTTTCGTTTTTTCTGGAGGTTATTTCTCAATATATGCCTTCGAGAATAGACCAGGACTTATTCTCGTTGCTTCTGATGTCTCCCGTGTTATCCGGAATGTGCATTGTGTGTGTAGTTTATTATTCGGGTAATTCTTCATGTTGCAATATATTACTCGAAATATTTCAACTTGATTGTATCCAAAACTTTTTTACATGAATAAATATTATTATTAATATGCAGATAATTGAGGTGATGCCTAAGAGCATATTAACTATACAGGGTGATCATTTTAAAAGAACAATAATATCGAGGAGTACAACATTTTAACTAGAATTTGCTTCGCCTTCTTTTACTTCATACCTTCTTTGAGCGCTTCATTTTTTAATTTCTCAGTAGATGTATTTGGCACAATAAAACTATCGTCGGCCGTGTCGACCGGAAATTGATATTAGCGCGATAAACAGCAACAAAAAAAGAGCAGTAAGTATGCTGAGCATTGAGGTGATGTTTTCACAAATTGATGGAAATATAAATCTAATGGAGGAAACTTTGGATAAGCTGATCCTCGAAATGAATTTTACAGGAAGAGGAAATTAAAAAACTAGAAAGCGAAATAAAAAACAAAAATATCGATGTAAAAGGAGTCAAGGATGACTGAACTGAGAATCTGAGTGAATTGGAGGATAAGGCATAGGGATTAATGTAAAAAATAGGTCTGAACATCGCCATAAATGGAACTAAACGAAACAATAAGGATTGGAGAATACGATGAAGATAGAAACAGACAAGTAATAGTAAAGAAATTTGGATTTACGAAAATTAACTGGACAACATACAAAAAGAAAGAGCACTGCTGATATCACAACTGAATGAATCTAAGTGCAAAGGAATCGGAGCGTCTATAAGATACACTATATTTTTTTACTTTTTTGTTTCTAATATTTATTCATACACATGTTTACATAGTATTGATAATAATAATGTATCTAGAATATGAATAAATATAGAGTTTTATTAAATTTTAAACTAAGTAAGAAAATTATCAATGGAAGTCACTGATCCACAAAGTTCCAAGGAACTTGTATGTCGTTCCTAGTTTTCCTTACATGATTTGTTTTGGTTTTTCATTTACTTACAATTAATAAAATTAAATGGCATATTCTATCAGAATAGAATTCTTCTAAGAAAACTAATTTTACAAGGTAAGTACTATATATTTGGTGGAAACATTTGCTATAGATATTAGATTTATTTATATTAACTATTATTGAGGTGGGTACCCATTTTTATTTAACGATTAAATTGGTTTGGATAATCCACTGTTTAAGTTTTTTTTTGAATATTTTTTGTCATCTTTTAGTTCTATTGGAAGCTCATTCTATACTTTCAAGCCTATATATATAAAGGAACATTGACCTTTTGTTTTATACATTCTTGGGGGAACTACCTGATTTCTTGCAGTGAATCTGGTTTGATATCCGTGCTGTGGAGTTTGTTGTTTATCGGACTTTCATAGTGAAGTTGTTTGAGTTTTTGAACTTGCATATGAGTAGCTAGTTTTATGGAGCTGTATTGTACCGGAAATTTGCAGATTATCTTTAAAATTCTTTTTTGGACAACCTGTAATGGTTTTATTATGTTATCGTAAGCAATTCCCCGTGCTATGATTCCGTATGATAGTTATTAGTAAACATTGAACAATACACTAGAGAAGGGGAGAATAACAGGCGAAATAGAGCAGTAATCCACAAGAAAGAAAAAGCCCCGATGTATAAGCGAGTAGGTAAATTTAATATATAATTATATTATAAATATATAAATTAATATATAATATTTTAGATTTGGTGCAATAAATCGACGCGCGGTTTCACTAGCTTATTTGGGTATCATTTTGCTATTTTATTATGATAAAAAGCTAACACCCAGAATTTTTTTACAGAATCTCACAATTTACGTCCCTAACTTGCCAAATTATAATCACAAGTAAACTAGATTTGATTGTCTTTAAACAGCTCTTTGAAATAACAACAAGTTTGCTAAAATCTGTTCAGTTAAATTGATCTTTCAGATGTTTATTCATGGAAACATTTTAAACTCCACCACTTTATACCTAGAGAAAGGGGAAAAAGTTGAGAACAGAAAAGATTAATTTTTATCTCAGCTTTAGAGAGCATACTATTTTTGTATCACCGAGAAAAACCAGGAAAAATAATAGGCTCAATTTAAATAATTAAATGTCGTACTTTTCACCTGTTCATTCATAGTCTGTGAAGTGAAGTGAATGATGATTGCAGGATTCAATTGGACGATAATATATCTGGAAAAATTCATATAGCGATAGGAAGGTTGTGTGAGTGGACGAACAAGATTTTTCCATTTATTTTCCAGGTCCGTCGTACTTCAATTGGCTGAAGTAGATAAATCAAGTCCTACGCTTTCTAGCAATGACACACTACTCTTTGTCAAGCCTCCTTAATGTGTTTTCTCAGTATTATTATCAAGAATACACAAATAACATAATATCAGATTTGCAAGCTTCCGAACATAAGATGTTGATAATCCTCTCCATCCTGATTGAGCATCCGCAAATTTGCCAACACACGATCATCGTTCTCTAACGAGCTACATATATATTATACAAACTCTCCTTCTGCATTCAGGATATATTCAGTAACTAGGACGACCCAAGCTATAACGACCATCCCTAGTCATTGGCAGGCTGGGGGGTTGTCAATTCCTTGAAGCGGATATTGAGCCGACCAATTTAATCGTGTATATAATAATAACAACTTATGACATTTCCGCGTAATGTCAAGAACGACTTAGTTATAATAATTGTAGTTGTGAGAATGGGCCTTGAAAAGACTATAAGGCCCCAATTACAAGTAGAATCAAAAATAATTCTAAATATATCAAGCGAAGGCTATCTATACTGCGTTTAACACAGCGAATTCATTGTGGGCGTTCTTTAATTTTACTTGTGATATATAATTTTATGGGGCTTAAAAAAAGAATACTCTTCTTACTAACCAAGCTTTCGAAAAATATATTTTCATCTTCAGGGTTTTGCAAATGAGGTTGCAAAATAAAAATGAGCAGAGACAAAGTTAGGACTTCCTTCGACCATATGGACGGAAAACAATTAACACTTAAGACATTTGACAAAATTAAAATTTCTTAAAATTAAATGATTCTTCTCTATTTTATAGTTCTATTTACAAAATAAAAAATACAAAATTCTCCGGCAGATTACCCAATTATAGAGTTTAGTGTGTTCTAACAAATACTGCCGTACTTCCAAATATATATATATATATATATATATATATATATATATATATATATATATATATATATATATATCTATATATCAAAATGAGAATGCTATTCACCTTTATGCTTTTATTTCATCAGATACAGTCATCCACTAGAAGCGGATCACGTGATTTCAAGCTTATTTGCTTTCGTCGGCGCCAAATTTAATTTTGTTGTTAAAGAAATCAACGCGTCTATTGTGGATACTTTCTCTCTGAACCGATATTGTTGTTCTGACAAGATCTGATATTTACTTAAGTAGGTGGTAAGTCTTAGTTTAATAAGTTTTTCGAAGATCTTGGCTATATTTGTAATCAAAGAAATAGGTCGATAATTTTCTATGTTACTTAAGTCGCCTTTTTTAAATATGGGTGTGACAATAGACTTTTTGAGGATTGATGGGCAGATGCCGTATTCTATGCAGCTATTGAAGATATGTACTAGAGGGTGGACTATGAAATTACTAATCAATTGAAGACTTTCAGGTTTTATTTTATCGATTCCCACTGCCTTTCCTCTTTTCAACTCTAGTATAATTCTCTTTATTTCTTCTGCGGTGATGGGTGCGAAAACAAGAGAGTTAGTTGTGGATGGTCTTTTGATTTTATATTTATCATCTCATTTTATTTGGTCAGCAACTGATCTACCCATTTTGCTGAAGACATTGTTGAATTCTTGAGCGATTTGAAACTTATCTACGAGTAATTTTCCCGTTCCTGTACTTGTAATACTTTCAATAGAGCATTTTTGCTTTTTTGTCCTACTTATATGCTGTACTATATCCCATAGTTCCTTGGTATTATTTTTGCTTTTGTCAATTTGGTTTTTGTAATACAAAATTTTGGCTTTTCTTATTAGTGCAGTTATTTTTGTTTCTGTATTCTTTATACTCGATTCTGAATTTGGGGAGCGGGTTTTTTTGAAGGTCTTTGAAGGCGGTAGTCAATCAGGGTGTTATTTTTGTTATTTTTCGTCGTAATTGTTTTTTTTTCGGTGCATAAGTCTAATTTGCCTTTCCTAGTTTCTAAGTATTCTGTCGTCGCTATTATATACATTATCCCAACTTAAGTTTTCAAATGCAGTATATATATTTTTGGGTTAATATAACTCATGAATCTATGGGAATTTTCTGTAATAATTTTTCTTTTGCCACCAAGAATTATTTGCAAGATTGTGGTGTAATGGTCTGTAATACTTCATCTCAGCACTAGCGGGATGATATAATCATAGTTGTTGATTTCTGTTTTTAGAAATATGTGATCCAAACATGTACTACTACTATCTTGTTCCCTTGTTGGTTCATTTATAGTAGAAATATAACCGAATTCATTCAGTATGTTTAAATATTCTGCTGTATGATTATCATTTGGTTTTAGTACATCAATGTTTAGGTCTCCCAAAAATAAATCAAAATCGGATTGTTTTTTATTATTTTCAAGGAATGTACTCAGACTACTATTGAAGTTTTGCATATCTGAGTTTGGTGATCTATATAGAGCTTTTACTTCTATAGATGTGTTGCTCAAGGTATTTATTCTGATGATAGAACTTTCATATTATTTTGTAGAGTTGAAATTTCGTATTTATAGCTGAGTTCAGATTTCACATAAGCGACCACACCGTCATTTTGATTTAGTTTACTACCATTATATATTATATCGTATCCTGTGATTTTAAAAATAATTTCATCAGCTACTTCTCTCGTTTCACTTAAAATTATACATCCTATATCGTTTTTTAGATTTTGTAGAGTTATTATAAATTCATCAATGTTTTTGTTTATACTACGGATATTCATTTGCAGGATTGAATGTATGGTGATTTTTATTTATTTTGAGAATTTGAGAACATTGTTCATTACTATCTATACTATATGTTTTTACAGAGTTTATTTCGAAATCTCGTATATATTGGTCCATTATAGGTAAATAACGGAATATATGTATTGGTAGTTGCTATGATGCCGTTTGACCGCGTCTTGAGAATAGTTTAATTTTATTTAAGGCTAAGAATTATTCGATATAAATCAAATGAATGTACATATACCTATCTATTTAAAATAATAATCTCTGAGATGATTCCTATGAATTTTGTTTCTTTCTTGTTGGGTTTTTGTAAGATCTGAAGTTATGAAAATGTTAGTTCCTTTCAGCTTTTTTGTATTCTGTAAGACTAGATCTCTTGTGAAAGTGGTTGTGAATTCTACTCTCAGTGGTCTACTACCGGATTTTCCAATCTTGTAAGTGTTGTTAATATTATTACCTTGTATTTCTAAATCAAGTAAGGAATTTAATTCGAGGCAAATACTTTCGGCTGAAATTTTATTATCCTCAGGAGTACACCCAAATATGATTATATTCTTCTTTTACTGTATTTCTCCAGCTTTTCCACTCGATTTCTTAGATCAGAATTTTCCCGTTATAGCTTTTTTATTTTTCCATTCAATGTCTCTTCGATTTTTAAAAGTATATTCACTTCACTTGCTTGTATGTAGTGCTTCAAATCTTTCTTCCAGTTTAAAATCTCTTCTCTCAGTGCTTCCATAGTATTTCCTCCAATTGGCAAATTTGTTCAGTTTTCATGTATGTACGGGTACGGCTGACATGGAGGTAGTTGGATTTGAGGAATGTCGTGGTTTATTTGTTTACATTGGTTGTTTGACAAAAATTTATCGGGATATACACATTAATATCAAACAGTGAATCAGTGATTGAAGTTATTGGTACAGATCACAACACCCCCAAATACAAAATACTTGCTTTTAGAGCAAAAATACGATGAAAATTTATTATTAGCAGCAACAGTTACTCTTAATATAATGTGTTGTTATTACTGTTTATATATATGAATATATGACTGCATCCCCAAGAACATATTTTTATATATTATAAAACCAGTCAAGAATACAAAATCAATATATATATATATATATATATATATATATATATATATATATAAATATATATATATATATATATATATATATATATATATATATATATATATTCTGTTTACTTATCTTGAACCGCTATATTGTGATATTTTGGAAATTCTCTTGAGTATACAGTTCATTAAAAAAAAATATAGAAATATGTTTGCCATAATTATTATATTTTAATAACGTTTCGTTTGGAGGTTTCCAAACTTCATCAGATCTTGAAGTTAGCAACAAACACAAATAAGCTTAAAACCAGTTGGTTACATAATAATAAAATGTGAAGAAAGAAGATAAGAAAAGTTCAATTACAAAATGAAATCTTTCCTGTTTTTCGCTAATTTATTTTAAATTCACGATTTTTGCCCTGAAGAAGAGAACATTCTCGAAAGCTCGGCTTCAATCAAAGATTTTTATTGAATATATGACTGCATCCCCAAGAACATATTTTTATATATTATAAAACCAGTCAAGAATACAAAATCAATATATATATACATATATATATATATATATATATATATATATATATATATATATATATATATATATATATATATATATATATATAAATAAAAAGATGTTCTTGGGGATGCAGTCATATATTCAATAAAATTCTTTGACTGAAGCCGAGCTTTCGAGAATGTTTATTCTCTTCTTCAGGGCAAGAACATGTTTTTATTTATTATAAATCCAGTCAAGAATACAAAATCAATATATATATAAATATTTTATTTTAAAATATATGATTTGCAATTATTGCAGTTAGAAGTGTTGAGATAAAATTTAAACCAAATGGCGAAATAATATAGGTACTTAAGTATAAATATCTTCAGTTCTGTTCACTTTATGATATATGAAGTTCCATGTTCAAAGTTGTTTTAATATACAACTTCAAGCTTTAGGTTTCGAATAGAGGTACTGAAAAATAATTAACAGGGGTACAAGATGTAATAATCGATTCGTTATCCTGGAAAACCTCCGGTAATTCTATCTTATTATTTCTTAAATCATCAAATAGATCGATAATTTTTTAATTAAAATTTAAGCTTTTCTACCAGACAAGAGACAAAATAGGCAGGTGCTATTCCATTGCTTGTATGCCATTGGCATTATCGGAATATTTTTCAATGCTAAGGAGTTAGGCATAATAAATGGTTTGAGAAAATATTACTGATTGCACCAACAATATGACAAACAATAAACTCAATGAAATGAATATCTGCAAGAAAGGCAAGTACGTTAGCACTACTACAGCACCAAAGCATTTATGCTCATGGTCCTATACACCGATAGATATAAACGGCTGGTCAACGTCAATTTAATTTGTCTAATCTAATATACTTTTAACACATATTATTTATTAATTTGAGCTTGTTGCATTGCTTCACCATATAAGTTTTAACTATGTAAAATCTCATATTTCTTACTGTCCACATTATTCTTAAAATTGAGCTCAAATAATTATCTTCTCTTACTATCAAAGTAAAAGGCTGAGGATTATTACAGTAAAGGTCATAATAAGGATGATAAAATATTTACCTTCCTTTTTTCAAACATACCTTCTGAATCATTACGCACCTATGTCAAAATCATGTATTCACCAAAATGTTTGCCTTTCATGTCTAATTTTCAGCTCATTAAGGACGCATATACAAACCACAATATTATTTTTTCGTATGTTTTTGATGTGATTTAGGGACATTACCATCTAACTGCTGCTTTCGGACTTCTGTCAATTTATTTTCTAACAATTGACCAGCTGCTTGATCTCTTATTTAGCCTAGCAGGAAAACTTAATTATTGAACTGTTAAAACTTAACACGTAGCGTCAAATTTCATGACAAGTATCAAGTACAGTTTTCAATAATTGCACATTAAAAAATGCAAGAAATAACAAATGGTCTTGTTATCTACAACATATATGCGTATTTAGACATAGAGAACATACCTAGCGTTGTTTTTATCGAAGATTATCGAAACAGTCGAAACATTACCAGAATCTCCCGATCCCGCTAATCGTGTATCAGATTTTTGGACAACACATTGCACACGAAGTCAATTCTAATTAGAAATGAGCCAAAAAGATTGAGACCAGTACAATGTCAATATTTTTTCTGTTATCAAGATTTTGGATAAAGAAATTTGCCACATAGGTACAACTTTACACTAGTAAGAATATATTAGTCATTTCATCTTAAACCTAGAATCTTATTATGTAGAAATATCTCAAAAATGGACGTCAGGAAAATAGTATTTAGTCAGTATTTGCCAAATGAGAAATAATTATTATATTGTTCAAACTTCAATATTCCAACAGAAAAAAAAAATTGGTAAACTGCTTATCAGCTTTAAAAAGGCGTCACGTAGAGCCCTATAATGCATAATCTCGGAGCAGAGGCAACAGATAATTTAATATTTAAGAATAAAATATACAATCTATAATATTATTATGCTTTTTGGTTTAAATGTCTTACACGTACCTATTAGATTAGATTAGATTAGATTAGATTTAAGAGGGGGTTACATTGCACTGCGACCATAAGGTCTATTGTGCCCCCCACCTGAGTTGCACTCGCCTATACGCGGTCTACAACTCGTACCTATTCGAGCGTATTTGATTTCTCTGCCTTGAGAATGTGTTGGAAAACTACATTTTAAAGTGAACTTCGAACCACCAATACGTCTCTAGGTGAATCTTAAGAGAGAGAAGCTCTACTAGGGAAGTGAGCTCTCTTCGGCTTCTCGTTTCCTTTCCAGAGTGGGAATATGCAAAGCGATACTCAGCTCCATAGAGGAAACAGGATTGATTAGGTGCTCAACTCAACAGTGGTCACTCGCCCAACGTTTCACCACACTCTGCGCTGCTTTACTTCGGTGTTCGATATCAGCCACTGGCAGCCACGTGCTCCCCAGTAATGTAACTGTTGCAAGGACTCGAATCACTTTTGAAATTTTTCTCAGGCACAAGTGAGAAAGGCATGATAAATCTCAGGCCTCATTATATTATATTATACTAGCTTTTGCCCGCGATTTCCCGCACCTGGAAAATTGCATTCAATTCCATGCGGTAGTTTTTGCCTGATGCGTGTACAAACATACAGACAGATAGACGCGGTAAAATGGAGTCTATATTTTAAGTTGGACCTCTAGCTATACATCTGTGAAAATTGCATTCAATTCCATGCGGTAGTTCTTGCACTAACATAAAAAAGACCGACAGACGCGGCGGTTTCTCTTGTTCTAATAAATACCGCCAATATTAGTTTTTCATGAATTTCTGTAAGAAGCTAACCCGGCTAACTTTGTACCGCCCAAGAGTCAATGAGTGCTGTTTATATAAAAATTAATTACCTGTATATTTTCTTAGGTAATTTTCTGATATTTTAATAGTTATTCGGTTATTCTATGCGAAGAAGAATCCAAATATAAATAATAGATATGTAAAATCGGTCCAGCCAATCTTAAATTATAAATGGTGTAACTAACACCACTTTGTTTTTTTATATAAAAATGTACACAATTTTGAGGACCAAAAGTCCGCCCCTCAACGTAAATTCTTTATTTTTAATATTACAAAAAAATTAATACATAAGTTGTAGGGTTTCATTTGACCTTTTCAATAAGACAGTTTTAGTTTATACAAGGTGCCTCAAAAAAAACATTAGTTTATTTTTACAAATGGAACCCCCTGTATATTACTAGATATTCGATTCTACGTGAAATTGTATGCAGATTTCATGCAGCATTTACTATACCTATGTTGAAATGATTCAAAGAAACACTTAATTCAAACTGATCTGATTTTCGATCCCTTACGCTAATTCAGTCAGCTGTTTATACTGTGAGTGCCTTAGTAGCCATAGCAACGAGTAAATAAATCTTAACTCGGTAGTCAAAAATTGTCAAATAAGAGTTATCAATATTTTGTGATCTCCTTGATTACTTTTTTCATATTTTTTTCTTGTTGATTAATAAGGCTCGTTCATTAGAAGACAAAGTTGCCGCCGTTACCATCTTTGGTGAAGCTAATCGGAATTTCAAGGCTGCTGTTCGCATTTTCAACGAAAGATTTCCCGAATGTCCAATGTGTCGAAAATATCTCTGGCAATTGGTGGCAAAATTTCACAGTACAGGAACGGTAAAAGGCTTCCGAAAATAATTACGGATGATTGTAAAGTTCTAGCTAAAATGGTAAATAGCCTGAAAAAATCAATTAAGCGAGTAGCTGAGACGTGCGATGTTTCTAAGACCGAGGATTTTAAAAACAAATAAATTCCATCCTTACAAAATTAAAATTTTGCACCAATTAGATGAAAAATTCTGCGACACCATGGCAGAAGGAGTTATTTTATCTTTTTTATTTGCAACACATTTTTTTATAATGCCAGCGCTGCATTAATAGCTGTTTTTAATGCAATATTTGGGATTCCATCCAACCCGGCGCCTTATTATTCCCTACTCGATTACAAGTTTCAATCAGTTCTTCTTCTGTGACAGGTGGAACGTCTTCTGATTCGCCCTGTGCTGTTGCGTAGATAAATTGGCGTTGTCGTAGAAACAGCTCGGTCACGATCTTCCATAGGAGTTGTGGGCACGTAGGTGATGATATCGGCTGGCTTTTCAAGAGCGTCATAACAACCTTATACGGCCTTCCCCATGGATCCCTTTCCACTTCATTGATAAGTTCTTCCCAGCAAAGTCGTTTTTTGTCTCTTATGGCCTTGTTTAGTTTCTTTTTCTTCCTTTTTAGTGCCTTTTTGTACTCTGCTACCAGATCTGCAGAGTTAGGTCGTCGGTAGCCACGCTGAGATATTCTTCCCTTTTTGAAGCACTCAGTACGAAGAACTCTAATTTGATCGTTCCACCAGATGTATAGATGTATAGATGTGTAGGTGTATAGATGTATATATGTATAGATGTATAGATGTATAGATGTATAGATGTATAGATGTATAGATGTATAGATGTATAGATGTATAGATGTATAGATGTATAGATGTATAGATGTATAGATGTATAGATGTATAGATGTATAGATGTATAGATGTATAGATGTATAGATGTATAGATGTATAGATGTATAGATGTATAGATGTATAGATGTATAGATGTATAGATGTATAGATGTATAGAGGTATAGATGTATAGAGGTATAGATGTATAGATGTATAGATGTATAGATGTATAGATGTATAGATGTATAGATGTATAGATGTATAATATTAATTAATAGTCCGGCAGATAATTCATTTGTTATCTGCCGGACTATTAGGATATGGAGCCCCTGGCCAGTATCTTCTTAAGATACATCACGTGAGATGTGTACTGCACCACTGTATCGGATCATGAAAGGCCCCACTCTGCGTGTAAACTTCGTGCCAAGTCTGCAGGAAATAACCGTTCACGCGCAAACTAATTAAACAAGCGAAACAAATAGCTATGTTTATGCAAATCGTTGGGGTGTAATTGCTTTTGAACTTTCTGCCGCATACATGCACCGCTCCACAACATACCATTGTTACAGCATATATGTATAAGCTAACTACCCGCTGATTTTAATAATCTTTGGCTGGCGCTCATTATTTCCGGCTTTTAGGTGCATAATACATCCTGATCCAGTATTTGAGTTCTGCACCTCGACAGAAAAATAAAATAAGGATAAATACAAATCGACTGTATGTTTTTTATGGACGTCACTTAGTTTCTCATAGTACGTAAACGTTTACGGTTTTGGATGATTCTTATTTCATTTGAAAGAGAACAGCAATAACATGGTATCATATTCAAATTTTAAGAACTTTTAAGGGTTACCCCTTCCAAGAAGTCTTCAAATGGTAGTAATATAGGGAAATTCAATAATAATTGTCGATTTGTACAGGTTTCCTAATGTCTCTATGACAGCGACGTTTCGGGGCTGATTTCCACTTCTTCGGGCCTATGTAACAATACTAATCTTAGTTTATGTATTAAAATCTAAATTTTTCTTACCTTATAAAGAAAATAAATTAATCCATAAATAATTAGGTGGTGAACTACTGTCCTAATAAAAATAACTATGAATGGATATGTTTATGTTTACAAATTTCAAACTATAAGCTAGGCTAGAGAACTCGATACTCAGTAATAAGTAACTTTATTTTTATTTATCCTTAGTATTGATACACACAGTGCTTTTATTTTCAATTTTGATATGCTAGTTAGTGGCAACTGTATTTATTATTATGAATTTCATGCATTGTCTCAAATAGCAAGAGATATTCCTTGTCAATTATTTTATGTGTTTTACTTATACGAAAATATTAATCTTATATTCAATTTTGTTTGTCATTATTTTAGTTTAATTTTAATTTGTATGATTTCAATTTTATCTTCTTTATAAGACAAATTTAGATTTCAATACATAAATTAAGATTAAGAATGGGAAATCAGCCCCGAAACGTCGCTGCAATAAAGTCATTAAAAAACCTGTCCAAATCGGCAGTCATTGAATCTCCCTAATAGAAACTACGTTGGACAAATGAAAACCTGCTACTAGGTAGTAATATATTTTTTGGTAAACTGAAATTTTGAGAAGAACCTAGTTTTTATTAACATTTGTGGATGCTGTGAAAAAATCAAAAGTTGCTTAGGTACACATATCAGAGGTTGTGTATCACCTTAAAAGCTAATTATTATCGTAAGCATGGCGTTCGCATAAATGATCGGATTTCTGAGTTAAGGGCCTTTTTGTGTAATCGTAGTGCCAATTAACTTTCTATTCTAATCTATAATCTATTGAGTATTCTATGTAGTGGCTGAATTGGATAAACTGTTCATATGGTAGGTAATAACTGTTGTCTGTTTGCTGGTTACAGAATGCGGCTTTTGTTTTTCCCAACAAAATCACTTTTTACCGACTTTGAAGAATGGAGGAGGTATGCAATTCGGCTGCTTTTTATCTCTCCTCTATTCAAGAATAGCTAATAGCAGAATTAGTTACGGCAGTGATTTTTTTTATAGTAGCAGTTGCCTACTTAAGAAAAGAGACGATATTAGAGTGTCATTATGTTTCTATTGCAGTTAACTTGAATGGGTTTCGTTGTTTCCATAACTACATATCTGACATTTACACATGTACGCTCCTCTCGACGTTTGATGGACTTTAGTTTTGAAGATTAGGTACTGACAGCGAAACCGGAATAATTAATTCTAAAAATATTTTCTAATTGTGTTATTTTAAAAATGAGTATAATTTTAAGAGATATAATTCTAACTTTGAAGATTATGTAGGAGTTTCACTTCTTTGGTTTTGGATTCTTGATTTATTTTTTTTTAATTTTCTCTCGTTTATCAAAATCACTGAAGCTGAGTTCACCTACGATACATCTTTTCTGAAATAAAAATCCTTGATTAAATTCTTGTTAGAGTCAATTTACTGCGTAGGTAATCAAAGACACAGTCCTATGCTATGACTTATTGTAGAGGTAAAATTGTCTGGAAAATGTAAATTGAGATGACTGTTTGAACAGATAAATTGAACCACAAACTCTGCATCCTGGCAGATCAAGAAAATGGTAGATGTTTGAGGGTATTATGGTATTGAGTGATTACTGTTTATATTATATATATATATATATATATATATATATATATATATATATATATATATATATATATATATATATATATATATATATTGTTCAAGAATTTACTTAATATGCGAAAATTATTATTCCTTTTTTAATCTTCTCCACAGTAAACTTTATCTGGAGAATCTTGGAGAAACATAGTAGCTGTCATATATTACATTATTTATATGTATTTGGCGCTGGCCAATTTTGCTAAGGGGAAGTTTCCACCAATAGAGGTTAGGCAACAAAGCTCATTGCTTGACGATCACATTTTGTTTGTAAAGCCTTCAATAGCTACCTACTTTCTACCAAACGCTGTCTGTGGTTAAATCCAATGATAGAAATCGAAAGGTTCCTTTGTTATAGATAAATTGGGAACGCCAAACTATCACTTTTAGTTGGGTGACAATAATGATAAGTATGATCACAGGTCTGTACATCTTTTTTCAATTTACAAATTGTTCATATGTTAAATAGTAAAATGAGTTTAATTATTGAATCAAATAATAGCGTCCTTAATTAGCATTTCTTTGATTATTTTCATATGTCTTTGATATAACCCTAATACTTGCTTGAACTGAAAATATTACCTTGTCACTGATATTACCGAGCCAATACCGCACACTATACCACCGAGAACAGTTTCCGACTGAGGATAAAAAACGTAACCTAGTAAACTAGTCTATTAAATGATAGATGCGGATTAAAATTATTGCACTTTTTGCGCAATACAATATCTACACAATTTACGCTTAAATTTCAGTTTGCAACTTTAGGGCTACCTTGTTTTGCCTGCTTGCTTTTTTGAATTTACTGCGAACAATCATACAATTACGGTTCCATAATCTAAGGCTAAAATATAATTATGGCTAAGAGTATCTGTTAGACTGTTGATGGAGTCTATAAAGATGCTTCTAACAAAAATGATAATGAAGGCCGTTAGCTTATTAGAATTACATTTAGATTGGCAACATTTCTTGGATCTTCCCAATAGTAAGCGAACCAAATAATGTTACTTTTGATGTCATCAAAAGTGGACAAATGCTCTTAAATTTTTTGAATGTCTTGGCGTATATTCAAAAAAAAACATGTACTTACTCGAATGAGTTCAATTCACACTTAAGCAACTAAAAGGAATATCAGACCGGTTAAATTTCTTCAATACCTGTATTCTGCAATGTCATTTTTGGGATACATTTTCTTGAATATTTGTAAAGGTGAATATTAAAATATTTGAGTGATTACTTATTAGGTTGATTATTATTCAAAGTAATGAGCTCGACAATAAATTAAATGAAAAGAGAAATGATCCACTGGATGACTGAAAGAAACATCATAAAACATGGGCTGGAAAAAATTAACTCAGTAAACGACATTCTTGTATAAAACCATTAAAATCCGTCATTCATAGCTAAGAATCAAGGAGTTACAAATTGTAATTCACTAATTCCTGGAAGATCCTCAAATCAACAGTAAAATTCAGTCTCGCAAAATGAACTCAATTACAAATTCAAGAAAATATGTTGAAACTGAGAAAATTATAGCAAGAGGAGATCCTAATAAAAAAACATTTTTTTTGATATGAGAACATTTGAAAATGCAATTTATGTTACATTAAATTCCTGGCACCTCGAACTACCATCCGCCATTGATAGCCATAAATGACTGAATCTTGAAACATCGAGAAATATGTATCTTCAATTCTGAAATAATTGTGCAGGACCTTCACGGAATGTCAAACATTATACAAGTAGACATAGAAAGGATAAAATCCAAAGAAGATTACCCGATAAATAAACGTCGATGCCACGTTTCATTCCATTAATCTTATAAACTGTTTGCACAGAATACCATTGGACAGTTTGTGATATTTTGTGGCTTAAAAATCATTATCAACTTATTTAATTTCTCGACCACATCTATAAACATTCTAAAAAACGACTTGTCGGACTATACCTACAACATTATAAGAATGTAGCTTCAACTATGTAGTTTACAAAATTGTCCATTAGATTAGATAGACTAATTTATTCCAAAAGTTTTGCACAAAGATTTATTTTTTATCTAGTGGAATGCGTGAGTGGCAAGAGCTACTAACTGACTTTTCACATGAATTATCCCCAACAAATTTTCTCAGACCAATTTCAAAAGGATATTAACTTTTCAAGAAGCACTCCAAACATTTAAACTCTTGCATCCCTGTTCTTTCGTTTCCGTTGCCAAGTACCTAAAGTATATTTTTGCTCTATTCCTAGCTCTTCAATATTGAATTGTATATATCGAATTTTACTCATGTGGACGTTGCAGTGTACGTGGATATATATCAAGACCAAATAAATGGTTCTGCTGTTCCGCCCTGGAGTGCCGATGAAAGCTCGAAACGTGACATTTGGACGCTACACGAACTCACACATACCTACTCACATGACAGTTGATTTTTACGTGAGAAATGATACTAGAGTGAGACGCCGTTAACGTGTTGATGGCTTATAGGAAAGAAGAGGTACGGAGAATGAATTATGTTTTTCACAAAAACTGTGGTGACTTGTGCTAAGACTTCGTGCTTCCATTCATCTATTGTGATTATCAGTTTTAGTTTTATGGAGAGTATTTTCTAGCTTCTCACTATGCAACTAAGTACATTATAGGAATATTGTTGGATATAAATGGTAATTTACCCGCGTAAAATGGATCCAATTATCTATTCCAATCACAATAATGCTACCATAATTTAGATTACATAACTTCTCATCATATCATAAGGATTCTTTCATTATATCCATAATACAATTTCAGGAAACAGGCAAGAAAAAGTCAGTAGATTATACTAAAAGCATTATAATCAACAAACAATTTCGTTTACGGAATTACACATTTAAAAGTTTTACGATCAGATTAAGAGTAAACTAAACTAACACTTAATTATGACAAGCTTTATTCATGCAAAATTATTCCATAGTCAAATTGAAGATGTAAGCACCCCATACAAAGAGATCTGGGAAACCATATGAAAGGCGAGAAAATGGCCATGAAATGCCAGTTAATTCCATTAATTGGAAAGCGCTATATAATGCTTTACACAGTCTATTCAGCAAAATTTAAATTGATACTTCCCTCAAGTTCAATTATCCACCAACATGGCTCCAATGCAAAATACATACAACCCGATTTTTTGATAACATCTTGTAGGCAAAAAAATGCATGGTGTTTAAGGAAACATAGCAAAATAATCACGAGGCTGCCGGTTATATTTAATGCTTTTAATTAATATTCAAGTATTTGGATCATAACACACCATTTTATGCTTTTCAATAGATGTTGATACTAAAGTCACTATGTTATCAGCTAGATACAGGTTCAACTGAATTGAATAGTTACGTAGGTACTTGTCAATAAAAACACAAATATAACAGCATGGAACAACTTCAAATGAATTTATAGATATTTTCCATTTACTTTTTCAGAATAGTAATAGATGTTATTAAGAATGTTCTATTTTTAGTTACATACACATATTTTTTAACCCGGGGGCTTAAAGAAGTTATCGCTCAAACAGAAACACTATCGTGAATACAGATAAACAGAATTAGGAAATATTTGTATGTCTGTCTAATTGTATGCCTTTAATGTAAATTCAGACTAGCTCACAGAGAAATATATGGATCGCCATTGACAATGAAAAATAACTTAAAAAACTTAGTAATCGTCATGATTGTGTACAAATGTGGCAACTATTTGCCCTCACTGAGTGAAATTTACAGGTGTAGGAAATGGTTCAAGGCACTCCATTTCAGAGGCGGCGCTGGAATATTTGTGACAAAACAGTTATATCTCGATGATTATGGAGATCAACGGTTAAAATATTCACAAGTATTTCAAATTCTCCCTGTTCCGACGTCATTACAAATACGGCGTTTCAAATGAAAGAGTTTGACGCTGTTTCCGATTAGGTACATCAAAAGTTTTATTCATTTTAAAAATTATTCCATTACTCTTTAATCTATCTATGGACGAGGTTAAATTATTGGAATTATTGTCTACTCATCGGATATTGGGTATTATGCAATAAAATTTCAGATAAATTAGATGTAAAGAGGAGGATCCAGACGTAATTTGATAATCAGTAACACAAATATGTATAAGTGGAGTTGAATTATGAATAATACAGGTCATACACCTCAGTAGGTATTTCTTGAGTTAGTGATACAATCCATAAAACTATAACATTTCGCGAATATTAGAGACAACAGGTTACCAAAATATATTCGTAGCAATTTCACGAAGAATTTATAGCGGAGCATTCACGGCCGCCCCTCTAAACACAAGAATTTCCCAACTTTCTGAATAATTTGCAGTTTTCCTGGGTATATTGGGTTAGTTTCGAAGTTGTTGGGTTGTCACTCAACTTTGCGTCGTCTAACAAAGTGGATTATTTCATCAGGAAGTGCATGCAAACGGTGCGGGCCACGTATCCTGCATACTTAGAGAGTGTATTGTTCTTTGGAATTTGCATTTATTCTAGGAGAATACTATCTCGTCTGAGCATTATCATGTTGAAATGGTCTTTTTATAGATTTATCTCAGATCTGGATGTTTTTGAGCTCGTATATTAAGAGCTCTGATTCTTTCAGAATAAAAAAAGAACCAGCTACATTAGAAATAGCTACACATAATGTTTGAGTCATACAGATTTTTAAGTTGGTACAAAGATATATTGTATCAGCTAAAGAAGACTCTGTTTTAATTTAAAAAAAAACAATAAAAATCGGTGAAAACTTACAATACGAGACGAGGTTATACAGATAAAAATGATTCACTCGAATTCATTGCCTGATTCTTTTGGAACATCGGTCAAAAAAATAAAACGCTCATTGTCAATTTTATTTGCTCTATAGTCCTTGGAGGCCAAGTGCTGAAAACAAAACACGAATACCTATTCTTCTTGATATGCGAGTATAGAGTTATATTCCGCAAATTAATATTTGTAAGATATATCTATTTCACAAATATGACTGACAGTTTATCGTTTATAGGTAGAATATATTATCCGTGGTATTTGGTCAGTGCTTTTCATGAGGTGGCCATATTATAGCTTTATTCAGATTCATCACTTGAATTGAGATCTTATGCTTGATATTCCAACATTACAGTGACGTACTCTACTAATAAGATTTTCGTAAATATTATAGCTTTCGCGATTATTTTTATTCATCATACTATTATTATTACTCTGGACTAATTGTTTTATATAGTATAGCTTATGTATATCTTTCTTATCTTTGAATCGATATTTGTGAGTTAGATTTTGACTTGGTTAACTGTGTTATTTCTCGTTATCGTAGGGTAAGTTGAAAATATCCCAGCTTGACACAGAGATGGTGTTCCAATCAGCAAAAATTTACATTTCCTGCCTGGATACATATATTTAGTTTGAATGACAAGATTCAGCTTTTTCTCTCAAGTAGTTCGCTTACACGAATTTTTGCACTAGAGTCCTACGTGTTTTTTTGTTAAAATGAATAAACTTCAATATTGTGCTGTCATAAAATTATTCGTTTTGGATGGAATAACTCCTAAGGATATTCATCCGAAATTAACAAAAAAATATGGAAACGCTGCCCCTTCGACGTCAACCGTTAAAAAGTGTTCAGTTGAATTCAAAGGTTTTTGCACGTCCCTCGAAGATAACCAAAGGGGGGGGCAGCCAAAAATCACCAGCACATTGGAAACCATCGAAAAAGTGCATGATCTTGTTGAACGATAGGCGAGTGAGGGTGAATGAGATATCTGAGGCTGTGGGGATATCGGAAGAAAGGGTGTGAATCATCTTGCGCAAAGAATTAGCTATGCGGGTGGCTAGAAGCCGGGGGTTAGGTGCCAAAGAAAGCGAAGTTGATAGCGTCTACTGGAAGAACTATCCTCCACATTCTCTTGGTTTGGCACCTTCAGACTTTCATCTTTTCCCAAACTTTGTTCCCAAATTTGTTTCTGGCAAGCACTTCGCATCCTATTATGATGTTGAGATGGCCGTAAATGAATGGAAAGATAAAATATTTTTTGTAACAATACGCTATACGCGAAATGGTAAATATCGTCTTTTTTTTGCTAATTTTACCGTAATTGTTATTGCTTCAAATCTTTCAGCTCTTTTAATATAAATAACCCAATCTGTGATTCATATGTTCTCATCCTGTTTATTTCCTGTTTTATGCCTTCGTCTTCGCTCTCTTCGTGAATGTCATTTCGAACTTGGTTTATCATCCTTATCTTTCTTTCCAAGTATTTGATCTTTTTTGTGTCTACCGGTATAATAAGTAAAGTAATGTAATAGTGTAAAATTTTCGGTGACTAGTATTGAACAGATGTATCCTGAGTCCAAGAAACATATTCTTAATAGTTGTTCTGTCTGTCTATGGCAGGATAATCCAGGGAAAGGATGGACCAACTTTGATGCTTCCTTTTTTGTTTTGTAGGTTATCGATAAGGCTTGCCCTTGGGGCATATTGGGCATCCCGCTCGCACTAGTTGCTAGGCCATGGAAGAAATACATATTTCACACAAGACTATGGCGCAAAAACAGCTTACATTTTAATAAAACTTGTTTATAAAATTCTGCCTTTTATCACCTTCCATACTACTTGTCTTTGAGAAAGAGTGGGATAATAATGTATGCTCAAATTAACTCAATTTTCAACAAATTAAATCTCATTTTTGATTGACAAATTGCACTCATTGTATGGGACACCAAAGACTCTTGAGTTTCGAAATAGTTGTCATAAAAGCGAATTTATTCACAGAACACACAAAAAGCACTTCTGGATCACTACAAAACTCCCTAATGTTTTTTATTTTTTCTGTATAGCTTGTAATGTACATCAAGTTACATTCAGGATAAAAATTAAATTCCAGTTTCTCCGCCAACAACCCGAACTAGAGGAAGTGCATTCAAAATAACAAATCAAAATATCAGTACTTATGTCTAAATAGATGTATTTATTCTAAATACTAAGCCTTTATAACAATGCAATATTGTCATTTCCAGGACTATGATATGCTCTATTAGATACTAGTGGCTATAATGAGGTAATATCCTTGAACATTGTCATTTGGCTTGACACAGGAATCAAATTGATGTACTAGGATATAATATTCAATTAGTAACCACAATGCATAAATTAGCTAATACATATTAATCACAAGATATACATATTGATGCAGCTGAGAATCGATAGAGCAAATGAAATAAGTTCATTTGGTTTCTGATCAAATCATCTGATTGATCTTATTAGAATTATTGAGGATCGTGTATAAGTTTAATTGCAAAAAATTATATTAGGAGTCATTTGAACATAAGAGTTATAATTTTTTTTACAAAAAATAGGACCGACATTATTAGTTGGTGCAATGGAAAACATAAATAAATATTTAAAAAAATGGACCGACCTTATTTGTTGGTGCACTGAAATATATATGATGGCTTAACACCCCTTTGTGGGGTTGTGCCGCTTAAAAAATTCTGAATCCATTTAAAATTGATGTAGATTAGTCCTCATAATCAGTATTTTTAGTAAGCTTTTCAACTTATATTTCGCCATAGCTCTCTGTCTCTAGTTTTCTCTCTCCAGTTCACAATTCCCTCCCTGCTATGGTTTTCCTCCACTCCTTCATCCATTTTGTCCTGGGTCTTCTTTTTCCTCCTGGTTCCCTGAAGCATTGAGTAGAATTTAGCTTTTCCCCTGCTCTCCATACATGACCTAGCCACTTTACTCTTTGTTCTTTGATTTTCTCTACAATATCTTCTCCATTCAGTTCTAGTAGTATTTCATGGTTGATTCGTTGTCTATATTCATTTCCACCTGTCCTAATTGGCCCCAGTATAGTTCTCATGATCCTTCTTTCTACTACTCTTAGATTTTCTTCATTCTTTTGGGTCATTGTTAATGTTTCAGCGGCGTACATCATTATTGGTCTGATAATTGTTTTGTATATGTTGATTTTGGTTTGTCGATTGAGTATTTTACTTTTCGAGATTTCCCTGTTTGCTTGATATGCTCGATTTGTTGCCAGTAGCTTTTCATCTATCTCTGTTTTTCTCTCCATTACTATTTATCATGACACCTTGTACTTCAATTTCTCCACTTCTTCAAATGTATACTCTCAAACTCTCACTTCTGCATTTTTAACAACTTTCCAAATCTCAATAGTTTTGTTTTGTTCTCGTTTATTTCCAAGCCCATTATCTTTCCTTCTGTTACTATTTCCTTTAAAATAGCTTCCAGGATGTTTCTTCTCTTTGAAATTATAGCTATGTCATCAGCATAGGCAATTATTTGGCTTCCGCTTCTTCGAAGGTTTACTTTTTTTACATTCCTCATTACATATTCCTTGTTTTACTCCTTTGTTAATCGCGAATTCTTGAGTTTCTCCTTGTTAAAATACTAACTTTTTAGTGTTCCATGGTCGTTTTAATCAATCTTTTTAACTTTACATCAATTCCTTGTTTTTTCGGTGCTAACATAAGTTGTCCCCTTTTTATCGAGTGGAATGCTCGTCGGAAATCTAAGAAGAGTATTTCTATGTCAATTTGATGTTCATGTGATTTTTCCATTATTTTTTTAATTGTATGAATTGCATTTGTTATTGATTTTCCTCTAATAAATCCACACTGGTGTTGTCCTATTGTGTCTTTAGTTATTTCAGCAAGTTTCTTCTGGATGAGCACTGATAGTATTTTCTACGCAACATTTAAATTAGTGATTCCTCTGTGGTTTGCACATTCTTTCTGGTCACCTTTCTTATGTATAACTACTATTTGTCACGTTTCTCATTCCTCTGGCATCTTTTCCTCGTTCCAATTTCTGGCGTAACCAATGAAAATTATAATGTATTTTGAGTAACAAATCCTCGCTAAAGTTTATCCAATACAGAAATTCACCTGAATTGAGCTTTTGCAGTCTTATGAATGTAAAATGGACGTAGCCTATGATGGTTTAAAATAGTTTGTATTGCAGAATATGACAGACACACTGATTTTTTCAAATGAGGATATTAACTAAATTCTCAGATGATGTGTGCCTACTTAAATAATAAGGATAGCCAATATGAATCTCAATGACGAATATTATAAACTAATGAGGTAGAAATAGTATATACAGTAACGGGCTGGGCATATCATCATTGAGGAGATTACCCGAAAATTTACGTTTATTAATTTTACATGACTCAAGTAAATTTAATTTTAATCCTTTCATTTCGGTAAATAACATTTTGAAATTCTTAGTCATTGCATTGAATTAGGTAATTTTATTTTGTATGAATGAGTGCTTGTGTTCATTGAAAAGAATTTGAGCATTTCTGTCAGTTTAACCTACGTGAACCAATTATTTGCAGTTTTTGATTTATTGTTCTTGCTAAATTCAATTTCAGAATTGAACTTTCATAATTAAATTGTCAGCGCTTCTGTTACCTGTATTGATTCTATACAAAACTAGATTCTTACCTTTTAGATAAGAAACCATGGAATTACTACGAAGGAACATTATATCATATAATTCTAAGAGAAATAAATGTTGAAGAACAATTAAGTTTTAGTGACTGGCTGATACCTATAGAGTTTTATGAAGTTGGTAGCAATTAGTACTTCGATTAAGCTTGTGAATTGTGCAAATAGTTTGTTTTGTTTCAATTGTGCTTAAACTGACTTGTGAACTTTTATTTAATTTAACTAGGTTCTAAAACGAAATCACAACAATACATAAATACCCCTGGTCTACATCAAAAATGCTTTTTATTAAGATATACTAAATCGATAGCATTATGTACGTTAAATCTAAATATGGACAATAAAATTAATAGCTAGCTCTTATTATCCATTTATGAATAAATATGGAAATTAAAATTAATAGCTAGCTCTTATTATCAATATATGAATCTTTTTATATAGTGAGATTGGCAGGCATAGGTATATCTAAAATAATTCATTCTCTTTACTCTCACCTTCATTTTTTATGTAACTCACTATGACATAATGAATGCTTGAACCGACAGGGGAACAGAGATACCATGACCAAAGAATGCGTCAACGTTACACGACTTCTTCTGGACCTGTAAGTGATTACAAAAGACAGCCGAAAACGAAGACATATTTGTGTTGATGAAGACGAAATATTTTGTTGATATTTCTAAAAGAAATTGTTCAGTCCTTACGATTTTCTTATAGGTTTTCCTCAAAACTATAAGTGGTGACCTGTATCCGTTATTTTTTTCAAAACTCTATCCTCTGTTGAATCCGGAGATAAGGTGAGAATGGTCCGTAATCGTATATTTCTCCTCGTAGAAGATAAAGGCCGGTAATTTCTGCAAAATAAAAAATTATTTAAATTATTCATAACGAGCCCATTTATTTAATATATAACATAATGTGTTCAAATTACTCTTTTGATTTTCAAGCTTGTTCCACAAAATTAATCCACTGTATCAAAATTAATTAATGTATTTAAACTATTTGTTCATGCATCAGTCATTTAACTCTGTATCAGTACCAAATTTTTTCTCTATTTTGTAAAATTTAAGAAAAAATTAAAGTAAACAAGTCTCTTCTTAAATTAAAGGTTTGTTTGTTGCTTTATAATTCACTAAAAGTCAAAACTTTAAACTAGCCATATTTTTGATGAAGAGCTAATTTTATGAAAATATTTGTATATTATTTTCACCACATTACAATAAAAATAAAGATTTTTCTTAAAAGTCCTAGAAAAAGGTAATCTTTCTATACTAGTTTAACCACAACAAGGAATTACGTGACCTTTTATTGCAGAAGCGAAAGAATTATGACTTTCTACTATCTTTTAATTCTATATATCGATGGTTATTCATGATTAAAATGTTCCCATGCTGCAAAATATTCAGTATTACTTTGAACAAACACTTTGATGACTTTGGAAGGATTGATCTACGATATAGGTACATAAATTGTTCCTGCTTATTTAGTTTGTTGACATAACAAGATTAGGTTGGTAATGTTGTTTGTCTGGTACCTACTTGGTTGTGGACTGTTGATGACATGATTCAATCGATCCAAATTACATATTGGACAGCCAATACAGATGTTATAAGATCGTGTTTCTCATTCATCTTTAACATCAGCTGCAATGATGAGATTGCAAACTCAAACTTTGTAATAAGAATAATATTAACAATGAAATCATTATGAAAAAAGAGCCTGAGTTTTATATATCATAGGAGTTTTCGTAATTATTGAGTTGATAAATAAACTAGAAATCCGTTAAGAGCAACTATACCTCTAATATTCCCACAACTAACTATCAAATACTCAATTTCTGATTGGTGTTGTCGAGGAAAAGATTCCTTGAACCAAACGAAAGAGATTTTCGTCCAATGTATCTGGGTTCATAAATAAATTCATCAATATCATGAATCTTACGATCCATGGTCATGGTTGAACCGAAGATTATTTGCAATAACTGTTTCCACGTTGAAGAACCAGACGGGATTATATCTATTATATTAAAGCTCATGTATCCATTCAGGCCACAATTTTTATAGCTTCTTGATTTGAGCCGTGAAAATGACAAGTCTGGTGGACGCCCAGTCATTAAGTAGTTCTAATAAGATCTTAACGAAACCAATATCCTCTGGAACCTAGGTGATGTAATAGGGGCGATGCCAAGTAAAATCGTTGACTAGCGCATGTAAAAAAATGTACTTAACTGCAGATTAGAAAAGAGACTCTCAGTAATAAACGGTATGAGGCTGAATAGGATACAGTTTGAAATTCTATTTCTTCTCTAAATATTTTTTTATATAAATATATATATGTTATATAAAATATACCCCATATTATTTTAAGTATTTTATAATAATGTTAACAACCTATCTGCTAGAATATCATATTTCATTTCTCACAGTCAGAAACATAGATTCTTTGAATTATAGCATCATATTTTTGAGAAGTCAGATAGATTGTATTTCAAGGTTATTACAAGAAATTGTCGTTAGAAATGTTAATTCTGCATTTAATCTGAGGACCATGGAAACCTCAAGTGGACGAGCTTCCCAGGCTTAACCATATTGACGTCATGCTGAATCAGCACTAATTTTCTATAAAAGAACTCTTCCTCCAAGCCCTCGTGATTATTCTTCTTATAATTTTAGCTCAGTCTAGTAGTTAGTTTACCATTTTGTAATTTGTAATAAAATTAATAAATAAAACTCGTAACAAAAGTAAAGTTAATTTTTAAAAAAGCAAATTCAAGTGATAGTGATATAAAATTGGCGCAGTCAGTAGGATTCCATTCACGCAGACAGAACACGAGTATGCTAACTGCCTGCGGTGGTTTCCAAACCTTCAGAGGAACAACGGACCGAGCCCTAGAAGAATAATCCACGACTTCATCTCCAGCAGCGCAGACGGTCTCTCCAGCAATACAGAACACGCAAGAAGACGCTCACTGTATTGTAACAAAGTGCATGGAAGAAGGATTTCATCTCCTGCCAGGAATGAAGATATTAATGTAAGTCAAGAATCATCTCGAATTTTAATCAAATTTAACATTTAAACATAATTGTTATCAACCAATTTATTATTGCATTTATATTATACCATTTCTGTTATCGATATTGAGAAAAAATTATCGAAAATCTATCCCCTATATATAAAATTTAGAAATATGCCAACTACACGCGCTCAGAATATTCCCGCGGAACAAGATGTTCCCCCGGCAACACAAGGTTCGTCTAACCTTGATCCTCCCGTTTTAGAAGAATATAAACTTGTAGGTAAAAGTCCATTGTCTCAAAGTGGAGTGAAGTAAATTGTAGAAAAATGAAACTCGCAGTCTTCTCCACAATATATTGATTACATAATTACCATCAGAGACATGTTTCGAAACTATATAGTTTCATTATCAATCTTAAAGGTTGTGGAGATGAAAAATAACTCTATCTCAAACCAAAATTCGTCAAAAAATAAAATAAAAATAAAATTCAGAAGCTCTTTCTCATCGATCCTCACATCAATCATGTAGTCCAGGACAGTTAGAATCAATTTTTAATTTTAATTTTTTGTTTTAGAATTTAATTTTATTTTATTTAATTTTTGGGGTATAATGTGATAAGTTTTTCTTCTGAATTTTATTTTTATTTTATTTTTTGACGAATTTTGGTTTGAGATAGAGCTATTTTTCATCTCCACAACCTTTAAGATTGATAATGAAACTATATAGTTTCGAAACATGTCTCTGATGGTAATTATGTAATCAATATATTGTGGAGAAGACTGCGAGTTTCATTTTTCTACAGAATATAAACTTTCTGAAATATTCTCTATAATTCCGGACTATGACGGAAATCAAATATTTTTAAGTAGCTTCATTAACGCGTGCACGGTAGCATCCAACATGGCATGTGGTAACCAAAAAATGCTCTTAGCCCTTCACATAAAAAATAAATTAAAAGGAAAAGCTGCGGAATTAGTGAATTCACGAAATCCTCGTACGTGGGAAGAAATAAAAAAATTATTAGATTCCCATTTCGGTGACTCTCGTGATCTCACAGCATTAATACAAGATCTTCAAAGAATGAGGCAGCTTCCAAACGAATCACCATTGACATTTATTTCGCGACTTCAAACACACGAATCTAAAATGCATTCGGCAATTAATAAACAAGACGTATCACTACAAGAAAAAATAGCGCAAACACGTCTGATTGATTCTATGATTTTAAATACAGCACTAACTGGTCTAGAACCAAAGCTTGGACAAATAGTTAGAGCTAGCGATCCAACGGACATGCTTCCCACATATAGAATAAAACGGGAACTTCAACTTTCCTATTTCGAAAACCAAAAATTTCCGAAACCACAAAATATTATGAAAAAACCAAATTCATTATCACCTAACCAGTGTACATTCTGCAACCGTTTAGGACATTCATTTCAGGAATGCTTGACTAGACAACGACAAAACTCACCACAATTTACTCAAAGACCACAATATAACTTTAATCCGAATAATCAAAACCCAAATCAAACTTCACAGAACCCACCAAACTTTATGAGGTCAAATTCAACTTTTTCAAGACCAAATCCAAATTTCCAAGGACAAAATCCAAACTTCCAACGACCAAATCCAAGTTTTCAAGGACAAAATTCAAATTCCCAACGACCAAATCCAAATTTTCATAGATCAAATGCAAATTTCCAACGACCAAGCGTGATACAGCCAAATCCCAGTTTCAATTCCCAAAGAACACATCATTTCAACAGTGATCACCCGAATGGCACCTATAATAACTATGATTCCGATTATTATTATTCCGATTACCACGCTCCATATGAAGCCGACTATTCCCAAGATTTTTATCAGAACGATACTTATGATTTTTATACCCCAAATGATCAGTACAACAGTATTCCAGATAACACGAATTCTGTAGGCCCTCAAAATCAACAGGATTTTCAATCGGGAATAGTAGCAACACCTCCCGATATTTCAGAAAACAAGACATCAGAAACCAAAGCTTCCAAAACAGACATACAGACAGTTCAGAACGACTTCCAACAGATGTTCATGTAGACACTACATTAACAGTCAATTCAAGAAATCTATATTATATAAAAGACGCCATTAACAAATTCAACATACTAATAGATACCGGAGCCGGACTATCCATATTTAAACCTAAAACTTGTGAAGCTTATAATAATAGATATCCTGAAAATACAATGATACAAGGCATTACCGACCAAAGAATACTTATAAAGGAATCAGTCCTAATACCTTTCACTGAAAACGATCCACATAAAGTGTTTATTTGTAACTTAGACATTTCATTTGACGGACTATTAGGAGCAGATTTTATGGAACATTATAAATGTATCATAGATCTCAAAAACAGACAACTTATAACTAATTTCAAAACTGTACCCCTGTATAAAGTAACCGACAATGACATTAATAACACCTCAATCCATGACCACACCAACAACATACAAATTATCAACGGAAATTTAGAATCTCCGCAAAGTATTGACGACCAAAAGAAGTTAGGAAACCATATTTCAATAGAACCCAGGACAGAGAAGGTTTGTAAATTCACTACAACCCTTACCGATACTGATGCAATACTCACAGGACAAGTGAAAGATAAAGTGTTTTTAGCAAATTCAGTTGTGAAAATCAACGAAAAAGGTGAATTCTACACAACTGTGTTGAATGCGAACGCAACTCCGAAGTCGATAGATTTTTCAAATTTGCAATTAGAACCCATGGAAAACTTTACTATAAACAATATTAACACCCAAAGCTCATACGGACAAACTAATAGAAGAACCGAAGTTCTAAATCAACTACGCTTAGAACATTTAAATGAAGAGGAACAAGATCTAGTCACGAATTTATGCTTAGAATTTGAAAATATATTTTACCTCGAAAACGACCAACTGACATTTACTAACGAAATAAAACATACCATCGACACAAAAGACGCAAAACCCGTTTTTACGAAATCTTACCGCTACCCATACGTTCACAAACAGGAAGTTAAAAAGCAAATTTCAAAAATGTTAAATCAAGGAATTATTAGACCCTCGAACTCTCCCTGGTCCTCACCAGTGTGGGTTGTTCCAAAAAAATTAGACGCTTCCGGGAAACAAAAATGGCGAGTAGTCGTAGATTACCGTAAACTGAACGAGTTGACAGAAAACGACAAATACCCATTACCGAACATTTCCGACCTATTAGACCAACTAGGAAAATGCCAATATTTCACGACTTTAGACCTTGCATCTGGGTTCCACCAGATTGAAATTGACACAATAGACATTCCAAAAACGGCCTTCACCGTTGAAAATGGGCATTATGAATTCGTAAGAATGCCCTTCGGTTTGAGAAATGCTCCATCGACCTTCCAACGCGTCATGGACAACATTTTATTAGGAATTCAAAACGAACGGTGCTTAGTTTATATGGACGACATAATAATATACTCACCGACAATACACGAACACATACAAAGACTTAGAGAAGTTTTTTTTAGACTCCAAACCGCAAATTTAAAAATACAACCGGACAAGTGCGAGTTCTTACGAAAAGAAGTCGCATACCTCGGACATCTCATTACAAAGGACGGAGTAAAACCAAACCCCAGTAAAATAGACTGTATAAAAAACTTTCCACAACCTTGTAACCCAAAAGACATCAAATCATTCTTAGGACTAGCAGGCTACTATCGTAGATTCATCCCTAATTTCGCGAAAATATCCAAACCACTCAATAGACTCCTCGAAAAGGATGTGAAATTCAACTTTGATTCCATTTGCAAACAGTCATTCGAACAATTAAAAGAAGCCCTTGTAACCTCCCCAATTCTAAGATACCCCAACTTCGAAGAACCCTTCATACTTACTACAGACGCGAGCAACTTTGCCATCGGTAGTATATTATCTCAGGGACCTATTGGTAAAGACCTCCCAATAGCTTTCGCATCCAGGACACTATGTAAAGCAGAAACGAACTATTCTACAATAGAATGCGAACTTCTCGCAATAGTTTGGTCTGTTAAACACTTCCGCCCCTATCTATTTGGAAGAAAATTCATACTTGTAACAGATCATAGACCATTAACTTGGCTCTTTTCTATCAAAGACCCTGGTAGTCGTTTGGCACGCTGGCGACTAAAACTGGAGGAATACGATTACCAAATTGAATACAAACCAGGCAGAATCAACCGAAATGCAGATGCACTATCCCGTATCAAAGTTAACCACATTTCAAACTGTACAAAATCCCAAAACTCTCCTTTTTCCATCCTCCCTCTATCTAGCGAAGAAGACAATAGCGACAACAACGACGAGCCTGACGAAATAACTAACGAACTTATTTTCGAAGAATTCAAAACCTTCGTAGACGCATACAAATCAAGATCTTTAATAGACTATTCGAAAATTGAATTCATAAATCAAAAACTATTAGCAAAAGAAAATAGAAATATAATTACGTTATTTCAACAAAATAATTTAAAAGAATGCCATAATAAGATCATTGAAGATATTTTTGAAGAAAACGCTGATTTTTTCGAAAATCGTATAAATGTGTTTTCTAGCAAGACTGTGCGACATAGAAAATATCATATTATACCAATCCCTTATGACCCGGATTCAGTAAACGAATACCTATTCGCATCTCTCTAAAGAGATCGAAATCTTTTAGAATCAGACGTAACTTATTTTATTGAATATAATTCTGATCTACCGACATTAGAAATGCTATCCTTTATATTCGCCGATAAAGAAATGAAATTCAAGGTATGTCAAGATATAATTAAGACACCCGATCAAGAAGAAATCCCCATCATAATCGACCAATACCACAATGGAAAATCAAACTTACATCGTGGAATAAACGAAACTATACGGAGAATCCGCGAAAGATATAATTGGCATGGAATAACTAAAGATGTGGAGAAACATATCAAAGCTTGCGAAACATGTCAAAAAACCAAAATATGCCGAAAAAATCTAGATGGTCCTTAAGTTTTAACAGAAACCCCTAAAGCTCCTTTTGAGCGAATCAACATCGACATTTTAGAAGTACCAGGTAGAAATTATGCCCTGACGATTCGAGACGAGCTTTCAAAATTCTCACAAGCATACGGACTTATGGACAAATCTGCAAAAAGCGTAGTCAATACACTTTTAATATACTTTCAACATTACGGTACACCGAGTAGAATACACTGCGACTTTGGACGAGAGTTCGACAACGCCTTATTCCGTGATCTCTGTACACTTTATGACATCAAAATAACAAACTCGAGTGTGGGTCATCCACAGTCGAATGGGTCGCTAGAAAGATTTCATTCCACCCTCCTAGAAATGATACGAATTCACGTACTAGAACACCCGAACGAACATCCTTTCAACATACTACCTTACGCGGTCATAACGTATAACCGATCTGTCAATAAAACACATGGCTTTTCTCCATATGAATTAGTTTTCGGGCATACCGCAAGCAGACCACCAGAAATAACATATAATCACAAAGAACTCATGACAAAATACATACGAGACTTAAACAACCGCATATCGCATTACTATAAAGTAGCAAAAGCAAGGACAGACGCAAGGAAACAGAAAGCAAAAATCCGTTTTGATAAACATATTTCAGAGAATCGTCCAGATTACAAAGTAGGTGACAAAGTTTACATAAAAGAATCACAGATTAAAGATAAACTAGCAAACAAATTTAACGGCCCTTTTGAGATTATAGAAACTCATCAAAACTCAGCAACTGTTCTCAACCCTAAAACTAAACAAAAAAGTAAAGTAAACTTTGACAGGATGAAACCATATTCTGAAAATTAAAAAACTTTTCAGGTTTCTTCTGCTGTCCGGATCAGCAATATGTCAGTTTTCAATTGAACCAATTGACAATACTGTAGGAATATTTTAACAAGATGAGACAAAACTTACGATTACAAATGACAAGTGGACTCTGCTGATACACAAAGACATCTCTACTTTAGTGGAAACATTTAATCACAATGACAATATTCTTCAATCCCTATTAGATAGTACAAGCCCAGATTATACAGCAATGAACTCATTTCGATCAGAAGTCAAGGCACACACTAGCCTCCTGGAACAAATATCAAAATCTATTAAAGTTAAACTCTATGAACTATTTGCAGATACTAAACGCCAAAAAAGAGGAATTATAGACGGATTAGGAACTATTTTTAAGAGTATCACAGGAAATCTCGACGCCTCAGACGGAGAGTACTATGTAAAAAGTATCAACCAACTTAAGTCAGATCAGAATCAAATAGAGAACCTATTGAAAAACCAAATATCAGTTACCAGTTCAGTTATAAACGTTTTTAATACCACAATCAAACAGCTAGAAATTGACGAAGCAACCTTCAATGAGGATATAAATAAGATCGAAAGAGCAGTCCATCAATTATCAGACAAATTAGCTCTAATTGAAGCAAAGTTAAAATTTTTCGACATTTGTGAAAGGCTAATGGAAAGCTTTATCGCTATTGATGACAATTTATTTCTCAAAATTTAGTTAGGAACAATCTACCACTTCCAGTAAAGTATTCAAGTATCGCACAATTTTTAGAAATAATAGAATTAGAGGCATTCCAAACATATGCTGAAATTGTTTTTGTTTTGAAAATTCCTCTAACAGACCCCCAAAGCTATACTATGTTGCATTTATACCCCATTCCAATATATGATAACAGAACCGGGTTTCATCATATCTTATCATTCAATGAAAAACTAATTGCGCGAGACGATGATTCTTTAACATACGCATTAATCAAAGATCCCAGTCAATGCAAACAACTGTTGCCTAGGAAAAAGTTATGTTCCAATGTCTATGCATATCCAATAGATAGCAATGCAGCTTGTGAAGCCCAACTCTTCAGAAATTCCAAACAGCTACCAGAAAACTGCAAAACCTCCATTATATATGGTCAAGGATATAATGTCCAGAAACTCGAAGACAACATGTGGCTAGTAATAGTTTCTGAACCATTGCACGTTACAATACACTGCCCGAAATCCAACACAAAGACCATCATCATCAACAAGAATTCTGTTTTCAAACTATCCACTGATTGCTATGCTTTTATTGGAATTACCAAAGTTCAAGCCGAAACCCGTAACATAATTGATGTTTCATACAATCCTCATCCAATTGTTATAAATTACAACTGTTGCTTACACGTTCCAGAGAAAATACACTTAGGAAATTTAAAACCACTGAATTTCAATAATCTCAACATGGACGACCTAGGTTTATCTAGACAAAAGTTAGACCAGTACTCAAGAGACATCGACGAACTCATCAACAAACCATTCGTGGAGAAGAATATATCATGGTTCACATACTCTACCATACTCATGATCGTAGCTCTTGCACTTAGCTACATAATATACAAGTTTCTACCTCAAAAGAAGTCGACGGCAACTAATCCAGAGATCCATGATGAAGGTGAAATTCTGAAACGCATAAGAAGTATCATCCCAAGGAGAAGACCAAATCTGCAACCAGAACAAGAAGAAGCCGTTTAAGATTTTATGACTATTGTCAATATTTCATTTTTATATTTTATATTTTTTTATATTCTTCTTTCTTGCTTTGCCAAAAAATTGCTGTATAACACCAATTTTTCTTTTAAAGAGGGGAGCTGTTATATAAAATATACCCCATATTATTTTAAGTATTTTATAATAATGTTAACAACCTATCTGCTAGAATATCATATTTCATTTCTCACAGTCAGAAACATAGATTCTTTGAATTATAGCATCATATTTTTGAGAAGTCAGATAGATTGTATTTCAAGGTTATTACAAGAAATTGTCGTTAGAAATGTTAATTCTGCATTTAATCTGAGGACCATGGAAACCTCAAGTGGACGAGCTTCCCAGGTTTAACCATATTGACGTCATGCTGAATCAGCACTAATTTTCTATAAAAGAACTCTTCCTCCAAGCCCTCGTGATTATTCTTCTTATAATTTTAGCTCAGTCTAGTAGTTAGTTTACCATTTTGTAATTTGTAATAAAATTAATAAATAAAACTTGTAACAAAAGTAAAGTTAATTTTTAAAAAAGCAAATTCAAGTGATAGTGATATAAAATATATATATAAAGGTTGTTTCATAATATATGCGCAAGCCTTGAGGATGAGCTGGCTCGTCCAAAAATATAAAAAAAAGTTTATATAAACTTACCCTCTAAAATGCACCATTTTCGAAATACAGGGTGTTAGTATTTAAAAATAAAATTTGTTTTTGGTGAATATCTCCAGAAGAGTTTATCGTACAGAAAACAACTTTTGTAAGCATTTTCCACTCATAATAAGCTAATTTTTGAGTAAAAAAATTTTTTTGCTATGTGATAATTGGTGAAGATATTGAAGGAGTACTGAGTATTTTTCTCTCCAATGTCTACGCTAATGGAAAAATTAAAAGACACCCATTCGAACCTCCAATGTCTTCCGCACAAAAAAGGTACTCTAAAGTCGACCGTTTTCGAGAAAAATCAACTTATATGTTGAAAAAACACGGTAGATTTTTTGAAATATAATTTTTTATTTAATAATTAAGCAAAATCCATGTAAACGTTAGAACAAGTAACAAAAGCTAAAATTGACCTTGTTTTTTCAACATAAAAAATGATTTTTTTCGAAAATGGTTGAGTTTAGAGCACACAACCAACAGTACCTTTTTGTGTAGAAAATATTAGCGGTTCAAATGGGCGCCTCAAAACCATACTTGGGAGAATAACAACCACTACTCCTTTAAAATCTTCACCAACTATGACTTAAAGAAATTTTTTTCTGACTCAAAACTTTCTTATTATGAGTGGAGAGTGCTTACAAAATCGTTTTCTGTACGATAAATATTTCCAGAAATATTCACAAAAACGATTTCCTTTTTTTATTTCAACTCACTGTATATCGAAAAAGGTGCATTTTAGAGAGTAAGTAAATAAAAACTTATTTTGATATTTTTGGACGAGCTATCACATTCATCAAAATCCTACGCATATATTATGAAACACCCTGTATATATGAGGAATAGTCCTGACTCACTCATTGACTCATTAATGGCCAACCCAAAGCCTTGGACCTAGAATGCTGAAATGTTGCATAGAGTTTCTATTTATGATAGGAAGATTATTCCAAAATTTAAATCCAAAAGAGGTAAAACAGAGGTAAATGTTTTGTAAGGAAAAATAATATGAAATATACTGTTTGACTTTAATCTTAGTATGAGTACTCCTAAACAAAACAAGCAAACACGTATTATGGAGTTTTCCATAAATCCTGGATGGGTAAAATATGGGTAAATAATATTAAAAACTGATACGGATGTCATTGATGAGGATTTCTGGGATGTTGTTTGCGTAATAATCAGTAATTCTTAGGGAATTCCGCTGATTGCCATGAGCAAAGTTGTGGGCGTTTCTTAGTCTATATTCCGGGTGACCTAGGGGTGAGGAAAACCTCCATAACTACTTTTCTGTCTAAGTTATCGATTTGATTTGACCAAAATTCCAACGTTAAGGCATATTCTTAAGATATTTTCATTCATATACAGAGTGTCTCAAAGTGAGATAAGCAATTAAATTTTTTTTTTAATGACAGACCCTCATTATAACTTTTGAATTTTGTATTTTTTTTTTCAAGAAATCTAGATAGACTCATATTTTTGAAGCCTTTCGAGAGAATGACCAATTTAATTTCATTCAATTCCTTAAGCCTTACAGTATTTTTTGTAATATAAGTAAACTAAATGTCGATATTCCATCACTAAACTTGTTCAAATGCAACACACCACATTTTATTGCATAGCTTTTATAATAGCTTCTTGTCGAATCTACTATCATAAATTGCCGGGATATTTGGTAAAATAATAATTGTTGATGGTTTTTTCGAAGAAAATCTACTAATGAAAATATTCAAAGGCAAAAACTTCTTCATCATTCCAAAATTATGGAGATTGGTTTTATCCCACTGTTAATATGTTATACTTATATCAAAAAGAAAATATTGAGTCAGGTCAGTGTGGAAAATGAGTAGCTAGTTGAATACTACGAGAAAGTCCGTATTCAAGCACTAGGGAAATATCAGCGAAAGCGAACATGTCATGTTTGAACAGTTTCACAATTATCCTAAATGAAGAATATTAATTTTGATATTGTAGAGTTGAGTATCTTTTTCCTATAAATAGCATCGTGGAAGAGGATTATAAATATATATATTTTTTTAAATTTCAAAAGTCCTGACTATTTCGAGAATGTGCTGAATAGTGGTAAATTTTCTTCTTTGATTATTGTAGGAAATGGATCTGAAAAACTGAATGTGATTGGGATATTATGACAGTTTTTAGATCACTTTTATCTTAATCGTTGGATATTGAATAGGTACAGATGAGGTACTATACCTTGTCCTGTGCCATCCTCAGACCTTACTCCTATAGATTTCTAACTTTGAAGGTACATCGAAGTGAGTTCGATCTAGGCCTATTCCTTTCGGCCGTATATTTATAATTGTTGTAATAAAGTTTTCAGCAAAATTAGCTGATTAAATGAGAAATAGGAGCACGAAAGGCCGTCGTTGAATTGATGGATCAATGCTTTCTCGAGTTCGGTGTTCATTATTTAAAAGAATAGTAGCTATTGTGAGACAAAATGGTTGCCAAAAACATCAGATATTTCTCAAAGTAGACCCCACAAACCCTATATGGACGGAAATGATGTGCAATGATGCAATAAAATACAGGGTGCTACATTTGATAAACTGTCACTTATATTTTGTCTAAAGAATAAATGGTAGTAGGATAGCTTGGAGAGAAAAAAAGTTCTGGAGCTTTGACCCCTGGGTCTGTATAATATAAAAGCAAAAGCTCACTCACTCATTGAATGATTAAACATAATATCTCTACAGTTACTTCAGTTATTATGCTGAAATTTGGCAGATAGCAAGTTTATAGGTAGGAGACGTCAACTACGAACTAATTTCTTGATATGGCCTAATAAAAGGGTTCTGAGCGCTATCGAAATTTGATATTAATGTTCTATGCTTTTGTGGTTAGATACATAACGATGAGTTATTCTGGTCTTTAAGAAATTATTTCCCAAAATTCAACGACTAACTTTGTTGGGGGGCTTAGTTATTGGCACGGAAAATTATATACCCAGGGCTTATCGGCTTCTTCTCATTGTACGTGGAGCATGTGAGGCAAAAGGAAAATATGTTTTTTCATCTTAGTATGGGGAGTAAATAATGTGTGATTTGCTTTATCAACACGGGTATATAAAATCGCTGGTAACATCTAGTCTAAGATAAATACATATATATTCATCATTATTAGCAGCTTTATTATGTATCCATAGCTGTACAGGCCTCACTTTTTCCTTCCGACATTGTTGTCAGAGACAAGTGACCTACAATTTAAGGTGAACTACCAGATCTAGGGGTCTTTTGGATTTTCCTACCATGATACTTTGGTGAAGGGCCAAATGAGCTCTTGCCAATAATTAGCGATCCTTCCACTTCTGAGTTTATTAGGGTTTAAACCTACTGCCATACAGTTGGAGATCGGCTGGTTTATTCACTAGGCCACCGGGGGACTATAAGTATATGATATTATTATTTAATCCATTTCCTAATATTAATTTAACTTTTCGCCATGTACACTTTGTAAACGGCAACAGATTTGAAGACAAAAAGGTTTGTATTTAAACCAAATGCCAAAATATTTTAAAAAACAAGGTCCGAATTTTTTTTTTCTCTCAATACCTAGATAAAAAATACCTGATCACTCACAACTGACCAGACAGCACTTTGATAAAAAATAAATAACAATGGAAACGTTCAACTCCAAGAAAAGTTTAACTATTTTAATAATTATTACATAAAGAAATCGAGACTTTTGCTCGAATATATTTTCATTTACATTATGTGTGGTATGATCTAATGATCGTCAGTCTGGAGTTGGGAAACAACAGAGATATTGTTATAATTGAAACAAAACAAAAGAGAGAAAGGATCAATGGATTGTTAGAAGCTCTCATTATTGTTTCTTTTGATTTTGAAGGAAGTTTCTGGATAGTGTCATCCAATAGCGAATATTATTGGTACATATCTACTAAAATTCTTTAACAAAAACGCATATCTTGAATACCAAGCTCGTTTATTTGTTGTATCAGGATAAGAGAATTAGAAGTTGTAGTGTACTTCAATGGTTCAGTTACAAACTATGCTCTCTCGAACTACATAATTACCACCATTACTATATTCTTGCAGTGACTGAACTAACAAATGAAAATAATTTCTAGGTTTATTTTAGGAAAACTGAGCGCAGAACCTGGTAATTGAATTCTCGTGTATCTTTTCCATAATACAATTTCACGAGGTCTGCTTCAGTTCAGCTATTGAGCCAACTTCACCGGCATCGACAGATGGAAAGTTCAGCGAGAGTGGATTATCGGCCACTTTTACCGAATTATCGCGCCCACTCAGCCGTCCGTCTGTTCATCGGTCGGTTCGTATATCCAAAATCCGAGGGCCGGTCGGGACCTACAAGGGGTGCTAAAGAAGTTCCGCACAATATTGGCGACTAAACTTCGTGAAACGTGTCATATGGTGGGTGCGGCTGATAAAGTGAAACTCATTGAAAATATTTCTCGTCGCGAACGCAGGCGTTCGGGCGAAGGAAGTCATAAAGTGAATTAGAAAGTTGAAAATTGAGGAAGTTTTATGGCTACCAAAGATGGTCTCGGCCTTGCGCTAGATGCAATTATATTGTTTTCGAGATGGCAGCCAGAAAGTGGCTGAATGGTGGTAATAAGCGTTTGTTGACGTGCACTTAGATTATTGCTTGTTATTCTTCGAAGCATAATAGATGCTAATATAAAAATTGTCATAAAAAAATTAAAAATAATAATAAATAAGGCTATCTGTTGATTATGTTTCCTCTGTAAAATTTATTCTGTTGCCTAAGGAGTAGCTATCTGAAACTTAATAATCATGTATTTTTATAACTAATTTTTAATCCAGAATGGTTCGGACATTGTGAAGTACATTAGTATGAAATTTTGAGTTCCTATGTATTTATTTCTCAAATAATCAGATCCATGAAGGAATTCATTTATTTACTAACTTTAATGTATCTTTAGAGCGTGTGAGAAGCTATATCAGCCACATTTTGTGTTTGTAGGTATACATATTTTTGTTCTGGAGAGTCTCACGATGCATTCAGAAACTGTACAACATATGATGTCTTTGGGAAGAAAATTCATGCTTTCTAAAGTTGGAAGAACTAATTCATAGCTAAATTTCATATAATTTGATAGCACAGTATTTCACTGGATTAGAATAATTATTTCAGAAATACACACTATGAATCATTCAGGTCAGAACTTTTAAGTGGGGGTATTTTTAATTTATTTCATACAAATCCATATTCACTTATTTTAAATGGAGAGATCTTGTCTGTTCACAGCTAATTCAAATCGAAAAGATAAAAAAATACTTGTTCAATAAACATGGAATGGAAAAAAGCATTCAGATCTGCAATTATCCCTTCCAGAGAAGGAATAAGTGCTGAATCTTCGAGGGTTTCATTTGTGTATTTATCTGCCAGTTCATTTCCGCATATGCCAGATTGAGAAGAAACCCAATGGAAAATTACGTATCAGAGAATAAAATAAACTCCTTGTTATTCATTTTGTTCAGTGGATGGCGTATATCTGTCTTGAATATAACTATACTTCTTCAGTTAGAATGGTTGCTATTTTGTATAGTTTGAATTTTTGAGACACATTTCTTATAGCAAATGCACATGCCACACTATATTTTACCTTTGATGCGTCAGTGAAGTTCCGAAAATGTGTTGGATACTGGGATACTATGGTTTGATAGTGGACTTGGATAAATTGGTGATTTTTGTTCAAGGATAATAGTAGTACCTAGTCTTTACACCTTTGATTATTTGCAAGACATTTCAGGAGGCTCATTCTTTTTGGCATGATAGTAATAAACGCTGGATGTGAGATTTAAGAGATTTAGACCTAAATATTTTATTTTCCTCTTATGTAATAGTGTTTGATGCTTGAGTTTCAGAAATGGAATGCTATGGATCTGCTGTGGTTGTTTGAAACAACTAAAGTTACATTTTGTTTTTTTTATTTAGTGAGAATCTTAAACCACTATTCGTAATCCATGAGTCTATTTTGAAATGAAGATCCCATGCTCTGGATATGTTTTCCCTTCACGTAGATGATGAGATCGTCAGTAAATAATCTGGCGTGAACGGACTTCTATAGTGCTTTGAGTATAATTGATTGCTATTAAAAATAGGGTAGGACTTTTTACACACTCTTGTGGTGTACCATTTTGCTGATGTTCGGTGGAAGACAGGGAACCGTTTGCATTCAATTGGAAGTATCTGTTAGATATGAAGTTCTGGATGAAAGCAAGAAAATTACCTTTTTATCTGCAGGACTTCAGGATTCTTACTATCTGATGGTGCCACGCCATATCAAATGCTCTACATAGGTCGAAGTAGAGTGCCATATATTTTTGTTTGTTTGAAAAAGCAACGAGGTTATCGCTGGTGGACTTTGATGAATGACAACCTACTTGTTCCAGTATGACTTTGATTGTTTTTTTCCAGATTCCAGATGAGGCGCCTATTGATATTTTTTTGTAACTTTTTCTGTAGGAGTCAGATTTGTCAGTGGGTTTATTAGGTTTTAGTATTGAAATTATGTTTGCTGATTTATATAGTCTTTGAAACTTATGTTCTGTCCAGATTACATTGAAACGTCGAGGCAGATGTTTTAGAAAGGAAGCAGGAATATCATCTGATGATAAAATATAAATATAAATCATATTGTTATTTCGTTATACATTGTTCTCTGTGGACTGTGCGTAGGCATTTCTTTAATTAATTCTGACCAATTATAAATTTCGGATCTATATATACAAGATCAAATATAACTTTCATCCGAAATTTCAATATTTAAATACGACATTGAAAACCGTTGAGTACTGAGAAAAAATGGGGTGTAAGGAATTTTCAATATTAAAACCTGAAACATTCTTGAAACCCCAATAACATAGTATCTGATGCTGACCAATTATTTGGATTAATGACGTTTCATGGCCATTTTCTGGCCTTTCAGAAGATATTATTGGTTTCTCAGAATTTTGTGCATGGAGTGCTAGCATCCTCAATTTGACCATAAAATATTTATGAATAGATAATACATTTTAAAATACAGAAAAATTAATACGAGTATTTTCTGGCCTATGAGATGGTATAGTTGGTTTCTCAAAATTCTCTATATAACGTAATGTGACATTGATAAACTTTTGCAACATTAATAAGACTTTATCTAATGCTGACCAAATAAGTAATTTACCTTTTATAACCATTTCCTTACCTTTCGGATGGTGTAATTGGTTTTGGAAACTTCATAGATGGGGTGCGAAAATTTTCCAATAATCTTGAGAACATGAAACATTGATAAAAATAACACTACTACTGACAAATTAATGGGACCAGCTGACATTTTATAACCATTCTCTGACCTTTAAAGTCGAATAATTTTGGTTACATAGATGGGATCAGCATCCCAGCATTTTAGACATCAAATCTCTGCCCCTGAAAGGCGCACCATGGGCGCATAGCTTCACCGACATTTTTCCTTGGCCATAATATAAATTTTTAGTGTTTGTAGTAATTAAATATAAAATTAAAAACATTATTCAGAGCATTTTTGAATATTCAAGTAATCCAAATATATTGCCAAAACCTTAATAAGTCAAATACGACTTATGGTTATCACAAATTAGTTAAAATCACCGGACACTGGACTTGAACCTGGATCTGCATCTTCTTTTTTTTTTCAAAACCATCACTTTATTTGTTTTCAATGCAATTGCAGAGTTATTGCAATGTCCTGACTACATAATATGTACTAAGACTAAAATATAATAAAAATAAAAATAAAATAACGACTACCTTTACTTTATTTAAATAAAAGCAGAGGACTATCCTTATTAAATTTTTCTCTTGCAATACAGTAAAACAATATAGTAAGTGATCTGTGATCATTCCAGTGTTAAAATATCCGTTTTTGTGTTTTTGTTAAGACCAGTGTATGATCTAAGGTTTTTTTTGTAGTCGAATTTATATTTTAATTTGAAGTGGGCTAATCAAAACTGGCAAAGGCAATTGCAATCTTTCTCAGTTTTCAGGTGAAACGGTAGCTTGAAAAACAGCAAAAACTCATAATCAGGCACTGGCACTTTCTGTCTCGTTGTCTTTGCTTTCCACCCGACGAATATTATTCTTCATATAAGGTTTTCGTAGGTATTTCTCTTTATTATAATTCTTCCATTCACTGTTCTCATTTGTCACATTCTTTGATCATTCACCCATAAGGCAAACAGATGAAAAATAGTTTCTTCCATGACAGTTGGAGCATTCGACCCCAGTCACTTTGATCCAAAATATTACTATTCTCTGTTTCTTGAATTGTTCCAATAAATATTTAATTTATTTACTTGCTCAGGAGTATCTTTTGTAATTGCTAATTGGTGACGCAACCTTTCATTTTGAAGTAAAAGTGGGCCAAGCAAATCTTCCTTATTAAAATCCTTTTTTAATCGGGCCAAGTGCAAACCCTTTTAAAGTCATCTCATCCATCTCGGTCATTATCAACCAATTAACAAAGTCTTGGTAGTTTCCAAAGTCTTTTTTTATTTATACCTACATAAAGGCTACTCAACAGACCGACAGAACTGCCCAACAACACAGGAGAAAAAGATAAATAAGTGACACACAGATTACAAAATGAAGTTAAAATCATAAAAATTATATAAGCTTAATAAAATATCTCAACATTAGATAACATATATGATTTTAACACTTAGTGATTTTGAATCAGTTTGAAAGAAGGAAAAATAAATATAAGTTTGAATGAATAGGACATGTTTTACTCTAACTACCACCACATCTGATGGCAGAAAAATTTGCTAAATAGCTCGACTGATAGTTAGGAATAAGGCTTTTATCTATAGATATCTAATGATTGGAAACAACAATCATAGTCTATTTAGTTATGATTAATTTTGAATATAAATAAAGACTCGCAAATTGATCTACTTTCAATGAATTTGATAGAAATATTTGTTTACCAAAAATTGGACCGACTTTATTAGGTGGTGCACTGAAAAATGCAAAATTCTATTGGTGCTGGTACTTGTAAAGTTGGGGCCAATAGCTTTCAATATAACTGCAACTGCAAAAGTTCCAGTACTAATAGAATTAATATTATTTTCAGTGCACCAAGGTAGGTGTATTGTTTTGGAAGAAATATTTATTATTATCATATTCGACAAGAGCAGATTTTTCAGTGTTCAGATAATCAGACCGACAGTGGTTATTCCAAGGATTATATGACCGATAAGCAAAAATTACGTTTTTCATTAGTCAGATCTTTCGAACGAAGGCATCTTTGCGCATTTAGCTGTGCGCAACGAGCTATTCGCGCTTACGTAAATAGCGGGTTATTGTCGGCAGGAAACGCCTTGATATGCAACGTCATTTCATTTGTCTTCGTAAATAAGCATAAATAGTGTACCTTCTCTCCTGTCATATCCAGTCCTGATTCAAAATATACTTTTGTTCGATGACGTGTAAACCTGAGCATAATTCGGTTTTGCCTTTATTAGGTACTGAATTATTATGAACATTCTTGTCAATGTCAATGTCAATGATGATCTAGGAATTAAGGAAGAGGCTTTAATATATAAAGTTAATGAGAGTCTTCGGATACATAACCGATCACATGGCATAATCGTAAATTTAGACGTGCAATATCTGCTTCCCATGAATAGAATTCAAATTAGATAAAAAAATAGTTTGTCTGTGGGCTACCAGTTTAAAACTTAAAATTTCACTTCGATACTGAATTTATTATATTGTAATATTTTTAAATGTTAAATTATCGTTTTTCCGTCACAGTGTATTATACACAGGAAGAATATTAGATCTCAGCTAATATCTAATACTTTCTTCACTTGTATAATAAATATTTTTTTTCATTTATAAGCAGAGTAGATCAGTTTTATATCGTTCACTTACGATTCATTGCCGCCAAGTTTTAACCTCACCATTGATAATTTTTTTCATGTGCCGAGTTATAGAAAAAATCCAAATATTAATGAGGATTCCATAGCGTCATAGGTATATGATATTGGAATAGAAATAAAATAGCTCCCCTAACTTACATGAAAGAAAATAGATGATAGAGATGTAAGCCAACATCATTTTATGTAAGAGAAAGGGAAACCTATTCTTCCAAAGTATTCTCTGTTTCTGGACTTTTTTCCGTGCATTATCATAGCAGTGTCTATTCCATGTTCAGTTACAACAAAAGATATAGACGGGAAGTCTAATAGATATAATGAATAATCAACACAGTGCCAGTGCCAACTCACTTGTCATTACAATGGAGGCTACCACAGGTAGCTACTATTACAGTTAAACAGAAGAAGGTCTTGAATAGCTTCTTAACTTCTAAGTCATTCTGATTCTAGAGTCTACATTCTAATTCTACGCCACTCAAAGCTTCTTCGCATTTTTCTATTGCAATTGCACTACCATTATATACTTAGGACGATCGCCTGGCTTTCAGTGTAATCAATTTTAATCTTTATATAAACATTCTGATTACAAATAGACTCATTCAACTAAAAAGTTGATATTTCTCTTCTTGGATACTTAATTCAGATGAACTATTTCGCCCCGAATCGCATCCAAAGGAAATCTGCAGCTGCATGTTACATTAAACGTTTTCCGTACTTACTTTCCTTATTTCGCGGACTCATGATGCTGTGCATCGCTAGAAGAATCCATTAGCTCTTTGGAAAGTTCCGAAAAGCGAATAAGCAAAACAAACTTCTCTTCGGACATTTATAAAAGTTGGTTATCTTCGAGTCACAACTCCGGGGGCACGAAACAAACGGACGAAACCAAAAAGTATTTAAAAGCATTCCAAGATTAAACAATTAAGATAGAGGATGCCCGTCTCCAGAGTGCAGACAATAAGCTGGTCTGCGATATATATCCTGGAGCCAGATACAATATTGCCAGGGCTGAGGAGTTGGGGATGCTGGCGAAGTTTGAGGAAAATAATTACGTATTGAAATTTTCAGGGCTAATATCGAATGCTCTTTTGAAACTATACAGCTGCCTGATTCTGGAAAATCTCCATTCCACATATCAAGTGTAAACAATAATAAATGAAGCGAGCGGAGTTATTAAGGAGCTATAGCTTTTGGAAAATTCACTGATTTCCTGATAGCATCACCAATAGTTGTCAAAAGTTCTAGGCGCTGAATACAACTTGAAATGGTAGCTTAAATTATCCTTAAGTTGATAAGAGAAATGTCTCGGTCGGGATGGTCCTACACGTATTCGGATATTCTCATATGTGAAATAGAGAGTGAAATTCAGATTTATCTGAGTCCAAAATATATATTTTCAGCAGGCTATCTGTCTGGCAGGATCCTGGTTTTGAAAAAGGCCATCCACGCAATTTTATTCCATGATTGCTCTTTACTTTCCTACCGCTACTTCAAGTTGCCTAGCAAGGAGTTATTGAAACCGTGTACAATTGTCTATGTCTAGTTTTCAATAGACATTTAAGTTTCGGAGATTTCTCAATCCAAAAATACATGTTTTAAGCCATTAGTCTGTCTGTTCCAAGATTATCTCGGGAACTGCTGGACCGATTTTGTTGCTGTTTCTTATTTATTTTATAGGGTACCAATGAGTTTCGCCGTTGAGTCTGATTGGGCACCCTGCTTGCTATTTTTTAATTTTTATTATAATTATAATTATATTATTATATATATATAAATAATTATAATTTTTTAAATCTTATTCTGGCTAAACAGTATCTTCTAAGTCAAACTGAATATGAACAGTGTAGTTTGTCTTAACACACTAAACAAAATAGTGGTCACTCTATCATCATCACATGATATTTATGTGGTATGGAATTCGTTGAAGAGTTTGTCGGACAATTGAAAAAATATTATTATTTTCTCAACCAGTCTATCGTCATAGCTCCATAAAATTGCAAAGCTATGACGTCATAGTACCACAGTACCACCAAGCTCATCTTCAGAAAATTATTTGAGAAAATAATTTACCTTTTCTCTTCGATAGAATAGTCTGAAAACATTTTTGGATATAGATGCAGGCCGAGTTCGGAGTACCCTATTTCGCAGAATTTTCGTTCATAAAAAGTTGTCCTACTCAATATACTAAAGAGACATGGAGTCTCAAAAGAGCGGTTTTCTTTAATTTAGGTCTGGGGCCAAAGACTATCATTTTCAGAATCCTTTAAATTGAACATTTTATCGCAAAACTTCAAGATTTCTTGAGAAAGAGGCCATGAAAATCGTAGTTGAAAAAATGGCTCATTGAAAATAACTCTGGACCGACTCTTTTAGATAATAAACCGAAAATGTATTAATTATTTTAATACTGGTATGTTTGCACTTCTGAATTTGTGGAAGATTTAAAGTATTGTTTTTTGTATGGTATTCAATTTACAGAGATAAAAACTTCAACTACAACATCGTCTCTTGCACACCTTCAAAGTTAGTTACAAGTTTTTATAGAAAGTTTATTATTTGATACGAGTTTTCTTGTCATCATCATAGGATTGATTTTGTAATATCCTACAATTTTAGCAATACAACACTAATCAAATCAAACTAATAATAACCAGAATATAGTATCTAATCTTATTCAATACATTAACAATTATAGTGTACTATACCCGGCACCTCCCGTGCAAATACTTTAGCAGAGTGTGTTATGAAAACATATAGTCATAATAAGTCTTGAGGATGGAACACTCCTACCACAGAGCCCTACTCGCACGTAGAATCAGTCCTAACGCCTACCAAGATCTATCCGCTAACATGCATCAATTGGGAACAGCATGAGAATTTTCTTACATATGCCTTAGGGATTTTCCGGTATGGAGACCCTCACCTTTAAGTCCCAGTTGCATTGACGGACTGTCTCAAAACAGTCCAGTGACATACTACACACAAATATAGCGACAAATCCATGAAGCTTCAGCCATAGAGCTCAGAGATACTTCTTTGAGTATTTAAGGTATCGAGCCTTCCACCTAGATGGCCCAATCACACTTACAACCACTACCTGATCATTCTAATAATATTCGACATACTTACATTTAAAATCCAGCCGTAGATTTGAGAAATATAAAATAGATTTTCAGGTACAGTACGCACCACATAGAGTGCCACGTGCAGTACAAGGCAGCCTATGTCCTTTCCCAGAATCTAGTATGTCTCTGTACCAAATCTCATCAAATCGATAGTTTCTGCGTGAAAGCGTAACAAACAAACTTACATTTAGATTTATAATATTAGTAAGGATAAAGATGTAGTACTTACGCAGTTAAACGTTATATCATTAAATTTTGATATTCTAGGTAACGAACTCAAAATAAGGCTATGTCTACTTTCAAATTTATCTAATAAACAACTGGATTTTATGAATGTTTTATGTGAATGCCAAAAGCACCTCTTTTTTAAAAGTTTTCCCAATCATAGTTTGATAACTTTCCTATAAATGGATTACACGCATACTTTTCGAAGAATGCACGAATAACACCTTAATTGAATAGTGGAAATGAGGAAGCTCGAATATTATTTATTTCATTAACAAGAAACATGATTATCTTGTTCTTAGGTATATATCCAGATATATTGAGCGATATCTATCTAAATTACTCCAAAGTCACCCAATGTCAATATTGTACCTGGCTAGATCAAACTCCTTTACAAGATAAGCTCGAGTCGTGTCACATTTCCCTCCTCCTTATCCCTTCAAATGTCGTGTCCGAGCAAACAGGATTGCACCGATCCCACATCATAAAGCGAACGTTCGATCCAGCCGAGGACATCGCCTAATTGTGTAAAGTCAACAGACTATTCCGAGGATGCCGAGTCCTGGCACGGCAGCCGGGACAAGGCGCGTACCCTGCTGACCCACCAAGCGCGCTGGGATACTCCAGGAATGCATGCCGAAGCAAATCGGCAGGGACCAGTCGAACGGTTGAGTTGGTATGGGATTCCTGATGTGGTGATTTACGGTTTGACTAGCTTATCTATTTATTATGTTGCCTTTCCAGTTGGTGGCGATTGAGACAGCATAGAACGATCTATCACTTCAAAATCTATGATAGTAATTTGTTCACAGACTCCAACTATGCTACTGCTGAGTGGAACTATATTTCATTTCCAACTTCACAGAAGGGAGATCTGCAAGAGGACTTGAAATTCTAGTTTTGGATATTTCTCTATGTTCTATGATTCTAGGTGTAAAATTTTGTTATTCGTAAAAAAACGCTCTGGGCAATATTTTTTTGAACAATCGGAATTTGAATTCTGGAAATGGAGCAAATATTCTTGTAGATATTTTTAGAAAAATTTTCTTTAAATGTTCTTAAAACATTGCCTGGAAGATTTTCAGAACACAAATTACATGAACTCTTGGTGTAAAGTGGCATTCGAATTCAATTGATATTCCTACTTTGTACGTAAATACACTTTTTCATATATATATATATATATATATAATAACGTGAATCAACTTGAATTGGGGAAGTTTGAATGGGGCTTAAAAAAAGACCACTCTTTATGCTGTCCAAGCTTTCGAAAATTTATAATTTTCTTTATCAAGGCTGAATAAAATAAAACACATATTAGTTTGGAGTGAAAAACAAACTAAAATATTGAACTTACATGGCATATGAGGATTGAAATATTAAATTGGCCTACCACTAAGAGTGACAAAAATTCCTTCATTATTACACTACACACTTACAAAAACATTTTAAATAAAAACAAATGTACAATTAAAATTTTCTACATTATAAAGGATTATACAAATTAATTCAAGTTGATTCACGTTATTCTAATAAATTACTGCCGTATTTCCACCTTCTTCATATATATATATATATATATATATATATATATATATATATATATATATATATATATATATATTTCATAATAATATCCTTAACATAAGAAATAACTTTTCTATCTCTCAATTATTGCTTAGCTATATTTTTGAGTTTACGTAATCTATGATTTTAGTTTTAAAATTTAGTTCTTCAAGCTAATTTAGTTTCTCTTATCACATCTTGTTTTTGTAATATTACTTTTCTCAATAAAATCTATTATGATCGATATTAGTGTAGCATTGGTTAGTTCCTGATAAAATACAAAATCGAAAATTATTATTTCTGCCTGCATTTTAAGAAATTTATATATAGATTTGCAAAAATATGAAATAAATAGATAGTTGCAAGGTATGTTACATTTCACTAACTAATTTGAATACTCATAATGGAAGATATTCTTATAAATATGCTGTCAAAAGAGATTCATTTAGAAATAATGGCAAAGGATTGAAGATAAATATAAACAGAAATATCTCTTCAAAATTCATGTTCCATTTATCGTCAAGTAGATATTCTTGAGAGAGCATGTAGCTGCGAGCTTACACTGACCAAATTCGATCATCGAAGTTAAGCAGCACAATACGTTGAAAACGGTTTGGACGAGTTTGAATCTCTGACTGTCGCACTGCATTCTCCGCCTCTCGCAAGGCAACGGAAAACCAGCGAGAGTATATTTCTCTAGTACAGCCCTCGGGAAGGGTGTGACTTGAGACATATTGGCGGTTCGGATTCCACGTTAAACTGTAGTTCCCTTTGTCTGTAGTAAGACTATCAGGACAGGGAAGCCACCAACGCTCGAATACGACTTAGGTATTCACAGAAGAAGATATATCCTCCCATATTAAAATACTTACTTTGTGTCATCTTAAGTGTCCCTCTATCAACATATGCCTACTGATAAGGAACAGTATAGTATTACTTCAATATATTGTATAATCGATTTAAAAAATTTCAATCACTCGCTTACCAATTATACAGTTTGACTGGTAAGCTGACGTATTCCTTTGAGGAGGTGAAAGTAGAGCTTAGTTGCTAACCATTCTTAATGGTTTTCGAGATATTTCCTTTTTTAAAATTTCCAATAAATTCAGTTTTTTGCGAATAAAATAGTTAAAATCAACGAAAATAATAAGAGCCTTTCTGAATGTCGCTTTTTAAATTATTGAAATACTAATGTTAACTATAAATTATTTCGGTTTAAACTCAACTTTCCTTTCCAATATTCTAACCAATGGTTCTTTTGAAAATGTCATAAAACATCAAACGTTCAAATTATTGTTAAAGGTTCTTCTTTTCATTCTCTTCAAAATAAGGTACATTATTTCAGACTTTATCTTTTGTTTATTTATTAAATACCTTATTTTAATTTGTAAGAGTAACGGTTTTATTTTCAATAAAATTCACATTTTAAGCAAAAAAGAATTACTTGGTTTGTTTTTTCAAGTGTTGCAATAAAAATTTTCTCAAATATTGGTATTATGTTTAGCTTAATTAGGTACGGCCTAAAGTGTCAAATTTCTAAGTACATAATAGTAATAATTACTAGTAGAGAAGTAGTAAAATTATTATTGTCTGCTTAGAAATTTGGACATTTTTAAATTAAATTATATATGTAATTATTGTTTGTCAAGCATTCCCGATTGTACTTTCTTTCCAATAATGTACTTAACGCTCGACTTAACGGGCATCTCGGTTTCTCATTTTATAATAAAACAATAATTACAAAAAAGTTCCCTACCTTACAACAACAGAAACAAAATTCTCAAAATGTAATGGAAAAACTTCTTTAACAAATGATATAATTTTTATTTATAACCCATTCATTTTCAAAATGGCCACCTCTATTCCTTGCAGGTGCCCCCATACACAAAAATCTAACGGAGTTGAATCTGGGCATTTAGCAGGCCATCTTATGGGCCCACCTCTTTCAATCTATTTGTTTGGAGATCATTTTCTTTGAAAACTAATTTGTTTCTCCCGAAATGCGAGGGTAGGTTGCAACAAACACACTTAAATGCGGACTGCGCCTAGTTGGAAAGCGACATACATACATATGAGCTTCAGCTGCATTTCCATTAGAAAAACCATACATGAATAAAATACCAGCATATTCAGCATAACTAAACTTTGCCATTTTAGATACCGTAAAGAAAAGTCAAAAATTTTGATCAGAACTCTTTAGATCGAAACTTTTGACGATAAACTGAAAATAAATGTTAAAAAATAAATAAATACAGTGTATTGATAAATACTATTAAAAAACGAGTATCAACCCAAAATGCGAATGGAAAAAATACAAAATGGTGTTGCAGTGTGAGTTATTTCTAATAAATGCGAAAATAAAAAAAATAAAATCGGTAAGACTGTTAAGAATGGTATAAAGGTAAATAATGTTTAACCGGTAGCAACTAAGATCTATTTTTACCTCCTCAAAGGAATACGTCCGCTTACCACTCAACCTGTATAATAAGATATAATTGGTAGTCCACTGGTTTCTATCATTGCTTCCAAGAATCACCGTTAATCTCTTACCGTTAAATTACCCCCTAAAATGCACCATTTTCGAGATAGAGGGTGTACAAATTAAAAAAAAATCGTTTCTTGTGAATATCTCCGGAACCGTTCATAGTACAGAGAACAGCTTTTGTAAGCATTTTCCACTCATAATAAGCTAAGTTTTGAGTCAGAAAAATATTTTTGTTAAGTTATAATTGGTGAAGATTTTGAAGGAGTAGTGGATGTTTTTCTCCACAATTTCTACGTCAATGGAAAAAGTACGGTTTTAAGGCGCTCCTTTGATCCGCCAATATTTTCTAGACAAAAAGGTACTCTTTGTCGTGAACTCTAAAGTCGACTGTTATCGTGAAAAATCAACTTTTATGTTGAAAAAACACGGTCAATTTTAGATTTTTTACTTGTTCTAACGTTTACATAAATTTTGTTTCAAAAAATTTACGTGTTCAAAGTTGTTTTTTCTCAAAAACGGTCGACTTTAGATGTCACGACCAGAAGTACCTTTTTTGTGTATGTACTTTTTCGATTGACGTGGAAATTGGTGAGAAAAGCAACCACTACACCTTCAAAATTTTCCCCAATTATGACTTAACGAAAAAAATTCTGACTCAAAACTTAGCTTATTATGAGTGGAAAATGCTTACAAAAGCTGGTTTCTGTACCATAGGGTTCCGGAAATATTCACAAAAATTTTTTTTTTTTTTTTCAAAACCCTGTATCTCCAAAATGGTGCATTTTAGAGGGTAAGTTAATATCTTCAAGTCTTGCGCATATATTATGTATTATGTATTATGTACAACAGTATAATATCCTCTTAAATAATGAAAATCGTAAATGCTTTGAACAAAGATTAGCAAATTCAAAGAACAAAACCAAAACTTCATGGCAAATAATAAACGAACTAACTGAGCATAAAAAGATCAAAAATGAACAACCATTCTTTGACAACGTCCCCACATCTTTATTAAAACAATGTATTAATTGCATACATCAACCTCTCACTCATATTATAAATTGTTCTCTTAGCCAAGGTATTTTTCCATCAAACTTGAAACTTTCAGTTCTTAAACCCATATTAAAAAAAGGAGATCCAGACTCTTTTGATAACTATAGGGCGATCAGCCTACTCAGTTCCTTCTCAACTCAAACTGTTGTATATGAGCATGTATTTAATTATTTCAAAAGTCAGAATTTGTTCTGCGTAAGCCAACATGGCTTTTTTGCAGACAGAAGAACAGAAAGCGCATTATTTGAAACTTTAAATAAAATATATGCTAGTAATGTTTCCTGTGGAATTTTCCTGGACCTGTCCAGGGCCTTTGACTGTATCGACTTCAACATATTATTTAAAAAAAAATAAAACACTACGGTATCAGAGATAAAAAGCTACACTGGTTTAATACCTACATCAACAAGAGATCTCAATCACTGAAACTTAAAAATCCGAAAACAAATACAGACATACAATCAGAGTTCCTGGGGGTAATCAGGGGAGTCCCTCAGGGTAGGGTCTTAGGACCTCTAATTTTTAACATATATATAAATGATCTGGTATCTGTTATAGACAATGATCAAACTCTAATAAATTATGCCGATGATAGCACACTATTTCTCAAGGCGTCAAGTTTCACAGAGCTATCCTACAAAGCAAGCACTGTAATGCGGGATGTTGAAAATGGGTTTTCAAACAATAAATCTAATTTTAAACCCCAACAAAACCAAATCAATGTTTTTTTAAACAAATCGAAGACCCGATACTCCGGAATATATTATATTGAATCATCACCAAATTTGTTTCTAAAGTGAAATAAAATGCTTAGGTATCTTCCTTGATGAGACCTTAAGATTCTCTCACCATATCGAGTATCTCAGTAAACAGTTGAACCGATCCTGCTATGATTTGAGAATTTTGATAAAGAACAACCAACTCAACATTGCAAAAATGTTTTATTTCTCAAACTTCTACTCTAAAGCTAAATATGGCATTGTGATCTGGGGAGGAAGCAGTGACGCTAATGAAATATTTAAAATACAAAAAAACTGCATACGTTTCATAAAAAAACTCAGATGCAAAGAATACTGCAGATAACATTTTAAAGATCAAAATCTAGTAACTATACCAGCATTGTACATATATGAATGCATTAAATTTGTATTGAAGAATAGACACTATTTTGAACCATACCGGTTTGCCCATAACTATGGCACTAGAAATACAATGGACTATAACTTTCCCAACCACTGCCTTTCATGTATAGAGAAAAGAAATCTTTATTCATGTATCAAATTCTGGAACGGACTTCCTAGGGTTATCAAAATGTGTCAAAAATTTGACAAAATAAAAAAATCTCTCTTACGGTTATTGTATACACTAGAACCCTATAATGTGTCAGATATCCTATTTCTACCAAACACTCTGAATCGATTTTTTTGTAATTTTGTGACTGGCTTTCGCATTACTTTTAATTCCTTGTAATGTATAAAGTGCAATAAGTTATTATTATTATTGTTATATTATGAAACACCCACAGTTACAGGATAGAAATACCCAGAACGCGACAGAACGCGACGCGGGTATTTTAATTTGTTCACGTCGCGCTTGGGTTATGGATTTTTTCATAAGCCGCATTTGGTTATTTATTTTTCATAATTTGCTTATTCGAATAGCACTAGGAAATTGGAAATTATCACAACATCTATCTATCATTATTTTCATGATAAACCAAACTGACCAAAATGGTATTAGCATATAAGTTTGACAAATTGGCCGTTAGCTGGATCTGGCGCCTATTCTAATTAGGATGCTGCAGGATCCGTGCATTTTTCATCACACACCGAGCAAGATTTGGCCCGTCCTTTTGGGCGATAAATAACGATGTGCATGCATCCTACTGCTGCTGCTGCTACTAGTATCCACATATGCGCCCTGTCCGAGACATTGCGAAATAAGTCGGTAGTGGATGTAGAGTGTGGGGAAGTGCACGTCGTAGCCGAGCTTGAGTTATGGGAAGTTTGCCTGGCTCAAGGATAATTCCTGCACCATGAGGATGTATCGGTTTATTAGCCAGGACAGGGTTATGGAGCTTCCTGGCATGTGCATATATAGAGTTGATTGCTTTGATATAACCACAAGGAGTTTATTAATTCGCACTAACATCCATAATTACATTGTGAGATGGATAGATGCATAATAAAATTGTTAATAGTCTATAATTAATAAGTTGACGTTTGACTGCCCAAGAAATTGAAATTGCTTTTTAATCAGATGATTAGTTGCTAATACATTGACTGCAATATTTATTGTTCAGAATATACAGGGAGAGTGTGAAATACTCGCAAATATTAAAAACTATAACAAGAGCCCTTATATCTCTTATATTAACAATTATTTAGATGATAAATCGCAATTTTAACATGTACAAAACAACCGTGTGCATTTAGAAATGATTCCGAAGCATTTCAAAATGAAGATCTCCACCATTTAATAATTTTGATGCTGAACAAATAAATGTTCATAAGAAAGTACATTATTACCTTATTACATAATTAAACTAGCATATTTATGGAAGTATTTTGTCCTAGGAACATAAACAACACAGCCGCGAGCTATTTTAACAGAATTTGGAAACCTTTCAGACCAAAGATGTAGGTACCTTTAGAGAGTTATTTTGTGTTTATTTACTGTAAATTAATACCAATAAATGTGTTATGATTTTAATTCAGTGATTCGATCTGTATATAACTTTATCATTATCCAATTGAGCATAGAAGATGTGCAATTTAAAAAAATATTTTCAAAAGAAGGTTGGAAAGTAAAAATCGTTTTACTAATAATTTGATAAATTGTCCTAATTTTTGTTCAAACTAAATAATTTTGCAACTCCTGAGATGATCCAATGCATTTTTGACCGACTTCCCAAATGGAGGTGGTATAGAATTCGACTGTATGTCTGCATATATTTTTTGATGGATGTTCGCGACTTTTGCTTAGTAAACGTGCTCCGATTTTGATGATTTTATTTTTCATTTCAGTGAAGAGTATTGAGAATGAATCCCATCAAAGAAATATTATATAGGCCCATCTCCTCAAATACTTCCCCCAAATGGGGTGGTCGGTGCAATTTTTCCCGCAAATTGAAAATCCGAGACAGCAGAATTAAAGAAAATTCCATATCCGGAAACGTTTGAAGTGGACATTTTTTAAAATAATCATTATCCGCGTTACAGTCTGAAATATGTGTTTCATCTATGTGGAAGGGGCAAGTTTTTCCGAGAATCTAAAACTCGATAAATATTGGAAAATCAGACAGGTTGAGTTACAGAAGTAAAGTTGAGATCTCTACCTAATAACAAGTACAAGCTAAGCCTTATACATGGTAATAGGATAAATACTATCTTCTCTGTTATTAGTGAACGTTCAACAATTTTGATGACTAATAAAAAAATAATTATTTCTTACAAAAAATTGGACCAACTTTTTTAGTTGGTGCACTGAAAAATACAAAATAGTATTAATTCTATTGGTGCTGGTACTTTTGGAGTTAATGCCTACGACACAAATTCAAAAATACTGGTACCAATAGAATTAATATTACTTATTTTGTATTTTTCAGTGCATCAACTAATAAAGTCGGTCCATTTTTTTTGTATATGCTACAGATCTCTATAATGAGAGAATTTGTACTGATTCCCTTCAGGCTCACCCAATAGTTACTATCGTTAACCAAGTCTCATGCAGATGGGACAGACGGTACTTCATTAGGTACGATTATTATTATTATTACCTTATACTATTTTAAAGTATGTTTCTAGAATTGTACTGAACATGTTGGAATAGAGGTGATTTAAAAAATTCGTATTCACCTATGTATGATTAATAACACTTCATGATAGAGGGTCGTCAAATCTATTCATTTTATTCCCACAGTTGGAAATACATTTTCGAGCTAAAAATTATTTTAATCTGATTAACCTGTATTATGCTTCACAGACGTTTAACTTGATAATTCCAAATACATTGTTTTATACACTAATCGCGATTCTCAATGAGATTGTCGTACATCATTTTTTTTTATTAAATGTGTGTGGTTGAGATTAGTTGATAAATCATATTCTGAAAAAAAATTCTTGACAGAGTATATCCCCAAACGAACATCTCGGAACATGATAATTTCGATACGCATCTTGAAAGGGTCCAACGCTTTCTGTTTACCGGAATATAACAATTTAGACTTCCAAAGAGTAAGCTCCAATCCGGAACCTCTCAGCATCCGGCTAATGGACTTGCAATTATGCGGATGTGCTAGATGAGCTGATAACTTTTTTGGAATGGCGTCGAGTGGAAGGCTTTAGCGCCGGCTCTATTTGTTTCTTATATCAACTCGAATCAATATCGTTAACATGGCAGGAAAGCTAACAGGAAACTATGTGGTCAAAACAAGCATATACAAACATTTGGAGCCAATGAATAAGTCTCTCATCGATGTAAGTTTCCCACTAATCAGTATGTTTTGGCAGGTTTGGAAAGATTTATTCCAACTGGACTTTTCCCTCACATCAAATTCTAATCTACCTCCTCAATTCACGTTACATAGTGGAATGAAAATTGAATCGAAATTGTGCAAACAGACCTTATAATCAAAATTAAATATTTACACTGAAATGTTTCTAATTATTTTGAATCGTTTTCCAAAGGTTTAAGAGCGACTTCTTCACTCTCTGACGTCAAAAAATATCCAAAGGAGAATGGACTCCATCAATCACTTAGAGTTGTTTGCAATACCTCCAAATATGAAGGATATGTGCTGTTGTCCTGATTGGTTTTTGATTATGTTTCTTTATGTTAAGATTGCTGCCAATACCAGCACTAGCATTTTGATAATCGAATGGTTTTGTTGATTTATTGTGATATATTTTAGAACTCCGTCAAGTTAATGACCAGGAACGGTCCTCATTATGGCGCTAGTAGAAATAAAAGAGTTTCTTATTACGAAAAATCTCATTCAAAATAATATACTGGCTAAGAGATTACTCAGTATAATATACTTTGATTTATAGAGAAGGTGGCAAAATAATAGAAATAAATAGTTCATAGTAAGGCGCCCCATTATTTTAATGATTACTTGTAAAATTTTTGTGAGGAAATAGGTTTCGAAGAGGAGCCTAACTTTTTCCTTTGCACAAAGTGTTAACAAATTAATCAGGCTTGGCCTACTGGACTATTGATGCAATTTTTGATAAACAATTATTTTCTTTAGTTAAATCTTGAGATAATAGAGTAATGGAAAGTAGTATTAAATTTGAAGGCATTCAGTTTTTTACGATTCATATGCCATAAGCAATAGTCGAATAATAATTATAGAATATAAATGCATTTGTTAATGAGCAGCATTATCTAGTCTATGTCAATTAGTTTTCATTGACCAAAGTTTAGAATTCCACAATAATGTGAAGCAACTCACTGGTAAAATCTCCTCGGGATGTTATGCTATTAAAGTCATATCTAAGGATTGGGGTTTAGCACAGCCAAAATGGCTTATTATGCACTCATTGACTCTCAGTTACGTTATGCAATACCGTTTTGGGGAGCCTGCTGATCAACTCTTGTCAAAACATTGCTCATACTCCAAAAAAGGGCTCTAAGGTATGTATGTAACCTCAAAACACGAGAATGTTGTAGAACCTAATGATACACTAAAAAACGTGAGAAAGAATTTTTTACTAAAAATAGGAACGGATGTTATTAGTTGGAGCACTGAAAAATGCTTGTCTTGTGTCTTCTATGTATCTAAATATAACTGCACAAATTCTAAATTAACGGCACCAACCGAATTATTACTTAGCACTTTTCAGTGAACCAAATGATAAAGTTGGTCCTTGTTTTTGTGAAAGAAGCTTTTTACAATAACATTTAACTTTATTGTTATTGCTGCTCAAGCACATCAGACCAAATGAGAGGTCCTTCAGTATTCATAAATATATAAGAAAAATATTTTGATTATTTTTTCATGGGAACATCACTTATTATACGATTTAATGTTTCTTAAATTAAATGTGCTCAATTTTTTTATTTTTGAATCAGTACAACTATAATTTTACTTGTTCTAGAAATAATATTGAATTAATAGTATTATAAGACATTCAGTGAAAACAGAAACAGAAACAGAAAAGTTTTCAAATTTCCAATAATGGAATTAACTTAACTTAACATAACTAGTATGTCTGATTCATAAACTCACAAATATATTTTATGGTCATTTTATATTTGATGATCTCAAGTTATATTAGAAACAAATTTGAGCCGAGAGCGTCATTGAAAAGCTCTTGAGTGATAAGAAAATTATTGTAAGGGTGATTCAGGAGGAAATAGAAATATTTTTAGGATATGTCTAGGAAGTCAAAATAAGCTCGGATTTCTATTTGCTCCATACCCACAGATAGATTGATAATTTGTTCGGTCCTTTCGTGTTAGATGGGCTCCTTACTGTCTCTACATTTTCACATCATCTAGTCTTTTGGATATTCCACCACGTAGGTATTATCTTACATGTTGAAGCGCCTCTCATTTTACAAAAAGTGAGTAAAATTTTCCGAATACCTATTTCGGCGATCGCCTGGATTGTTTTTAGGGGCCACCGAGACCACGGATCTCACTCCCCTAGATTATTGTCTTCGGGGATGTATGAATGAATTCATTAGTTCATGCCTAGTGGACCTAAGGGATGCGTTACTATAGATCGCATTTTTAATGTTGCAGCTTCATTAAAGCGTCATCGTTTGCTTAAATTAGCCGCTAGAAAATTAATAGACGCGTAAATAAGTGTGTCGAAGTAGGAGGTGATGTTTTAGAGAATTTGTTATGACTTAATGCTGTTTGTTTATAATTATTTGTTTAGTTCTGTTAGTCTTGTATTTTTTTAGATTACAAATATATGTTATTTCAGTGGTAATGTTTAAGTAGGCGCCAAATCTCTTCGATCTACCCATAACTGATACTGTTTTTTTAACTTTTGCACAACTTCAAAATAATAATGAAGATTGTTACTATTTTTCATTGCATTGCCCAGTGTTTTATAGACAGTTGATTATATTAACTGAATCTACAAAAAAAGAAGGAAAAATCTGTTATCTCACTACGTGAATAATATGCCCACCTTCTTAGGTATATGACGTTTACGAACTAATATGTGATTGGCATAATTACATTTTATATACATAAGGTGTGGACAAAGTGAAAATTAATTATAATATGTGTTACGAATACATTATTTTATAGATATTTATGTACCAATAGCATTAGGTCGATGATAATGCCCTGAGGATTTGTACGTTGTCCGAGAGTAAATACTCTATTAATTAAATTTCTCTGACATACTAGTTAGTTATTGGGCCACAATATAAATCTAATCATTTTATCTTAGTAGCAGTAGTAATAGAGGTTCCCGTGTTGAAGACAAAAACAGGCGTCGCTGACCCAGTTTTCTCATGGACAGTAAAATTGACTTTAGCAGTGTCATGTAGTATAAGGTTTATATTTTCTCAAAGCCAAAAATGGCATCAGATTGGCGTTTGTTTGATTGGAAATTACCGCGGTACGATTTAGAGGTCAGGCCTATCATTCCGCCATGAAGCTTGTGTTTTAACTTCCTTTATAAAGTAGACGGAAAAAGCAACAAGAAATTTGCTACCAAGGAAAACGAGAGATGATAGAGAATATGTCAAATCAATAAATTGGATGTTAGAAAACTCAGGGTATTTATAGAACGTATTTACGAGATTGTGCTGCGTGGATACTTCGGATATCTCCCTAAAAAAAATTCTCCGAGTTCCTTCTGGAGCCAATATTCAATGGTAAAGAAGTCTTTCTTAGGGATAAATAAGAATATTAACATCGCTAGTTACCATACCTTAAGCGAATAATTGATGTGTTTCAAAACTATAACAGCCATGTCCATAAGGGCCATAATGCACGGGCATGAAGAAATTAATATGTATTAAATTATGGTAAGCTATACATACATATTGCAATTTTTAACACTGTGCTAAACGTTGTGGGGTGAGTTCACTTGTGTAATACTCCAATATTCGCACTTTGCTATCAAAACTTTTATTTTCAACAATCTGTACGCCACCATCCGTAATATTGCAAATGTCACTACTTGTCATCTTTACAATCTAAACTGTCACCGTCTTTACCGTCAAACTCACAATACTGTGACAAACTGTATCTTACATATACGGCATGTTCCTAAATACAAGCCATTAGCCTGGCCAGGCTTAAATAATGTCATCAGTCAATGTCATATTCCTATATTGAGACCGTATATCTGTCAATTTTCGACGGCCATTTTAACCCTGGCTAGTCTAATGGTCTGTATTTTGGAACCGCCAGATAGTTTCTGGAAGGTTTGAGAATAAATCTACTAATTCTAGATCTAATCAATTAACAATACATGAACTAACTATAGCAAATAAGGAAATAGAACAAATACATACTACAACGAACAATAACCGTTAGTCCATGATAAACTATCCATGTTACAATATCGTGGATGATATCATACCCAAAACCCATGAGCCGTGTTAATAAACAGTTAACTTCAATTTTTATATATTTCCTAATTTTGTATCTTCTATTCTTCATGGTGGAGTCTCAGGTCCCAAGATTAATATGGTTGAGTTTAGTCCTGAGCTAACTTAAGCCGTTGTATCGTAGATTTTAAATAAAAGAATTGTTAGATTTAAGGAGTCGGTAAAATCGAGAGAGAGAATAAAGTGAGTTGTCAGAAATACGGAAGCTTCCAATTATTAACAATCATCCATACCTTGGTGGCATGATTCACTTGCTGCATTGCATTCGTTCCAATAACAATCATCCCCTGAGTCCCAGTCTCTCTCCATTTCCATCACCGTTCTGCGGGGATTTTCGATGCATCGTGCTTACTCGGTCATACTCGCACTCTCTGTATGTAGCCCATCCTGGCTAATTAATCGAAGGGAATTTGCCGCTAAATTTATGGCGCTGCAAATGTGCATCCGTTTTTTATTGTTTGACAATAACGGCAATGTCTGTCGCTGGAGTCGGCTTTATGGCTTCTATAAATAACTGCAAAAATTCGTATCAATCAAGAGCTCCCGACACAATTACAGATATACATGCAAAAATGTATTCGCAGCTTTATTTTCACCATTTTTGGGGGAAAGTGGTACACTTTTTCGATATTTTGAATATGGTATTTTGTGACGGCGCAAAGGCTAGGCCATAAGCCATTAGTTGAAATCTGAACGAAAAATCGAAAACCACTGGCTGCATATTTCAATACCACCAATCGACGTCGTAGATTTAGTGGAGGTAGATTTTTTTAAATTACAAGTGTAAATTGCATCACGGCATAACATTAGAAAAACGTAACTAATAGTTATTGAACTAATATGTTGGTGAGTAAAGCTTAGCCATTTAGAAATATCCTTAGACATTCACTACACACTCAAAAACCTATTAGAATTCTTAAATTTACAAATCGTTGATAAAGAAGTTATACTATGGTCTGCTCTCCCCTAAATGCTAGGCCGCTGATTCTGTTTATAGTGTAATGGTGCATCAGGGCGAAATAAATTCATTGATAGACATTTTGTTATATTTTAAATTTTTATCAGAGATTTTTAATCAACAGTATATTATAGAAGCCAATAAATTTGGGTTATGTTTTCGATATTTTATCAATTTTACATATATGGATTGTTTGGAACTATATGAGCCAAATGTAATTTGTGCAAGCTTATCATTGTATCAGAAAGTAATAGAGTCATTTGATAGAATCAGAAGATAATCTGTTCTCTATTCATTTATCTAGGTGTCTCATGATGATGGAGTCCTTATAAGTTGGTGATTAGGGATATTACAAATTTAAAGTGGAAGAAGGAGGAGGCAATATTAGAATTTACTTATTTTCTCATGCGGCCAGCGAATGTTTGTCTCTTTTTCAAGGAATAAACAATGTTGAACTATGGATCTGCAATAGAGTGTACAATAACAAAATTACCTTGATGTTGATGTATGATTATTATACTTAGCTATGTGAAGAAACATATTACGGAATAAAGCTATGTTCAAATTTATAACAAACTAGCAAATACTGATATACAGCCGGAAGATTGACTTATAGGGCCACCATGATCGGATTGTTGGTAATTTTACAACAGAGGGATCTCTACCATATGGATGAGTTTTCGGGAATAGGGTACTTTGATGAAGAGGGTACTTTGATTGGGGAAGGTACTAACCCGTCAGCATGTGGACTTCATCTCATTCGCATCTCTTATGCTCTACTATTTCGGTGGGTACAATGTGAAGAAGTATATATTTTTTTATCAGCGTCACATTTGCGGAAGGCTAATTAGGCATGTGAATTGACTTGTTGGGATGGAATATAAATGTTAAAGGTTGAATACTTTGGTATCTTGAAGTGGGATGTGTAGCAACACAATTTGATGTTGATTAATTTTCAGATTATTTATTGCATTGTCATATCTATGTTCATCAGATGCGTCGAGATTACCTGACATAAACTCAAATACTTATCGTAAGTGCACGTTTTGTACTTATCCCCAATGATATGATGATAGATAGATAGATAGATATTTCATTCAGTCATATGTAATAAGATAACAGAAGAAATTAACAACATAACCCCTGAGGTCCTGCAAAATATTGTACGAGAACTAAATAATTTGTTTAGAGACTATCTTCCAAATACAGCCGTGTGTCAGTATTAACAACCTTAAAAGTAAAAATAAATAAGATATTTGCGGAGTACCTCAAGGTTGGTTTGGGCGTTTTTCCTTTAGAACGTGGATAAAACCTTCTGTACCGAAAACTCTTAGATCATCCAATTCTGCTTGTTTGTTGTACCACAATTCATAGGATGTTTTGAATGCAACTGTGCTCGTTTCAGTATGATTCAGCACATGGACGGCCAAGTTTAATGCCTCCGCCCAAAATTTCTTGTCCATCTGCTTTGAATCAAACATTGTTCTTGCCGACTCGACGATCGTTCGCATTTCTCTTTCCGCACAGGCATTTTGTTCCGGCGTGCATGGCACAGTCCGCTGATGTTGAATTCCAGCTACTTTGAAAATCTTCAATTCGTTGTTGGCAAATTCTGTACCGTTGTCAGATCTGATAATGCAAATGCTGTGACCATACTCCTTACACATTTCCCTGCCACTTCAGACTTTTGTTTTATGAAATAGACAAAATGGAAATGTATTCATAAAATCAATATTTCGAACCTGAAGTAACTTTTTCACGTGTGTTGCATCCTGGTGTCCAAGTCACTCGTGCCATGAGCGAAGCAATGCTTTCTGAATTGCCACGTTTGCTGAAAGCTCCTGTTCGGTCCGTTGTTCATGTTCAATTTGTATCCATGGCCCGTTACTTTTTCCGATGAGAACAAATTTCTCATCAGTTCCGGCACGAACAAGACTTCCATAACCCGTTTGCGGATCCATTTACATGCAAAAATGCTGATATCGTCTCTACCCTGAGCAATAATCTGTTCACCTTTGCCAACTGTAACTGATTCAGCGATCTCATCCAAAATCCAAGTATTATTGTCATCACTTGTTGCCGTGTATCACATGGAAGCGTCACTTGAACTTTCTTCCTGCTTTCGTCTTAATTTGTTCTGTTATTCTGGATAATCGCGTTTCCAATGGCCGCCTTTCCCGCATTTAAAGCATTGCCCTTTTCGCTTGTAGTTTTTATTCGTCATTTTGTTGTTGTCACTTGACAAATTTCACCCTTTGTTCTTTCTCTTTGGGAAAGTCCGCTTGACCATCAGCGCTTCCACCTCACCAACTTGGCTCTGTGAGTTGAGATGTATTTTCTCCGCTAATATTCGCTCTTTCAGGTTTGTGAGCGCCGGTCATCCGCGCTCGTTGATTCCTATGCACTATTGAAATGATTGTAATCGATAGGCATCGTGTTCAAAATTTTAAAAATGATATCCTTCTGATCTCTCAACTGTTGTACAATAATAATAATAATAATAATAATAATAATAATAATAATAATAATAATAATAATAATAATAATAATAATAATAATAATAATAATAATAATAATAATAATAATAATAATAATAATAATAATAATAATAATAATAATAATAATAATAATAATAATAATAATAATAATAATAATAATAATAATAATAATAATAATAATAATAATAATAATAATAATAATAATAATAATAAGTCAAAACTATGTGAAACCTGAAATCCGTCCGCATCGTTCCTATCATCATTTCAAGTGCTGGCCTAGTACCCACCACCCTAAGAGAGGACCTGGCGATACTACATCTGAAGCCGGGAATCATTTCGAACATGCAGAAGGCAATCATCATAGATACCTGCCACACAGTTCGCAAGTTCATCCAATGAGTTGCTGATTCCAGCCGGACCTAGGTCTCTGGACCAGAACTTAAGAAAACCCCCGCACCTGCGTGAAGACAACCATCATAATAATAATAATAATAATAATAATAATAATCAGAATATTAATAATAATTTTTTTTTTGTTGAGGAGGGAAATGCATTTACGCACACTGTACGATTTGGAATTTCGTACAGTAGTGCAGGGCTCCCGGCTGCTCAAGAACTTGAGGTCTGACGGACTTCCTGCTAAAAACCCCCTCTTCTCCGAAGGCACTAACCTGAGACCGTTTGACACATTATCAAGGTTAGGCCAAAGTTGTTGGCTCTTTGAGTTCGTCGTCTTTGTCATCTACCAAGTTTAGGGCCGATCAAGATCAGCCTTTTTGGCTTTAAGCAATGCTTCCGTGAAACGGATCACCTGGTTCCAGGAGTCACTGTCACGAAGCATAACCTTCACCAGAGTATCCGGGTCAAATGTTCCGATCCCAGCCATTAGTGAGGATCGTCGTTCGTGCCACTTACTGCAGATAAAGAAGGTATGCTCTGCGGTATCGATGACGCCCGGGCAATAGAGACATTCAGCACTCTCTCCCCCATCTTGTGGAGGTAATAACGAAAATACCCATGACCCGAAAGAAGTTGGGTCAAATAGTATCCCACCTCTCCGTGTTTTCTTTCAGCCCAAGGTCTAAGTTCTGGTATTAACCTTGAGGTCCATCGCCCCCTTGTTTCCTCCTCCCAGCTGGCCTGCCAGTAGGTAAAGGTGCGGTCTCGTTCTTCAGCGGCAGTAGCCCCTCTGTCATTTTCGTGCTTTCTTCTGTAGATGGCCTGTCGTTCACGAGCCAGAAAATGAATAGGAACTATTCCAGCTATTATCAGAATAGCTGGCTCGGAAACGGTGCGGTACGCAGAAGCAACTCGTAAAGCGCCCAGTCGTTGGACTCGTAGGAGCTGGTTGCGGTAGCATGTCTTGTTTAGGACATGTGCCCAAATCTCCGCTCCATACAAGAGGACTGAGTTAACAGACGAGATGAGAAGCCTTCGCCTGCTAGGACGTGGGCCGCCAACATTGGCCATCAGCCTACTGAGGGAACCTATGGCTCTGGCGGCTTTGTCTGCAGTGTGTTGAATCTGTTCCCTGAAAATCATCTTAGTGTCGATCATCATCCCAAGGTATTTGGCTGAAGGTTTAGTTTGGATTTCAAAATTATCTACATGCATTGGGATAATTGTTTCTATACGTTTCTTTGTAAGAACAACAATTTCTGTCTTGCTGAGAGCCAGCGAGAAACCGTGATCATGCATCCACCTGTTAATCCTTCGCATGACTTGGTTCAGCTTAAGCTGTGCTTGGTCCGTATCTCTAGCTGCAATGAGAGCAGCAACGTCGTCTGCGTAGCCAACAAGGCAAGTCTCGTCAGGCATCTCACATCTAAGCAGACCGTCATACGAAGCATTCCATAGGTCTGGTCCAAGGATTGAACCTTGAGCTGCTCCAGAAGTGACGGAAATTTTCTGTTGTCCTTCAAGCGTGTCGTAGAGTAGAAATCGGTTCTTCATGTATGAGTCGATCATTCGAATAAGGTATAAGGGTACACGGAATGATTGCTCAAGTGCCGATAACATATTTGTCCACCTGACGGAGTTGAAGGCATTGCGGACGTCTAGGGTGACCAGTAGAACTACTCGTCGTGACCAATGGTTGTGGTTTTCTGCCTTTTGTACCGCGTCAACTACTTCCTGGATAGCGTCCATGGTCGAGTGACCAGGCCTGAAGCCGTGCTGGTGTGCCGATATGTCGCCGGCAGCTACAATGGCATGGTTTATCCGGGATTTCAGCAGTTTTTCGATGACCTTGCCTGTGGTATTAATAATAATAATAATAATAATAATAATAATAATAATAATAATAATAATAATAATAATAATAATAATAATAATAATAATAATAATAATAATAATAATAATAATAATAATAATAATAATAATAATAATAATAATGTTGTAAGTTCAGCAGCTTCCATTGTTTGGCGCATCTGGAACATCCACATCGACCTGTTTTGGATGCCTTGCAATTTTTCAATGTCTACTCTACTACTGCGGGGGTGATATGAAGACCAAAGGGCATTTCAGAAGAAAATGCCGTTTGGTGACAATTTTCTTTATCTTTCTATCTCAATGATTATAATTACACATTTATTGATAATTTCAAAGGCATACATACTGGAAAGAAACGATTAAAGTTGAATTTACTTGAGTCATTAACTAACGTAAACATTCGGTAATCGACTTAACTACCTAAGGTCAGCTTCTTACTATATATATAATAACTACCTTATTAGTATATAATAATAAGTCATTTACATTTGTGTCTATCATCCTTATTATTTAGGTAGGCACTTATCTTCTTTGAATTTAAGGTTAGATGAGCCATCAATGATGTCTTGCCAAATCGCTTATGCTCATACAAACTGACGCTAGTGTTTCTAATCAAATGGCAGACTACAAAATCGTGATTTAAAAGGTTACCTCTCCATAAAACAAAAGAAGAGCTGTTGCAGGATCGGAACGACAAACGAAGAGAAAGCGACACAGATCATCCACCAATTTGAATTACGGTCTGAATTATCAGATAAGGACAATAGCGTTCCAATGGGAAAGTAGAAATGAGCTGGAATGAGAAGAAAATTGCTGGAGAGCTTAAAAGAATATATGTTAGCTAGACAGCACAAAATAATAGAAAAATTGCCTTATCAAGTGAGTTATTATTGTTGACGTAGTTTTTTAAATAAAATTTCCGAAGATGATTTTCTTGATATTCTTGTTGATATCTCAAATGACAATGGAATTGTTTTCGAGAGTTTAATTCTTGTAACATTCACTGAATCAAAAAAATCTCAAATATATTATGCTCGAAGAGTTCTTTTATTGCTGAACGATAATAAGTTTTATTTAGAAAATCTTTTTTGATGAGAAGAGGACGTTTCAATAAATTTGCATTTCCACATGTGGAGGACACATCCATGGCCAGGAAAGATTATATTTTTGCTATTTTGCCTTTCTGCCTATCTCCGTGCATATCAAGGATAGCACAAGAGTAAAATCTACGTTAATTTTGCAAAACTCGTTCGTTGATTGGAAAAGTTTGCATCAAATCATCTGCTAATTTTTTATTTTCATTGATAACTAGAATGTATCTCTATTCAGATTATTAAGGTCCTTTGTTCCATCGGTCAATAAAGGTTAAAAATATATAACATTTGCTTATTTACTGGTTTTTGGATATGCCGCCGTATTTTACCCAACTCATACCCGAAACAGCTCCTTTGATTGGGTACCTACTTTCGGCCACTTTTCCAAAATAAAATTAATTTGCATATTCATGAAATGATATAGACTTTTTGTATTCAAATTGAACAAGTTAAGTTGCAGATGTAAGATTGAGGAATTCTTCGATTTTCAGAATGATATGTGGTTCTTTCAAATTTTCTGTCTAAACCTTAACATGCCGAATAGTCTCCAGTCTCCCCTACAGCATATTTTCTAGCTTTTTGCAATTGAAGCAAACAGCCTTAACCATGCCAGCGTCATCAGTTTTCTTCTAAGCAATTTTCCAACGCAGAGCTTCAGTTTCCCATTAAATCGAGCTTGGGAGCCCTGCAGTTGACATTTTTTGCGTAATATGATCCAATTTCGAAGCTCGATAATGTTGCCCTAACGAGACTAATTATAGTGTTCTAATTAATCAACGTCTAAGACCGACATTGGCGTCGAGCCTTTGGCGAAGAAGCATTGTACGTGAAGGATGAAAGTGCAGCAGCACTCGTTGCCGGATTGACGTTGAACGTGCCAGAGCATAAAGAGCTTAAAGCTGGAAAAATCAAATTTGGCGTTTTCAGCCATTTTTTTCAATACAGCTAATAGCTGACAATAACGAGATATGATATCAAAGCTGCCTCTAGTAAGTGCTCCCGGTTTGATGGCAAGTAAATACAATAGAAAAAATAATATGTGTAGAGTGTACATACCTCAAAGTATAAATCATATAAACAGACGAGAAGATTTAGTTAGAAGAAAACTATTGTTCACATAATAACACCAATTATTCTATTTAGTGAATTATCGAACTAGACGTCAACTATTTTTCTTTAAATCAAGGAATAGATCGTAGCAGGTAACGTTTAAATTGGACATTTTTAAAAATAATCATAGGTTTCCGAGTTAGCTTCAGCAGGTATAGTCTGAAATATGTGTGTCTTCGCAGATGTAGTGGGGGCATTTTTTCGAAAATGAGACAGCCAAATTGAAGAAGAAATTATGTGTAGCAACATTTAAATTGGACATTCTTGAAAAAAATATGGCTTCCAAGTTACAGCAGTGGTAACGTCTGAAATATGTGTATTTCCCCGATATTTTCATATCTCTGAAACTATATATATACGTATTACCTTCTTTCGTGAACGTTGAAGGATTTTGATGATTAATGTTATACTCAAAAGTGTGAAATGATTTTTTTTACAAAAAATTGGACCGATTCTATCAGTTGCTGCACTGATTAATACAAAATAATATTAATTTATTATTGGTTCTGCTACTTTTGAAGTTAGTGCCAAAAGTTGTCAATCAAACTACAAATTCTAAATTATCATTACCGCTAAAATTAATATTATTTCGTATTATCCAGTGCACCAACTAATAAAGTCGGTCCAACAGTTTGTAAAAAAATATTTAGAAAATCTCCCACTCTGTAACTTTGAAGCCGATTAAGTTAACGGTTTTCAGAAATTGTCTTTTCTTCAATTTTGCCGTCCCAGATTTTCGATTTCCAAAGCAATAACACTATCTACCCTATCTACATTGGAGTGAATTATTGCGAAGAAAAACATTTTCTATTGGCATCATATCTCAACATTTGCTCCTCTTTCCAATGACTAAAATAATCTCATCAAAATCGCAGCATAACTGCTATGCGAAACACGCGTTTATTAGAAACAAAAAACCAAACAATACAGGTGATTTGTAGTATATCTCCGTCGTCTCAGTGAAGACGGTCAGAATTAAAAATGTAAATTTAGAAATGAGATCTAAGTGTAATAAAAATATGTTAATTTTGAATTCGTTCTATATTCTAATCGATTAATACAAAGTTTACTAGATTCTTAGGAATAACTGTTGACAGTAAGCTTAAATAGGCTGATCAAGTAAGTAGTAACTATAAAAAAACTACGTATTGCCTTCTATGCTAATCTTAAGATGAGGGCATTGCAAAAATATATAATAAATTGTTAATTAATGTCAGCGACAGCTAATATACATGTTTTCAAGAAACTATAAAACTGCAAAAATGTATACAGTTATTTACTTAACCAAAGACTTGACGTAAGTGCTGCCGAAAGTGTAACAAGTGATATGACTAAGGTCACGAAAAGTCTCGACGAAGGCGACATGGACCTAATATACAAAAATATCCTAAGGTAGAGAAATACTTACTGTATGATGATGATGAAGAAAACGAGAGGCCCCAACAAAACATACAAACAGCAATCAACCCAAGACCATCTGATGCCGAACAATCGGAAGGATACAAAGATATGCCTGCCAATCATCCAGCACCGTCAGGAATTCAACAACCTCCGTCGATAGAACTGAATCCAAAGTGAAACTTGCTCTATGGAACAGAGTACTTTAAAACCTACGGAATTACCAAGGCCACAGAGAAGCAGAAATCACACGTGATAAAGTTAATCATCTCAATAATTTCCCTTTATTTCAAAAGGGGGAAGTATGTCATATCCATAGATATAGATTTATTGTTTATATTTATTTTGATCAAACTTGGTTATATATAGAATAGTCAACTGAAATATTACTGGTTGTCACTTCTTCTTACAAAATAAAGTATGTGGTGGCATTAGGGATGCTGCGAGACTGGTCTTGGTCTTGCTGCAAGACTTGCGAGACTTGCAAGACTCTTGCAGTTCCGTAACCAAACAATAAATTTGGAGGAAACATATTTTTTTGCTCAATGATTAGATAAGAAACGGTAGTAAATTAATAACCTAATTAATTTAATCTTTGAACTCCCATATTATCGAGCTTTATTTTAAAGAATCTAAATATATTGAATTAAAAATTGTTGGATGAAAACCGAGTTTATTTTACCCATCTAAGATTTCTGGATTTCAAAAAATTCTGAAATACCCTATACCGTAATTTCAACCCTTCTAGGATTTCCCTTAACGTGCTGTTTTCAAAGAATCCCGACAGTTCGTAGCCAGGGGAAGGTAAACTAGAAGGTTTTTTATTTTTATTATTTTTTCTATCGCGCAGAATGTTTTAAGCAAATATCTACAAATCTGATATCTTTTTGATGAAATTTATCCAGCAGCCACTTTTGAAGATTTTTGAAGTTTTAGATGGCTCTTATTTTGTTTTTTTTTCGATTATGCTCATTAACTAACTCAACTGAGATATTCACACGACTGATTTTTGAAATAGATACCTAGTTTTATAAATGCGCGTATTAACAAATCTCAAGCTGTTTTGAGTTTTTTTCTAAAAGCTCTATACAAAAGTTGAAGTTAGTTTTATAAACCAGAAATACTTTTAATCGCTTTCACTCAATATCCACTCTGAGAGATTCGTTCTAAAAAAAATGAGTGCTCATTTTCGACGGATGATACCCAGAAAGCACAAGCAGACTAAGTCGCGCCAGTAAGATACGACTCACATATGTGAATGGTGATTATTAATTTATAAACTTTATTAAGCATTACGAATCTAACTTGTCCTTACTTAATTCTACGCACCTAGTTTTATTCTCATTACTTATTCTAGAATGGTTTGGTACCATTACAATACCAGGCGTATTTGTTCTGGACAATGAAATTTTTTTATACGGTCGATATTTATCCATTTCATATGATAATATAATTATAGATAATCTTATAAGATTATGAATTACATACCTCCCATACATATTGCAAGGTTCTTTTTCATTTGAATTAAGCAAATAGGGTTTAGAATCCCAACAACTTTTCACACTTATAAAAACATCAAAATTTTTGCAAGAGTCTTGCGAAGTCTTGCTTGTCTTGCAGCAAGACCAAGACCAATACCAAGACTGTATATGCAAGGCCAAGACCCAAGACCAAGACTAAGGATTTGATGCAAGACCAAGACCAATACCAAGACCATATCGGTCTTGGTCTTGATCTTGCCTTGCGCATCACTAGGTGGCATCGTCAGCATCACTATATCTACTGCCTTAGCTAACCTAATTGCTTCATAACTAAGATGGATTTCGTGGTTGTCTAAGATAAATACCTTAACATGTTCAATGAAGTATTTAATAATATTATTGTTTTTATTTCATTAAAATCGTTAAACTAATTAATTGTGCCTTACGCATATTTTACACTATTTTCTCTGTTCTATAATCAATGCTTGACAGAGGTCCATTAAGGTAGCACAACAAAAGTGGCTTACATAAATAAAATTAGTGTACTAAATTCAAGTATATTTAGTGCTAATCTAATACGCAAAAATAAAATTTATAACCCTTCAATTTTTGAAAATACGGGCAAAACTGCTAGCTTAATATTAAGTAAGCACACTTAAACTGAATATGATGGAATTTGAGAAAATCAGTTTTAATCTCTTCATTTTTGAAATTTATAGGCAAGTGTGCTAGCTTAATATTAAGTCAGCACACCTAAATGAAATATGGAGAAAATTTAAAACTATTCCTTAGGAATAATTTAGTGCTAATTTAGTACATAATAATAACAATAATTATAACTCTTATTTTAAAGAAATTATGAGCAAACTCGTTTGTCATTTAGCTATTCTGTTATATCTTGACAGACACTATACATGACCTGTAACCATTTCAGTATAAAGTGGGAATTCAATAGGCAAGGAGGTATCTTTACTCATCAGGTTGCGTAAACTTTTTATTTATGATAAACCATAGAACTTCTGTTTTGTGGCAACTGAATTTTGAAGAAAAAGCAAAATGAAAGTATGATTTTTTTTGCGGTTCATTAAATTAAAATTTATAGACTCATATAGAAAGGCCCTGAGTTTCTAGCTTCTTTTAGATAGATATATATCTATGTACTTGGAAGTTGATAATGGTATTAGATTTGTTATACTTATTTTATGTTGGTTGTGAAAATTAATATTGTATTTAAATTAATTAATTAATTAAATTAATAATGTTATCCAGTTTAATGAATATGATAAGATCAAACAGAAGAAACTTCCTCGAAAATTAAAGTCAATGCTGGTGGCCCACCTCTTGTTATATCTAAATAATATATGAGTGCCATTCTCCAGTCTTCTGGTAAAACAATTGATTGTCACTATATGGCCTTTAAATCTAGTACCACACAGATGTTTATTGTGTAGAGTCTTACTATGGTTTTGTCATTTTTTTACATTTCACAGGTGATATCATAAACCTTATAATTCATGGACAGCTAATCCTCTATGCTTGGCCGCAAATCGAAGCGGACCAACATACAAGGCTTTAGTGACGTGCTTCAGGCAAACCATGTTCGTAACAACGACGTATATGCGTAGATGCAGACTCTCCAAGTATCTTTGCAGTGAATTCATTCAAATAAGATATAATATTGGTTCATCTTACTTCATGCAAATATTTCAATTTAAAAAATAGCTGAATAAGTCTGTATACTTTGATAATTTCTTAAGATTGGAAATATTAGGATTGTAAGTCTATAATAATTTGGTCTCATTTGCTAACATCTCTAGTAGCGCGTAGTGCCAATAATAATAGAATCAAAGGGTGCTGCTTGAATATGCGAAACATTTTATATATTATATAGTTTGGAAAGGCCGATATATAGAAATAAGTAAAAAATATCTTTCTTGAAACCCTCTAAATATGCACGCATACCATAGATGTTATAGTACCTACTACCTACTACTACACTAGACTTCTGCCATCCACCTGGCTTTAATCAATACGGTCGGTAATGAGTAGGATTGCGGGTTCAGGTTATAAGTAAATTTGTTGTAAAAAATAGCATTTATTTTTCCAAAAATATATAAAAGTTCAAAGTTCAAATAAGTACAGAAAAATTGAGGTAGGTAAACAAAACAATTAAAAGAGGAAAAATGCATACATGTGGCAAGAAATTCCCCAGTGCATACTGTTGAGTATATGCCCACAAATTAGACAAAAGTGTAGTTTGTCCAACATTTCTCACGACTGATCCTTACACATTGCACATACTATTGATTATTAATTATTATTATTAATTATTTCAGCACCACTTTTAATATTTAGCCACAACGAGAACACTAGCATTAGTAGGGATATTTCCACAGATTATTTCGATTTTTCGATGTTAACAAAAACAATGAATACTATGACTTCTGACTATAGAAGATTCTATAGTGTTGGCAGAGAACACTACCTCCAAATTGATAGTCTGTGCTATATTGTATTATTGTATGTGCTTCTGACATCTGAAATATCAGAGTCGTAACTGCCCGTTAAACATCTGATTTGCCTGAACTGTGTCATTCTAGCCTATCATGTTGGGCCTGGGATTTTCTGTCGATTAGCACTCCATGGATATAAGGTCTAAGGGTGATATTCTTAAATTATTGACACTCAGATACTGAATATATGATAAGTATTATTTGAGTACCTACCTATTTGATTATTATTTAAATATATGTAACGATTTAGCAGAAACTTTAATATATCAATCTCTATTACTACACACAAGTGTTCTTATTATGACGTATTTACCCCCAATATAATTAATTAAGCAATTAAATAAAATTAGAAAATTTGAAAGCCAATTGTTCCGATTATTCTTGCCAAAGAAAGAATAAAATTTTTGAGTTATCAATCACTGTTTGTAAATTTCGATTAACCTAGGATAACCTATTAGAAGTTTAGCAGTATCAATAAATTGGACTATAACTTCTACACGGACTTTCATTTGAAGGTTAGAGAAGTTTTCAGATATGAAAATAATTAAAATTTTAATAAATTGTCTCTAGGGCTTTAAGAAACTATAAAATATTACAATTGATAAGACTAAATTTTATATCTTATTAGTGTCCTTCTTGAACTATCTCTATGATGCTACTTATACAATTATTTTAAATGTTATATATTTTCTTATACAGGGTGTTTCATAATATATGCACAGGACTTGAGGATGTGATAGCTTGTCCAAAAATATGAAAAAAAGTTTATATTAACTTACCCTCTAAAATGCACCATTTTCGAGATACAGGGTGAGAAATTGAAAAAAAAATCGTTTTTTGTGAATATCTCCGGAACCGTTCATATTACAGAAAACAGCTTTTGTAAGCATTTTCCACTCATAATAAGCTAAGTTTTTAGTGAGAAAAAAATTTTTGTTAAATTATAAATGGTGAAGACTTTTAAAGAGTAGTGGTTGTTTTTCTCCCCAATTTCTACGACAAAGGAAAAAGTATGGTAATGTTTTCTACACAAAAAGGTACTGCAGGTCGTGAGCTTTACAGTCGACCGTTTTCGAGAAAAATCAACTTTTATGTTGAAAAAACACGGTCAATTTTAGCTTTTATTACTTGGCGTAGAATCTGAGGAGAAATACAATCACTACTCCTTCAAAATCTTCACCAATTATGACTTAACAAAATAAAATTTCTGACTCAAAACTTAGCTTATTATGAGTGGAAAATGCTTACAAAAGCTGTTTTGGAGATATTCACAAAAAACTATTTTTTTCCATTTCAACATTCTGTATCTCGAATATTGTGTGTTTTAGAGGGTAAGTTAATAAGAGCTTTCTTGAATATTTTTGGACGAGCTATCACATTATCATGTCCTGCGCATATATTATGAAACACCCTGTATAATATCAGTAAGTATGATAAATAAAATCAGAAGAGATACATCCATCTATCTCTCACTAGCTACATCTTCATTCTATGGCTACGGAATTCGCAGGTGACAGGTGATATATAGTGTCTGTCAAGACATAACAGAATAGTTGAATGACAAATAAACTTGCTCATAATTTATTTAAAATAAGAGTTATAATTGTTATTCTTGTGTACTAATTAGCACTAAATTATTCCTTACGAATAGTTTTGGACTTTCTCCATATTTCATTTAAGTGTGCTAACTCAATACTAAGCTAACAACACTTGCCTATAAATTTCAATAATGAAGATTTATTATTCTTTTAAATGTCTCAAATTATCACTAAATTATTTACTGAAAATGTTCGATCATATTCAATTTAAGTGTGCTCACTTAATATTAAGCTAGCAGTATTGGCCTTACTTTAAAAAACTTAGGAGTTATAAATTTTATTTTTGCGTACTAATTTAGTACTAAATATATTTGAATTTAGTACACTAATTTTATTGATGTGTGCCACTTTTGATTTGCTAGCTTAGTGGACCTCTGTCAGGTATTGATTATAGAAAAGATAAAAGAGTGTAAAATATGCGTAAGGCGCAATTAATTTGTTTAACGATTTTGATGAAATAAAAACAATAATATTATTATGAGTATGTATGTAGTGCAATATATTGAATGTTTAAATGATTAAGAAACTTAATAAAGTATCAGCAGAAAAATCTTTATTGATTTACTATTTCTGTAAGTGATTATTATATTGTAATGTTTTTCATTTTCTTATATGCCCAACTTTTGGTTATTTCTAATTACTTCTGCCTTATGCTGTAGGTATATGATTTCTTAGATTTCTGTACCACAGTAATGAAAACGGAACCCCATTACTAAGACTCCCCTGTCCCTCCGTTCGTCTGTCAGTGGGCTGTATTTTATGAACCATAAACAGTTGAACTTCAGTTCACTGATTGTGTAGGTATATCTAGTAACGCTATAACAACAAACACAAGTTCATTCCTGATCTACGTGTTAGAATTATTTTAAGGGGAAATACCATGGTTATAGGACCTGGAATATTACTGTAGGGAGAACAGAAAGTATCCATGTTAAGTTGCGAATTTCTATCTTTGGCTTTGTATCAAAAATATTTTTGTGAACTGCTTTCTTGGCATTTTAGATTCCTCTAAACATATCCATACATCGGTAGATAGTAGAGAGGCGAGAATGTTGAAATCCATTGGTTTTCAAATCTTGTGACATTAGAGAAGAAGCAAATGACTGACTACCGTGTGACATGACTGAGCAAACATGGTCCTGAGTATTTCTGTAGCAGTTGAGTATTCGTTATTTAACATGATATGTATTTCTTGCCACATAGAATGCGCGTCTTAGAGTACTAGCATTTTAGTCCATTCTGAGTAAAGAGCTGCAAGTGTACGGTGGACCACAGTTTCTGACAAAAACACACAATTTTTCATATAAAAAAATATTTTTTTTGGTCTATGTAAGACCACCAGACATAACATCTGGTCAGAGAATAAAAGCTACTTCAATCTTGGTAAAAAACATATACAATTCATGTAATTTTTTTGTTTAAAATAAGACGATAAACTAAAAAAGAAAACATAGGAATATATTTTCAAGCATAAATCACAATACTGCAACACAATTTCTCACACAAAAAACTCAAAACATGTTTTAAACAGAAAATTTGAAGGGGGTGGAACAACTTGAAAATTATATCCGGTTTTCTTTTTTCTACAGTAGATAAACAAAATATACTCCAATATTAGCCGTCGATAAAAAAAGTCATGAAAAAATATAAGGCGGAAAATTTACGATTCCCATTCACCGCATTTTTATACTCGTCTACATACCGTAGCCCGAAAAAGCGAGGTGTGTGGTTGTTTATATACATATATGCATATATATGTTCGGCTTTATGTATATGTATACATATAAACCTATATGCGTATATACGATACAGCCTCTATCGCTGCGAACTATCCACTCCGTCATTTTATTTATGGCCATGGGGTCCTTTTTAAATCTGCCTATTGATTTAGCTGGTCTTTGTTTTACGCCATTCCATTTCCTTAGTGTAATGATGTTTTCCCAATGCCAGAAATAACGAAAATAACTCTCTCTTTTGGCCCTATCCTCCTTTTCCAGTTACGTTTCGAATATATATTCCATATTGAATTTTTTTCACGTACCATAGGAACGTGGCCAGAATGGCTGCTGGCGTTCGTGAATGAGGATCATTAACCCGAGAGGCTGCTGTTTGTTGCAGGAAAGGGATACTCTGAAGGCCCTGATGAATATATCTTCCGATTGTAATGGTTTTCAAAGCGATATGCTCGAAAAACACTGCTCGTTGTTTTTGAGAATTGTTTAACAGATCACTAGAGTAAACTATTGTTTTATCGATTTATTTAAAAAATTAAAAAGTTCACTTCTCTATCACTTGAAATCTTGTATTACCTTAAAGCTTAACTAAAGATTGTCTATTCTAAGCTGAGTACTAGAAATAATGGAGCTAATCTTCTTAAATACGGCCATAAAACTCGTTTTTACTCCGTGTTCCTGGAATTTTCGATTTTGAGGTATCTTTCCAATCCCAAATATTATATAATCATACTTGCATTCCATTAAACGGTAACATCCCTCAAAATTAGCAAAAATATAAGTGAAAATAGTAAACCTAAATTCGCGAAAAAGTGAGATTGAACAAACTGATTATTGACTTGTGCATTATATTCAACATTCAAGTGTTAATATCAATATTGCCAACACTGCCAGTAGGTATAACTTTCGCAGCATTATATTATTTTATGAATTCCATTTCAAAGAATATTTGCTTTAGAAATAATTAACGGCAATAACAACTGAGATGTTGGGTGTTGTGGATGCAACTTTTCATAATACATTGAATTTATTCTTTTATTTTTAGTGATTTTTGAAGTGTATTCCAGAAATAGTGAGAATTGTGGTAATAACCTGATATTATCTGAGAATGGTAGGTAATATATGACGTTGTCAGAAATCAGTTTTGCTTTAAAGCAAGCACGTATTTGTAAAAAATATTTTTCTTGTAAATTTTAAACATAAAACTATACCTTTACACACTTAAATTGTCACCCCTTGGTTGATGCTTTCATTATCGAATATATATATATATATATATATATATGTTCAATATCGCAAACGTTATATTCGCAGTTTTGGCAGCATTGGAACTGACAGTTTTTAAGCGTCGAACATACTGCACAAGTCAATCATCGCTTCGTTTAACATTACTTTTTCGCGAGTCTATGTTTACAATCTTCACGCATATTTTTGCTAATTTTGAAGGATGTTAATAGAATTCAAGTATGATTATATACTACTTGGGATTTAAAATTTACTTCCGAATCGAAAATTCCACCTAAAAGTCCTAAGTCCTAGAAGCAACATTTATTTCTTTTTTTCAACACATCATTACAAATAGCGCCTTTCGCCCCACTCTTAATAAAAGTCACACCTACTTTTGCAAACATTTAATTTTGTAGTACTTTTATAACAAAAGCCGCTAAACTAGACGTTTACCTTGGCCATAATTATATGTTCAGCGCGATCGTAAATATGATTTGAAATATATTTCGGCTACATTTTACCAGTACTACGCCAGCCGATCAACTCTCGTGTATTTAAAAACTTTTGATACCGATCGATGTCTTTTTAATTGCATTTTCCAAAAATATAAATATTTAAAGCTTCATATACCACCGTTTTGAAATAACCGCGATATTAAAGTTGTGGAAGTTGATATCTTTGAACCTGACCTCTCTGGATGATCAAAAACTAAATTTAAAATTGCCAAATCTTAATTGTCAAACCCTTAGAATTTCCATTTAATGACTTAGAAATGAATAAACCATATCTATCTTATTCCTCACATCATCTGCGCTATTTTACGTCCCATGCTATGCTCTCGAAAGTCAATATTTAGTATTTCGATATTGACTATTGAGAGCATAGCATATGACGTAAAATAGCGCAGATGAAGTGAAGAATAAAATAAATTAATTTCTGAGCATAGGACGCAACTGCGTTCCTCCTGTTTTCACTCCGCAGCACGTCCTTCACGATGTTTTTCTAGTTCCATGCTGATAGAGGCAAGATTTCTTCTGTGTTCTGCAAACCTCTCACAGTTATAGAATGTATGCAGTGCATTGTCGTTGTATTCGGGGCAGTACCGGCAATTGGGTGTGTTTACCTTTCCGTTTCTCTAGAGGTATTGCCTAAATTAGCCATGTCCCGGCAATAGCTGAGTTAGATATAAGTCTACATCTCCATGCCCACATGTTATCCACTGGTCCAGATTCCGGATCAGTTGGAATGTCCATCGATCTTCCGGTAATAAGATATTACTAGAGCAATAAAAAGCTCGAAAGATAAGAAAATGGTTGGACCAGATCTAGTGCCTGCTGAATTACTCAAATTACAAGACAACAAAAAATATTATGAGGCTATAAAAGCTTTTCAACCAAAATTACAACACAGGAAAATTTCCAACCAAATGGCTTACATCTCTTCTAATCCCACTCCCATAAAAGAGCAACGCAACAAGATGTTAACATCACAGGTTGATCAGCTTGATGAGTCAAAAACTGAAAGTGTTTCTGAAAGTCATACACTACAGAATTTCCACAAAATGCGAAAGCGCTGTTGGATCCTCTCAATTCAGATTTAGTAGAGGTCTCGGTACGAGAGAGGCACTGGTAGCAACCCAAGTGTTGGTTCAGAACTGTTACGATCAGAGAAAAGATGTAGTGATGTGTTTCATAGATTACGAAAAACATTTGACAGAGTGCAGTATCATAAACTCGTTCAAATGATAAGCCAATTTGGCATAGACCAAAAAGACATACACTGTATCGAAAACTTGTACTGGAATCAATCAGCTGCAGAAAGATCCGACAACGAAGTTACAAAGGCACAGAAAATCCTAAGAGGTGTAAGACAGGGATGTGTACTCTCCTCACTCCTGCTTACCATTTACTCTGAAAATATTTTAAGAAATTCTCTAAGGACAACAATACGATATGCAGATGACACCGTCCTGATAGCAGATAATATGAATGACCTCCGACGGCTTCTGGACATAGTTGGAATGCACGGTAGACTTATGGGAATTAACATCAACATAAAAAAGACAAAATTCCTAGTAATCACCCGCAAATTGGATGAGTTCCAGAATGCGGAACTCTCTTACGAGAGCGAAGATAGAGAACGAGTAAAAATGTAAAGTAAACAATCAGGGGACCTGGTTATGTGAAGACTGGTCTTCAGACGTAGAAATCAAATGCCGGATAGAAAAAGCGAGAAGCGCATTTATAAGATTCAAAAACGTCTTTACATTTTCGGCAGTGGCAGTATTGCTAACCAGTTTGAGAGTCTCTGCCAGAACAGTATTTGGTTCAGAAGCCATTGTCTTAGGGTCGCTGTTATTTGCTTCAAGCCTTCGTGAGACAGGTTTATACTCTTTTCTCCAGGACACAGCTCATGCCAACAATGGTCCTTGCTTATACGGATGACTTTATTCAGTTGCTTCTTTGCAGCTTTATGTTCTGCCAATTTTGCAGCTGCTTCCAAAGCGGCTACGAGTGCACTGGCTCCGCCGCCTAAGTAGCTTCCAAATCATTTATAAGGTACTTACCAAGGACATAAGTGTATACAACGACCCATTATTAGAATTATCTAATCCTCATTTAATTTTACTAGGATAGGTACTTACGATTGTCTTGGATATATACAAAATCACATTATTAAACTTATCCACATTTAAATATAAAAATTAATATTGAATTTAGATGACACTGTTTATGCATCATATTAAATTTAAATTAATCGTAATAATATCTACATTAACTCAAACACAATATAATTTTAAATATTATATCCAAACTTTATACCCACAAAGCTACGCTTAGGGAGTTAATGTTATCTTTGCTCCTGCCAGGTCATATTTTTCCTTTCTCGTATTTGTTCGACTAGAATCACTTCTATGGAGACGTCCTTTGTTTGTTTGTTGTTTTCAATATAATATACAAAAATTTTTTTTTGCATTTGCGTATTTGCCAAGATAAAAACAATTACTTTAACAGTGAGGATGTCTATCTTACAAACTTATGATTTTTTTATTTAAAAGAAAATAGAGAAGCGATATATTGTCCATTCACTTAGAGAAAAGGCCCCCTAAGTCACGAAGATGGGCCAAGAGCTGACGTCCCGTCAGTGTCGTCTGGGGTGTGGAACGCAATATCAGAGTTAGGTAAAAAATAACAAAATAAAGCGTTTATTTACATCAGTGCACGTTATCAGATTGTTCTACATATTATGTTTCAGCGGTATTTAAGATACCTGTTCAGCTTCGTCTTGCATAATAGTGGCAACGTTATTTATGATTTCACGGACTTGGTTCTGAATTATCAACCCATTCACATCAACGAGCTTCTTCGGTGGCATCATCTAAAACAATGCGTGGAACATATAAAGTGTGGAAACTCACCTTCCAGAAAATATAATAAATCGCTATAAACAAAAATCGCATTCTCAAACCACCACTCTTTACAGAACAGGAATTTGGGGAATATGGTTCTTACGCGAACAACGGAACGTAAACAAACAGAAAAGTGACCATAGATACCACTCACCGTTTAAAACTTATGGCCGTCCAAGCACCTTCGTGTGAGAAGTGACCATATCTTCAGACGCGGGAAATTCATATGCAATCTTTCCTTGTTAGACAAACTTAAAAACGGGCAGATTACAAAAATACTTTTGTTGTTTTCTTTATTCATGTAAACAGTCAAAACTACGCTTCCCGTGCTACGCCACTGAAATGTGTCTGCAGCTGATCGTTGCTAGGCAACGAGACAAAGTGACCAAAACTGGTTCCTGCGCTGATGACGCGGTGGCCTTTTCTCCAAGTGAATGGGACATACCTACTAAAATTTTGGAAATTCACACAAGATTTCTGGTCATTTTTCGAACAGGCCTATACCTACGTTCAGTTTTTACAAAATTACTTACCAAATGTATGATAGGGTACCGATGAATCTTACACAATATTTATAAGTGGTTTAATTCAAATTACAAATTTATATTAATGCTATTGGTTCTGGTACTTTTGTAGTTGGTGGCAAAAGTTTTCTATCTAACTATACAATTGCACAATTTTAAAATTACCAGTACCAAATAATTAATATTATTTTGTATTTTTCAGTACACCAACTACACCAACTAATAAACAGGGTAAATTTTTTGGTGAAAATAATATTAATTTGTTATTTCTACATGACGATGTTGAAAAGAAAATATTAGGTATTCCTGGATGCAAGCACGTAGAATAATAGATTTTAATGAAGCTCGTCATGTGTACAAAATTCCGAAAATAAATTTTAGTAGACTTTTAAAGAATCAGAGCATTGGACGACCCAACAATTAGACATACCCATTTAATGAAAAATATTTAAACAGTAGCATGCGATAGGAAAGATTAGCAAAGATAAAAATATAAAATATCGTACATATACTCATATTTATAAAAAGAGCGGTAGAGAAACATGAAATAATTACACACTTTTAGTGTATTCTTGAACAATTATTTGTTCTTGTGAGACGCAACAATTAACAATGGACGTTTCTAAAATACATCTCAAAATAAGAGTTTTTCTTGTATGCAAAATCATTAGCTTAGTCTCATGAAAAATTTTGTATTTGAATGCAGATCAGCAACAAAATCATGCAGATGGAACACTTTTGGGAATTATCCAACTCAAAAACTTTGCCCTGTGAAGAGAAGCCATTCTCTTTGGTATCTCGTTTTTTGAAAAAGCTCCAGTGTGGCTAAATTGATGATGCAAATTTTAAAATTTCTTATGCCACCACATATTTCTCCTTTGTAGTACCATACTTTCTTATTTTGGTAAATATATGCTTATATACATTTGTATCTATGCCCACCACCTAACATTGTTCCTTCTAATAATGGAAGATATATAAATATATTGATATTACAAAGCACAGCTATCTGATCTGATATATATTCATAATACACTATGCCTAAACAAAAACAAACTCATTAAATTTGTGGAGGAAATCTGAGGCGAATGAATTCAAACACAAGTGACTATAACACTACATAATATAATAAACGCTGGGATTGAGTAAAACCCAACTAGACTGGACTGTACTGTACTGTCTGTAAACATTTTTTATGATCTATGTCATCGAATTTAATGTGGCGCATAGAAGAAAACATTCCTAGCGCGCTCTATCGGTGGGTGGAGCAGACGTGCTATTGCAGTTGGTCAAGCAGACGTGCTATTGCAGTTGGTCAAGCAATACCAATGGAGGGCGCCACATCACCCCTCTGGGGAGTGAGGAAAACCTAGGTTGAAGATGCGCCGGAAAACGGACGCGCCGACCGGAAGGAGTGGTGTAGGCGGGCGAATCAGGCTTGTGAGTAGGAGTGGTAGGTGTTGGTAAATGGCCGACGTCAATGCTGCGCTCACGATGACCAGCAGGAGGACCAATTGAGGCGTCGTCTTTCATAAGAAAAACTGGTTTGAGTCAGTCAATAGACACGGTTATGGGCTCGCCACGGACGCGTAGCGTAGAAGTCTTGTCATTACGGTTGATTACCTGGTATGGACCAGAATACGGGGACTGCAGGGCACCGTGGACGGGGTCGTCTCTCAAAAATACATAGGTGCAAGTTGAGAGCTCCTTGAAGACGAAGAAGGAAGCTTGAGAGTGATGAGATGCAGGTGTGGGACGAATTTTAGCCATAATGTGACGAATGTGGTCGTGAAGGCGGTGATGTTAGTTGGAATCTGTTGGCAAGTAGGAGAAGCGAGCATCTTGCCGGGGAGGCGTAGGGGTTCTCCGTACACTAATTCTGCGGCAGATGTTTGGAGGAAATCTTTCAAAGCACTCCGCATTCCTTGAAGAACTGCGGGGAGAGCTTGAAACCAAGTTGATCCAGAGTGACACATTAAAGCGGCCTTCAGCTGTCGATGGGGGCGGTCAGCCATACCATTCACAGCTGACTTGTAGTACGAGTGCCCTCGAATCCAACGCATGCACCAAGAGCCTTAAAAAGTTGGGATTCAACCTGACGTCCTCCAGCAGGAGGGAGTTGACCGATAATATCAAGTGGATATGCCGGAAATTAAATGACGGCAGGGTGAAATTTCCAAGTGGCGAGTAGTCTTTGCTCGCTGGTACACAACTGCGAGCCCAGATACAGCAGTCACGTTTTATGTTTGGCCACACGAATCGTTCAGAAATCAGACGTGCAGATGTACGGATGCCATGGTAACTAAGGCAGTGGAGAGAATCGAAAACTTGTTTGCGGAGAGATGCTGGCACGAATGGTCGTAGCCGGTTGGTGGTGACATCACAAAACAAGTATGTTGTGGAACCAGTCATAGGTATCCGAAACAAACGTAGCGCTGTAGAGTCATCCTTCAGGAACATAGAGAGCTCATTGTTAGCTTCCTGACTGCTGCTAGGGTAGGAAAATCCACAGGAGCAGAACTGACGGTCGCGATGCGAGAATATGCATCTGCTACGACATTAGCTGAACGGTCAATATGCTGGATATCAGTAGTAAACTGAGCAATGAAAGAAAACTGATTAAGTTGCACTGGCGGTAGCTTCTCGCGACGTTGTTTGAATGCATATGTGAGGGGCTTATGGTCCGTGTAAATAGTCACATGATGCGCTTCGAGGAAATGGCGGAAATGTTGCAGAGCTTTGTAAACGGCAAGTAACTCACAATAATAGGCTGGCCATTCAGATCGGTTGAAGGTGGATCCTGTGGCAGAGTCAAGCTTCTCCACCGGAGTGACTGGAACGCAAAAAGGAGCTCATAAATGCTTCACATGCTGGGCAGAACGCTTACGTGGAAACAATGCTATGGGCTGCCAAATAATATCAACGACCTATATTAAGCTGGCTTCAACAGACGTGGTTGAAGCATCGGTGAACAGTCTGAGAGGGGCCTCCGAGACTGGATGAATAAGGAGTGTAGCATTGGAAAGAGCTCTCTTACAGGCTTCAAACGCATTTTCCAAAGGCGGTGTCCATGGTTAGTCTGCCCCAAAAATGAAATAAAATAAAATTAGTAAAATGAGCAGCACAGCCATCCTGTTGAATCCACATAATACGGCGTATTGTTAAGACAGCTTCTAATAACATAGGTAATTCATGTCTAAGAAATCTCAAGTACCGCTCACCGTTTAAGTTTACATTAAATACTTAAAATTGCACAATTTCACTTGGAATACATTAATTTTATATTTGAACTGTCAACATTCATTACATTTGGACGCCTATTAGATAATTTTCTATCTAGTAGGTATACAGGGGATATTCATTGGGAAATGGGCATACGCTAATGGTAGATAGGGGTGACGTAGCTGGTTCTAAAAAACCTATATTTAATGGGTCTCTGATTTTTTATAACCAAGATACAGGGTGTTTTATCCATTATGTCCGTTTTTTCATTTAGTCATAACTTCCGAGCCCCACTGTATATTTTTTTCATATTCGCAACAAATACTCTTCATCCTGTATGGTACCGAATACCAGATAAATAAAAATGAAAATCCAGGTACGGACTTGGAAAAAAATAAAAAAATTGAATCACTTCCAAACAACACCCTGTATATCAAAATTTTTAAAATTTGTTAGCAGATTTGGAAAGAGCAGAGAAAATTATGTCGGACCAAATGTGTTTGGTACTTCCGCATACAATTCTAGTACTTGTTAATTTGAGTCAAAATTAAAAGTTTCGATGAATGTGTGGTACAAAATTTAAAAAAAATCATTTTCTGCTATAAAATCTAATATTTCAAATCTAATCGATAAAATGATCAAGCATATCGTAATATCCTAATGTTTGGATCCAAACATTTTTGTAACATGAGTCGACAGGTCCGTATTTAGGACAAAATACTAATTGCAAGGATTTAGTAACAAACACCCTGTATGTGTAATGTAAATGTGATAATTGTATTTTTCCATTATGCTAAACTTCAAACAGACAATAAAATAATAAAAAGACTGTATTCCAAAAAAGTATAACTTTATTTTAAGAAACACTAAATCATTAATATGTTATTAAGTGGAAAGAAAAGAACTAAAAATAGGATTGAAAACTTTAAAATAAAATATTTCAAGAAAACTAAACTACAACAGATGCTTAAAGTGGCCACCATTTTGCTCACTACATTTATGTGCCCTTTTTGTTAGACTTCTAATTGATCATCTAATCATATCCGCATTATTTTTCAATTCGTCGCACGCCTGTTCGATTCTCTGCAAAAGGTCTTCTCTTGAATTTAATTCATTTGCATAAACTTTCGGTTTTAAATAACCCCAAACGCTATAGTCAACTGGGTTAAAATCAGGTCCCCTTGTAGGCCAGTTATGAGGTCCACCTTTGCCTATCCATCTATTTGGAAAATTTTGATTTAAAAAGTCTCTGACTATTGCCCTGAAATGAGGTGAAGCACCATCATGTTGGAAGTACATGCCTCCAACGTTAACATCTGCATCATGTATCAATATCGGTAGAATATTTTGCAGAAATTCCAAATAAACTTCAACAGTTAGTAAATGTGGATAAAATGCGGACCAATTGAACGGTTGTTAATAACACCACACCATACATTGAAGGAGAATCTTACTTGTGAGTGTGTCTGTTTGATAGCGAACGGATTTTGTTGTGCCCAAACATGTGGATTTCGTAAATTATTAATACCGTCCCTAAGAAATGATCAACAAGCTCTAACTGAAAGACTAATTATGTATAATGGGATAAATAATAACCGCTTCTAATTTTTTGGTTCTTAGTTATTTTTTCACATAATACAATTTCAACGAGTTATTATCTATTTCTTTCCATAAAGGTACGTATACTTTTTTTCAGGATAGAGTCTTTTTATCATTTTATTGTTTGTTTGAAGTATAGCATAATGAAAAAATACAATTATCATATTTGTATAACACATACAGGGTGTTTGTTACTTAATCCTTGCAATTAGCATTTTGTCTCAAATACGGACCTGTCGACTCATGTTACAAAAATGTTGGGATCCAAACATTAGGAGATTATGAAATGCTTGATGATTTTATCGATTAGATTTGAAAGATTAGATTTTATAGCAGAAAATGATTTTTTTTCAATTTTGTACCACACATTCATCGAAAATATTAATTTTGACTTAAATTAACAAGGACTAGAATTGTATGCGGAAGTACCAAACACATTTGGTCCGACATAATTTTTTCTGCTTTTTCCAAATCTGATTACAAATTTTCAAAATTTTGATATACAGGGTGTTGTTTGAAAGTGATTTAATTTTTTTATTTTTTTCCTAGTCCGTACCTGGATTCTAATTTTTATTTGTCTGGTATTCGGTACCATACAGGATGAATAGTATTTGTTGCGAATATAATATACAGTGGGGTTCGGAAGTTATGACTAAATGAAAAAACGGACATAATGGATAAATCACCCTGTATCTGATTATAAAGAATCAGAGACCCATTAAATATAGGTTTTTTAGAAGCAGCTACGTGACCCCTATCTACCATTAGTGTATGCCCATTTCCCAATGAATCACCCTGTATATTTAATTTCACTCAAAACTATTGTTTTGTATCTTCACTTAGAAAATAGATATTAATATGCAGTCTTTAAAATTTTTCTTTAAATTTAATGCTCTTTTAGATGAATTAATCAAAAATATAGTATCGTATTAGAAAAATCTGAAGGACAGATCAAAATATAAAACTGCTTACATATCGCCATCTAGCGCTCGTACAACTGGCATGTAACAAAAGTGAAATAAATTATTGAGCAATGGATTCCCTTTCAAACAATAAAAGGTGATCAAAATCCATAAATCGGTACAAAAGTTACAATTTTATTGAGTTGGATTTCCCAATCACGCCCACCTGTAATTTCTCATGATAGAAGAAAAAGTATTGGAGCAAACTTACGTGTAATGGAGTGTGAATTACAAATCTTTGATTTTCATGGTACCTACTATTATTGGCCAAATTTTATAGAAAAAAGATTTTTTGTGTTACTTTGTAAATTACGCCCCCTTGCTGTATAGAAGGAAACTTGAAAATAATTTCCAGCACTTTCTCATGTGCGAATTTGTATTAATACTTTTTTCCCTAATTTGTGGGATATACTGTTTCGGAGATACAGGCGCGTACGTCTCTCAATCAGACACCCGGTACATCGTACAAAGACGTCTTCAACAATAGAAATTCAGACCTATATTTTACTCAAGCCATCAAACATCATATTACAACCACCTATGATCAACCAATCTAATAAAAGTCGTAAAGATGCCCTCCAAAAGAAGAGATACAGAACCAAGCAGAGAAGCTCAGACAATAAGATCAGAACCAAGCATATCTCCATAAACTTGACCAGTTTGGATCGTTACAATGAAACTGGAATCCAGCGACAAAAATATTATTTCATGTGGTAATTTAATAGATTACCGAAAATTGAATGAGCGCACCGTGGAAGTCAAATATCCCCTTCGTAGAATTAATGAGATTTGCGCCAATCTTGGAAGATGTACCTATTTTTCAACCCCCGATTTTGCACAAGCTGTTTATCAGATAGGAATCCATCCTGACTCAAGCAAATATTCAGATAACTTAAAATAGACCTAAGGCCTAATCCAGAGATAATAAAAGCTATACAATTATTTCCCTTGCCATAAACCGAAAAGTAAATTCAATCGGTCCTTGGTATGATGTCATATTTTAGAAAATTAATTAATTAGCAAATATTTCAAAAAGGGCACTAGATTGAATGTAAAAGATTCCGAGTATATAGACACTTTTCAGAAAAACAAGCAAATAATGTGCAATGCTATAATTGCCTCTATACCCCGACTTACCAGAGTAATGACAGACGCTAGTAACATAGTATTGCTAGTTTCCAGTTTAGCATTTTATTTACGAACCCTAAATTCCGTTGATCGAAATTATAGCGCTTTTCAGATGGAACTCTTCTCTCCTCCGTCCATAGCTATTTGAAGAAAATTTTTAATTGAAATGGATCCAGAAGAACCCAACAAAAGACTCACCATGTGGAAGCAAAGGCTAGTATTCTCGCCCCCAACAAACACCACAAGTAAAAATTTTGATTTATTAAAAAAAATTTAAATAAAAACCTCCAAGCAATTGAGGACATCGACTTACTATCTGTAGTATCTACATTTGGTTCCACATCTAACATCCCCATCACTTTCAGTGAAACAGATGATATCCTAAATATTAACCCATTCTCACTGTAATCTAGCATCCACCCTGATAACGATAATGAAAGCATCTTCCGATATCACATAAACCATTAGATTCAACACATTATAGATCTTACTTAAATATGGAGATAAAAATGATGTTGAGTTCCATTTGGAAAAAAACAGGTATACAATTACATTTAGAAATGGAACTAAAGAAAATATACTAAGCTATATAAACCCCTTAAAAACTTACCATACTTTCGAAGGTAGGCGACTTGATACAATTAGCATCCAGAATTTTTTTTAAATATTCGAACGAAACGTAAAATTGATCAATGTTAACAATTTCTTCAAAGACATCCTATCAAAAGACAATACCAACAGACACTGTAAAACATCGTCAATCCTTGTTTTATTTTCCTAAGATGCCAGCCTTAGTTACAAGTTACATCAAAAAATGTGAGTTATGTCTAACATCAAAATACAACCAAAATCCCAGAAGATTTCCATTTTCCGGACCTCTGAAAAACCTTTGAAATAGGTACTACATATAGGCGTATTCTTTATTGAGAAAAAGAAAACTGACTTAACACACCACAACATCACAAATAACATGTGATAACGCCAAAGCATTTTCCAGCAAAACCTTTAATGAATTCATGGCAATGTTCCTAATTAATATTCACTTCACTACTCCTCAATCTCATACCGGTAATTCGTCCATTGAACGAGCTCACTCCATCTAGTTGAAAAGCAAAAATCTAAAGAAAGCACAGAATTAATTACTATAGGTATCTTAATTTATTAGGTCATTCTGTAACTAATTTTACCCCATTTTCGCTCCTATAAGGTCCTTACGAGAAACGCAACCTTCTTGAAATTACACCGGACATAGAAATCAGAAAGAATTAAAGAAATGTACTTAGAAACTACATATTGTAACGTGTAAGGGGAACAGCCGCCGGTATTGGCTACAAAGTGGCGGCATCCTTTTGAAGAAAGCGCGAGATATAAACTGTGGTTGGAAATATCGAAAGAGGCGTTGACAAAGAGAGCGACGGCAGCAGTCGGCATCTACTGCTAAAATGCCGACAAAAGAGATTTCGAGAAACGTCTGGTGGCGGCTTTCGCATCAAAGACCAGAAGCCGCTCGAATAATCTGGATCCTTTGTCGGATATATATATGGGAGAATTGTCGGCAAGAAGACAGAATGTAAAAGACAGTGTGAATAAATAGAATAGTCCGAGTAAGTTAGTGAGAATATAGTAAATATAAGTTGTAATTTATATTATTTCGAGTGTAAATAAAGTTAATTTAATAACTCTAAATTAGTCTCACTTATCTGCGAACCCGCATACGCAACAATATGCTAAATTATCAGTAAATCAAATAGGTACCTATCTAAAAAAGAGACATCGATCTCCTCTCTGGAGATATAAATAAACATAAAATTTACTCTTGCCTATAAAAAGAGGACTATTTCATGGTTTAGGTTTAGTTAGATATGTATCTGGAAAATTTAGATCAGACTTAATCGACATAGAAAATAATTTCCAGAAAATTAACTTGAATGAAGAGAAATTTATGACTGAAATCTCAAAATCAAACACATTGGCAGGTCATATATGCAGAAAATGTTTACAAATAATTGAAGATACACTTAACAGCGTAATCATAATTCATATTCATCTAGAACAAATTAACAATTTAAGAAACTACTACGAACTCCTTTGAGAACTATATACCTACCTTACCAATCAAGAAATTTTAAACCTAGATATATCTAGTTTATGAAATCACAAAAGTAAAACAATGCTTTGTACAGGGCGGGCAAATTTCGATGATTTTATGGGATAACTCGGTAGGTAACTATTAGAAATAGTAAAAAATCAATAACACAATATCGATATATTTCTTGAGATAAACTCGGAGGTGAAAAAAAATATTACCTATTGTCTTTTGTTTTCGATTTATTTTCTAAACTTCAGTTTTTTGCGTATTTGATCGATGCCTTTTTATTTGGGAAGTTATCTTTATTTAGAGTAGAATTCGGTAGCGTAGCTGGATTTCAATTTTACTTCCGCAATTTCAGGGTATGCCATTACTCCATAAAAGCATCGAAATTTGCCCGCCCTGTACATTGAAAATACCACTTTTAGCCAATCATTTATGTCACCTATACAAAAAATTCATAATCCGAGTAACCAAGATAATTTCTTCTCATCCACACGTTTCCCCTTAATTCCAAAGGATCAACTAACTGGAGAAACGAAGATTGCAAGAAGGCCTATTCATTCCAGTATGGTAAAATTCACCTAATGATGATGACATCTGAAACTTTGATGACTTGTCATGGTGCAACTTTGCCACAAACAATAATAATTTATCTCTGTTCACACAACTCACAAACGGACAATCTATCATTTGCACCAAGAATCCGGAAGATTTCAACGTAGATTGCTCTATATATTTCAAATTCACAAAAATCACTAAATGTAATAGAGTCCTGGGGAAACCAACTGTAAATATTTATTCCAAAAGTATACCTGGACTGGTTCCAATAAAACATTTTCTCAAGAATGGTCCAACATTCAAGAATCAACGAAAACCGTATCTGACTAACAAAAGCGGCACATTGCATAAGATTTTATTTAGTCAGTATCTCTGTATTCATATACTACCTATAAAAAAGGTTTTAAACATATTTTTTGTCATCTTACTGTATGTTCAATTCTTTCAATTCAACTAGGGTACATAACCAACCTTCATCGATACCACAGATCCCAGTACTGATGTTCAAACCATTCTACACACCAAACAATTCACCAGATGCTCAGATATTTCGAAAATGGTAAAAGATAGGTATATAGAAAATTTAAGTAAGTCACTTTCAATTAGGCTCCAGAATCTGAAAATATGAAAACATACAGGGTGTTGCATCTGAAAAATTATAACTTTGATAAGTATATTTTTTTGGGAACGTGCATATGGAAGCTCTCTGGAACTAGTTAAAAACAATTATCACATTATATTTCTTGTTTTCCCATACAGAGACCTTGTCGGATACAAAAGATTCTTATGACTTGGTCTGAGAAGTATGATGGTACTTAGATAGATAGATAAAATAACTAACACAATACAGAAGATTTTACAAAGGATACAACAGAAGCAGTTTTTTCTTTGTCACTGTTGGTCTTGTCACTTAAGATGAGTATCCTTATTCGCAATACCCTGGCAAAAGAGGTTTTCTCTTGGCGATATAGGGTAAAAGATATTTTTTCGGTTTTTTCGACGTTTAAGCTTAATTCATAAGCTGTTAAACTAGGCTGAAATGTCCGACTGCGCATCGTCCATTATAAGATGTAGTTCATTCAGATCTTTGTGGGCTGTTAGTATGGTCATCAGGAAACACTACAAAATCATCAGTGTCATTGGCTTTCGGTAGGTCATTGAAAAAGATGAGGAAAAAAAGAAATCCCAATGTGGATTTCTGGGCTATTCATATTGGTACCCATTATTTGATAAGATTTCATAAATGTATTTGTATTGATTTCAATAATATAGAATTTGAGATTACGTTTTGATATTTCATGCGATATGCAGTCAAAAGTTTCATTTGATGTCTGATATCATATTAAAAAAATCTTACCTAGAATTGGATTAATTGAGATAGGACGATGATTGAACCCTTTTTATGTTTAAGAACTATCTAATCTCGATAGGGAATGAGTTTGGAAAAGTATTGTTATCCACGCTACAATGAAGAGCTTGGTTAGAGGAATTAAAATTTTGCAGCATTGGAATTTTTTATATTTACAATATCTCACATAGCTTTTTGTTTAATAATGACTGTTTTCATGAAATTGTCATACGTGCCTTTTTACAACTCAATATGTAGATAGAAATGTTCATAGAGAGTTGAGAGCATCAACTACTGGTAGTAGAGATGATAATAGAGGTAAAGTTCAAAGAAGATCTGAAAAAGATGAAGAAAGGCAAGAAAACATAGAAGATCAGTAAAGATCAAAATGGCAGAACTGAAGTGAAAGCAACTAGAAGGAAAATGTGGATTATATTAGACTATATGAGAAAGTGACCTCAAAAGAAGATAGGTGATGTTATAGAGACAGAGGGAGTGTCCATAAGTTGATAATAATGAAAGATATAAAATTTATTAAGACGAAAATAGAGCGTATTCTTCAAAGCCGCAAATAATTTTGTTGAGAAATGATTGGGAATTTTTGCCGAAAGACTTTCAGGATAATGGTATAATTGTGGAATAAGATATATAGATAGCACAGATAATTTTAAATTTGTTGATTTTTGTATCAACAACATAGGATATTTTTATTGAGAAAGTCTATTGAAATATATCTAGCAATGGAACCATTCTATATACCTACATATATGAAACAAATGATAATGAAAATACAGTTGGACAAAGTTTATCCTTATAGGGTGTTCTCTTCAAGAAATAAATATTTTTTGCGAAAAACTGGACCGACTTTATTTGTTTGTGCACGGAAAAATACAAATTATTGTTAATTCTATTGGTACTGGCAGTTTTGAAATTGTGCATTGTAGTTAAATAGAAGACTCTTGACAACAATTTCACAAGTACCATCACCAATAGAATTAATATTATTTTGTATTTTTCAGTGCACCAACAAATAAAGTCTTTCCAATTTTTTGTAAAAAATATTTATTTCACACCTTCCAGTGTTGAATTAGTCATGAAAATGGTTGAACGTTCCTAATACCAAAGAAGATAGTACTTATTATATTACCCACGTATATTCTTTGCTTGTGCTTTTTATTATTCAGAGATCTCAAAACATTCCGGCAGAAATACGCATATTTTAGACTTTACCACTGCTATAACTCGAAAACTGTTACTCTGTGTAAGAAGTGTTCAATTTAAATGTTTCTATAAATAATCTGGTCCTTGATTTGGCCGTCTCAGATTTTAAATTTTCTAAAGAAATGGTTCCCTCTACATAGAAGAAATAAACATTGCTCTCTCTCGGATTGGACATTTTATGAATATGGTATCATTTCTAAGGTTTCCTCTTTCAAATGGATCATAAATCGTAAAAATCTGAGTACGTTTACTACATATAACGTAAGCAAAAAGAAGCAGAAAGTCGAATTGTATACATCCTCCGTTTGGGTGTTCGGCGATCAAAAACATACAGTTTACCATCATCCCGGACCAATAAATTCTGACTGAATTGAATTGATTGGAGTTGTCTGTAATTAGTTTATTATAATTCAAGTATCAATTAAATAGTTATGTATTTTATTATCCATTGTGGTATGTTCTAATGAAGCTTGCTCTTTTTTTCAAAAATAATAATTATTCCACTAACTGATAAAAAATACCCTCGATTATAAGTATCGAGTTAAAGCAATATTTTATATGAAAACAAAAGCGTCCTGGTCCCAGTTCTTTTTGTGGAATCAATCAGCAATAGAAAATTTATTAATAACATAAACAACTCTGACTGGAAAAGTTACCAGAGATAATTAGCATGAAACTCATGCCGTCATAAATAATTAACTTTATTAGGTCATATTTTACGTAATATCATCCCTGTTTACATTAGTAGATGGTACTTCTACTGCGCTATTATTTTCGAGTTGATTATCATTATCCATTGTGAATCCAATTTAAAATAAGTAAAATGCCATTTAAAAATATAATTGAACGCACATATTATGAAACAAGAATAGATGGAACATAACATAATATAACAGTATCTGTTTCTTGATAATGTCTGTTTTATCTTGGGAGTCTTGCAATTTCTAATTGGGAGATAGAGACAGGGTGACCTTATATTCTGAAGTTTGATATACCGGTTGTCTGGAAAGAAATAGTTTAAGTTTTGAATTTGTAATATTTAAAAAGATTGTTTCATAGGGTAACAGCATATGAATGCTATGTTTTTCAAAAGTAATACCCTTCTATCTCTTCAAGGTATGGAGACTTTCTAAAATCTTAATTGAAGCATATGTATTGCTAGAATAGGAGAAAATGACAGGAAATGAAACTCTAGATAATTTGTAGCGCATTCCCTTTGAAAAATCATCATATTGATAAGCTCTAAAATTATAAAACCAATCTCTATATTACGAATTAGTTTTAGAATTCAATAAAAAATCAAATATGACTATTTATTTCTATTCTTAAATGTTTTTTTATTCAAAATAACGAAATATCCACCACCGGTGTATGATTTGATCACTATGTATCGAAAAGATTTATTATTTTATAAAAATATATCAGAATGTAACGGGTTGTGAACCAAGTGCACTTTTATCATTTGATTGTAAACATATGACATAATTGTAATTGTCATTGTGGTACAATGATCATAAAAATGAAAATTGAATTCGTAATTGATTTATAAAAAACAACGCAGTTGGCTAAAATAATTTATGGTCCTCGAATTGTTTTTTTCTTAGATATGGATATTAGTGTTTAATAAATAATTATCAATTTATCAATAAGGTGTTATAAACTCAAACATTTTTTTTATTTTATGGAAAGGTCATTGGTGGCATATTATGAAATTCAGTAAATGAATTAAATGAGTGAGGAAATATTTTTATAATAGTGGAATCTGCCAGAAATTTCATTTCTGATAAGATATCATATTTTTTGGAATATATAAGGTTCGTAACTGTGGTAAATTAAATTTTTTAACATTCCAGGGAATCTAATCTACATTCGGTAAAAATAATTGTGAGCTCACTCTATTGCATAAACATGGAATGTGATAGGATAAGAGAATATTTGATAGTACTAGAACTACATACATAGGTATGTGGCTTTAGGTAGCGATTAAGGGCGAGAACAAGCGTAAATCCTGGTTCACTGCAAGCGGCTTTGAACGTGCGGCTCCATGCGTTGGCGAGAGTTCCCAAAATTGATGGGTTCTGTCGCGCATAGCGGCTCTTATTCCCTTCGCCCCAGCTTGAGCAAGGTTCGTCCAATAATTAAATAATGGACAAAGAGACATTTATTTGGGCAGTTTGGTTAAGTTGGTAGGTACTCATCTGCGGAATATTAAAAATAACATACCTACTACAAATATAGCTATTGTCTAAAATACAAAAAATAGAGTTGACTACTTTCATTAAATAATTGATAATTGTTCAGACGAACCATAGTTATCCTAATTCTTTATTGTATTTATTGATTTGGTTTCTTCAACCTGCCCATGTACGATTCAATATTTACCTGAACTCAACCAAGTTGACGGACATGTCCGACGGTGTGTAGGTCCCATTGGTTGCAGTGTGATCTTGTCTATTTAAAAATATAATTATTACACTGTTGAACGACATCAAAAATGACCGCTGCAACCTAGTGACCCGGTCAAACAAATTAGTTTAAGTATTTTATACGCGACTGCATAAGCTGTAATTCACTATATGTCATTTTTGGGAGGAACAAAGAAAATCTATTATGTCTAAAAAGGAAGCATTTGATGTAGGTATTTACTTCCTCATGGCTTTTCCTCAAGCGAATTGTCCTCTTTCACAAACATATGTAATTGAGATCATATAAATTCACTACAGAATATAAAAAGCTGCAATAATAATACCTAAAGGAATTATTATGGTAATTATATAGATCTCCATTTTACAGTATAGTATGGATAAAAATATATATATAATACCTATGGTTCATTAGAAAAGCTTTCACCAACTCCACAAATAAGCACAGCCAATTTTGAAATATGTTTCTAAAGTTTGACTAATTTAGTAATATCTATAACCTACATTGACATGGTCTACCATAGTGTTACACTCAAACGTAGAATTTCTGAAATTAGTAGTTTTAATGATGTCTCAATCTATTCTTAAATGTAGTCAAATGACGTTCGACATTATTTATTAGGTACTTGCAAAGTCGCCGCCAGTCCAACAAAGCCGCTTCTATGTACACTTAGAATGGACGAGCAGCCTTAGATAATTTGGCGTTCATTTGAAAACACAAAGTCGATGGTTCGATGATGGTCCAGACAAAGCTAATGTTAATGAGAGATTTCTTAGAGTTTTAAAAAATGCAAGATTTTAGTTTCTCAGAGAATATTAGATAAACCTAATTAGTCGGCTACAGGAGAAATAGTGAATTATAAACAAATAATAAAAATCTTTCCATGAAAAAAATCAATCCCAGATATACTTATGCTTCAATTTAATCATTATATAACTATATTTTTTATAATTTTTTTATGAATAGCGAAGTGATCTAATATGGACGAAAGTTGAACTCACGACTCTATACCTAATTAGTGAACGTGAACTTTATAATTGAACCAAGCTTTATAGTTGTGTAAAAAGCTAAATGTACAAGTATTTCATCAACCTCTATGATATTTTGTTCTGTGCTATGTAATTCTTTTACAGCAATGTTTGCATCAAACTACTTATAATACTCCAACTCTTTTCAGAGCCCCTACATTGCTATTTTCAGGTACCAGGGTCATCTTTCACAGATCCCTAGCTACCCGAAAGTGTAGAATTAATAATAATTTGTATATTTCAGGGAATCAACTAATAAAGTCAGTAAAAAAGATATATTTGTAAAAAATTTAAATATCATTATTCCAATAAAAATTTCACGGAATTATTATTGAATGGCACGTCATTTATGATATTAGAAAAGTAGGAACCAGCTAAAACTGACAGGTAATCTAGTTAGTTGAACAATAACTAAAATAAAGAAACCAATATAGGTACGCTAACAATGTTAATTTACTCCATTTTATCACAATAGATAGAATATATCTTAATATTTTCATTAGAATGAAACTGTGACTTCTAATGGATGGATAATATGCAAAATATTTTTCAACAAGTTATCAACAATAGTTAGGTAGCGGAAATCAGTCATTTTGAAAATTCCAATGATCTCATACTCATTTTATCATTGTATTAAAAGAACTCCCTATGTAATGTGAGTTATTGGAGAGAGGTCATGTAAGATTCTGAAATTAAATTTGTCTAATAGATCATCCCCTCGCTTATTCCGAATAATAGTTAGAATTATTCAAGTCGGTGCACATTTCCAAAGCCATACGTGTGAGTTTACATAGGGCCCATAAAAAAGTAAGGACCAACTTGGTGCCTATTGGAACGTACAGAATACGATCAGTTTTAGTGGATACAATAAATATTTAATACCGACTTTGTTAGTTGTTACACTGAAAAATACAAAATAATATTAATTCTATTGGTGATGTTACTTTTGAAGTTGATTCCAAAAATCTTCTATTCTATATAGGTACAATAATTGCACAACTTCAAAAGTACCAGCACCAATAGAACTAATATTATTTTGTATTTTTCATTGTAATAATTAGAGAAATCACCTTATCTTTATCATTAGGATTCTATAAGGTTTCATTTTAGAGCGTCCTTTTGTACATTTCTCAACGAGTCCATCACTTCTACTATTCCAATAGCTGACATAAATATTATCTCTATGACAATTTATTAATTATTTTTTTTGTAAAAAGATTTCATTCCTGTTTTGTATAAATTTTGCTTGACAATATATTTTACTGATTCTTAAGAAAACATTTTGCCATGTATTTCTTTTGCAGAATATTCTAACATAAAATGTCCCTCTCTCCAATTGGTATAATATTTCCTTATTTTTGTGAATCAGTGAAAAATAAGTACAGCCAACATGATTGCGTACTTCATAAAAAGAGCAAGTTCAATTTAAAATATCGTCGTGAATATTTCAGGATTATGTTGTCAATAATGTTAAAAGTACGATGTTGACTTAGTAAAAATATTGAGTAGTGCAGAAAATCGAGTCTCATATCTGAGCCCCTCACGTGGTGTTTCGTCTAAGTAGTTATTTATTCTGTAGTTTGAGTGAGGAATAGAGACAATTGTTAGTGAACGAAGGTAATGTTCGTTAAGTTTTGTGAATGTGAGCTCATTATACATTTTCTAGTTATATTAAAACAATAGAAAATTTGAAAAACAGGTGAGTAGGTACTTAATACAAGCTATGTTCCTCCAATGTTAATTTAATTAAATAATAAACCCTGTATAATGTATAATATTATTGGTTTCTTCTATTGGATGAAGAGGATTTTTGGTTCTGTTTGTTATTTATTTTCATAAATCATATCAGATGTAACATATGACTGACACATATTTATTATTGTACTCGTATACGATATTTTTATGATATGACTATTGAATATCCGAAACGCTCGAGAAGTACCTACGACAGAAATACTTGCTAGCTATCAAATAATGATTTATTTCAAATTTAGTAGTAGCGGTAAAGACAATTCAAGAGTAAAATTGGAACTTGGACCACATAGGTTCCCATTAATTATTTCATGCACTCAATTAAAAATAATTTAACAAGTTAAATGTTATATAATTCTAGTAAAAGATATTTAATAGCTCGTAGGTAGTAGTTTCTATGATAAATATACTCGTAAAATCCTCACACTCAAATATGTTTGAAATATTACAGCAAATAGTGAAAGTGTCGGAATATATTGAAAAAAGTATCACTTATTGTCAACTTGTCAACCATTTGATATGTTCTATTAAACTTATCGAAATATACGACGGATAAACAGTCGCGAAACAAATGCAGCTAATCATTCTTAATATTGTCACAAAGATCATAAAATCAATTATTATAAGTTTGGATAACAAATATTCATAAATAGTGACGTAATCCATTTAATTCATCCATATCATAATTTAAGTCTGCAAACTCTTGGTGCTTTTTGATAAATATTAAATTCAATACATTCTGATCAACAACTAAAAGTCTATCAATGTTTAGTCGAGGCAATGAACCTAACCTAACACTCAATATTATTTCCTACTTTCATTTCATTCCCAATAAGATTGTATGTTTCAATATTATTATTACTGCCACCTTATATTTTCTTAAATTGCAGAAATACATCTTAATTAAGGTAATCACCCCAAGACAAGTATCAATAAACTAATTTTTCCTAGAATCCTTCTCACAGTGATCGATTCTATTAGTGTTTTATTAATATTTGGTATCACTGCTATTCATAAAAATAAAGAATATTCCAATCAGAATGTGAGAGACGTCATTTCCATAGGTACTCTCAATGTTACAATATTTATGAGAATTGAGAATAGAACTGAAAGCTTTAGATCTAATATCTGAAAATTTCTCGATATATCTAATAGTTTTGTTGTTAGGGCTCCGAGAAGTTTGAAAATGTTTTTCACTCATTTCAGAAACTGAACTGCTACTAAATAATTCAAAATATTTTTATAATAAAGCTGTTTATCAATATAAAAGCAATACATCTGAAGTAATTGCCTTCCCATTAATAATTAAATTTTTGAGTTAGGGCACAAGTCTTGACTCATATATGGATTTCTTTGCATTGAAGTAAAAATCTACAGCCACTGAGATGTAAGGCTTAGAGTGTTCGTTCACTATTCGCAACGTCGTAGGTTCGTCCATAATTCTTTTATCAACACTTCAACAATTTTTGCCCATTAATGGGTCTCCTAACTCAGTATAACTAGGTACCAATATTCTTTAATAATATGATAAATGGTAATTATTCCTTTATTATTATGACTATATTAAATTTTAATTAATCTAATCCCCGCCACCTTAATCGGAAGTGATATTTGCGGAGAATAAAACTTGATGGAGCTTATAATATCTCAGGAGTTTTTTTCTTCTACAAAAAATCATCAAAATAGGGACGATTTAGGTTATCTTTGAGTGAAGACCTCTATTCAGTAATTTTCCAAGATTTAATGCTCGGTCCTTGATATAATGGTCAATTTTTGTAAGTTTTCCCCAATATTTTATAAAAAATGATTTTATAATTAGAAAAGAATAATGTATTAATATCAATGATAATCAGCCTTCCAAATTGGTATGTTACAATTTTTGTTTTCGTTTTTAACTCTATACAGTGCGATTTATCTAGGCTTCGAAATAAAATACTTTTACTATAGTAGTGTGTCAAAAACAGATACCAAATGTCTTATTTCAAACAGAAACCTACGTTTTTCCCATATCATTTGATTGGCTTTCTAATTCTGAGTAAAGTTAACCGTTTTAGTCATTCACAAACGTTGACATTTATCCATTATGTACTAGTTTATGAAAAAGTTTGAATCTTGCAAACTGTTCAAAATTAGGAACCTAAGGTTGGGAAGCTGTTGAGTAAAAGCCCAAGCTAACTTCTGCTTTTCCATCGATGGTATCATTTTATACCATATGGACGCTGGCAACTTTCAAATGTTACATTCAGTTATTATCAAAAGCTTATTTCTTTCAAATAGTAGCTACTTTTATTTCTGACATCATTTACAATAAGATTTTATTCTAAGATTCTCTTTAGCATTCCCTTTATCTAAAATCAGCATTTCTCGAGATATCCAATAAAAATCTACAAATCTTGCCAAAATATTATTTGCTTTTTTTAGTTGCGATGGAAACAAGGAAACATTGTAATAGAAAAAGGAATGATGTACCTACTGTAAAAGTTGAGTTATAGTTCATTCTTAAATAAAAATTGAAAAAAATAAGCTTTGTTAGACTACCTCGTTTAATTTAGAATATCCAAAATTATAAAGAAATTTACGAGAAATGTTGTCACTATTGAGATATGATTTCATTAATTTTGGGAAAGTGCAACTGCTTACTGGTAATGGAGATAATGAAATAACCATTCTCAGGTATTATCAAATATAATATCTTCAAACCTGAATACAAACGGCATCTTTTGAACGGAGCATGTCATATTTCAGATCTACAAACAATTTTGCACCGTCAAAGCTAAATGATTTTTGCAATCATAAGACTGCAAAAGTTTAATCCTGGTGAATTTCTGCGTTGGATAAACTTCTGCTAGGATTTATTTCCCAATCAAAGTAAAGGAGCACGTCAAATTTCTAGAAAACATTTTTTTAGTTTTGTCAGAAAGGAGCTTACAACAGGCAAGTTAGCAAGCAATTTTTTGTTTATCTAAATCGAAATTAAAGTAGAATTTCTAATAAATGTGTTCTGTTTGGAAATAAACACCAAGAGGTACGCTATTTTATTATATAGGTACGAAGGAAATTTTAATAGTGGTGGACGACTATTGACAGTTTCAATTACAACGAAATCAGGAGCAGTAGGTATGCAACCTATTGGTTGTATTGTGATATAATGTTTGAGTCCTGTGAAGTTGGCAACGTAATTTTAGAAAATTATAGGTAAAGATATTTTATCGAAGTTTCTGGTAGATATTAGATAGTTCTAGAGTACTTTACATGAAATTTAATTAGTTCTATTTAATGTATGTAGAAGTCTATTCTCAAAGTGAAGTGAAGTGATAAGATGAAAAGAAAACACAAAATCTTCTCCACAGTTTATTGTTGAAAGGTTAATGGATGAGACATGTTAAGAAATTGTACAATCTCAATTTCAATCAAAAAATGTTTAAAGATATGGAGATGATGGATTTCTTTTTTAACTAGAAAAACGGATTAAAAACCAGTGAAATTTAAAATTAATACTTAAAATAATTAATTATCCCATAACAATAAAATAAAGTTGAATTTTAAAACAACGTCGGAGTTTCGTGTTTTTTAGTTTTTTTTTATTTAGAATTCAACATTATTCTATTATTATCATCATAATTATTTTAAGTATTAATTTTTAATTTCACTGACCTGGGAACCGTTTTTCTAGTTTAAAAAAAAATAATTTCATTATATCCATAACTTTAAACATGTTTCGATTGAAAATGAGATTGTACAATCACATGTCTCATCAATTAATCTTTTAATAATAAACTGTGGAGAAGACTTTGTGTTTCCTTTTCATCTTTTTTCATCAAAAATTAATGATTTCATCAGAGTTCCCTGTAGATATGGAATAGTTTTTTGGAGTAGGTACTAAAAATTTTTAATAGTTTTTATTAACTTCTGAAGGAAATTGAAACTATCAAAGCATGGATAGCGACCACTTTTCCAAAAAATATTAGAAAAATAGAAAATCTCACAACTGTTCGGAGTTCTCTTTACTATTCTAAGAGTTTATAAGAAATTCTTATATTTTCCTGTAAACTATATTGTTGAAAAACAAAAAAAAAACTCAAAAGTTCTGTCTGCAGTTCTGGCTAGAACTTCAGGAGTTCTATAGAAAATCCTACTATCAATTTGTGTAGAATTAGTAATTCTTATGACTTACTAAATCTACAGAAAAATATGTTTTTTCGATAGAACTCTTAGGAGAACTTCGAACAGTTGTGAGATTTTTTATTTTTCCAATGCTTTTCTCAAAAGTGGTCGCTATCCTCATTTTGGTTTTTTAATTTTTTTTTCGTATTTAAATAATAATATTGCAATCCATATCTAGCAGCAACTCCGATGAAATATTTAATTTTTGCAAAAGTGGTTGATTGTATATTTTTTTTAAAGTTATTCAATAGAACTATTCAAATTTCATGGAAAGAACTTTAGATGTATCCTACATCTACCAGAAACTTCGATAAAATATATAATTTTCGAGAATTATGTTGCCAACTTCACAGGACAGAATGTTTGAGCAAAAATGATTATCATATTACACATTTACATTAGAGATCTGCTAACATTATTCATATTCGTTACTAATAAATTATCATGTGTAACTAAATAGGATATTTTCTGTTCAATTATAACAATTGTTTTTTTGTTTCCTTGGCAACTGAATAAAGCTAAGTACCTATCTCTCAACAGGATAAGACATATTTTGAATTTTATTGAATACCTCGATAAATGTTAAATTTAGTTATTGGGAATGCTTAACAAAATCACCTTAAAATTTCATGTAATCTTAAATTATGTAAAAAGTAGTATTTGCAATTCAATGTCACATTTGAAGGAATGCTATCATTATTAGAACATCAAAAGTTTGTAATTTTTCTTAACGGCTTCCTAAATTCGGGTTTCCAATTTGAAAAGTGTGCGAATTTCAAAGTTTTCGTAAACTATTATGTGCTGCTGTAATTTATTTTGAGAAAAATTGGCATATGTATTATTATTAAAAATTGGGTTGTTCCAACCAAGAACTAGAAGGCCATTCAAATGATATGAGAATGAATATAGGCCCAAAATTATGACATGATTAAATATGACAAATTTCAAGTTTCTAATCCGTCGGTAAGTTTGAAAACTTCTTATGAACGGCCTACATAAATCACCCTGAAAAGTAAGTGCAAAATTTAAAATTTATTATTTCTGTAGATTCGAACAAAGTTATCTGTGACAGACGAACAGACTCCAGAGTGATCTTTTACGAGTACCAGTTTTCTATCGCTTATATGGAACCCTAGAAATACAAACATAAAATAGAGTTGCGTCTATTATTATACGTCGTCCTTTTTCTGAATTTCCGAAATAATCCTTAAAAATGCAGCTTTATAATCATTATAGAAGAAATAGTTGTATTGAATGAATAAAAATCATGTTTGAATGACTTTATTGTAGGTATTTAGAAATGTTCAATATCATTTAATCATTATGAAACATCAATCACCCTTATGTTTAGATTGGAAAAAAAAGTCTTGTAGGTCGAAGATAATCACCACACAGTGTCACTCGCATCGTTGATAAGCTGTTGGATAATATATTTTGAAAGGTCCCTTATCAGACATTTCGGCTACAAGAGATGGTCCGCGGCCGCCAAGTAATGTCAGTTAATGTGTGCTAGCCCGAGGCTGTGTACAGAGACACTCTTCATACAAGAGCGATTTGTGTGGTGGGTAGCGGTGATTGAAGAATACTTTGATATAAACAAATAATATGGTGGACAACACTAGGGATGAGCTGGTGGTGCACGGGCCCAGCCCCTTTGAGCCTCTGCCCGACAAGAATGTGGGGCAAATGTTCTACGAACTTTTGAGCACTTGTCCAAATGGTCACGATGTTATGGTATGAATAGATCTATATATGCAATATTTCTTATTCTATTTTTTTAAAGTTAATAGAATTTTGCAACAAAACTGTTTTAATACTATATCAAATAACAGCAAGGCTTTTGTTACTGCAAAATTTTATGCCTGTGTAAAATCAATTAAAAATGCAGCGTTCCCTTATTCTATTATTATTAATATTCTGATTTTTTTGACATGCAACTAGACTAAATTACTCAATGTGTAATAATTTGGAGTAGTTATTTATATAAATGACGAAATCAAATAGCCTGTCCTAATATGAGCTATCAACATTCCCAGGAAAATAATGAAAATGAGAAGCAAAAACTAGCTAATTATTAATTTTTTTTACTCTAACCGGCTCAAGTTTGATTTCTTTTCTATGAGAAACAGCTATTATTTTAAATATTTAAAATATTTTGACACAAGCACTCATTTGTTACAGGTTTCTAGTATTTTCATTATTATTCATGAATGATGCAATATGATGTAATGTTTGCAAAGGAAGATTAAGAGGAATAGAGTTCTCCTTGTATAAATATATGAGCAGAAACAGTTTTCACTTAGTTCTAAAGTTCTAGTTCGAAAGCAAATCAATAAAATTTAAGATGAATTTAACAGATAGAGTACCTTGAAACTTAAAACTGTTAAATGTAAAGCTTAATCGGCATTTGTAATATTAACTGGTAAGTAAATTTAACAACCAGTTGTTGAATTTTAACCCCAGATATTTAGTTTGACAAGTTTGATACAATTCTATTTATTTTTTAGTGCAAATAATAGTGTCGGATAATTATTATATTTGTCATTGTTGTTTTCCAGTTTGTCGATGTGAATTGACAGGATAGCTTTCATGATATTCTTCATTTTTTGATTTATTTAAATCGGTTGATTTTTCCTCGATAAAAATATTTACTTGTCTAAAAAAAAACCTTACGACATCGCATCCAATAAAGTTGTTAAAGAATATTGGTTTGAATATACCAAAATACAAATGGAAGAATACGTCAGTATTTTCTGAATAACAATAAAGTTACAAAGTTTAAGCCCATAAACCTGTTTCAGTTTACAAAAAATTTTATGAATGGTGTACGGATTTTTGAAGCGCCCTGCATAATATAATAAGAAATATTTCTAAGATGATCATCTACTCGGATTAATCAAAACATATACAAAGAATTTCTAAATTATCCTATAGACACGTAGTTACCTACTGATAGACCGTCGATTTCTATGTTTTACAGAGTTTTTTTGATAACAGCTTTATGTATCTAAACCTAGAGTTTGTCCCGAAAACACCTATTTTTATTTCGTTTTTAAATGTTGCTTTGAACTTCGAGTATGTTTCATGTACTTTGCTGTTATAGAAAAAAGTATTTGTGCCGATTTACTTGTGAATCGATAAAAATATTTCATTGCGTGTATGTCTTTTATTTCCAGTATTTCTGAATGTTGACTTGTTACCAATGTCAATTTCATTTCAAATAAGATAGATGTAGAGTTTATTTTATTATCGTAACATCTTCAATAACCGTTGTGTTAAGATCTAGGATAAGGGTACATGAAACCTATTTAAAATTAGATGCAAAATTATAAAATAGAAAAGAACTAGGTAGATGCTTTTATTTCCTTGAGGAATAAAAATCGACGAGTCCAAGCATTTCCAAAAAAACTGCATGGCTGAACTTTAAATTAATTTAGACCTTACTTCTGGGACGCACTGTATAACATCTTGATACTCAGAGCCAAGTCCCCAATTAGAATTTTTCAAATTTTATTCAGGCTTTTTCTAAAGACTCTCAACAATATACCTACATTTAATTTTATTCAAGTTTCTATTAGGTATACCATTATTTAATTCATTTATTTTGTTAGATGAAAGATGGAATTAAGAATATTTTCTTACCCCACTCCTCAATCATTTTCTCAAAATTTCATACTTTTAAATAACTATTGCAGAAAGCCGGTTTTATATGTGGCTAATGTTATTTATTCTATTCAATACCCAAATCTGCATAATTCAATTCTGATTTAATTGAAATTAATTGATTGAATCGTGGGGGCCAAATTCCAAAACCTATTGTTAACCGTTCTTTTTGTGTATGTATTATATTAGAAATAAAGTATGGCTATTAAAGACACAAATAGGTAGGTATTATTATATAATGTTGTGGAGTATTAGTAACTTGAGTAACGATTCAATAAGAATATAGAGGTAAGAAAAAGATCGAATGACAGATAGATTATCATTAATAAACTTGAAAGAAGCTTCTTTAATAATCTAAAGTTGCAATGCAATAGAACACAACTATCACTCCTAAACTCCTAACGTAACACATAGATATATCATTTTATATTCATAAAGCTATTTTTCGATAGTTGGTCATTGAAAATTCCATAAGATTTCAATTATAGCTACTTGTCTAAAATTTGACGAATATTGGATTACTACTGTTCTGTCATCATAAGAAAAGCTTTTGTAAACTTTCTCATTATCATTCATCAAATTCCTATCAACTGATGATCACTTTAATTTCATCATTTATTTTTCCAGAAGCTGACTAATGCTTCCTAAAAAAAATATTATAATGATAGGACTCTAGAAATAAAACACTTTTCCACTATAGATCCGTCTCGTTATCAGCTAATAATTTACTGCTTTGACTTTCTCGTAAACATATTTTTTGACATTTGATCTTTTCGTCTAACAACTAGCCGATAAAATAATCATCAAACTTATCAACTAACAATAACAGTCCATTTCATAAGTGTTTCTTTTATTATAAAAAGTACCCACCTTCACATCACTCTTCTTACACCATTCTGGGCTCTGGTATTATACATCACAGGGTCAAATGGTTATCATTCAGTTATTTTTCATGCCAGTGAAATAGCACATGAAATAAATACACTTTACCTTTCATTATACTCAAATGCGAATGAGAAATCTAAGGAAAATGTTGATTTTATTCTTTGTTAAATGTGGTAGGATTTTAATAATTGCCAAATCACATAAGAATAAACCGTAAATTCACATTAAACTAGTCTGAACTTAACTTTCCATTCCTAACTTTGAATTTAAAAAACTAGCAGAATTATTGGGTTTTTTATTTTTCAAACAGGTCGATGGCATCACTGGCAGACGTCTATCAGCCAGGCGACTTCTCTCAGATGCCTGTAAATTGGCAGAAGCTCTCAAAAGGTATGGATGCACCAGCGAGACAACTGTTGCAGTATGCAGCGAGAACAATTTGGAGTTCTTTACACCGGTGATAGCCGCTCTTATGGCAGGTATCATCATGGTACCTGTCAATCATATTTACACACCAGAAGAACTCAAACACACTCTAAGTATTACAGAACCGAGAATAGTATTTTGCTCCGAGAAAGTTCTACCTAAGTTCAAGGCAGCACAACAGAATATGGATTTTTTGGAAAAGATAGTTGTTATCAATAGAGATTATAGTTTAAATGGTGTGGAATGTGTGAGCGACTTTGTTAGAGGTATGCTTAGAAGTAGGAAAATCACACCGGAGAACTATGTGCCCTTCGAGGGGGATATAAAGCAGCAAGTTGCTTTTATTTTGTGCTCCTCTGGTACGACTGGACTACCTAAGGGTGTTATGTTGACGCATTTCAATGTGGCCACCAGAATGCTCCAAGCAAGGTGAGAACAGAACTTTTAACCCTTAGAAACATCACTTGGAAACATTAAATTTGTTCAGAATGTTGTTTTAGCAGCAAGTTTTGTTACATCATTCATTATTAGTTTTATATATTTGGTATTCTTATCATAAACTTGGCAATGAAATATAATCTGGCATCTGTAGCGGTCAAAGAAACCATTAATTATTTGAATCTTGTTAGTTTGTTATACAAATAAAGCATTACATTATGATTGCAAATATTTTATCACATTGAATTTGTTTACTATTATTGTATTGATAACGTGGATAGGTCTGGAATTAAAAAGATTAGGCGACCAAAAAAAGCATACCTAAGAATACTTAAGCTTATGAATTTGCGATGTAGCCCTAGTTCCGAGAGTACATTGAATAGAATTATGGGTAAACTAGCTTTTGCCCGTGACTTCGTGTGCCTAGAAACCTGCATTCAATGCCTTGTGGTAGTTTTTGCGTGAATTGTGTAAAAACATACAGACAGACATACACATCAAAATGAAACCTAAATTAGAAGTCTACCAATACATTGGTGAAAATTGCATTTGATTCCATTTAGTAGTTTTTGCGTAATGCGTGTACAAACATATAGAAAAACAGACAGACGCAACAAAATGTAGCCTTTATACTAAGTTAGACCTCGAGTAATACATCGGTGAAAACTGCATTCAATTCTATGCAGTAGATTTTGCTTGATGCGCTTAGAAACATACAGAAAGACATACAAAATTTTAAAAAATGTTGGTTTTGGCTTTTGTTGCTCTAAAATTAGTTTTTCTGAAGTATCTTTAATGTACAGACATCGACCTGTTACAATTTTTAATATATATATATATATATATATATAATATATATATATATATATATATATATATATATATATATATATATATATATATATATATATATATATAGATATGTATAGACGTGTAGATGTTGAAAAGTTCAGCCCTTGGATCATGGAGTAGCAGCAAGGTCCAGTCAGAGATGACTAGTCGATATTATTATATCGAGCTATCAAAAAAAACATTCGTAATAGGCATTTCAACTGGAGAGCGGGTCTTTAATAATTCAAGTGATAAGTATTTGTCATTTCATTAAAAAATGATTACTATAAAATAGTAACCAGGTAATTAGCTAATTCAATTCAGTGTCAGTCTTACGATTTCACAGGTTGGAAATATAACTGGTTACTTTAATTGACTATAATTATTTCGAACAACAATGACATTCAACGTATTTGCTAGTGAATGTGAATTTAATGATCTTTCCATACTCTTTTAGACTCGGTATGTAAGTACATTTTGCCAATACAACCCTAACCCAGTTCCGAACGCATTCAAAGTAATTTACAAAAAAATGTTTTTTATCAACAATTGTTATTTTATTACCAAAGATTGTTTGGAAAATTCATGGAGAAAAACGTATTTTCTTGCCATTGAGACGATTTTATACGATTTAAATCGGACATCAGGAAAAAGTAATAACTATTTAAAAATATTGAGAAGAAATTGAGGGCAAATGCTAGTGAAAAATGAATTAGATTAGAATTCGAAAGTCATAATTCCCAGCGATTTGATAGTATAATATAGGTTAGATGTACCAGACCTGACTTAACATTGCAGACAATTGCCAAAGTCACGATTATAGTATAGAAAAATATTAAGCTAGTTAAGATTTCTCTCATCTTTTTATCCTGGAAGCTTGAAAGGTTCGTATTTATCGTTACGTCAGTTCAACAATCCTGCTTTCTCATTTTGAGTTTGCCCTATTTCAATTCTTCTGGGGATCCTTATTTCTCTAACCCTTATTGACACAGTGTATATCTTGGTCTCTTGTAAAAGGCTTCCTGCGTAACTCCGCAGTTCACTATTTTTCTCGATGCAAACCTATTCTGGTTTGTATTTTAGGTCCAGGTAGAGATTTATATTGGGCTTGAGTTCTTTCTTATGAAATTTACTGCATTTTGTCTGCCAATATGTACGAACATAATTAAAGATTATCTAATATTGTAAGACTGTGACCTCAAAACTATACTTATCAGGTTACGTCACCAGATAAATCTATAAATCAAACTTGCTTGCTTGCTTGATATTTGTGTAACGAATTTACAAAGTGCAAATAATATAGATATGATTTTACAGCAAGTTCCTAATTATTTTTTTATTGCAATACAGGGATCCGAGGTACGTATCCAACAACAAAGTGGTCTTAGGTCTGATGCCCTTTTTCCATGCCTACGGACTCTTTTTTGGACTGACGTCAATCTTCAATTGCCATCTCACCGTCATGCTGGAACGATTTCAAGAAGACAGCTACTTAAAAGCGATACAAGATCACAGGATATCCGTGGTAAGGGTTACACCACCATTGGCCATTTTTATGGCAAAGACACCAAAATTGGATCGGTATGATTTATCGTGCGTTAAGGAATTCTTCTGTGCTGCCGCCCCCTTAAGTGGAGAAACTGAACGGGCTTTGAAAAAGAGGTAACATCATTGATTTTACATTAAATTAGGTAATAATTTTTGTTATTTCAATATGATTCGAAATTTTGATTTCGTATAGCACAAAAATAATAAATTAAAAGCTGTTCATGAACTTTGTTTTAAAGACAAGAACCCACCTAATTAATTGGTACACTGAAACCCAATAATAATTTTGCTGGTAATTACTGGTAATTTTAAAGATGTACTATTTGAGGTGGATAGAAGACTATTGGCATGGATTTCAAAAGTACCAGCACCAATAGAATCATTATTATCTTGTAGGACCAGAACTAATAAAGTTATTTTTTGTTGACAAGTATTTATTTCATCAGTCAGAAATGGTCTCTGGGTGACAATATAGCTAGATACCTTCACTAGAAAAAAATCTTCGGATAGAATGCGCTAGCTGTCAGAGCACCAGCAGTCTTTTTTTCTAGCGTTATCTATCTTAGATACATGCTGTAACTGTGTATGCCAATGACATTTATTGACTAAAAAAACAGATAGTTACCACAAATGCAGAAATATCGAATCAACACAAAATAACTTACAAAGTTTCTTTTATTACACTCCTAAGAATCAATATTTTCTTTCCAGACTCAATATCGAAACAATCCATCAAGCCTATGGATGCACAGAAGGTACCTTGGCTCTCACTATTATGAGCACAAATGGCCATTATGTTGATAGACCGGGCTCTTGTGGTCAAGTCATCACCTACATGAAATGCATAGTCAGAGATCCCAAAACAGGCAAGTGGTTGGGCCCAAATGAAGTTGGTGAATTGTGTTTCAAAGGACCAACGGTGATGAAAGGCTACTACAAAAATCCCAAAGCTACCAAAGAGTCGTTTACGCCGTGTGGCTGGTTAAGAACTGGAGATCTGGGCTATTATGATAAGGAGAAATTCTTCTATATTGTTGATCGATTGAAGGAGTTAATCAAATTTAAAGGATATCAGGTAGGTGGACCGACTAGGCTGCTTGAGAGACTTGATGTTATTTTATTAGGTTAATGAAGTTATATTTTCTCTGAAAATATTTTATAATATTTATCTTGGAACAATTGAGAACAATAACTCTAACAACGTATATAAATAATATGATGATGACTTTTATTATGAATTTATCAGTTTGTACATTATAGTTTTACACTGGTGCGTAAGCGATTAATCATGGAAAATTTCACGTCAATAATTATCTCTTTAAAATTTATGAAGCATTTATAGGTTATTTCTTTAACTATTGGTATTACCGTAGAAGTGTTCTTTTTCAATGTTTGAGATTTCCAAATTTTGGTCTTATAATTCAAAGTTGGTCTCCAAAAGAACACACGACACCTATATTAATTTTTATTTATTTATTTCAACGGACATTATCCAATCATACAAATATATACATTTGAAATAACTTATAGTAAAATATAAATTATAAACACAATATCACAAAATAAAGGAACAAAACGAGAAAAAAAGAGAGGCTCACAAGATATTACAACTTTTGCGCTATTATCAACAGTTACGGAGGTACAAAACTTGCCCTTGATTTCATCTGAAATTCCTCTTCCGAAAAATGCGTAAAAAGCAGATGACTGTCAATGATAAACAGCTTCTCATATAGTTTTAACAAGGTATAAAATATATTTTCAAATAAACATTTACAAGATGAAACGTACTTATTATTAATATTATGTCATGTTGACAACAAATTGTGAAAATCCGAAAAACGGATAACCAATTGAAGAAGTTAGAGAAATATATTTTCTTGTCATAGGTTGCTCCCGCAGAACTAGAGGCTATCCTTGTACAACATCCAAAAGTATTAGAAGCCGGTGTAGTGGGTTTGCCTGATGAAATGGCAGGTGAGCTCCCTCTGGCGTTTGTCGTTAAAAAAGTTCAAGATGTAACAGAGCAGGAGCTCCAAGAATACGTTGCAGGTGTGTTGGGATTTAAAATGAAATTATTCTTATTTATTCTCCCCCTCAATAAGATGTTGAGATATGAAATTTCTTTCACTTTTTTAGCTAAAGTATCCCCACAAAAGAAACTCAGGGGTGGCGTTATCTTTGTCGAATCAATACCAAAGAATCCAAGTGGAAAAATACTCAGGAAATTGCTCAAGAAACAACTACAGAATTATAAGGCTCCAGTGCAAGCCAAGATGTAATGTGTGTTTTACTTGATTTTAAAATAATTACATAGCTTTTATACCTATATAAATTTTAATACAATTTCTATATTTATTATTAATGTATGTTTTACGGATTATGTTGTATATACAACATATTCCAAATTATTTATTAGCTAATTATATAAACATGTTTTCTTTTTATATTATCGTTTCATTATGTCGATCAAAGATATATCAAATATAATTATAAGGATTTTTCACCAGAATGGTAATCAGAAAACATTTTGTTCTTAGTTTTTCTACGTACAAACTTTGAATTAGAAAGAAATCTGCATATTCACTTCACTCTTCCGTACCGAAATAATATGCGAATCTTGAAATACCTAAATTGGGAATATGTTTAAATCAATGAGTTAATATCGTAGGGAAAGGCTAGTAGGTAGGTAGGTATTTGGTTCAGACCAACTAGCCAGCATCTCTGTCATATCTCTGCTTGTTGTACACCTCATCAAATTGGCATCGCTTCCTTCATATTGAAAGTTTTTCTGTCACGTTGACAAGCAGTTTAAGACAAGTGAGTTTTTTCGAGCTTATTTCAATAATACAAGTTCTAGAGACTTCAGTGTGTTTGAGAAAAAGAAACAATCCGAAACTACATCACACAAGTAATCATAAATAAACGACAGAGTCGTATGAAGAAATTTTAAATGCTACTCAGGCTATCTAATGGATGGAACATATAATATTCACATGAACTAAACTATGGAGTGTAGAGGAACTAAACTAAAGGCGGAACCTTTATGAATACACTAGAATTATTAAATACTATTTACGCATTAAATATACTTGCATCCCGATCTGTACATGTCTCCGTATTGAGATTAACTTCAAGTCTTTAAAGTGATAGCATTTTTGCAAACGAGTTTCAATGCACATACAGAAAGTATCAGCAGAATCAAGCTAGATTAGCTTAGATGATATGAATTATAAAGTGTCTTTTTTGTCCTATTCCGATGCTTCTTTACAGGTGTTTCTTCCTCGGTTTCTCCATTTAATTGGAGCTCACTATCTAGTAATGATTAAATCAAGCCTGTAGTCGGTCTTTATAATGTGCATATCCATATTCCATATAAATTATATTTTTTTCTCATTTGAAAAGAAAACGGAAGACCGATTTTTACCGTAAAATTATACCTTCCTATTCATTAAGGCTGCAGTGGATCTGTTTACTTTTCATGCAGTGAAAGTACAAAATACATTTAATTTGGTCCCATCTCAAAACTATGAGCAATTCTTATTAAGAAAACCAATCCACATCCAATATTTCGGTTTCAAAAGTCGGTTTTTATACGAAACATCCTTTCATTAGTTTGTAGATATTTTCTCAATCTTTGAGGGGGTTGGTGGCCGGCAATAATTTGTTCTAGATATAAACCTCGACCAGTTTGGATTTTTTCAAGGAATCAATAGTAAACTGCCATATTATTAGGTGGTCCAGTCCCAGTTCATTTTGCTGCTTCAGAGTGGTTATTTGTTCTATCTATTCTTTGCAACACCCTTTCGTGAAGATTCCACATTGCTACGTGGAATATGGGAGGTCTCTTTACATGTCCTCTTCTTCCTGATCTGCCAATATAGTTATCTTCAAAGCAATTCATTAGCTTTTGCTGCTCGTTTCGTAAATATTCCAGTAGCTGATCAACCGCCTCATCCAAGTGATCAGGTGGAACATATGCCGGATTCTTAATTATTCTGGCGTGAATTCCGAATCACTGTAATACATTTGTCCAAGTCCTTGCTAGGCAAGGTATATTTGCAAATTTTGAACCAGATGAAAGAAGCAGCCACATATCGTAGCTTGAGGAAATGGTTTTCGGGAGGAACTTAGGCACTGCGGCAATTTCAAAATCACACTATACATTATTTGGCTGCAAATTTGGAGCTAGCTCTTTCATTATCCTTATGAAAGAAGTTCACGTGCAAAGTAAAAAGCGAAGAGGACTGCCCCGCGCCGATTTGTCTCTCATCGAAGTATCTTCGCGCCGAAACTGTGGCGCCAAACCGGACGCACCGAGAAGTCCCTTCCATCTACTGATTATTTATTTATATATTTGTAGAATAACCCCATTAGGCTCACTTTATATTTTATTAATTAGTGTATCTTCAGTGTATCAGTTTATCTGATTTTATGAAACTTAACATACAACATAGGTAGCAGCATATCTGAACTATATGGAAAAAATGTTCAATATAAATGTTGCTACAAATAATCTGGTCATTAATTTTCCACTCTCACATTTACAATTTTCGAGATAGCGAAAATACACACATTTCAAATTTTAACATGACAGAAACTCGAAAACCGTAGCTCTTTTGATAAAATGTTCAGTTTAAACGTTTCCGGTTATTTTGTTATCTTTTCTGTTGCCATCTCGAATTTTCGAGTCTAGAGAAAATTTGCGTTTTTATGAATATGGAACGATTTCTCAATTCTCCTCTTTCAAATGAATCAAAATCAGCATAGGTTTTTTTTAAAAAACAGACAGTCGGTCAAAAACGATGAAAGTCTCGCGATGGAATGTATTATGATAATTGTTTGTTTGGAAAAGGAGGAGATATATAATTCGGTTGTATGTTTGCTTTTTTATGTATGGCTTTTCGCGCGCCTTACATAGTAAACGTGCTCCTTTGTTGATGATTATTGATTCATATGAAAGAAGACAGATGAGAAATGGTCCTTTATTTAGGATGACTCAAATGCGAAAACTCTTTCCCCCAAAATCCGACCCTGGAATCGAAGATGAGACCATATCTGCAAAGCTTGAATTGAACAATTTTTCAGAATACTCGAGTTAAGGCAATGGTCAAGACTGAAAATGTGTATATCCGCTATGTGGATAGGGCAAATTTTTTCGAAAAATGAAAAAATGAGATGGCAAAATTGAAGAAGAGATTATATGCAGTCACATTCAGAATGGATAATTTTCAAAAAAGCTACTGTTATCGAGTTACAATAGTGGTAAAGTCTGAAATATATGTATTTCCATCGTGGTGTATTGAGATCTCTGAAACAAATATTTTTTACCAAAAATTGGACGAACTTCATTAGTTGGTTCACTGAAAAATCTTCCTCTTCTTCTTCTGCACTTCAAGGATTAGGCTTGCAGGGTGTTCCGTCCTCATTCTAGCCATCTTCTTCTGGGTCTACCTATGTCTCTTCTTCCACGTGGTCTGTAGTTTACAACTTGTTTGACCAATCTGTCTTCGCTCATTCTTTCAATGTGTTGTCTCCATTTTAATGAGTTTTGGTGTATTCTATCGTTCATTGAAAATATTTTCAATTCGGCCCTTATCTCTTAATTTCTTATATGGCCCCTCAGTGTGCAACCTTTTGTCCTTCTTAGAAATTTCATTTTGGCAGATTGTATTCGTTGTATATCTTTTTTTCTGAGTGCCCAGGTTTCCCTTCCATATGTTAATACAGGTGTTGTCATCACTTTATGGAATTTAATTTTTGTTTCTTTACTTGTCTTGTTTTGTGTGCCACACATCATTTGGAATTTATGTAGTTTGTTTGTAACATCTTTGTCATATTCGTAGCTTATATTGCATACCAAGAAATTGAAGTGTGATATTTGTTCAATGGGTGTTTCGTATATGAGTATCTTGGAATGAACGGGTTGTCTTCCTCGAAATGCCATAACTTTCGACATTTTTTCTGATATTTTTAGGTTATAATTCTTACATAACTGATTCAAGCGGTAGATTGCGTATTGTTGGTCGTCTTTTATTTTTTGTAGAATTATTTGGTCATCGGCAAACAGTACTGTGTTTATAAATTTATTGGTGGGTGTCAGTCTTACTCCGGGATACATTTCTTGTTTCCATTGTCTTACAGCATCGTCAATATATATATATATTAAATAGGATTGGTGACAGGCTGCACCTGTCTTACACCTCTGTTGATTGTTATTGGTTTTGTTCTGTCTTTTCCGGTGTTAATTATTCTTTCAGTATTATAGTATAGTCCTCTTATCACCCCTATCAAATGTCTGGGATAGCCGCGTCTCTCCATAATTTTCCATGGTATACCTCTGTTTACCCGGTCGAAGGCCTTTTCGTAGTCAATGAACCCAATATGGGTTTCTAAGTTATATTCTCTACGTTTTTCGATTAATTGTCGTATTATGATGATATTGTGTTACAGGATTTTCCTTTGCGAAAGCCACTTTGTTCTTCTAGTAGTAGCACATCAGCTATACCTTTTAGCCTATTGTTTATAATCCGGGAGTATAGTTTGTATGTCGCATTTAATAAACTTATTCCTCTATAACTGTCACATGAGCTTCGATCTCCTTTTTTATATAATGATATTACTTCCGCCGTTTTCCATTCGTTCGATACTTTTCTCTGTTTCCAGCATTCACCTAATAAATGTAGTATTCCCAGTTACAACAGCGGTCCTCCATATTTTAGTAGTTGTATGTTTATGGTGTCGGGTCCAGCTGCTTTCCGGTTTTGCATTTGTTTTAAGGCTACCTGTAATCATCTAGCGTTATTTCATCTCCTGTGTACGGTGTTTTATTATAAACTGAGTCTGTTGTTGAGTTAAGGTTTTGTTGATCATCTCCATGTCTTACAAGGTTTTCTTTCTTTTCTGTTCATAATTCTCGATAATGTTCTATCCATGCATCTTTGTCTATTATGTGTATATGTGCGGTGTCCTTCTCTTGTTTGTTAAGTTGTCGGATAATTTTATAAGCTACCTCTTGTCGTCCGTGGATGTCGTTTTCTATATTGGATATGAATTTATTATACTTTGTTACGTTTTTCTATGTAGTTTTGTCTGGCTTCTTGTGTGTTGTTGTATAAAGTGTTCAAATATGCTTCATGTTTTTCTCTTATTGCGTTCTCTACATCTTCTGTCCAAATTCTCAGGCCGTCTTTTCTTCTAAACTTTTTCTTTCTTCCAATAGCTTCGTTTGCGGCTTTTGTAATGCTTTCTTTTATGTTGTTCCAATCTTGGTTAATATTGTCCTTTGTGGTGTACATCTCTAGGTTTTGTTGCAACCGTTGTTGGTAAAGATATTTTATTCCGGTTTCTTGTAAAAGATATACTTTATACTCTTCTTTTACTGATTTTCGTTTGTTTGTTGTATGTTTTTTCCATTTGGCCAGTAAGATTATTTTAGATATGACTAGGAAATGGTCCGAAATTATATCACTTCCTCTATGGACCCTCACGTCTTCTACCAGTGTATTCATTTTTTTATTTACAATGATATAATCTATTATAGACCTGTAACCTCTTGCACTCCACGTATATTTATGTATATCTTTATTCCTAAGAAAACTGTTAGTGATTTTTAGTTCGTTGTATGTAGCAAAATGTCTTAATTCTTGTCCATTGTTGTTCGTTGTGTATTGGGACATTTCCTATTCTGGCGTTAAGGTCTCCCGTTATTATAAGGTAATAATTTTTGTTTGTTTTATTAATTTGTTTTTGCAAAGTGTCCTAGAATTTTTCAGTTTCTTCCTTCTTCCCTTCTTCGGGTGTATATACTCCTATTATTGACAAGTATCCTCTATCTATTTTAAGTCTTGTGGTTACTATTCTTTTGTTGACGTAACTATAGCTTTGAATTTATTTTTCCATTCATTGTCTATTAAAATCGCTACTCCGCACTGAGCTCTTGTTGTTAAATATACTCCACTTTATATTATTACGTAATCGTCTCAGTCTTTTGTATCATTTGATTTCTTTTAAGTTCCAGTTATGGCTGCTCTGTTTATGTTTTTCTTCGTTAATTCTCTATTTAGTTCTTGTTTTTTGGCCTAGCCCCCTGTACATTCGATGTCTATTCGTTATACCAAATCGTTTGTCTTTAACTAGCCTTGTTTTTTTCCCTGAGATCTGTCCGGTATTCCATGAAGATTACGAGTAGTTTAGATTTCCTTAGTGAAGGTTACCAACTTTTAGCTAAGTAGCCAGGTGATGGGGCTGCCATCTCGAGATTTCCAAATGTACCTATTTTTCTGTAGGGGTTGTCACCCTTAGCCCAAAGGTTCCAGTTTTGAGGCGCTGGAAACTCACCTTTTACCCTCTCCCGTCTGCTACATAACGCACTTTCATTATGCGCCATGTACCCAGTGGTTACACGACATAAACGTTTCCGAAGACGCGAGAGTAGGATTTGCTGGCAGAGCTGAGTTCTATTCGCAGAACTTCTGACTCATTCGTCAGAGATCAGTGGGCATTCCCCAGTGTTTTAGTACGAGCTAAGCTTCGGCAACTTAGCTCGCCTCCGAGACCCATTACCAGCCTTTAACCACCTGACTGAAAAATAAAAATTAATATTAATTCTATTGGTTCTGGTACTTTTGAAGTTGATACCACAAGTCTTCTATATCACTACAATTATTGCGAAACTTCAAAAGTACCAGCACCAATTGAATTAACATTATTTTGTGTTTTTCAGTGCAACAGATAATAAAATCGTTCCAATATGTGGTGAAAAATGATTTGTTCTTAAATGAGGCAGAAATATCCAACAGCTTTTTGTTTCAATAAAAGAGATTATTTTTGTTCGGAAACATATTTAGGTATATCAGATATATTCAAATGACCACTAGAGGCTCGTCCACATAAGAGCGGGTCGCTGCTTACCGCATTACAAAAATCCGCTTGCATCACAGTCGTTGATTTAACAAGTATTTTTTTTTGTTATCCATTGCTCACTATGTTGGGCTTCATCGGATAACGTAATTATTGCATTACGACTCGGTTAGATACGTCTCCCGATTTGCTTTGATTTGGTGCAATAGGGAACATGCCTATATTTTTTTATTTCAATAATTTGTATGTTTATGCATAAAAACCATTTGCCATTTGATGCACATTTTTAGGTAAATTTCTTATAGAAATATACCTATTGCGATCGTTCACACTTTTGAATTTCGAAAAAATGTCAACGGCATGTTGTTATATGTCTATAAGTTAGTCCAAAAAAACATTTGGTTCAAAAGTTTATATATATATATATATATATATATATATATATATATATATATATATATATATATATATATATATATATATATATATATATATATATATATATATGGGATATTACGAAATTTGTTAACACGATAGAGGTCGCAGTTTTGAAGGTAGCAAGTTCAAATTTGCTACAAAAATCAATCTCTCAAATATCTCGGTCGAGTTCGTTATTGGGCAATATCGGGTAAGTAGTTTCAAAATGGCGACCTTTCAAACATTTAAAAAAATTATCAAAAAAGAGCCGTTGTGTAAATATTATTAAAAATAATTTTAGGTTATAGATATAATCAGTACCTACAACTTTTGTTTAAAGAAATTTTTCATAAAATACACAGAAAAAAAAAATAAAAATTAATAAAGAAAAATAACAAATATTGATAAAACATGAACACTCAATATAAATTTGATGTAATTGTACATTTTCTGCAGATCTTAATATAGACCCTGATTAAAAAAAAATATAGCATATTTATTGAAAAGAAATAGGCGAAAAAAAAATCTGCCTTGAAGTGGACTCGAACCCTGTCTGCTTTATATTCAACAGCCAAAACAAAAACCTCTAACCGCAAGGCTATGACACATACGACAAATTTTTGTAATAACATGTAGGTATACCAATGAAAAGGTTGTTAAAATTTCAATTCAATGAATTTTGAAAAATTTACCTTTCCGCTGACTACAGGCCATCGGGATTTTTTATTCTGGAGTGATTTACTTATTCCATTTAGGTTATTTTTGTTTTGTATGCAATGAAAAATACTTATTATATGTACTGCATTGTGCCACTGTGTACAACCTTGAAAACTCCAAATATTTTTTTATTCGCGTACCTGAAGATAAAAATCGCAAATCAAAATGGCTAAGAGCATGCGAATGAAATGTGGGGGATATTTCTCTAAAGAACAATACTATTTTTGTATGTGAAGATCATTTTGATGTAAGTATTTTATATCCAGAATTATTTAATTGAAAAATACTGTAAAATAGATTCTATACATATATTCTCATTTCTTAAACATTTTGAACTAGAACCTCATTTATACGTATAGGAGATGATTTTGTCATAAGTGAGGTTAATGATTCTAAAATAATTTCTAAATCATTACCAATTATTAGTAAATATGTAAGAATATTTATTATAAAGCCCCAAATATATTGTATAAAGTGAAATCTGCTTCTGGCTTTTCGAGCTCGATATAGCAATTTTTTTGTATCATTGATTGCTTGGAAATAGGGATAAAAAACCGTCAGATGCACTTAAACAGTCATTAACATTATCAGAATATAGGTAAGTGTAACACTCATAGATGCTTAATTTCTGGTACTCCGGATGGCAACATATGAATGACTTAGCTATAAAAATATTAACTGTAGGTAAATTATCTGATTGTCCTTTTGTAAAACCTGCGACAACCATTATTAATCAAAATATTTACCACACAAACATATAAATAAATATCATAACATTAAGACATTCACATCAAATCACTTAAATTCTAAAATAAACACGTTTAAGAATAGCACCTTTATTATTAGGGGCTTTTACATGCTGTCCGCTGTCGTGACGTTCGGCAAGCAAGGTCTGACGTCACAACCATTAGCTGCGCGTTCAAAGTGGAAGTCAAAATAACAACATTTTAAACACTTATATTTCAGGTTAAAAAAAATTTTCGACTCTCTTTCTTGACTATGGGGTATTTTATGATAATAACTTAGGATTTCGACTATTTTTACTTTTACTTACTTTTATTTTCTTGGCAAGTTCCCTATGCAGTGCTATATCTGCGGCCCGTCCCGGCTGCAGTTTGCACGATGCTTAATTGAACTAATTCTTTTCCTGCTTTCTGTTTATGTTTTCTTTCTGAAAGTTTGAATGAATTGTCCAAAAAAAACTATGAAGAAAACTGAATATAGAAATTGTGAGAATCTAACCAATCGCATATATTCTAGATTTAATGGTTTTACACATATTTTAGCAAAATATTAACACTGATTCGCTCTCGATATGAATTCCCATTGTCAATGCTTTCTATTTACACTTGTCCAACCCCAATGTCGGTTACATAAATCTGATGATACTGGCCACTTATTTCACACCACAATCTCATCCGGTAATGGAAACGAGATCAGCCGACGCTCTAAACGGATTAAAATTTGATCGGGCAAATGGTCCCACAGCGTCGCGACGCTGTCTCCGATGATATATAATGAACTGAACTAGAAAACTCAGTTGGTAGAGCGTAAACGACTAATTAAACGTTATAATATACCGGCAATTTATGCTCATGTTTTGGTCGCCGTCTGCACTGATTCATGACCTTTTTACGAATTTGTGTGTAATTGTTAATTTCATTGAATTCTGTTAATGCTTAGAGGCAAGTTTCAGTAATGATGATACACAAATGATCGAAGGATGAACATTTTGAAATATTTAAAACTTTCAAGTTTCTTAGAAGTTGAGAATAATGCGGCGATCTCATAACCGCATGGTGAATGTAACTTTTAAGTTTTCAATGTTATGAAAAACCTTGAATCTACCTATTACCTGAATGTAAATGAATTGAATTGCATGATTTATTTTCGACAATAGCTAATTACTCAAGGATAGATTCATTATCCTGCCTGTTCAACATAAGAATAATAATAAGTATTTCATAATTATAACTATGAGACATCACAGAATTTTAAATTCGGTGGAATTTGATTAACTGCAAAATTGAAAATTCGTGTGAGTGGAAACACCAGATATTTTTTTGACGTGAAATGACGAGATGACAACTATAATTCTTCATCCAACTGACTTAACAGTTTCTTAATTGTTAAGAAACAAATCCTTCATGCAATGCTATAAGCTATAAAAATTCTTTCTACTAGATAAAAAATCTGGTGTGTCTACTCACACGACTTTCTTACCGCTCGCAAGCAAATTCCAGTGAATGGAAAATTTTACTTTGTTACGATACTTTCCTTACATAGCGACGATAATAGCGGTAGGAAAGTAAAAATCCTCTGGTCAAATCGTACTACCACTCATTTTTTTCAGCATGTCAAGAAAAACAACTATGGTCATGTAACATTTTTTCGCAATATGAAACGTTTAGCCAGAATCTGAAGAAACATGTGGAAAATATGGAAATTTATAATCATAACTTTTTTTGTGCTTTTTCTCAGAGATGGCGCTGTGTGTGGGTGGTTAAAGGCTCTCAGAAGAATACTTTAGACAAGTTTAATCAATATCTTCAGAGCCGTTTACGCAATACAGTATTGAGCAAATCAAGTTTTTTGGCTGTAGCTCAACACCCAGTGTATACAGAATTCTCATTCAGTGCCAGCGGCGAGTGAGATTGGTACCAAACAAAATAAAAAAGAAAGCAACAAAATACACGGATCCGTTCCCGAGATAATGCTGTCACAGACAGACGGACAGAGAGACCGACCAATAGCTGAAAATATGTTTATTAGACTTAAGCCCGCTGCAGACGGAGTATGTTTTGCTGCATGATTGCTTGCTTATTTTGCTGCACGGTCCGATAAATGTTGCCGCGCATGGGGTGTTGATGGCTCCCTTGCTTGTGTTGGCTTCACACGATGCAGGCCATCATGTATGTAAAATGACAGTACAGTACGATGTCATTTTCTTACACGGAAGCATGCACAGCACCAAGCCTAGCTCCCATCAAGGAAACATGCTGCAAAACATACTCCGTCTGCAGCGGGCTTTAGAAAACTCTGAAACGTGAACATTTGTAAAAATCTCGATACCAAAAATTTCACACGATTACAATACTTTCCTTATACAGCTACTGTAGTAGCGTAAGAAAGTAAAAAGTCTGGTAAACCCACTCACATGACAATACAAATTTCATAAATTCCTACGATTCGTTTTTGATCAACATTCTTAAGCAAAAAATGTTTTGCGGTAATTAAATAACAACTAGTGTGAGTATGAAGAGAGCCGCATATCATATTTTAAACAGTTCAAGTGAAGGTGCAAAAGAAATTCAATGAAGGAAAATCTTTTATATCTTAAAAAAAACTAATCGTTGCAAGTTAGATAAAAAATCGTAAGCGGGGTTTCCGTACCGTTTCATATATCAAAGCATATCAAGTTCTAGTTATAGATATTATGATCATCATAAATGAAATAATAATACTCTAACAAAATGTGAACAACACTACGACTAATTATTTAATAAAAAGTTTAAACTGATAATAATAAATGTCTTCTTATAAAATCAACACTTTCTCATAATTTCATTTCACTCCACATCCCATCGTTAAGTAAATTTCCTGCAGAAATGTGTCTACTGGTATTGGTCGCAATTCTAAATTTCGAAAAAATTTCTTACTTATCTGCTGTCTACGAGTCGTTGCATTTTTTTATTTTGAAACAAGTTTTCTCACCTCCTGTTTTCTTTTTATTTCATCTATTCATATTTTTGTCAATCTACCTCTCTTTCTTTTATTTGCTGGTCCTGGCGAACTAGTTAGGTAATACACTTATCCTCTATCCATACGTGAAATACGACCTGCCCATTATCAATCATTTTTTGACCGACGAACCCTGAACGGAGGAGGTATAAAATTCGACTGTCTGCTCTTTTTTGGTTTGGACAATATCCAGAAACGTTTAAATTGAACATTTTTTCAAAAGAGTTACGGTTTTCGAGTAAAACGGTGTTAAATTGGTAACATCTAAAATACTTAAGCGTATTTCCGCAGCGATGTTTTGATATCTCAATAATAACAACAACAAGCAAATAATATAATACGTGGGTAATAGGATAAGTACTATCTTCATTAGTATTAGTGATTGTTCAACGATTTTCGTGAATAATTTTACATTCATAAGTGTGAAATAAATATTTTTACAAAAAATTGGACTAACGTAAACTGAAAAATATAAAATATTATTATTTCTACTGGTGCTGGTACTTGTGAATTTGGTGCACAAAAGTTATCAGTCTAACTGCAGCTGCACAACTTCAAAAGTAACAGCACCAATAGAATTAATATTATTTTGTATTTTTCAGAGCACCAACTAATAACGTCGGTCCATTTTTTTGTAAAAAATATTTATTATGTTTAGAGTTCTACTTCGCTCCTGTCGATCTCTGTGTTCTGTTTTGATTAAATATTAGATCTGTGATCATGTGATATTTATTGGTCCTTTGAGTTCATCTGTCTCTTTTCTCCCCGTATTCTTATAAAATTTATTATGTTTTACCTGTCTAACAATATTCTGGATAAATAATGGTTCATCTGCTCACGAGAGTCCTGTAAATGGGTACTCTACATTTTTTAACTGTAGTCATTGGAAACTCTACAAATAATATAATGTTTCAACATTGTCAACTATTCAATAATGTAAGATGACTTAATATATCAATGATAAATTCCCTTAAATATGTGAAATCTGGAACTCTGAAAATAAAAACACACAAAAGATGAATATTCAGTGGTATCGCGCAGGTGTATACAATGTCATTCAAATAACCAATGAAGAATTAAGAAGTTTCATGAGCACCAAAGTAACAGCTGTTGCAATAACAGAGAAGCATGATTATCTTTAAGGAATAACCGAGAATCGTTTGGACTTTCGCTGAAATAGAATTTTCACGCTAAAAAATCACGAAGATCGTAAACCGAGGGGACAATCAAAATATGCTAAATGCTTGAGAGGTGATCGTCAAACAAAGCATCTTATTTATAGTCCAGAATGAGTGGTAATAATAAGATAACTTTTATGTGGGTGAGTCAATCTGAATCGTCTGTGATATTTCAGACCTAAGCTTGATTTGTTGCCACCTTCTTATATATCTCTAATCACAGTAATTGGCGTAAACTATAAAATAGCTCACTATCAGTAATTTCTTATTCACATTCATTCTCACAAAAATGATTCAGAATTCAAATAAGTGAGAGTACAGACTCAATGCATCCTGTAACTAGCAAGAAAAATACGACTTTTTGGCAAGATCAACATTGGTATTAGATATAAGTGACTGAATTATTTCAAATATCAGCCCTATAAATTTCTGGCAATTCCACAATCCAGAAGTAAGTGTACTAGAACATATTTTCACAGTCAGTTTATTAGTCTGCTCTGCCCTTTTTACGAACACTGCAGTCTTTTCTACCTCTTTTATCTTCCTCCCCTATCGACATTCACTCGACAATTAAGGCCACATTTCGAGGCTATGTTACTGCCATCGAGTTTATCCGACGGCTATGTGTACAAACCGATAGATATAAGCCAGTAGACGCAGATTGGATAATCGCATAGTATTTATGCGCTCATGGGAAATATAAAAACTGTATTTTTATTGATTATCGAAGATGAATGGGCGGTTATAAATAACACCCTCCATAGGAAGCATGTTAAGCTTGCCAAAAGTGCGTGCGTAGAAGAAATATGTAGGTAGGTACGATATCTAGCGAAATAAAAAACAAGTTAAAATGGAAAAATCGTTCATCCAGCCTAGCTGGGATGAAATGGCATTACGAACGAATAAAATTAATTGAATCAAAGATCTAATAATATTTGTCATATGTTTTCATAATCTTGTAAAGTAAGCTTTATAAATCAAACTGAAAGAGGTTACCTACATACAGCCCAGTCAGAACATTTGTGCTGTTATTTCATAGCATGGCATCTTTATGTTGTTCATTAATGGATTATGATTGATACTTATAAAATGAATAGTAAATAAATGTTTACAGAAAAACTATTGACTCTTTTATTTATCTGATTTTATCTCTTATTTAATTATATTATTTACTATTATTCCTTTAGAAAGAATCTGGTGTGTTCACTCACACGACTATCCAATCGCTCGCAGGCAGATTCCAGTGAATAAAAAATCCTGGATGGAATTTTATTCAAGCATAACTTTTTTGTGCTTTTTCTCAGAGATGGCGCTGTATGTGGGTGGTAAAGGGCTCCCAGAAGAATACTTTAGAAAAGTTTAATCAAAATCCTTAGAGCCGTTTTTGCGCTATAGTCTTGAGCAAATCACATTTTTTGGCTATAGCTCAGCACCCAGTGTATAAAGGATTCTCATTCAGTGCCACCGGCGAGTGGTATTGTTACCAAACAGAATAAAAAAAGAGCAACGTTCCCGAGATAATGCTGTCACATACAGACAGACGGACAGACCAATGGCCGAAAATATGTTTATTAGACTTCGAAAACCCTGAAACGTCAACATTTGTAAAAATCTCGATACCGAAAATTTCCCACGATTACAATACTTCCCTTGTACAGCTACTATAGTAGCGTAGGAAAGTGAAAACATAGGGAATTTGGAATTCCGGATTTCACTAAATATGAACGAATACCTTACAAATAATTTTGGAACGGATTAATTCGTTGCCAATCTGTCAATAGGTGCCTGCGAGTTTGAAGTAATCTTTAACCTATATCATTAAACCTAACATAAAATCAGCTTTTACTAATCCTAATCCAAACAGGTGATGTTGATGTCTTAATATAGTTCAATGAAATTGTCATTAAAAGAAAAATAAATTTTTCTTTAGAAATTAAATCTTTACTGTAGACAAATAAAAGAAAATGGATGAAATGGAAATTGAACCCTTGGTAATACGATTAGAACAAAATACTACCTCCTCCAGCGAAAGCGATTCATCATAGAAGTCGCTTTACTAGTTAATAAAAATCACATTTTCCTATTCGATAATTCTAATTTTATTTTATTTTTCACTATATTGTTTACTGATACATCAAACTTAACCCTAAATCGCCAGATTTTTCATCTGCTTTTCTTCTATGTGAGAAATAGTTTTCAATAGGGAAAACCACTAAATAGGGAAAAACACAATTTATGATAATATCTTAAGAAATATACCTACAGGGCCTATTTTAAAGTTTTAAAGGGGGATGAATTTTCAAGGGTGACATTACGATTAAGAAAATTGAAACTCTAATTTTAACGCATTTCTATTTGATAGAATTTATAGTTTCTGCTTAACCTAACTCGATTAGCTTAGGAACTAGTGCCTGGTCAAATCATTTAGTGAAACCTTTTATTCTTTAGGTAACAGATATAGAATTTTCGGCTTGGATAATAATTGATTTAGATATTCAAATTTTCTACATCATTCTTAGTTGACCTTCCAATTTATCTTCAAACACCATCAACTTCCTGAAACTTCAATGTACCCTCAACGCCTGATCCAACTCTACAATTAAATCCGTGTGAAGTATAGGTATACATGAAACCTAAATATACACATTTTCTGCCACTGCCAGATCATTCTTATTACATTTTACACGCAGTCATGCTAAAAAGGATATCTAAATCTGGCCATATAGTTTGAAATATACTAGAATTTCAGGTATAGAAACTTAAGTTTTTGCAAAATAAAGTTGGAATATCTTGCATAGTGCAAGGGCCAATACGGCACATACACACACATACACAGACCTTCAGTTTTATATTTATTATACTACCAATACCGACATTTCTGAATGTACTTAGTTTACATATCTTCATAATATAATTAAGTAGTTATTGAATGATATCGCTAGGCAGAATTTCAGTTGTAGAAAACAGAGATCCGCTGACATTAAATATTGTAGATTCATTCAATTTCGAATTTCGATGTTTTCACTTGTCATTTGTCATACCTAACTATTTTTAAAAACCACGGTCGTACATACAGGTATAGAATCGATCGAAGGTTGAATTACATAGGTACTTGCTTGCTTGTTTATGGCGTTGCTACTAGGAAATTGCCAGCTCAATTCGGGATTACTAACTAATTACTTATATTAAATATAATTATTCATCAATGCACTTGTCAAGGTGAGTCCAGCAATGTGCCTCGATCCGAGTATAACCTTCTCTGTCACGCTCCTGTGGTTATCCGCAAGGTTTTCCCTCTGGTCTCCTTCAGACCACGCTGCCACGTGCTTCTAACCTCAAAAGTTCAATAGGAATCGACCTCTTTTCGAATGCATCCACGGTCGATTATCACGGCCGTGACTTTCCTATCCACCTCGGGGGCCTTAGCACTCACGTCCTCTACCAGCGTGTACTTCCCGTACGGAAACTTTTGATTTTCTTCAGAACCGAAGTGAACTCAACCGAGGTTGACACGGAAGTGAATTTCATAGGTAGCTAGTGATTCGCTTAGCGTCAACGATGGCCTGTGAAATTGAGAAAACTACTTAGAACATAAAACACCTTAATCTTATTAAAAACTTATGAGTTCATGAGCGCATAATACAATGATGAATAACATCAACACATATCGAGATGGAAATATGTTAACGGAGACAGTGTGAATCTTCTTACAACTTTGCAGCATCCTTTGAATTGGTTTTTTATGTTGTAAGCAGCATCCCCCTCCAACTGCGAACCACGCGGCAGAAGATGGTGGCAGAAAAAGACTGAACGCTAAGCTAACTACTTTTTTACACTCGATTCAAGAGCTTGTTGTATGACCGAGGCAAAATACAATACACACAAATTGTATGTTCTCTGATCAAACAAAAAAGTTCGGAAAGTAAAACTACATTTGCTAATAACTTTATTATTAAATGATAAAGAAAATTAATTTGTAATTCAAATGAAATATTTTGTACAACTTCAGGAATGATATAGCATATATTTTTGTATATGCTGCAGTTTTCTCTAATTAGAACATTTTAACTCACGCCTCACCCAATAATTTCTGTATAAATACTTACTATCGTTTATCAAGTCTCATGCAGATCATCATATAAAGGGCAGTCTGAACCAAAAAGGAGACCAAAAAGTTAACGATCGTAACTATTGATAGATTACGTCAGTTGACTACAATCAATTCATCTTTAATTACATTTGAACTTTCTTTTCTTGTTCACCAGTATATCTTTAACGTAGTAGAATAATTGTTTTTTTGAAAATTTTAATTCTATCAATTTCTCCTGCAGCTCATTTTAACAAGTTTTGCTGCATCAGACTGCTATATCAACAATTTCTTCTACAATAGTATCTCAATTAATCTTAAGCCACGTGTGGGGTGGTTTTGATATTATATTCATTTCGCCCCTGCTCTTTCAGAGAAATATCATTAAGCAAGACGGCAACATTCAAAATTCTATTTAATCTCGCTAGTTTGTTCTTGCTGATGTGTGTCAGCACAAGATGGGAAGGAGCGCGTAAGTAGGACTACCTACTGGTGGTCGTGAGAAATTACGGGTGAAATACCAGAGTAATTGGAAAGGAAAGGCATCTACATTCAAATTTGTATGTATACGTATTAGATTCAAGTAATGAATACATCTGTTTGGTTGTGTTGGTTCAAGAAGGCAGTGGGGTTAATAACTGGAAGAATAATGAATTGAAACTTAATATGTGGAACAGTACATGTGTTAAGACGGAAGTCTATTAATCTTCCCCGAAATTCTAAGCTCTCATTCCATATGACATTTATGTTAAGGGAGACATAGGATTGCTGTCTGGTGAATGATTTTGATTGTAATACTAGGGTCCTTACCTTGGAGAGAAATTATGTAGGTGGAGTCAATCTTATGGCCATATCCCTATCTTTAAATAATGTTATGTAGAAAATCTCAACAGGTTGTTTGTTGAACCTGATGTGACGTTTACAGGAATAATAATATAGTTATTTTTATAACTATGGTTCATGAATATGGAAAGAAAATGTCTCCTGTTTACAATAGACACACTATCTATAATACTAGATGAAGATATTTCAGCAGCGTTGTTTCAATGAATGATTACCTATTTGGTTATTACATTTTCTGTTAAATTAATCTCGATCGTGAATGGCTTAGTAGAAAAAGGCTTTAAAGTAACTCAAACCAAAACCAAACAGTCAGGGGCTTGTTTCAATTTCGCTTTCATACAATTCAAATACTCAGAACAGGAGACACTTGAACTATTTATCCTGAATACATAACAAAAATATATAAACATCATTTGTAAGTGAAGCGAAATTAAACAAAAACATTCCTTGTGACTAATGATTAGTTATTAGATAAGAAGAAAAATACCTACCAATTTCGTGCTTATTATTTCTTAAGTAGGTAGGTGACTAATAATCGCAACAGTTGGTCTTCACTAATCGGAAATCTCACTTAATAATTCAATGCTACTATTTCATGGTTGAAAATCTAAATCTTAATTATATTCTATATTTTTCGAGTAAATAATAGCGAATTCACACGCAGAAATCGGTGAGAAATCCTACAAATTATATCCTAGAAGACATCAATAACGATAGCCAAATCAATTTTCAAATTTAGTTAGCCCATTTCACCGTCGAAGGAGTTGATTTTCAAACATTTTCGGAATATGTTTTGCTTGTTTGTATATTCCTATTCCAAGTGGAAATACCTTTTTTATATAATTCTTCCATACAAAACTTTTACCCTCATTTTAAACTTCAAGGGGATGAGTTTCGAAATTTTCTTCCAAACTCCTTGTATACGCCTTAAAGAGAACCTCTGCGCAAAATTTCAGCATTCTCGAATCAGTCGATCAGTCCTTGAGTTCCATCCATCCAATGGCGCTACAGCCCATATCGGGCCTTGGCCTCCTCTATTTTCTTCCTCCAGCTATCCCTGTCCTCCGCTGTCTTTTCTCTGTCTTATTGTTTTGTAAAGTTTCACTTTTGTTTTCCTGTGGACATTCCCTGATCTGATTATGGCCGAAATGTGGTGGTATACTTTATTAGCATTACTGATTCTTCGTTGTCCTTGAGTTAGTCAAGACTTATTCTTTATATACTTGAGAAGACAGATTTGCTGTCTATTTCCTGTCAGTTTTAGCAACCTTGATTTACTATGAATAGATGAAGGTGTCAATTTCTGGTGTTCAATATTGATTGCAAGATTATCCTTACATAAAGCTTCTATAAACGGTATCTTCTTCTTCTTAAATCCAACATCTTGACAGACGTGTAGTGACATGTTGGAGCGTTGCCTCTATTGGTTTACATCATCAACTGTGGCAATCACTCGTCTGACGGTTCCGCGCCATCGCGATCTGTTGGCCGTTTCTCGTACTGCGGTCTCCATGTCCGTGTGGAGAAGTTGCTTGATGGTGTCGATCCAGCGGCAAGGTGTCCGGCCTCTTTTTCGTTTGCCGTCTGGTTTACCTTGCACGAGTAATGTTTCCATATTGTCATTCCTCGTGATGTGCCCGAAGAACTTCAATATGCGAGAGTATGCCATGCTTGATAGGCGCTGTTTAGGTTTAATCTCATCGAGGAAGGAGGTATTTGTTCGTCGTGCAGTCCAAGGTATTTTCAACATCCTCCCCCGACACCACATTTCGAATGCATCTACTCGACGACGGTCATCTTCGCGCAATGTCCATGTCTCAGCTGTATACGCAAAAACAGAGAAAACGAGCGCCTGGACAAGATTTATTTTGGTATGGCGAGTTATGTTCTTGTCCTTCCATATAGGAGCAAGCTGGGTCATGACAGTCCTACCGAGCTGAGTTCGTCGACGTATTTCTGCTTCGCAACACCCCATGTTGTTTATGCTTGCGCCCAGATATATGATGTGGTCAACGACGTCATATTTGCCGACTGATAGCGTGTATGGCCAGTTCTCGCGGTCAGCAATCATTATTTTGGTCTTTTGAGTGTTAATCTCAAGGCCATACTGCAAACTAGCAAGTTCTAGCATTTCTGTTATTGTTACTAGTTCATTTTCGCTACATGCTAGCAGAAGTCATCCGCAAATCTGAGATTTGAGATTTTTGTACCTCCTATTGTGATACCGCCTTCCCAGTCCTCCAGCACAGTGCACATAATACTTTCACTGTAGAGATTGAACAACAGTGGTGAGAGAATGCAACCTTGCCTGACACCTTTCTTGATACTGCATTCGGAGGACAGATTTCTATCAATTTTGATTACAGCTGTGCTATTTTCGTATAATTGCATAATCAGATGGACAAGATGCACAGGTGCTCCCATATCTACCAAGGTTGGCCATAACTTGTGCCACTGGACCTTGTCGAAGGCTTTGACGTAGTCGACAACGCAGATATACATAGGTGTATAGTATTTCCTGGCCTTTTCTATCAGTTGTTGCAGGTTTAAAAATTGTTGCGCCTCGGTCTTTTATAAATCCGGCTTGTTCCGGAGAAATTTGCCTGGTGCTGAAGGATTGCAACCTAGATTAAATAACATGTAGCATAATTTTACTTGCATGAGATATCAGTGCAATCAGACGATAGTTATCGCATTTTGATGCTGCCCCTTTTTTTTGTATAGGGACGATAATCGAGGTTGTCCAATCCTTGGGCCATATTCCCGTTGTCCATATTTGTTAGCAGATCTTATGGATTATTTTTACCCCTACATCCATCAGGGTTTTTAGGATTTCGCCAGTGATCATGTCAATTCTAGGTGACTTATCCCTTGCAATTCTCTTGATGGCCGCTTGTACTTTATGTAGGAGTATGCCCGGCTCTTCCTTCCAGTTGGTAATGTCCGTAATTTCGTCATGTTCTTCGCTGCAGAGGTCTTCGCAATATTTCCTCCAGATTTCGATGATCTCATCTATGTCTGTGCTTATGATGTTATTGGAGTCGCATATCGCCCACGCACGGGATTTGACTTTACGCGTTATATATTTGATTTTCGTAAACTGTGTGGTATTAGCATGTTGTTGGATTTCGCACAAATAGATAATCGTTTTTGTCTTTTCTGCAGTTCGTCTGAATGAGTTTCGAAAGTTGGTTATAAGGCCCCTGCTCTTCAGCTTCCTTCAGGTTTCAAATATGGCGAGTTGTTGTTGGATATCAGGTGTTGTTTTTTTGCGGGGTTTGGTCGTAAGCTGACTGTCCTCTAAAGCTGATACTATTGTGTTTTTGGTATTGTGCTTGGATCTGTAAACAACTGCGGGAGTATTTTATCAGCAATATTGCGTTCTAACGCCGTTATGAATGAGGCTTCGTCCGTGATTACTGGCAGCTTTGATTTCAGAGTTGTTCTCCTACATGCTAGTTTTATACGGAAACTGCATACTAGCAGCTGATGGTCGGACCCGCACTCTGCACCCGGGAGTGTCTTTAGGGACGTACGCCAGCGACTTTTTATTAATATGTAGTCTATATGATTTCTGTTCTTCTTGTCTGGCGATGTCCAGGTGAATAGGCGACGTATATGTTGCTTGTACACTGTGTTCATGATGCTATAGTTATTGTCAATACAAAATTGCAGCAGTCTTTCACCTCTCCCATTTCTTCTTCCAATGCCGTATTTTCCAACGATATTGCTCAAGTGGTCGTCTTCATGCGTGCTGCCAATTTTGGCATTAAGATCGCATAGGATGATTACTATTTCACGGTTGGGTATCAGTATCAGCGATCAAGGTCTCCAGGGAAGTATAGAATGTTTCGATCTCTTCGTCGCATGCATCAGATGTGGGTGCATACACTTCGATTATATTCACTTTGCAGGTGGTCGCATTGAAGCTAACTGAGATTATACGTTCACTAACTGCAATGTATCCCGTGATTGTGCTTCCTAGTCGATAACACACCATCAATGCAACGCCCCCATAACTACTGTCTTCCTTCTTCCTTCTCTGGTCGCAGTTTTTCCCTGTGCAGCCCAGCGGTCCACTGCCACACGGCCACACTGTCTACCCTGGACGTAGGACAGCGCCGGTCGTTAATCGGTTCGCTCGACGTTGCAATATCTCTATGATTCAACATTCCATATGTTTTCATGGAAAGATTGTGCAGTAGGTTCCCGTGTCTTTCTGCACCGCTGTATTTTAGCCGATATGGTCATTCTGACCACGCCTGAAAGTGTCAGCAATAAGCCGGGGGAATCATTGATCCTTCGACCGCCTTAAAGCAGTATTGATAGGTTTATTGCCTCCTACCAGATCTTCGTCATATCTGACTACCCTTACTTAATGTAGCCTGCAGGTCAATGCAGTTTCCCGGGGTACGGCACGTGGAGCCATAAGAAAGAGTTGGGTACCTCGCAAGGACCAGTTGTCGATGGCCATCTCCTGTCTATGACATTCGATGTGACCGTCAGTGACAAAAGGTACACTCCCCACATAAACCCATATAAACGGTATAGGTACATATAAAAACTAGCTATGCTCGGAATCCTCCGGATTGAGCAACATTTGTCTTACCTGATGCATCTTAACAGCTAGACACTAATAAGTCTATAAGAGTTTCTGTATTCTATCAAGTATCAACCAAGCTCGATGGTCATGATAATATAGATGAAACAAAATTTTCAAACATTGCATTGGAACTTGCAAGAAATATTAATGAATATTGTCGCTTTCAATATATTGGCAATACAAATACCCCTGTTATTTAATCAAGGTGGCCACGGACTCGTGGGAGATTACTATACACAATATAGGAGAATTGAGTATCTCTACTCATTTAAACAGTGTTTTGCCAAAATATGAAGTTTATTCCAGAGATGTTTAGATATATGCTCATTTAACAAAAGCAGTAGGGTCTTCTGTGTGAACTTTGAATATTTAAATCATAAACAAAGATAAGTTTTTCACGTTATGATGAAATTTTATGTCATTTTAATTGTGATTATTCTGAGATTTCTAAATTCTGACATTTAAGAAGGCAACAAACGAAAATTAAGTATATATAAGGTTTATATTCTGTTCTATGTCAAATTCGTGGTCACATTGACGTTCATTTGAATGAACCTTCATGGGTGACGTTTTACCACATAACTAAACCTCTAAAACTTATATTGATGTATGATTTTAATTATGAAGCACAAATTAAAAGTCTACGCTCCTTCCTTTGTATGAGCATGTCATACATCATAGATCTACATAAACATCTACATGTACATCTATACATTTATATAACTATACATCCATACATCTATACAACACCGACGCTGTCAGGACACGGTTGCTTCAGAGCGTATCTCCATCGCTTCAAGCACGATGATTCCCCGGAGTGCCCGTCCTGCTCAGAAGTTCCAGAGGACGTGGAACACGTCTTCTTCTTGTGTCCCCACTTCCACTCGTTTCATAATAACCTGGAGGACATCCTTGAACAGGAAATCCAGCCAAAGACGCTAGTAGACGCGATGCTGTCATCAAATTCTGTCTGGAACGCAACCAGCATTTTTGCGACAAAAGTTCTTTCGTTCCATCGAACGGAAGAGAGCCAAAAGAGCTTAGGAGCAAAGAAGCAGTAGCCTGGACTACCAGAAGGAAGATCAGCAGCTAGATCCTCCCCCTACCAAGTAATACCTAACGGCGGTTTCCGCGGGGATTCAGAGGCCGGAGGAAGGGGTGGTTTAAAGTCGGTATTAGTACCTTGAGTCCGACATATCCAGATGAATCTCCTAAGCCTGATGATACGTAAACGTATTTTCCTCCTCTACAAAAAAAAACATCTATACATCTATAAATCTACATATCTAGACATACCCATATACTAAAATTGTAACAGGCCGATGTCTGCACATTAAAGATATTTGAAAAAAAATAATATGGGGATTTTTATTAGATCAACAGAAGCCAAAACCACGGTAGATTTTGAGTGTACAAATAGACAGACAGACAGATAGATAAACAGACGTGGTAACATGGAACATATACTCTAAGTTAGACCTCTAGCAATACATCGGTGAAAATTGTCTTCAAGTCTATGTAGTAGTCTTTGCGTGATACGTATACAAACATAAAGAAAGACGGAATAAAATGTAGCCTATATTTTTAGTTAGACCTTTAGTGATACATCGGTGAAAGCTGCATTCAATTCCATGCGGTAGTTTTTGCGTGGTGCGCGAACAAACATACAGACTGACAGACAAAAATTCTAAGAAAAATTTGTTTTGCCTTCTGTTGTTGCATTAAAGACCCCGCATGTTATTTTTCCTCAATATCTTTAATGAACAGACATCGGCCTGTTACAATTTTATTATAGAAGTATAGATTGTTACAGGCTAATGTCTGTTCATTAAAGAAATTTAAGAAATATAAGGTTAATATTCTGCTCTATGTCAAATTCGTAGTCATATTGACATTCATTTCAATGAATTATCACTTTGCGTAACCTCTAAAATTTATATTGATTTATGGTTTTAATCATGAAGCACTAATTAAAAGACTACACCGCTTTCGTTAAATGAGCATGGCATACATCATACATCTACATATACATCTATACATCTAAACATCTATACATCTATACATATATACATCTATACATCTATACATCATTATAATAGGCTGATTTCTGTGCATTGAAGATATTTAAGCAAAAATAATATGGGTGGTTCAATTAAATCAATAAAAGCCAAAACAGTTTTTCAAAATGTTGTCTGTCTTTTGTACGCGCATCAAGCAAAGAATACTGCATGGAGTTAAATGTTGTTTTCAACGATGTAGAGGTCTAACTTAAAATATAGGCTACATTTAATCGCGTCTGTCTGTCTTTCTGTATGTTTGTGCACGCGGGCAAAAGCTAATTATTTATAAATATCACTGAAATTCATATTCTGGCAAAACACTGTTTGAATGAGTAGAGTCACTCAATTATCTCTCCTATATCGTGTATGGTAAACTCCCACGAGTCCGCGGCCATCTTGATCAAATAACAGAGTTATTTGTATTGCCAATAGCAATCTCTACTAGTTGAATACCTTAATCAGTGCCAATTTTGCAGACTAAAATAAATAAGTACCTAGCATATTATTGGAAAATTCATATTTTATTGAGAGCCATTTCCGAAAAATTATAGAACTTTACCAAATTTTTTTGAATGTGCTTGCTGCTCATAAATCTAACTTCAATTTTGTGATAAAAAGGTCGAAAACAAACTTGCACAACACTAATTAGTTATCAGTTCATAATTTTCCTCTACCTTTATTAATGTTTAAATTGTTGGCCCTTCGACTGGCTTGTTTTCGATTGTAATCAGCGAATGCGTAAACGGAATTCAAGAGAACATTAACTACATAACACACAACGTTTATAATTTAATAGTGGCATGGTGGTAGAAAATGAGGGCGAGGACTTAGAACATGGTTTTGTTGAGTAAATTAGTGAAGCACAACCGAAGCCAGTAGCGTACTGAGAATAAATGACATTCAAAATATTACAAAACCTCCAGAGTAGCTAATACTTTTTAGGAATATGGGAGAATGTAAAATGAATAATTATGCTTGTAACAACTGTTTGGCTAATTCTGGAAAAGTCTACATTATCTAGATTACCTAAGCGATTATATGTGGTGATGTCTATGAAATAATAAGGAGCATATTGATAAAAAAACTATATTGAATTATATTGAATTAATTTTGATAGAACTTATTACTCATTATATTTTTCCGAGTCATTCCTAATACTCTTAGATAAGTACCCATAAATAATTTGTTTTCCGCCTGAATCCATATTCCAGATTTCGGAATTCCTGTTCACAATTATCCATCACTATATTAAAACAGTATTTTGGGGTACCTAATTCGAAACATCTAATTGGTATAATACTTATCTTTAAGTGACAAAAATATATCCTCAGTTTATTTCAGCGCTCATTTCATTATAATCATCAAACAAAATCTCGAACAAAACCTATAATGTTCTGTTGGTATACAAGTATCTATGTACAATACTTACTCCATTAAGCAGTATCAGCCTCTGAGATATAGTTGTGTGGTGCGTCAGGTGCCAAACGTATCTACGGGACCTACAGTTTAACGAAGTTTCCTAACGAAATTGAGTGAAGATCTTATGTCTCGTAGTCTGCAGCTCTAATCACCATATTACAGTTACTAAACGGCATGTTAATGATAGTAAAAAACATAGTCATACTAATCAAAACCATGTATCTTCCCTTCACAATTAAAGCAAACATTGTTTACAACTAAACTTTTAATATTTATTTATGAACATCCACTTTTCATACTTATAATAGTGTTGGTATGCAGTATAAAAGCGAATAGGACGATTTCATATTGTTTAGTAACTAGTTTCCAGTGAATTCAAAAGATTGGTTATCGTTTAAGATGTTTTGCATCAAAAGAGAAATAAAATGGCGTAAGGCACATATAAAACTTTGGAGTATGTTGAAGCGTTGTGATCAGAAAAGGTGATATGGAATCAAAATCACAAGAACCATTAACACATACATGTGTGTCTAAAGCCTCGATCACATATTGAGCGAGCTTACAAGCTGTTTGTAGGTTAGTTAAAAAGACCTTATTGTCATCGTATCACGCACGGTTCGCCCACCTACGCGCAGTGTAATCGTGCCGTAAGTTCAGCTGCAAGCGACTTTACGGAGGCGAGGCAACACCACGGTTAGGCATGAAACTTAACCATATAAAACAACCAGCATTTTTGCACATCTACGCATTTGACAACGCAAGATTTCGCTTGGATGAAAGTGAAGAAAAATTATACATTATCTCCCAGACACCTTCAGTATCATAATTTATTACTTTCTCTTCTTCTGAAATGAAGGTAGGTAAGCTAGGACTGATTTTGCTCTTACGTGAGTTTTTACAATACAAGACAAGCTCAAAGCCAAAACACGGTCACACAATAATTGTGATCCATTAATTTATCTCTCAATTTATTCCTGAAACAACCTACAGGTTAAAATGAATAAATAATTCTAATTTATTCCAGACTTCTAATCCAACGCGCCATAAACAATTTTCAATTTCTAATCTTACAAATGACCGTTAGTTGTTGTACATGCTTGGATGATACGTAGAAATCCCGAGCAATTATTGAGAAACTGCTAAAAAATGGTTGCTTCCTTGGCCTCTGTAGAGAGAGAGAGAGAGAGAGAGACAGAGAGAGAGAGAAATGCTTTATTGTCGAAAAAATATAAATTTTGTAGACAAAGCAAAATAAAAATGACTGGCGTGTTGGAGGCGCTGGAGGCTGGAGGTGCCACTCTGCCTGCCAGCTTTTACAATAAAATAAGCGCCATCTATTAACTCATCAACTTACATCTCACACTTTAATACGAAACTAAGAGATTATATATTTTTGACAAGCAATACTTTCGCTTTATTGTCGTTAAAACTGAAGTGACGCCATATTTTCAAAGGAGTTTCAATGCCTATGTAATCTCCCATCTATTGATAACTCATTTTTTTAGACCATACTGACAAAACACATATCTTCTGATAAATAAAATTTTATTTCTAAAAAAAATTCAGCCCCAGTGTGTCTTTGAAAATGAGAACATGACATTGCTAACCACAGATAAGTAGCTGAAAGTGTCAAGTTATATTTCAATCAATATAAATACAATTGGAGATGACTCAAGTAAAGACATGCTCTTATTTTCAAAGGCCTACTGGGGATGAGTTTTTTTTATTGGTTCGCTCTATATAATGAGACTACCTCTTACGGCAACTGTATCTCTTTCAATTTGTGGTCCATGGATATATTTTAAGCCAAACCCAGAATGCCAGTTATTTTTATTTCAAGCAAACCTAACTACAGGTAACTATCATTGAAAAGCCCAAATCCAACAGAAATTGCACAATTACAATAGACAGTTACGTAAATATCCACAAGTCGATTATAGCATAAACGTGTCGATTACCTTACTTTCTATCGTCTATGTGATAACGGAATCGGACATCCTCTCAAAAAAACTTTACAGTAGACTACATATTTACAAAGGTAAAGAGACAGAAGCATTCATGTCTTATGTATATTTTTTCTGTACTAAATAACTCAGACTAACCTAATGTCCAAGCAACTAATAGATTCCTTGTGACTTTATGTATAACTTTAATTTAGAATAACAGCTCTTTTTCTTTTATAAACGTGATGATTTCATCTCTCTACTTTGATTTAATATTCAGCCGACCTGGTAGAGTTGGTGCTGCACAATATCATTCGGTATAATAAAGTTCAGAATGCTTACAAAGGAATTAAATTTCGTGGTGCAGAAAGAGCTTAACAATTTCGGAAGACTTGGAGAACAGTTGTGGTGTGTCTGTCGTACCTTGCAATTTTCCATTTGTCTCGACGTTTGCGAGAACTTTAATTCAATAATTCCGTACCTCACCGTCTTATTTTAGTTAGATGTTGATGCAAAGTTTCGAACTTCAAAGGTCGTCTAGGAGTAGGATTTTGAGTAAGGAGCAAGTTAGTTATGGTTCCTGTCACAATAATGAAGTGGTTATTTACGGGGTGGTTGCATTTAATTATTTATATCAATATGAATGAAATAGACGATTCAATATCGTAGCTACATGCTTTAGCCAAGGTTATGAGATAATATAAATGAGAAATTGGATTTACTTATCAGTGAGGTGGATAAACTGCTTAATTGCTTGCGTTACCGTTTAAATGTTTAAGTCATTTCTCAACCAATCGAAGTTTCTGTTTGTATGTCTGTTTGGCTTGGGATTTTAGTTAAGCACATGAACAGTCCCATGAAAATAATTGAAGCATATAATTATGAAAGGTAAAATACTAGCGTCGCAGAACAGGCAATAGAAATCACTTCACCCCATCAATGTCTTATGATGAATTGATTAATATTCTCACATTTAGATATCAATACTGTCTCACTGGAACGCTTACAATAATGACCAATCGAATTTTTTCCTGATTCCAACACCTTGCATATAGCCAATATTTTGGCAATGTGGGAAAAAAATGAGGGAGAAAGAAGTTAAATAGAAGAGATAAGGTATGCCACAGCAAATATTTGGTGTGTTCTGTAATGTAAACCAGTATGCTTACCAGTGCTAGAGCGCTGTATAGATGAATATTATCGCCGCCCGCCATTGGGTGTCCTGACTGTCAAGTCAGTGGTATAGAGTATAGGTTATACACGTAAAGATACGTAAGCAAGCGCTCTACTTATACCACTGACGGGACAGTTAGGACACACAATGGTGGGTGGCGATAATAATCATTTATACAGCGCTCTACCAATGCTAAAATGGCCGTCAAAACGTGAAAAATGTATGGACTCACCATTGAAATATGGACTATATGATATAATTTAACACTGGCCCGCATGCTGGTTTATATTAGATACCAAATGCACTGCAAGTCAATGTCAAATTTTGACATGTAATGTTGCATCCCAGGCCTTGTTTACTATTTACTATACATTTTGATGTATTTTTTATATTACATGTCATATATTTTGTTGATTATCTTGGGAATTTCTATGGTTCACTTAAAATAAGGGAAAGTAAAAAAAACAATTTAGCTCCATTCGATGAGAAACTAAAAAACTATCATTTTTCTAATCACAATTATTTTACATTTAAATGCAAAAAACTTATGAATAATTTGTCTCGACATTTTGAAAAACAGAAGCGTTGTTGGCTTTTTAACTCAGTTAAGTAAAATTTGCAAAATTGTTAGTTTATAAGTAATAATTATTTAGATAGGTACCTACTTTATAAACGAACATGCAATTTCTTACCATAGATTTCAATCGAAAAAAGCTCAAAAAAGTAATTATCATATACAGAGAATGACAAAAAAAAGAATTTCTCGGCAAGTCGAGTCCAGACAATAGAACCTACAAAGCTATTTGATACTACAAACTTAAGTTATAGAGAAGAAATTTTGCAGGTTCTGTCTGTCTGTGAAAACTCGTTGCGTCAATAAAATGATGAAATAAGAAAGTTTGTTTTCTAAGAGCTCTTCTCGTTTATATCGTTTTGCATAGAGAATTGAAATAATTAATAATGTGAAGCTGACAATTCGGGAACTCCTTACTGGAGTGCGAAATTACTTTACTAAAGTGCAAATAAGATCTTGACAATGCAATAACAACTGATGTCATTAAATTGCATACCACCCTCGCTAGTTTTTTTTTTAAATGAGGACTCTGCATATAAGCTAATGTAATAACTGTAATTAGAAATACATTTATTTTCTAATTCGTCATGCATTAATATAAAATATACTGGTGTTAGCATTGAGAACAAGAAGAATAAGTGCTCTGAAATTTGGAAATTTTGCTACTAAATTTTCAACACTCGGTATACATACGAATAATAATTTTAAATTAATTTAGTTAAAAACACATTTAAACCTATTTCATTCTATTAATTTCTTAACCCAGTGGCTCAAAACACTTTTTAAATTTTTGTTTGTGAATAATATTGAATCGATTCCAATAAACTTTCAGTACCATAAGAGGTGCCAAAAAAGTAAAAGTATATTTGGCAAGTAATTTAAAATGTACCCCAGAATGATGTTACAAAATCTTTGGTACACTCTGTATTGTCCAAAATAATTTTCTGAATTGGACCTTACGTAACAAATGAAATTTGTGTATTACCAAATCATTACTAAACTAACAACAGAGCTATAGAAGACGGGAGCTGAAATGCAGGACCCTGAATACTAATGTATCTGAATTGCTAATAAACGTAAATTTGAATCAGAAATATGAGAAGCTATGAAGATTACTGAACTTTATTCAATAAAATGTAGGTAAGGTGAATTGTATTTGTATAAAGTAATATGATATATTTTTGCATTGCCCATAAGGATAATCTATTCTTGGCAGTATTCATGGGAATAAAATAAGTTAAAACAGCATCAATCTCATAACTGGGAGAGTTCCTAATTTGTAGGACTTCAATAAAGTTTATTCAAGAGATTTTAAAAATATTTAGCTAGCTTTACCTATTAATAAAAAATTTTATTTCGAGACTGGTTAAGTTTGTTAGTAACTATAGTAACGTTAATATCATCATAAGTGACAGTATCAATATAATACTAATCTAGTGCCTACCATAGAGTTGTTTATGAATAAGGCTGATTAGGATCTCACATATTCTCTCATTCAATTATTCTATTCGATTAAATCGGCAACATTCTGAGCATTCAAATTTGTTAGTGAAGATTGAATTTATAACGTACCTGCTATTTTCGATTGGTAATACCTATTTAAAAGATACATTAACTAAGTTTGTCTGCCTGTCTGACCGTATATCTGTCCATCTGTCTTTTTACAGGAGTTTTGAATTGTACAAACTTAGGTGACTGCATCACTGCCTCATTACGTAAATAAGCGATAAGTGCTAATAGGGCAGATATGAGAGGGTAAACCAGAAAGTTGAAAGAGTATTTTTTAAGTGTATAACACCATAACATCTCATCGATGGACTTATTATGGGTAATACAAATATATGTTCCTATATTCTATAGATGTATAATCTAGAGAATATTCAAAGAAATATAACTACAATCAAAAGCGACTCGAACTTGAAGACTTTTTAAAATTTTTGTCATCACCACAGATGATCAAGTTGATAGGCCAGCACCAGTCAATAAACTCCCAAATGAACTAATTCTTTTCCTGTATTGTATGCCCCAATCTAGTACAATACAAATGTACCAAATACATTTTACATTATATTATCACCTTAGATAATTTATATGATGAACCAGCCAGAGGCAATCAAATCTCATAAGAATTTACTTAAATTTCTATGACCTGCAATGTTCATCATTCGTTAAGACGTTTGAAAGATAGGCTTAGGTATAGGGAAGAAAAAGAAAAAAATCTTTGGAATGCTTGAAGAATGATATATTTGTCAGAACATAGACACATAGATAGAAAAATAGAAATACTAAAAAGTACGAGCAGAGCTTAACACCGAGGGTTCCGTTGATTTGTATTATAATTAATTTCAATGTATTAGAGAGATCGCTTTATTTTTCAACCTACACATCTTACTCTACCTACCACTCCTACCACACCAGTACTATTCAGAGCCTTCACTTCACTATTTTAGGAGATTAGGGAAAGGTTTCCGCTTTCCACTTCGCAAACATCTATTTTCTGAATATAAGCATATTTGAAAATATGGGCAATTAATAGATTTACGAGTCCCAAGATCACAAAACGTCAACGTCAACCACTATGCGGTTTCATTATACGCCATAATTCTTTCTGATAAGAAATTCCTAGGATATGCTTTCTCTTTCAAGATAATTACTCCCTATGTATATAAGTTCTGAACGATAAATCTCGATCTTTCTGGAGTCATTCCTCGTTTTCTTTTTGATATATACATATATATATATATATATATATATATATATATATATATATATATATCTAAAAGAATTTTTTTGGCATTCTATTTAGGAGATCTATGTCAAAAGCATATAATAAAGCTACAGACGCCGAGCTTAGAAAGTCTGCGGACCATCAAGGAAGATGAATGTCGTGGGAAGGGGATGCAGCGGCGCGGAAGCGGGGTCGGGAAAGACGGATCGGTTCCAGAAAGTCCGAGCTGTTGGCTTTTGGAGATGCTTTGTGTGTTTGAGGATGTGAATAAGAGGCCATCTATCTATTCAATGTAAGGGAGGTCTTCTACATGAAATCCAATATCATTACATGAATTTATCACTGCTTGAAGCTTGAGGGATATGATATTCATAAAGATTTATGAATGAAAGAGAGCTGTTTTGGGCTTCCAGTTTTGGATTTCCAGTAGGTATTGAATTACATATAAATTATTGAATACCGAATATTTTATTTCAATAATATTATATATAATAATATTCTGATTTTAATCTGTGTACGCCACTGTGTGTTTGTTTATATTTAGGTTACGAGGGTACAAAAAAACTGTAGCTCTTGTGTTTTTGTGTATTTCCTTGTTCTGGGAACCAGGTTCATGTAGGGCTCTATAGATGGAGAAAGAAAGTGGAGAAAAAATATTGATGTCTCCTTTGATGAAAATGAGTATCAATTGGATTTTTCTATTTCTCTTTGAAGTGGTGTATCTGATAGTTATTAATTAAAGAGCTCTAATCAAATCTTCATTATAACTGTAATCAAAACTAATATATTTTTCTTCATAAACCAGAAACTCATACTTCCTCAAAATAAGTTCAACAATTTGTTCAAGATAAAAAGCCACCATGTTTGATTGCTAACGCTCACAGCTATTATTTTGAAACTAATGATTCCAGTAGTGTCTGAAAATTATAAATCATAAGAACTTAAAACTATAAATATATAGTTGAATTAATTAATCATATAGTGTCAACTACTTATGATTCAAGAACAGATATTAGGATTATTAAACCACTTAATCTCAGCCAGATAAGCAACTAGAAGAAAAGGACTCGTGATTTTCTAAAAAATAACAATCATCTTTACAACTAATACATATTGTTGACTTTCTAACTTACTCTGTCTTTTTTGACAATAAAAAAATATGATAAATTTTGCATAGAAATTTACTTAGAATATTCTTAGTCAATCCATCAGTCATTTTACAACGGGCACCCTTGGAGCTTTGTAACTATGTATCCTTTCAATAAATTAAGATCCATATAATATCTCATCATAATAATAAGTTTGGTGATGTGAAAATAACCCATAAAATATTTCTAAAATAGATATTCGCTATTGATCTTCTTACATAAGCCCTTAACATATCAAAATAGGACTATACAACACTTTTAAAGTGACTGAAAATCAATATCAATTGGCAACATTTGCTAACATTGCAAAATCCAAAATAATACTTTTCACTCCACTAGATCTAGTAAAATATATAGGATACCTATCATCTTTTTTGCTTTTAGTTACTCCTTCTCGTGCTGTTCATCTGAATAGATGACTTCCTGTCTGGGGAGACACTCGGTCGCAGAAGTTTCTTAGTCGCAAAAGAGCTCAGGATGTCCTTCTTTCGTTTTCTCTCCTTATAACGAGCAAAATATTCATTAAATTAGGGAGTAGTATATTATATATTATCATATTTTGCTGAATGGAGCTTATTTCTTCTGTATATTTGCATTATGTGTTTCCTGACAAAAGTTTATTTGATATCTTTCATATTATATTAAAATAATTTTATGACTTTTTTATCACATCCGTTGATCGCAGTCATAGGCAAGGTACACTGTACAGAAAAAACTCAAAGAGTAAGTAAATGAAAAAAAAAAAAATAGAGTGACAGTTAGTAATTTGGCTTTGAGTGAAACTTTATTCAACGAATCTCAGATAGTCATCTGGATTCCACTGAAGATAAGAAAATCGCCAACTTTGGAATTCACATTGTGAATTTTTTTAATGGAGAGGCATTACCAACCAATTATTGATTCGAAAAATTGCTCTTGACTTTAAAGTTTATTGTCAGCTACAATAATCTTTGAAATCATTTTCTATTTATTTAACAAGTTGTTTCGTGAGCTTTGTTCGAGTGTCGCTACACCTGAACAAGCAGACGTATGAAGTATGTATTTTTTTATTTGCTCCTGATGATGTCACCCAAAAATTTATCAATTGTTTTATTAAATAGATTACTTCGCGAGGAATACAAGGGAAAAAAATATTTGGATCAGAAAAAGGCAAAGGTAATTAGATTTCTTTTAGGCTCAGAAAACAAGAGTTCCTTCTTCGCTGTCACGAATATGTTATGTTTGAAACAACAGAGCTTTCTGTAAGAAAAGAGGTAAAGGCAAATTTGGCAATCTACAAGGATCCGAAAGTGGATATCGAATACCGGTTTTCAGTTGCGGCTCTGATAACCAGTGAAAACGTATCAAAAAGTTTGTCAGTATTTGTTGCATTCCGGTGCAGCGGAATATCTAGCTTATAATGCCGATGGCCTCTTAAATATGAAGAATCTAGAAACACTGGTCATCATAAATGTTGCCAAATCAAGCTCTAGGCTCACGGCCAACTATGTTAGGGAGCTAGATACCTACCTTTTGTATAGTTGATATTTTGATTGTTCCTTAACTCAATACTAATACTCTTTCTATACACAAATAATACAAAAAATATGGTAATGCTAGCTATCGCATAAAAAGGAGCCTTGCAGCTGTCGAAGGTAAACCTTGGAGAAATAAATTTAGCTGCTGTTGCCTGTAAAATCGAAGAGGACTCCATCTTGTGGCATAGAAGACTGGGACTCCTTAACTTTGAAAGTCTGAAGCAAATATTTATTTACCTCAACTACTTGCTACATACAAAGAATATAGGTACTGCAGAATTCTTTGCTACAAACAAATATTTTAATGTTTACGATATCTATGTCGAAGACAAGCAAACAAAATAACCTCATAATCAACGGCATCATTGGGCTATTCGGCCGCATCAGTTTAAGCATAGTAATCTTTTTGGACCAGTCAAACCCACAACTTAGGATGGAAAGCGTTGTTTTAATCCTCATCGATGAGGTTGCTCATTTTACAGCTGCTTATACTCTGGAATTAATGTCGGAATTTCAATTTTTTTTTTCTGGTTCTTCGAAGCCATGAATACTGCACACTTTAATATGAATTTGTTTTTTCGTTGAGACAAATAAATCAGGCGATTTCTTGAGGAAAAAGGGGTCCAATTCAATACGTCCTGCAACAAAACGGTGTAGGCTTGTGTAAATTGCTCGCTGTATGATTTTGAAATAGAAACTTGACAAGAAATTTTGGACTGAAGTAGCTTTGATCATTGCCTTGGAAGGAAAAAACCCAGCATCTGGTATGGAAGGCCTCCAATCTTCAGGAAACTAAAGATTTTTGGTTATGTTCTATTTCTTCGGATTTCAAAAGAACTGTTGAAAGCAAAAATTAGAATCTCGTTTCAAGCGGTACCTCAGGATCGGATATAGTGCTAAGTGCGGGTTTACGAGTTTCTCAGCGCGCGTGAGAAGCTGGCGCGCGCAAATTGCTTTGCGCACGTAAACAGATTAAACGTATGGTGGCAAATAGGATCATTTACGAGTAATTGGCGTGCGCCACGGTCCGCCAACGTGAGATGCAAGCGCACGGGGAGAGTTCAAATATTTCCCCTGACAAATAATACAACGCGCGCGAAGCTCTGTCTGGCGTAAAGATATGGACCACGTGACCACAGCGCCCAATCACAACTAGGCATTCGAAAAGTAGTCGTGCTGTCAAAAGTTAAAATGAATTAAGATTATTGTTTATCAATTTTATTTCTGTCTTTTGCATATTTTCACTATATATTTTCAGATTTTTAATTTGTGTTTTTGGCGTTATATATATATATATATATATATATATATATATATATATATATATATATATATATATATATAGATTAGATTTCATCAAAATTATAAGTGCAGTTTTGATTTAGGTTATATTGTGTGTTAATATTAACAGATGAGTTAAATTAAGTATTAAACTAATACGTCTCAAATATTGTTGTGGTAGACTCATATTCGTAACAAATTATCGAAGCTCTTCTTCCAAAGGTTTATTAAATTCCGTATCACTTCGTTTTGACACTCGCAGTCGAATAATAAAGCGCGCGTAGAGAAACTCGTAAATGGATCGGGGCAAAACGGTCACGAAACCTTTTCAACGTACGCGAAGCAATCTGCGTGCGCCAGCATCTCACGCGCGCCAAAGAACTCGTAAACCCGCAGTAAAGGTTACAAATTGTGATGCCTGAAAGAAAGAAAAAATATTTGTAGAATAGAAATCGTTTTTGATCAGTTAAGATTCCTGTTCAAGGGATCTAAGTCGGAAAACTGGATGAGGAATATGATTTCGGAACCAACAATGGAAGAAAAAGAAGATTTTGGGAATGAATCACGATATCGAAATACATAATGGTGACGATACGGCCAGATTTGAGTGCAACATTAAATAACTTCAGCAGGTTCCAGAGAAGTTTTACAGAGACTTTGATGAAAAGTGTTGAGTTCTACATGTGTCTCAAGAAATCTGAATCTACTGTGTATTGTTTTGCCGATGCAGATTTTGGTAGTGAAAATGACAGGAATTCAACTTCTAGCTTTCCTATTCTGTCGAATAGAACTCCGTTCTCTGGGTTATAAAAGAGCAAACTGCTGTGGCCTTATCCTCCGCGGAAGCACTGTACGTTACTTTATCAACTTCCGCTGCCGAACATCTATGGCACCAAGAACCCCAACGAGATGTAGGACTGACTGCGTATCGTACATTGTAAATCTTCGGAGATAACCAGTCATTGCATTTGCATAGTCGGGGATACAAAAGTCAGAAACATGTCGACATAAAGTACAACTTTGTACGTGATCTTGCTAAGAAGAATATTATTAATGTCCAGTATTCTTACCAAAGCACTCTCTAAGGTACAACATGAGGAACTTCGTGGAGAAAAATGTTAGAAACAAGGGCTAAAGTGTTTGTATTTGATTTTTATGTATTTAAGGCTCAGATATAATAAGAAATTTGAAATGGATTGAGTCATTCGAGATGTTTCAGTTTTTTTGTGTTAAATTTGATTGAGTGTTGGTGTTTGAATCTAATGACCATTCAACTTTTAAATACCCTGCTTTGTCTGGTATTCATGTAATATAAATATGTTTTACAAAAAATTGAACCGACGTTATTAGTTGGTGAACCGAAAAATACAAAATAATATTAATTATATTGGTGTTGTTACTTTTGAAGTTTTGCAGTTGCAGATAGATTTATAGCTTTTGGCACCAACTTCACAAGTACCAGCACCGTGCAGCCACGTTAACATTAGTCACAAAAATCGTTGAACGTTCACTAATAACAATGAAGATATAAGTACTATAAGTACTACTTATCATATTATCCACGTATACTTATTCTTTGCTTGTAGTTGTAAGTAGATCGCTGCGGAAATACGCATACGTATTTTAGATGTTACCATTTTACCACCATTGTAACTTAAAGGAAAAAATGTTCATTATAAATGTTGCTACAAATAATTAGGTCTTTCATGTAGTACCTACAGATTCTCAATTTTCGAAAGAAATTGCCCTCTCCACCTAGCAAAAAATACCCGTAGGTATTTGAGAATTTAATATGCCTCGAAAACTAACTAACTAAACTAAATCTTTTTGAAAATTGTTCTATTTAAACATTTCCGGATATTGTCCTGTCTTTAATTAAGCCACTTCAGATTTTCGATTTTCGGGAAAATTTGCTCCCTCCACCCCCTTAAGGAACGGTTTTCGAAAGTAGGGAGATCTCGGATTTTTGTTTTTATGAATATGGGACCATTTCTCAAGTCTCCTCTTTCAAATAAATCAAAAATCATCTAAATCGGAGTTTATTTATATACTATTAACAACGCGCTCAAAAAAAGCACACAGTCGAATTGTATACCCCCTCCTAATTATTAATTTACATTTGGTAGTTTATAGTTTATAGTCATTTGCAAACCTCCACATAGCTCTAATGATAAATTATAATATCATGGCTAGAAAACCACCAATGTTTAAAGATAACTCCAAACAAAAAACATGCAATTTTCGAAAAGCTAACTTTAATAAAATATTATATAGAACGTAGTTTGTAGGGAACTCTTATTCTTTGAATAATTCAAATGAAAATGTATCTACCGATCAATTATATTATAAAAAAACCTATTTTTGATCCTTGTTTCAATGCACCCACTATATAGAATATTAAGCTCAAATCAATGCATAGAAGAAAATAGAGTAAATTTTATTTATAATCAGAAGTTTTAGAATTGGTGAGCTTTGGTCATTCAGACATTTTGAAAATAATACCACCAGAGTTCATGGCAAGTTATATCTAAATAATAGTTCTGTAGAAGATCCACAAAATATAGTAGGTACGCAGTCGGTACTTTCTTTTGCAAAGTTTTTCATCCTCCAGAGCTGAATTTATCTACCAAATGTAATAATCAGAATCAAGTTTCTATATATTTCTATTCGATATAATATTATGAGGTTTATAATTCCCAGAAGAAAATGATGACATCTAGGTAGTCCAGACAATATATCCTCTTTTTTTTACTGCTCCTGCTATAAGCTTCAACTGATGTCCAAAAGTGAGAACATTTCCCAACACTTCATTGGTCTGTAACTTTGTCAATGATAAAGAAATAATATTGTATAACCATAAGTATATATTCCAAGTTTCGTTGTATGATATCACAATGTCAGCATTTGTTCGTCAACATTTATTCAAAAGTGCCATAATTGATATGTAGGTATTATACAATATATTTCAGAGGTAATATATGACAACATACAGGTAGACGTCATTTATACAGATTTTGCGAAAGCATTCGACAAAGTGAATCGTAAAATGCAATTAAATAAACTGAGTGCATCAGGTCTTACTGAAAATGCAAGAGTCTTTATGGAATCTTACTTATCTAAGAGATAGCAGTTTTTCTCATATACTTAATGGTTTGAAGTCTGAATTTTACCTGGCGTCAGCTGGTGTCCCTCAAGGTTCAAATTAGGGACCACTTCTATTTTTGATTTTTGTGAATAATCTATGTGACGGTTTGCATTGAAAAACATTTCTTGGTTAATAACTTGCAGATTTTTTTTATTGTCAATCATTCTGATTACCTACATCTGCCGGAGCAGCTGAATTATATCTAATAGTTAGTATAATGCAAACTGATTATGACAAAAAAGATGCAAGGTCATGAGTTGTACCGGAAAAACTAAAACAATCTTGCTTTGTTATATTTTGACATCAATGAATTAGGAGTTACTTTTGATAAAGAGCTGAATTCTATTAAAAACGGGGACTTAAAGGTTTCAAAATTACTGTTCTAATGCGTTTTTATAATAAGACATTGCAAAATTTGAACCTAGACCAATTGAAACTATTATATTTCTCCAAAGTATGTGGAAAACTAGAATAAGCAAGAATTGTCTGGACTCCTTCTTTTGAGGGTTATAAAAGTATCCTGATAGAGAAGCTGGCAATCAAGATTTACGCATGACGGTCAATATTGATAGCTTAGAGTGTAGAAAAAGATGTACCTTTGACATTTTTCGTATAATGTACTGAACTCGAATTGATATTCATTCGTGTTCAATTTGCTTTTAATTATTTTCTTGTTGAGCACGAAGAGCTCTAAATTAAAAAAAAAGTGTTTAGGGTCTCTCATATTGGCGAATTGGCGACAATTCATTTTGTTGTTCATAGTTTATATTTATTGTACTATTCTCTGAACAATGAAGTGATTTTTATAGGTATTGATTATAAATATTTATCAATTCAGAAATCTACAAAAAGACTTTCTGGATTATGCAGTGGCTTAGGAAAAAAAATAGGACTGACAACATTATATGTTGCACTAAGAAGCATGAAATAGGAATAAATAATGTAGGAATTACAAAGATTTAAGTTGGTTCCATGTTCCATGATGATTTATCAGCTATACCTGGAGAAGTCTTTGTATCTACCAGCTTTAAATTTGTAACAATGACTACATTATGTGTTATTATCTCACTTTGGTTAATAAATTACAAATAAATATTGCTCAAGCCTCTGATCAATAAACTTATTTCTTATATACCAAATTACTATTTTCTTAATAATTCTGTTCCCTGAAAAATTAATATTTTATGATTTATAATTTTATTGATAACAACGAAATAAATGAGTGAATTCGATAAAAAATAACATCGTTGGTACCAAATGGGGATCTATTTCCTAGCTAACTTACAAGCCAGGCTATGGACTTCACGGATCACTAGAAGACTTAAATAGAAGGTCGCAGCCTACTTATGTCATATTAAATCTTTATTGAGATTTTATTGCTTTGTTGCCAACTATATAATAAGTAGAATTTCTGGTCCGCATAGATATAAATATATGAAAAATAATGTTTCATGGAATAATTAATAAACCAATAACATGCAATAAAATTAACATTTAAATGTCTAACTGACATTATTTAGTTGCATTTAAATAAAGCTGGACTTTCTAAGCTGGTATCCTTTGACCCCATTTTGACTTTTATGTTTGACAACAATTCCCTAGTAACGATGTCGGCTATGATAAAATGATAATTTTGTTGATGTCTAATTGAATTTTTAGAGCAATACGAGCTAGAAAGATATAAAAGTTTGTATGCACCGCGGATATTAAGTAGATATTTATCTTACAAACGCGAAGGCCTCTGGCTTCTTTTCACTACAATGTCACTAATTATCTATGTAGTTAAATAAATTCTGTTATTCATTATTTTATATCCTTATTTTATTATCACTATTATATCTGGTATTTTTTAATGAGAGTTGTTTAGTTTATTGAGTTATCTTTTGTCAAATTATCAGAAACAGAGTTGTATTAATACTTTCGAACGATACATCATTTCACATGTCTCATTACCTAAATGAAAGAACTAAACCATTCCGTGCTTTTTTCCAAAAGTTGTATGTGAAAGATAGTAATTTGAAGGAAATGGGCTGTGTGGAGTTTATTCTATATTATTGTCCGATCCAATCTCGATAAACATGTGAAGGCCGCTTTAAAATTCGTTCGGTAATTTCGGACATGACAGCGAACAAACAGACAAAAAAAATAAGAACACCGTTGTCTCTTGTTCTACTATATGTACTTCTGTTAACGTTCTCGCTTCGTTTTTGACCGAATCTCCAAACGGAAGAGAATGACAGAGGATTAGTGAGAGTTGGTCCTGATGAAAACAATCGACATTCAATATGTTCAGATTTTTTCTCAAAAATAGAAAATATGAGACGGCCAACTTGAAGAAGATATCATGACTTTTAAAAGAAGATACGGTTTACAGGTTACAACAGTGTTAAAGTCTGAAAAATGTGTGGTTCTACGATGTTTTTAAATCTGTAAATATAAGTAAACGTTAAATAATAATACACTCAAAATTGTGATTTTTTTCTACTAAAATAGCACCGATTTCGTTGGTACACTGTAAAATCAAAAAAATATTAATTCCATTGGTGCTGGTACTTTTGAAGTGGATGCCAGAAGTCTTCTAATTACGTATTAATGCACATTGGGTTTTGCTGTTTTAGATAGATTACCTTTTTTTATTTCATTGATATTATGTATTCGTAATATACATGTGCACAGTACCAGGAATACGAAGTCTACTCGTACTGGTATCATTGTTACTTCTATATTGTTAACTTTTAAAGAACTTGCCTGTAGTTAGGTATAACAAGTACCTGTTATGAAAACTTTTCATCCAAAAGTTATAATAGCTTTAAATAGGCAGGTAGATAGACTTACATATCTGTAAGAACTAAACTACTTCCCATTTCTGTATGTAGGTACAGTTCATTCCAGACTTGCTAAGACTTCCTGATTAATAACGCTAAAGAATCCACTTGAGCAATTTTCTGTATCCGTTTCGCCAGATAACATCTCAACTTCCAAACAAAATTAATCAGAGCTCGGTATATTTTTCCCGAGCTCGTTATAAATAACTCGAAATTTGCTGCTATTTATTCTGTCCAGGGGAATTATGATAAAGGTCCGGTGATTTAAAAACTCTGAACATATTTGGGCCAAGCTATTTCGTACCATTCCCATCCATCGAGATAATATTCTTCTAACCGAAAAACAAGTGAAATTAATTGCTTGGACCTTATATACGCCTCTGGTAATATGGGTGAGAGGGTAGAGGTAGGTATGTGGAATGAAAACCTCAACGATAAATTCGTTTGGCGGAAATGGTTGCAGCTTATGCGAGAATACAGGTTATTTTGAATTAATTAGATAATGGAGCACCCAATTTTCATTGGCAGTAGCAAAAGTTGAAATCTACAGAACAAAAATAAATAGCAACATGCGGCATTATGGTCTGTAGAACTCAATTGGTAAAATACATTTATATTTCTGTTTTGAGAATGGTCTAAGGTGCCCGAGGATAATAAGTTCTAGTTTAAGGTATATTTGGAAATAGTAGTTTATGGTAGCAGCAAACAATAGGCAAAAGGGCAATATTGGTTCCTGGAGACCTATGCCATTTCCTGTTTAAAATTGAGGAACCTTTGTTAAGCGGTTCTTTCTTAAATAAAAGCTTTCTCGTATTGGATATAGCTTAATATTTTGCTATAAACTTATGGATTCATCCTCGTATAACAACGCCGGAAAATTTTGCTAGAGCATCCCTTTTATTAGAATCACATATATTCTAGGATAACAACAATTTATATGTCAGACAATATCTCTGGAATTTTGGCTCCAAACTTTCTACTAATTCTTTAACATATAAATTTACATGAGCGTAGTTTTGGGTTTGGATCAGTATCGACGGAATGAAAATTTCGGAAGATATGGATAGATTTTTAATTCTCAAATACTTGAAATAATGATAATATTATTGAAATGACTTTTTTCAATTAATTTTAAAATCATTGGAAGAGTATTCTATTTACTTTATTATAGGATTATAGGACTAGGAAACATATCGTAGGTAATTCTCAAATTTTTGGTAGAAGTATGTAAATTAGTGTAACGAACTTGGCTTCGGAGATCGGTGCCATAATGGAGGGCGTATGCGATTTGTCGGAAGGCGGTGTACCTTAGCGAGTGCGGACGTTGGTGGGACCCGTGTGGTGTGTGGCATATGGCTAATGGTATTGGTCAGCCAAGCATGCCTGGGTCAAGACATATTCCCGAAGCTTCTAGTAACTTCGCGCAAGTTCGGGGGAGCTCGCTTGGCATCGGAAGATGGGTGTAGAAAATACGAGAGTTATTCTGCTTGCCTATATATTGGAGAGTGCTGCGGATTTAGTAAGTCAGTAAGTAAGTCAGTAAGTTAGATAAATAGTGAATATAAATTGTATATAGTTATGGATATTTAGTCTGTGATACTTAGTGTAGAAATAAACATTGAAAATAAATAAAGCCCAGTCACTTTTATATGCCCGTTACATTAGTAAATATCTGACACTCGTGATATTGCAACAGGGCCTAGATGTAGGTAATTTAAATTCACTGTAAGATGAGTGTTGTATCCATAAGTAGCAGCTCAAGGCGAGTAATGACAACCACTGTAGTCCGAGAGTAAATCAGACATGTACCAAGAAGCAAATGCTATATCACAATTGTAAGTTTCATAAATAGCTTATATTAGAAATTCTTTGCCATACCTACCTACTTTGGAGGTTCAGTTTAATGAGAGCTAAATGAAAAATGAAATAAGATTTTCTATGATAATATTTGTGTGTTTTTACTGCTTCTGACCGAGTTCCCATCCGGATGACTGTCTGTTTTAATTGTTTTATGTCTGTTTTCGAATTTTGCGTAGTAAAGGGGCTCCGATTTTTATGATTTTTTTCTCATTTGAAAGAAATCTGCTTAAAAAAGGACATTTAACATGTTCTTTTCCCCAAATGGGCAACTTTTTTCTAAAATAGAAAAATTGAGAAAACAAAATTAAAGAAGAAGAAAAAATCACAGGTTTCTGGATGTCAGCAGTGGTAAAGTCTGAAATATGTGTGTTTTCACGTGTACGTGTTTTGAAATCCGTGAAAATATTTACATTAGTCATTAATAATGTAAATATTTTTTCTCAAAAAAAAGAACCGACTTTACTAGTTGCTGCACTGAAGTTGTGCAATTATAGGTTGATGGAAGAGTTTTGCCGATTTTTATTTATACTGAGCTCTTAACACAAAACTAGTTATTTTTCAAGTTTATTTATTTACACACTATTATATCACGGATAATTTTTTTCATATACGCTATTTATATATCTTACACTATAATATCAACTAATATGTACAATTTATATTCATTATTTAGACTATTTACAGCCGTATTTGGACCGAGCGTTATTCATTTATTTTGGTGGTGGCCTCCTATAAGGGACCCACCGAACTTGAACACTTGACATTCTAAATCAGGATAATTGGTATATCACGATCTCTGATTCCGATAAAACGAAAAATCTCTTCGAGCCTTCTAAATTAATTTCTTATAATACAAACTTTATTTATGGATTGATTGGCTGCCTCTAACATCACCAAAGCCTCCTTTTAAGCGAGTATCTTCTCTTTGGGGTTTGTTCCACTATTAAGTACTCCCTTTTTATTCCTCTAATTGGTTAAGAAAAGTAGTTCATTCATCTCTTTTTGTATCTTGCGAACTCATTGTAATTTTGGCAATTCTGTTTTGACGTTTCGATCCCATGTCGCTTTTGTGGATTATCATTGGAGCTTCTTGCACAGATATGCATTTCCACATGCCCAACCCATATTAATCTTCAAAATTTTATATACTGGACAAAGTCAAGATCTTTGAACATTTGCTTTATTTCGAAGTTATGTCGGATACTCCAATTGTTCTTTTTCTGGATTCGTAATGAGCACCCAATAGAAGTGTATCAAAACTAACGAATGCTTCAACGTAGTGATCTAGTTAAATATATGATGAACAACCGCATTTTATTTATTATATTTATGCTGGTCGACTGGCTCGCGTAGCTTCACCTTTTACAAGGAAAAAAGGAGCTTGTGGATCGTCAATTTTCTTTTTTTCTCATTACTGATAGCAGGTAATTCATACGTTATTATCGACAACCTCAAACAAGACATTAAACTTCAAAGAATAAAGAATGTTACACTGCACAAAAAATATTTTATGTCCCGATTAGAACTGTACTAGCGAAAGGTTGATATAATTAACATGTCAGCTAACAATTCTCTCTTATCACTGATATTGTTTGACTTCTAAGAATTGAAAAACGAACAACTAAGCGACTTATACCTCATAGAAATACATTCATTTATTCGGTTATTAGGAGCCTCTGGATTGTTTCCTGTATCTAGGTTCTTGTCGCATTTTTTCATGTATGTTCTATATTCTTAATTTGAATTGAATTTTAGATCTAGTGGGTAGCTCAAAATAATCTCAAGTGCTTTCTTATCTCTAAGATCATTAAAAGCTAATCTCTCAAATATTCTAGCATCAAACTTTGAACTGAATAAATGCTGATGGAATGTCCTTATTACAAAATTTCATTCGTGTCCAATAACTTTACAATCAAGTGGATTTGGTAAGCACTATATCGCCTCTGATGAATCAACAAATTCTGTGTATGATCCATCCATTATATCTCAATCTGAAAGATGAACACCGTATATATATATATATATATATATATATATATATATATATATATATATATATATATATATATATGTATATATGCTTCTGTGGCTATACTTAATCAACCATTCATGCAACTATAACAGCTCCAAGCAAAATTTATTCAAATCGATTCAGTGCTGAAAGCTTCAGCAGATCAGAATTTGAGCCGATATTAAATCTACATGAGCGGTCAAGAATTCTCCGACCGGGCAATTACGGCTTAGGTTTGGAAACGTTTCAGATCAAAATAATGGAATAGAAATGGACGTATGATAGTGAACGGGATACGAAAGACTGTGCGAATGAATAATGTATAGTTAGATCTTTTGTAAGCATAGTGAATGCTTCTGATCCCTATCTATATATCCTATAAAGGAGTTTGCAACTTCACATGAGTTATTCCAAATTCCATATATTACCGTGGGTGCATTGACGGCAGCAAATATTTTTACTTACCTGTTGGCTTCAATTTGAATACAATTATTTCCGTCTGAGATGGAAACTTCCCCATATCTGCAGCTCAAACATTAACTAGGCAATTTTATTGGCGTATCATTGCTGTCGATTGTAGACCACGTTTATCTGGCAATCGGTATAAGGGGTTCGGGTAGAAGGAGCGGGTGTGTGCACTGTTGAACAAAAGAATATTGGATAAGTTCCGGATGGCCGAGGCGATCCATAAATGCAAGCAGCTCTCAGAACGAATACTTCACCGATACAAAAGATAAACATAGAGTGCCTAGCCGGCTGCTTGTCTGGAATTCATTTAGAGTAGACGCCAATGGCGATAATGCTTCAGGTTTTATTTATTCTAAGGAGCGAAAAAGCTGAACTGGTGTTCCATCTCTTCGACATCCTAAGCAAAACTTCGACGACATTCTAATGAATTGAGAAATGGACTCTTTTGCTTTCGTTGCCTTGAATAGGTTTATATATCAAATTATAGGGTGGGGTATGATTAAGACAATATGTATAGTAGGAAGTGCCAAGTGATGCTACATTCTTAATTGCAGATTTTACAAAGGAGGAGAAGAGTTGGTGAAATTCTCACAAATATGGGTGAAAGATCTCTGAATAATAATAAATGTCTTAATCATACTTCATTATGTGCGATGAACATTTATAGAACAGTTTCATTTCAACTGTCATAATAGGTAGCACACTTATATTTTTAAAATACAATAAATTTGAAAGAATGCTTGGTATATCAAAATTATAAAAGATGTAAGTCTATTTATACTATGAAGTCGTAAATAAGGTGAATATAACTTAAAAAGAAAAATATGTATCACTTTATACATTTAGTTTTATAAATAATGAGGTTCTATATAGAAACATATATTCTCTATCGGGAATTGAATCTAAATCGAAAAAGCATTTGATTTCTCATTAGACATTGATTGCGTCAGACTGAATGGTGGCATCTATATAGTTTTAATTACGCATGTATGGATTCTGTGGAGGTGGAGGTGGACCATTTTTAGCTAGGAGATGGGAGAATTGGAAGCGGCATCATTGAGGACCTAACAATAGTGATTCCTATGAGAAGTTTAGGGAAGGAATAAAATGGGGTTCAATTTACTTTCATCAAATCAAATTCGTGCATCTAATCATATAACGATGTTCACATTAATCAGTACCTTAAAATTTAAGAGCAATTCAAAATAGGAATGGTCGATTAAGAAAAGCTAACATTCTTCTTTTCATACTTCTGAATTTGTTGATCTAATTTAGAACTCAAATCTACCATTATAATGACAATCTTCTTAACTATTTAAGCTGTTGCAGCCAGGACAACTCGATTTTATATTCTGGATAATATGCAGGACATATGAATTTTGCACCTGGTGATGTTCACGCCAAGAAGATTTGATCGAAATCACTTTCTTTGTATTATATGACTTTCTCAGTAAACGCTCTAGTTCCTTCGTTTAGTTCACACTGCTTGAATAAAAAATCTGGTGTGTCCTACTACTCAAATGAAATTTTCCGGCTTCTTGAAGAATACTTTAGGTAAGTTACACCAAAATCGTTATAGCCGATTTAGAGCTACAGTCTTGAGCGAAGCGCGTTTTTCAGCTATTACCTAGCATCCAGCCCGTGCAGGATTCCCGATCTCTTTCACCTGTAAGCCTTATTGATTACCTATGATAAGAATGAAAGCAAAAAACTCGGTGAGTGCATCAGTTCCCGAGATAATCTTGGCACAGACAGACCAATGGCCGAATTTTTTTTTTTTGGCCTCTAAAACATAAACATATGTTTCTCCGGTTACCAAGATATAAAGTATCTCGGCTTCAGTTTTTAATTGTTAGAACTATAATATCCCATTTTCCAGCTGCATCTTTCTGGGCCCTCAAGATGTTCAACGTTTCTATTAACAATGGTTTTTCTATTTAATTTGTATTTTTCACACTCTACTGTGAAGTTTTAAGAAAGAATACAAACCCAGGCAACTTCTAATGCTTGTTGTAATACCTCAAAAGCTAATTGAGTGGTTTATCGGTTGTGTGGAGATATTGTGATAAATTTCTGGTATCACAAATGCCAGAAGGACATCGCCGATCCTTTTTACGACACAGTTACAGGCTCTACAGAAAGGTGTATTCAAACCTCAAAGATCAAGGCGTACACTTCCTTTATAATACTGAGTAACACTGATCTAACAACTCTATACAAAAACAAGGACTAGTCTTATTTGATGTTGAGCTGTAAACAATTACAAAATACTAATAATTATGTTGGTACTGGTAACTTTAACTAGTGTAGTTTTTGGGAAATAGAAGACTTGGGGATCTAACTTCGTAAATACTAGTTCCAATAAATATTTTTTGGCTGTACTAATTTTTGTAGAGAGGTATTTAACCTGCACTTTTTATGCATCACAGGACGACATTGAGCGAGTTTCCTAGCCGCTTGTTGGCGAATTTAGAAGCCGGCTAGTCAGCTAATATCTAACGCCATATAGATAACTTCAACATAATTTAAATAAAACAATGGGTCATCAACACATTATTATAATTCTTGTAAATTTTTTATGAGTCATGCTTCGTGATTGGTAAATCCCATTTTCAATCTGATAAGTTTCTGTAAGTTAAAAAATATAATAAGATAGATAAGATCTTTTTGAAATGTTTCTCATACCTAACTAAAATTTGCCAAGCATCAGACTGGTTACTTTTCAATGATAATATTTCTCAAAAAACAAGTCTGCTTTCCCAGTATCATTATACAATTCCCATTCGCATCTATCGCGTATATCTATAAGTCTAATGTGGCCTTTGTCGCCATATTAAACTTTAATAAGCCTCGTTCGATCTTCACGGTTGCATAATAATGGAATCAAGTGACTCTACAAAGAAGTAGGTACATAAACATCTATGAGTATTGGAAGAAGAGAGTGGGTTGGAAAGAGTTTTGGAAGTTAGTACTGCTCATGAACGTCCATGCTGCAATTCAGCATACTATTAGGATGGAAATTGTCTCATTTGGCATGTCTGCATCGTCTAATGTCTGTTCGAATATGTCGTGGATGTGAAGAAAAGTCTGTTGGTAATATGCAAGGCCATTCCATGGCAGTCGTTCGATAAAAATTACAAAATTTTGTTCATTTTGTCCATTTGAAAATGATCAATAGGTACTTGTACATCGAACAAATTGATATTCTAAAATGAATAACATTATGAGTTAAAAAAAAACTTTGATCCTGGAAAATCATCCTCTAAAAAGGGATATTTATGATTATGATGATATATTTTTACTACACCTTTTATTTATATTTAATATTTAGCTATGACAGCATTGTGATAACGTGTGTATCGGTCCATTCGTGTTTACTGATTCTTTTAGGTTAAATAGACTTTGAAACGGAATCGGGAAGTTTAATTTTGTCTGAGTTAAATGAATAAACTGTTATTTTTACGTATACGTATCTAATAACGACGTTGGTGCCAAAAATCATCGGGAATGGGAACTTGACCATACTGAAGCTGAATCAGTATTATTAATTTCGTACCAACATGCAGCTTACAAAATTTATTTGTTCATATTGCAGTACGTCATATAAAGCAAACTTGTGTTAGTCTCCTCATGACCATTCCGGTAAGCGGCATGCTTGTGTCAAATACTTAGGTCCAGAACCATTTAGCTAATAGGCCGCTATTCTTGAAGCACTTGAAGCTTAAATGATGCTCGCTGCAAAGGTGTAAGACGCCTTTATTTGCATATGTTTTATTTATAATGCAAAAAGACGAGAAAGGCAACAATATCTTAAGTCAATCAATAAACAACAATTATTCTTAAAAAATATATCGTACTCGTTCATGAAATGTCAATATTCAGTCGCTAGAATACATTAATAAGCGAACACTCTTTAGCTGCATACTGGATAAACCGCTTTATAAACTCTTTTTCAACTTTTCAACTCCAAATTTGTCAAAAATTTTGCAGCTGCTTTTCCTCTATCCCGAAGTATACTTAGCAAACGTTGAACTGAGGATAATGGACCTCTTTGATAACAGTGAACGAAGACTAAAAAAAAACTAGTTTTGTGACAGAGTGAGATTTGAGTTGAGATCGATTAAGAAAGCAAGTTCTTTGAAAATAGTCCCTTCAGATATCTTTCCATATCCATTCGCCCTGCTAAGAGACAATAGGTACTTTATACGAGAAACTCATGAAGGAAGTCGAAGAAAGAACACATCAATGGAAAAATCCGAATTTACCGAAGGATTTAAGCTAATTTACTTCAAATGTTCCAGTTGTGGTCGTGAAAAGTTGTTTGAATGAGGAGGTTAATAGTGAATTGAAAAATAGCAGTAGAATCAAAGATTTAGGTGCTCCGTTCGAGTGCACCATCTCTGATCAAGAATTAAACTTTTGATTACGCCGACAGTTTAGACTAATTGTGAAATCAAAGTGACATTCATCTGAATATAGAAGCCAAAAAATAAGAACTCTTTTAAAATTTTATCTTGCATGTCTGTGGTTATGTCTGAAATCGACTTCACGAATTTGATTTGACTTCAAACATTTATTCAGATACATTTCCTTTATAGATATGTAATCCGGCTACCAAATGATTATCAGATAATTACATTGTGTTTTAAATACTTCTCCTACAAATATCAAAAGTATGCCGATAACAACTACTTTATGATCTACCTGGAGATCTAAACTTAAAAGAGATAAAGGGAGAATGAGATAAAATCCTGGATGTGAGGTTTTTTACTTGATAGTATTATGGTAAACTAAAGTGGAAGCCAGTGGCAAGTAAAATTTTATAAAGTACTTTAAATTTAACACCAAAGAATAACATGGTAATTTCTAGTCCATAATCCTCCTCTCAAATGGAAATTCAAGCATATTTTACGAGATATCTATCTACAGAACATCTAATAATTCCAATGCTTTAAGAATTAATGATTCATGAGTTTCACCTTATCACTTATTTCTAGAATCTCTGAACAGTCATTCATTTGAAACTTAGATACAATTCAAATAGATGGTCGTTTTCATTACCTTTTTGCGAAATAAGTGAATTCACCTAGCCAGTCATTTACGATCAAGATAATCTAAGCCTTCTGAAATAACCCAGCAATTAATGTGCTATAACTACTTACACATTACAAGTTATCCAGTTCCCCCAAATAAGTACGCCGACAAATATAAAATTCCAATTATAGCGAATACGTTGCAAGTGCGAATGTTCTGTGCCTGTGTCAACAATTAAGCCAGGCCCGCGCCCGGACTCTGTTCGGTACCGAATCCACGCATCGATTTTCTAGGGAGAGGCAAACACGGATTCCGAATTACGTTCTATTATGGTGCGGCAAAAAATCAGCTTTGGATCGGTAGAGAGACGACGTTGGATGTTTGTTCGGCAGGAGAGATGACTTTCCTAGTAGAGAAGAGGTCGAGGCGGTTGGCTGAGAATTCAATAAATCTCGCGGCAATGCCTGGTAAACATAATATATATGTGTTTGTGTGGTGGAGAAGGAAGTTGGGTTTTGTGTCTGTAGTCGATCATCATCATTGAAAGAGGGTGAATTTAATTTAAAACATATTGTGCATCTTTTTCGAACCATTTGTCAAGAGATAAGTTAGTAAAATACTTCTTACTCAATAATATCAAGAGATACAAAATTTAGCTATAGGTACATTTCATAGGAAAGAGAAAATACGAAAAGGAGCCATGAATTTTCAAACATTGTTTGAACCGATTTTAATAATTTAGATATGTTTATTTTTTAATTTTGAGGAGTGTTTTTGAGTCAGAAATAAAGATCCATTTATTTAATCATTTTAAAATGAGAAAATGAGTTGCAAGATTTGAGAAAAGCTGTAACAAATGTAGTTATCTTTACTCAATTTAAAGTTGAAATCAAAAAATTAAGTTGAAACTGTATTTTAATGTATAATTCAGAATGCATGTTTATTTCTGTTCAGTATCTACCTACCTAGTTTTAAGAGTATAGAAAAATACTTTATTCTGGAGCAGTCTCACCCCATACTAAATGAAACAAGAGAGGTTCAACTGGTATATGTACTTATGGAACAGCATCTAAGAGCTGATATTGACACCCAATTGTATGAAAAATATAATCGTATTGCGTGCGTGAACCCTATTCCCATATAAAATACCCAATGAGGTTTTCATTATTTTACAAGTTTTGGAATATAATTCATCAATCTGTTTTTTGACAATCGGCCCTGTCGTATGACAACCCATTTGCTATTTTTCAGTTCTTTTCTCTCTTCTCCAGCAGTTGTTGATTACCTTATATTCTGACCCAAAGAAGAGCTTATTGGCTTTTTGTATTCTGATTTTGATGTCTCTTTCTTTTTCCCTTTTTCGTCTACAGTTACTCCTATTTACTCCTAGGTATTGGCAAGGATCTACTTGTTCTACATGGTCTGCAATCTCTAGCCAAATGAGTCCTATTTCTAGTTTCTGTCCTACTGAAGCTTAGGCGTCTTCCTTGTCTTTTTCCTGTAGTTGTTGTAAATGCTTCGAAGATTATACTTTTTTCTAGATTAATGAGTTAAAGTTACTGCCGTATATTTTTTGTTAGTCTTATGGTCTGTCTGCACACACCACTGTGCTTCTTCTTTCACTGAATCATAAGCTTTTTCTAGGTCTAGAAATGCCAAAAGAAATTTTCATTTCTCTTTCTGTGAATATTTTTATGGTGAATATATGATCTTGTAAAATTCTTCCTTTTATAAATCCTCTCTGTCATTATTGTAAAGTACGTTCAATCTTTGCTCTCATTCTCCTCTATATTACTTTCTAGAATATTTTCACAGCTTTACATAGAAGAGTTGTCTAAATGATTCATATAGTTTGACTTTTTCCATTAACGAAGTACTTGCTTCCATTTTCATTTCTATTTGTTTCATATATATTCAAAAATGTCAACCTATATTTCAGGGCCAGAAGTAGCTACATAGATCGAAGAAACCTAAACAGGAGGTATCCATCTAATATCAAAAATGTGAACATTTGTATGATTGTTTTTGTATTTGTCACACAAAATAGGTTAAACGGATTGAGACGAAATTAGGCATCCGTGTACTAACACACATGAAACTTTTTATCAGGGAAAAATGTTAGATTCCTGTGACGTTTCCAGTTGAAATTTGGTGAAGATCTGTCTTAGCTATGGAACATGTATTTGGATAGTTATAAAATTGATTTAATATGCTACATATTTTTATAAGATCACGAGTTTCCACTTTGCAAAAAGTTTTTTTTAGTTTTTAATGTACCTATTTTTCTACTACTAAAGCAAACTGAATTTTTTTTTGAAATAAACGAACGAACCTAAATACCAAAAAAATACAGGGCATGCCGTTTTTTTAAAAAAGTGTTTTTGGTCATAACTCTTTTTTAGAGAACCCTGTATATGGGAAAATGTTTTCTTGAAATATATTCATATGTATAGTACAGGTCTGCATACTAACGAAATTCATAACCTAATTGGTATATGAGCTATAGATGCAGATGCCTGACTTAATATTGCATTACCCTGTATATGCCTAGATATGCTTTTGTAGATGTAAAGGTGAAATTTCAAAAATGTGTTCTCTACGACTGATATGCAAGGTACCAAATGCACTACACAAAATACGTTTTATTGATTTCTTATGACCTATCAGAAGTCGATTCCACTCTTTCCTAATTAACATATCATCTGCTTATTTATATTCAACTGATAAATGAATAATTATTAGGGCCGATTTCATAATCAAATTTGAATCTCCTATTAATTTGAATCCCACATTAAAAAGTTCATAATTTTTTTTGATTGAACATTAAATTATTCAAACTTAATTAAAAAAACGAAAGATACGGTGACTGACCTTATAAAAGATATTATAAAATACACTATTTTTATTCTGTCATCAAGATATGAGGTACACAAATTGAAGAATTAACTAATCTCCCCTTGAGGATTGATTATAAAATCGGCCGTTAGAGTTTTGCTTCAATAATTCCACACTATATTCATGAATATAAAGTGTAAGTAACAAAAAAATTCTCGAGTGCAAAAAAAATTATAGAAGTATTCTCTCGTCAAGTTCTATCGACCTGTCGATCTTATCAAATACTGTTAGTTATTGTATATACAAAATTCCATTCGTTCCAATTTTGCGCCCTCTGTTATTTCCTTGGATTCGCACGAGAAGACGCAAATCCCCCAAGACCGAACAAAGACACATTGAGGAAAAGAAAATCCTTGGCCCTTTGGAAGCTTTTATTATAAGGTCCCATAAAATTCAGGCAATATCGGACATGGTCGATGGAATCGGGACGTTTCGAAAGTCGATAGAATAAAATTTCACACTCGATATAAATCATTTTAGGCATTGATATCTACATTTTGAATTTCCTTATTGCTACTGGTTGAAATAAAATGCATATTTTACAATTCACTTAAATTGAAGACTATTGAGAAGTTGGTTATATTGCTAAGAATGAATTCAATAATTATTGTCGTGTTTGATAATTCATTTAAAAAGTCAGAATAATCCTAGGATTCTTCACGGAGAGTGGCATGTTTAATATTTGATTGAATCTAAAGATTTAGTTCGCTTTTAAGTTGATTTCTTTATGTTCGCGTGTGCATAGTTGCGATCATCTTTTATTTGAATGGGTTTCGATTAGAAATGGTCTTGGAAGAAATGTAAGACTCAAAAATAGCCTGCAGTTAATATTTTTTTTGGAAATTAATTCTTGCCAAATTGAATTCTTGGAAAGTTCTTAAAGATTTTCTAAGCCCGCAAAGCTCGCCGGTTAAAGTCCATGGAATATATTTTTTTCACATAAAAATGTAGAATAATCATATCTTTCAAAAATTATTAATTGATGACATGGAAAATATAAATAGTATTTTGAAGAAGGGGCCAATAAATTTCTTATCTATCTAAAACTGAAAATTGTTGCTTTTGATACTACTTGGCGTTTTCTGCATTTTTATTAGGTACAGGAAGTTTACAATTAAAATTTAAAAATATAGGTAGGTAAAATGAGTTCTTGGAAAAAGATCACAATTGCTCTGATTTACAAAGGAAACTGAAAATATGCGTCTAAATCGTCAAATAATGTCTCGAGTCCATAAGCGAAAATCCAATAAAATTTCATACGCCGTATAAATCACACTTCGAATCGATACTTAGTCTCGGACTCCTGCAATCTACTCCTCGTACAGCCACTAGAAGAGAACAACACCTGCAGCTGATAGGTTCGTAGAATATTAACTTTTTAATCAGGCCATATTTCAACGCAACGAAAAATCGAAGAGTTGCAGCAGCACTGCTTGTCGATATCGGGAGAGCTCTGATTTAATAATGGAGTCCAATCAATTAGCTGCTACCGATGCACGATATATGGGGTTTGGAGAAAGAGAGAGAAATCGGGTAGGTCGATGTAGAAATATATTGAAAGGATTTTGAAATGTGCACGGACCTGGCTGGAAAATGTTCCCATTAAGGGCAAAAAGGGCTGAACCAACTATTTCAACTAAATTTCATAGCTGATTGCTTATTGAAAATGTTTCTATACTCGATATAAAGTTGATTTTGTATTCACGAAATACTGCATATGGTCATGTGTTATATGTGTACTTTTTTGAAGCAGACATCGTTTTCTTTAAATTTTAAAATCTGTGTGAATTGAAAACGGAATGTCATCACATATTTTAAAGATTTCACTAACTTAAACAACCTTAACTAATAAGAACATTTATTTTCTGCTATGAGCAATAAACTGTCTTGATAAAACTAACTTGATATTTTTGATTCATTTATGTACTCAGATATAATCTGTAGATTTTAAAATTTGAAACTGCATAATTTATATGTATAAATTTATAATGTTCCCTACTAACTTTCCTGTATGCCGCAGCCTATTTAATCCGAATACACTTAATGCTTTAGTCACACTATGCTACTTATAATAGACGGCCACAGACAGCCCAATTAGCGCGATTATTCGACATACATCGCAGTCGGCTTTCGCACTCACATTCATAAACTAGATTTTCCACAGAACCCCATGAAAATGAATCCATTTGTATCAATATAGAGGATATTCGAGATCATGCAATGATTCCTGCTCCTACAATCCAGCTTTCTTCAAATTGCACCTTAAAAAAGACATCAATGTTAGCTGTACCTATATTGAAATGAGGCACCATCATAAGTCAATTTCAATCACCTACGTGAATAGGGACATGATTCAACTATATCCAATCTCATTTTTAAAAAAAACTTGAATTATCGATGCGCAGTCAATCTTTCATTTAAAAATAGGGAGACAAAAATTCGTTCGTTTGCTACTCAGACGTTAGGTGCCCAACAATGTTGACTGTTCGTATGAAGATTTCCAACATAATGCATTGAAAATTGGATCTGTTGACGTTTTCATTTTTGTGACATTTTTCATCATCAGTATATAGAATCTTGGCTTCCTTTGAATTTGTTGTTGCGCCCACTGACAAAAATGTAGTTGCCCTTGATCATCATCATCGAGTAATTCCCGAAGAATTCGAACGTAATATGGGTAAAATTAATTTTTGGTAAAATACCTAGAGCAGTGGTCTTGAAAACATATCTCTAATACCTTATCTTGACTGTATATATTAAGTAAAGCTATTAAGTTATCAATAATTCTTGCGGTAATATATAGAAACATGAAATAAACTGCATTCCGACAGCAATTCTATTTTATATAAAATATGAGCAAACTTCTTCAACTTTAATTTAAAAAATAAATGCTCTATATATCTCATACTTTACACCGAATGCAAGAAGAAAACCGACCACAAGTCTAGTGTTTGTCTAACCTCCAAAACATATTGTCAATTTGTCACCGAGATTTATCTCGGCGTCTTTCTTCCGGACGCGTAATTCTTCGTCCAAGCGGCCCACTCATGCCACGCTCCATGTTGGGCGATTTATCATCGTCTTGCTGCGTGAAAAGAACATAAAATATATTCAATTGATGAGATGGAGTAGGTGGGCAATTCTGTTGGAGGGTATATAGCCTCAGGTGTCGACCAAGAACATATTCGAAGATAGCAGAGTCGACTTGAGCAGTCACAAGATTGATGGCAAATATCAAAATCATACAACACCCTATGATGCAAACAATAATTAATCAACAGATTTGTTTCCTCAGGATATTAGACATTGGTATAATGCTGCCTCACAAACCAAAATTAATAGATTAAGATGCTTACAAGACTAAGATTATACAAATTAACAATCAGAGAATACTTACATATAAGGTAGAGGTAGACTATCAAACAAATACAGTGAGTCCCAGAAGTAGTATCTATATTCATCTAAAACTCAGCTGTGTGTTTTTCGAACAAGAACACTGTGACTCGTCGATATTTTAATCGATGAACTAAACGGAGGAGGTATACAATTTGACTGTTTGTCTCTATGTTTTTTTATGGATGTTCTGATGAATATTTTTTCATTTGATAGAGGGCTATTGAGATTTGATTACAATCGACATTCAACATGTCTTTATCCTCAAAAGCTACCCCAAAATTAAAGAAGAGTTTATATCCTCCAATGATTGACTTGGGCATTCTTCTCGATCCGATGTTATCATCATCGTTATCAATATCCGGAAACGTTTAAATCGAACATTTTTTCAAAATACTTACAGTTTTAGAGTAAAAGGCGATTTCTACCAAAAATTGAAAATTTGTGGGCACTACATGAAAGACAATAATATTTGTAACAACATTTATAATGAGCATTTTTTCCTTAGAGTTACGGTTCTCGAGATAGAGCGATGGTAAAATGTAAATCTAAAATACTTTTGTGTATTTACTCAGCGATGTGCTGAGATCTCTAAATAATAACAAGTACAAGCACAGAATATACATGGGTAATAGGAGGAGTCTTGTCTGCTTTGATACTAGTGGACTTTCAATGATTGTTTGACTAATGTTACACTCAAAAGTGTGAGAAAAATATTTTTAACAAAAAATTGGACCCACGATATTAGGTGCACTGAAAAATACGGAAATAATATTAATTCTATTGGTGCTGGTACTTGTGGCGCCAGATATTATCAATGTAACTGCAACTGCACAACTTCAAAAGTAACAGCACCAATAGAATTAATATTATTTCTTATTTTTCACTGCACCAATTAACAATGTCGTTCCAATTTTTTGTAAGGAATATTTTTAAGCTAACTATTTGCTATTACACACTATTAACTCGTAATATTATTTTTGTTCATGTTATAAATTTTACTAGATGTTCATAAAGTTAAAAATAACTATTAAATATCATGGAAGATCTGCTGATTCTAATAAAGTAATTTTACATCATGACAAATTTTGACTCTTTCGGGACCTGTGACGTGGACCAATAATTATTGTTATAAAAAATACTGTACTCAAATACTTGAGATACTAGTGACACTTCCATAGCCCAATAATGAGAGCAAGAAAAGCACAAAATAATTCGTGCTCAGAATTTGCAGCGCCATCAATTGACGTCCAAGTACGGAGAATAATGAGGTTTTCCAGACGGCTGCTAAATAATGCTTTGGAAATGGAATGAGATGTATCGGTTGAGCAGTCAATCGGAATAAAACGAAATAAGTTGATTAACCAAGTACGCTGTCTGGGTGATAATGATCGTGTAAATGAGAGGCGAGATGAATATTTAAATTATACAATAGAATTGAACGATATCGTTTATATTATGCGGCAAAGGACTTGCCTATCACATAGAATCACATTAAAATCCGATAAATATTTCATATTATGATTTAGTAGGTACAATAGTTGCTACTGATGTCATATTTCGGGCAATATCTACAAACTCGGGCTGAAGTTTTACATTGATGAAGTTAAAGTAGTATCTATTCAATGGAATAAGAGGGTAAGAGATTTCTGGTGATTTTTTCAAAATGTCGTCTTCAGCTGTATTCATTATCCAAAATATTATCATCAAATTAGTTTGATTTTAAATTATAATGCGTGCTTGCCCTGCGGATTTCTCATTTGAATGAATATAGCAAATGTTAGGCTGTGCTATCAATATGTTCGGAGACGTGAGAATTGTTTTTAATGATATAGTTTTTTCTTCTCAAATAATCGAGTTCTCTATAAATAAATACTGGGGTTCAAATATATTAGATACAAGATGATGCTTTCAATATGTATGCTTTAATTTCGTCGGTTACAGCAATCCACCAGAAGCGGATCGCAGCGATTTCGAGCTAATTAGCTGGTGAAACCAGCCCCACATACGTGGATGCTGTGTCCAACGAAGCTAAAGCAAATTGAAGACAATCGCAATTCTGCAACAAAATCAGCCAGTGAGACAAAATTCGCACCAACTAGTAATTAGGAGCTAAACTAGGCCACTACTATAATAATTTGAAGATATCTCTACATCTGTACATCTATACACCTATACATCTATACATCTACCCGTGACGGGCAATGGACCAATAATGGGAAGTACCACAATGGTTATGGACCCTACTGGCATCAGAAGCTACAGGTAAATGCAGTGATTATGACAAGACGCCACATGCCCAACAAGTGGCACTTGCTAGAAAATGCAGAGAATACAAGCATTGGAACGCCTTGAGAAGCTCACCAACGAAGGCCAACATCCACAATGAGATCAAGACTAGGACAACCGGTGTTGTTACCGCACTCAGAAGGTTTCGAAAACTTGATGAGGAGTAGCTAGCAATGCAAAAGCATCTTCTCTGTCAGACGCCGGTGAGAACAATTGCCACAGCACCAGCACGCAATCAAACTGCCAATGAAACTTTGGAAGAAATAGAGTCAAAGGGGACGGTGAATCAGTCGCTGGTGACAAAAGCGAAGATGATAACAAGACTGGGAAAAGGAAGCAGAGACATTCTCCTGACCCTACAGACTTGCAGACCCAAAGGAAGAAATATCTCAGGCTAAGCCCTCCCTACAAGCAGCGTGAGGAGCTTTCAAAGACCTCCGTCAAGGAGAGTAAGAAGCCAGCCTGGGACTGACTGGGAGTTGGTGCAATCGAGGAAGGATGAGAGAAAAGAGCGCAAAGGAACTCAGGTGAAGTTCCAGCAACCTCCATCGAAGCCGAAACAGAAGAAGTCACGAAGATTAGCTAAGATACTTGATGCGCTGATCATCCGCCCATTACAGAAGGAGAATTATGCCGAAATAATCTGCCGGATCAAGAAGGACGTGCCCAGCGACCAGGTATCTAACACGGTAGACAGGCAAAACAGTCGCTGGAGACATGCTCATCACGCTCTCAATTAAGAGTACCGACAAAGGCCAAGCTTTACAGACGACTATTGCGGGCATCCTTAAAGAGGACGCTGAAGTTATCAGTAAAGTGCCACAGGACGTTGTTGAAATACGTGACCTTGACGGAGCGACAATACAGGAAGATATCCTGACAGCCTTGAACAAGGCATCCGTGGAAGACCTCAAGATACCGTTGAAGGATATAAAAATTCGTGATGCCTACAGTGGGACCCAGATGGCAGTAATGACACTCGGAGCAACTGCAGCACAGAAAGTACTCGGTGAAGACGGCCACATCAAGATTGGCTGGGTCAATTGTCGGATCCGAACAGTGAAGAGACCAGTCCAATGCTTTATGTGCTGGCATTTTGGACACCGTGCTAGTCAGTGTACAAGCAAGGTAGACCGGTCCAAACTCTGCATCAAATATGAAGAAGAAGGGCACAAGATCGCCGACTGTAAAAAGCCGGCGAAGTGTACACTATGCGCTGAAAATCACGGCGCAGAGAACGCTGCCCACCATGCTGGCTCTAACAGATGCCCGGTATTCCAAAAGGCATTCCAGAAAATGACAAACAAAACAACATAAGGATACTGCAGATCAACCTCAATCATTGTGAGGCTGCACATGACCTGCTCATGCAGACTGTGCGGGAGCTAGAGCTGGATTTAGTATTGATAGCAGAGCTTTACAGACACCTAAGTATCCAACCATAGGAAACAGACAGCCCCACCAAAGCTGTCATCTGGTCTTGTAGCAAATTCGCATTCCAAAGTGGGGTCAATAGTAGAGAAGAAGGTTTTGTTGCAGCATGCGTAGAAGGAATTCGCTTCTACAGCTGCTATGCGCCGCCCAGTCTATCTATTAATGAGTTTACCGATTTCCTAGATCGGTTAACTCAGGATGCAAGATAACACTTTCCTGTAGCAATAGCCGGTGACTTTAACTCCCGGGCAGTTGATAGGGGCAGCAAATTCATAAACTCACGTGGAAAGGCACTACTCGAGGCAATGGCCACACTCGATGTGGTCCTTCTTAACATCGGTGATACCCCAACGTACACCAAGGGAAAGGCGTGCTCTATAGTAGACCTCACGTTTATCAGCAGCAGCTTAACTAGAGGAAACCATTCTTGGAAGGTGATGGAGACCTACACAGCCAGCGACCATAGCTCGATACTCTGGGAAATATCGATTGATCAGAGCTCCAGAAGAGTAATTAGGGAAACACATGCGGTAGGATGGTAAATACAATCTTTTGACCCAACTGCCTTAGTGGTAGCCTTAGATAGCTACCCAATCACCAGGCCTGTGACGCCAGTATGCCCCGGAAACGTGCCAGAAATCAAAAACCTTCGGTGCACTGGTGGAAATATCAAATTAGAGTTCTTCGTACTGAGTGCTTCGAAAAGAGAAGAATATCTCAACGTGGCTACCGACGACCAAACTCTGCAAAAAGGCACGTCAGAAACTAAACAAGGCCATAAGAGATAGCAAAAGACTTTGCTGGGAAGAACTTATCAATGAAAGGGAAAGGGACCTATGGGAAAGGCCGTATACGGTGGTTATGACGCACTTGAAAAGCCAGCCAATACCATCACCTACGTGCCCACAACTCCTATGGAGATCGTAACCGAGCTGTTTCCACGACAACGCCAAGAGGACAGGGCGAACAGAAGACGTTCCTCCTGTCACAGAAGAACTAATGGAAGCCTGTAATCGAGTAGAGAATAATATTGGGCCGGGATTGGATTGAATCCCAAATATTGCATTAAAAACAGTTATTAATGCAGCGCCGATATTGTTCTTCGATACCTACGATACATGTCTCAAAGAAGAAAGTTTCCCTAGTAGGTGGAAACAGCAGAGACTAGTATTGCTCCCTAAATGAAAGAAACCACCAGAAGAACCATCAACTTACCGTCCACTCTGCATGATAGATACTGCCGGTAAAATACTGGAGCGCATAATTTACCAGAGAATCGAATCAGTAGTCGATCCACTCCTGGCAGATAACCAGTACGGATCTTGGAGCGGGTGGTTAAACCTAGACGCAATCAACATGGTTGTCAGTAAGGCAAAGGATGCAGTTGCAGAAACTAGATGGAAGGGTGGCACGAAGAAATATTGCCTAGTGACTACTTTAGACATTAAGAACTCCTTCAACTCCGCTAATTGGGACTGCATTATGCGAGCCCTCGAAGAGAGAAAAGTACGGGGATACCTGTGTAGGATAGTAGCAAGCTACTTTACGGAGAGGGTCCTTAAGTATAACACGAAGAAAGGTCCAAAATAGTATAGTAGTAGTATATATCTTCTGTCCCCGCTTCAACTCGTTTCGTAATAACCTGGAGAACACCCTTGAACAGGAAACCCAGCCAGAGACGCTAGTAGACGCGATGCTGTCATCAAAGTCTGCCTGGAACGCAACCAGCATTTTTGCTTCAAAAGTTCTTTCGTTCCATCGAAAGGAAGAGAGCCAACAAAGCTTAGAAGCAACGAAACAGTGACTTGAACTAACAGAAGGGAGAGCAGCAGCTAGATCCTCCCCCCAGCGATGTAATGTCTAACGGCGGTTTCCGTGGGGATTCAGAGGCCGGAGGATGGGGAGGTTTTTAGTCGGTATTAGTACCTTGAGTTCAACATATCCAGGTGAAACACCTAAGCCTAATGATACGTAAATGTAATTCCCTCCTGTACAAAAAAAAATGAAATAGACACATCTAAACATCTATACATATAATACTTATATAATAAATAGGCCGATGTCTGTACATTTGGGATATTTTAGAAAAAATATTCAATGCAGTTTTCTTTGATGTATTACTAGAGGTCTAACTTTAAATATAGGCTAAAATTAATCACGTCTTTCTGTATGTTTGTGTACGTATCACGCAAAGACCACTACATAGAAATGAATGCAATTTTCACTGATATATTGCTAGAGGTCTATCCTAGAATATAGGTTCCATTTTACCACGTCTGTCTGTCTTTCCGTAGGTTTGATTGTGCACGCAAAATTTGCGTCATAGAATTAAATGCATTTTCAACGAGCACGAAGTAGCGGATAAAAGCTAGTATATAACAAAATTGTGATAGACCGATGTCACCGCGTCTGTCTGTCATATTGTATGTTTGTACACGCATCATACAAAAACTATTAAATGGAATCAAATGCAATTTTCACCGATATATTGCTAGAGGTCTAACTTAATATACAGGTTTCATTTTAATATAATAACTATTCATTCAAATGATAAAGAGTATATAAGACTATTGATATAAGATGATGCTCTCAATTTTTATGCTTTTATTTCTTCGGACATGGAAGTTAACCATATTCGGAGTGAGAAACGAAAACAACTTGTAGTGAATGGTGCTAAATTTTATTAAGCCCGAAAGTTGAGTGACAGTGGAGATGTGTTAAAAAAATGTGTACTACAAAATTATATATACAAGGTAACATATATTTATTTAAAACACCATGAATCACGTTATAAGACTTTCTTATCTATATAATATGTATTCCAGTAGAATCGGAAGTCATAGTGTAAATATTTATGTTAGATTTGAAATTGCGAGAATTAATTTTCAAAACAATTACTTGAATGGTTTTCGAGAAACGGCTACATGAAACTTTACGTGGTCCATAATTCTTTCAAATTGAACGTTGAAATTTTATACAAATTCCTCTTTGACATGTCTTTTGGCAGAGGTCAGTGAACTCTATATAACTATATGGAGTTTGTACTGCCATGTCAAGCCAATGCACGAAAAATGCCACAGAGATAGAAGGTACTTTCTGTGGACTAGTTCTTCCCTTCTCCTACAGAAAGTCACATAAGATTACACATTACTTCCATTAGTACGACAATAATATACTTTCCACGAATCTCCATATCACTCGGCTCACTTTTCATTATTTAGTGCATACTAGATATATTTATATAGTGCAATGGCGGAGGTGGGCTATTTATCTTTTTCTCTCTTTTGCCATATAGGAAAGAAACAATTATAATTTTGAAACAATATTTCTCTTTCAACACCAAATTTATGCATCTTCGTTTGAATGTTCCTTTTGTCAAAGGTGTAATTCTACGTAATAATATAATGATTTTGTGTAGCAATTACAGTTTCCACGAAAAAGGCGATGATAGACAGGTAATTTCCACCTCATCTTTTTCGACATGCCACGCTTGGAGAAAGACTTGACACTTAGTTAATTTCAAACTTAACTAAAAAACAAAACAAATTTGTATAATATAAAAAGACTCTCTCGAATGGAGTTTCATAATTCCGCTGAAAGGTAGGTATGTACTTATGGATCTGAATAATATTGGCTGTTCTCACCCACCATTTTAGAGCCAATGTCGGAGTGCAATAGCATGCCAATGCTTATTATTTTTACCATTTCGTGTTGCATAGACAACAAAAAATTAGATACATAGATATATAAGTAGGGGAGAGGCGTACAAAAATGACATAGGCGGGTTAAATGACACATGTGCTTTTCTCCGATACCATAGACATATTACTTCTGGCAATAACGTGTAGATGGCCGTTTAGTAACCAATATCAAACTGTGGCGACGTCAGTTTCGTCCGTTCGGCCGTGTGATCTGAACACTGGTATTTCTGATTTTTGCTCACGAGTCTTAAACACACAGATTTTGAATCTTCGATAAGGTAAGTATCTTTTCGATTTCTTTTGTTTTTATTGGCCCTAGTTCATTGAGAATTTAATAAATAACAACGAGAATATGCTGAAATCTCAAAATTCTTATTATATTTTTAGTTAATTTTTGAGGTTATAGAGTGGACAAAATGACATACCCCTTATGCGGGTAAAATAGCATATCTAGTATGATATTTAACCCACCATTATTCAGATAGTCAAAAAACATTCTGTGGCTTTTACATAAGTCTTCCCAAGTGGTTAATAATTCTATTGTTCTTGTTTTAAGTTGATTGACTTTTATTATTTCAACTAGGTAATAAATCAAAGAATATAAAGCTATCTAAAGTGTTAAAAACTATTAATAAATAAAGATTTTATGACTGACCTTCTAACTTTGTACGCCTCTTCCCTAATTAGTACCTAATCTTTAAGATATGTAACATCTTTTATAGATTTTGATGTGAAAGGAATCGAAGAAGTGCTCAAAGAAACTAAAAAAAAGGACAATCAATAAGTGTGTGCTCTTTCTCAGTTTGTAATGGAAGTTCATCGTAGTATGATTCATTTGATTGTTTTAGGCGAGTACATGTATTAATACAGAAAATACTGTTTTATCTTCTATATCTTCCTAGTATAAGTAAGATATTTATTCTGGTTGTCATAGAGAAAATCCGTTATTGATAAGCCACCTAGAGATTTATGAGTTTTACCAGCCAATACAAGAATGGCATTAGATGACTAAAATATATAATATTGAAATTGAGGAGATATTTACTTGTTTATGTATTTATTCATTATATACATTCACAATGTCATTAAATTACTCAGATTATATTCATAGTTGGCTGTTACATTTGGTGCCGCTATAGATAATACTGTGTCTGACAACTCACTTAAAGTCCTTATTGTAAATAAGACGCCGAAAAAGACACATTTTTGTTGACAACAGTATGAACTAATTCTAACGGTAATTTATCAAAATAAATATCGAAGATAATGAAGGGCATTGGATAAAGTACCTAAGCATATTTCCAAATTGTGAATATTCTTTAAACACGAAATTACTTAACGGCAAAGCCAGCATGATGAGCTATCGTTAGCAAGACATATATAGGAGCGTGTTGCTGCAAACTATCTCTGGCTGACTTCGGTCAACAAAGATGAGCAGCGCAGACTGTGGCGAAAGCTTTAGACGAGTGACTTGTGATGAGTCGGGCATGCATTCGAATCCCTGGTTGTCGTTTGCATACTACTCATTTCTCAAGGCAAGGGGAAATCCGCGAGATTATATTTTCCCAGTAGAGTTTCTCTGAAAGGATATATCTAAATTTTGTACCGTTTAATAATGTGCTATGCGTTTCGGTGTGAGTTCACTTGCGTAATACTCCAAAGTTTGCACTTCTAAAACGTTTATTTTCAACATCTTGTACTCCAACTTTCGTAGTTGTAGTTGTTCAACTGTCACTTTGACAATCTAAACTGCCACAGACTTCACCGACTGAACTAATTTCATAGACTGATTTTCATAAAATCACTTCTTCAATTGACTGTTCTTCACTTATTTATTTGAATTTCACTCCGATGGGGTACTAGAATTTACAGATCTCACAGATAAGCACTGATTTCTCGTCGTGACAGTCTATTCCCGCACAACTATTATATGCCCACATTTTGCTCTGAAAATATGAAATTCAACCGTCAGTTGAAGTTGAATATCGCTCATTTCAGTATACACATTTTGCATCTTCTTCTTCCTGCTTCACTTTTTAGTCCTCTGTTCTGCTTTAGTCAGTTCTGCTTTGTAAGGAGATTCTGTAGGAATGACGGTTTTGCCCCTCTTTCTCTGCATTCTCTTAACAGCGGCATCTTATTTTGGTATTGGTATAACAACCTCTGCAGAAAAGGAAAAACAATTAGAGGTGCTAGTTTTCTTTATCGGTGAAATGGGAATGTCAGTCATCCAGGAACGTTGGGGTTGAGGGTTATTGTGGATTTCGTTTCTATAATTAGTATCTCCCTCTTTAGCTTTGCGGGGTAGAGTTGAGGGATGATTCAAGGAATTGTTACTTTCTGGAGGATCATTGACTGGAGTAGGATCGCTTTGTGTATATATGTAACAAGTTTTCCTGGGTTCTATCGCAGCTATTTTCACACTTCCTCTTCGTAATATAGATTCAAAGGTCACATGAATGCCACATCTAGAGGCTGGAACCTGTGAAACACCGTGAAACACTTCTCTAGTCATTCACTCAGACTCATTGGCCTCAGCCCAATCACCAGGCGGCAAACTAAGTTCGAATTCTTGTCGTTTCTTTACTCGGGAGAAAATCAACATTGGTGGCATGAAGTTCCTCGCAGCAGAACAACAAATTCCAGCTGTCACCGTGGTACCACGGTCAGCAGATGTCAATACGCCCACCTGACATTGTCCTTCATTTGCACTAATTCTTGAGTGCTGTTTAAGAAATACTGTTAAACCTGCTTAGTCATAATTTCAAATTCTTTTGTCAGTATGTTTTTTTCAATAGTAACTTTATTTAATGAAGTAAAAAACTGGGCGACTGCTACTTCAAAGCACGTGGCCCAGAAGTTGCCTCGGGCTTTGTCAAGCTTAACTCCCGATGACGCCTCATGAACTATTGTGTCCAGTCTTACCCTGCAATTTCTGTATGTTCATTAAATGGATATTCACAACCGTTTCGAACAGCTAGCTGATAGTCTAGCCTGCTAAGTTCTTTCATTGAGAGACCAAACAGTCTCCTTTGCATATCATTTAAATGCGCAACCTGTTCTAATTCTCGATCTTGATTAAAACACACTGATATTTACCAGATGTTTTGTCAACCATTCTGATTATACTTTTTTAAATATCTCTCTAATGTAGTTTGAATTGACATGCATAGTCTAGATTAAAATCTTATATCTATACTATAAATTTTATTTTTTAATGGTATTGACATTGCTATACCTAATAACAAGAGTTTTGAACTGTAAGTATTTTTATTAACAGAAAATAATGGTAGGTTACTACATTATTTCATTAGTTTGTTATCTGCCTACCAAAACAAATGATATTTGCGGCAGGTATTCTAAGAAATGAGCCCTCCATCTATTTTCTAATCTATAGCCTCTCCCTTTTCTTGTTGTCTTGCTAAAGTGAAAGAGAAAGCAAGCATCTAGTAGTAAAATTGAACATATTACAGTGGGTCCTTCTGTTGGCTCCTTCAACAATTGGGTAAAGTTTCCAGGCTATCTAGATACATCGAGGTTTGCTCATTACAGTGACACTATCTTAACTATGGCTTGCAAAAACTCACAATTATGTGCTTTCAAATGTACCTACCCATCAATAAATAAGTATATGTAGCTATGAAGAAAGTAATTTGTTATATTTACTTTTAAATGCCCGAACTTGTTTCCATGAGAAACATTCTACAAAAAAATACAATGATAAATGACTATGAGATCGAAGTCAGACAGTAATACAAAAAGACAAGGCTATATTCTCATCTTTATATTCACCCCAAAGTCTCACAAAAACATTGTCTCTTTTGCTTATAGTGACATGAAAATTTTAAAATTTATTTTATAATAAGTCTTGTATACCTTCCTAGCTCATGCGTTTTCTTGACATAACAATGGTATTTTATCGATGGAATGGGAGATCATTCATGACATGGAGAATATGTTGTCGTTAAATTGAGAGACAGCCCAAACTCCAAGAAAGTCTATCGTGAAAATAAATATAAACTGCCGTACGAAATAGGGCAAACATATTTTGGTGAAATAAATAAATATGCTGTGGCAGATATTGTGAAAGTTTGATGGTTTGTTCAGTTTCTGGAGCGAAAAGCATACAATAGAGACATTGAGAGAAAGGAATATATTTTGTATTATTCCTACAAGGGAACTTTGTGGGTAGGGTTCCTCTAAACTTTAAAGAGGAATATCATTTTATGTTTACCCATTTTATGTATAGCGCCTTCGTCAAATAATAGGTTAACTGTACATACAGATCCTCGCTTTTTTACCCCCATGCTGCCCCCTCAAAAACTGGGGTGGTATCGATTGATATGTAGATTTCAGATAAAAAATCTGGTGTGTCCACTCACACGATTTTACCGCTCGCAGGCAAATTCCAGAGAATGAAAAATTTTACTCTTTCTTTACAAAGCGACGATAATAGCGGTAGGAGAGTAAAAATCCTCTGGTCAAATCGTGCTACCACTCATTTTTTTCAGAATGTCAAGAAAAACAAGAATGGTCATATACATTTTTAATATGAGCAAATCACGTATTTTGGCTATAGCTCAACACCCAGTGTTTAAAGGATTCTCATTCAGGGCCACCAGCGAGTGATATTAGTAGCAAACAAAATAAAAAAGAAAGCAACAAAATACACCAATCCGTTCCCGAGATAATGATGTCACAGACAGAAATACAGACGGACAGGCAAACAGACAGACAGACCAATGGCTGAAAATATGTTTATTAGATTTAGAAAACTCTGACACGTAAACATTTGTAAAAATCTCGATACCAAAAATTTCACACGATTACAATACTTTCCTTATACAGCGTAGGAAAGTAAAATGATTATTACTCTATTAAATGTAGCTGAAAATGATTTAAACTCACAAAATCCATTTTGACAAATATGTCATTCTTCCGTAAAAACGACCATTATGCCATTAGCATAAACTTCAAACCATTACATAGGTTAAAGAGAGGCCAAACTTTGTTGTAAACATAGAGATAATATTTAACATAGAGTAGGCAAGTCGATCGAAAATGCGTAACCTCAATAAAAAGTAACAGAGAATAAGTCAGGAGTATCTATCTCGTTTATTTTGAACACTCGTGATTGGAGGATTGCTAAAGCGGTTATGTTTTTATAATTTGTTAATAGGGAGATAGTTGATTGATATAGTTAAATTACACTAAAGAAACAAAAATGGTAAGAATTTGTGCTATTTGAAATAAAAAGCCTATTCCACAGGACAAGCAGACAAGCAGACAGCAGATGTTTTCACCAGTAAGAAATGATTAGTGCCATATTGTTAAATTATCATAAGTGTAAATTATTTTTCTGTAACTCAGATTTCCTAAAGATGATATTTTGTAACAAAAATGTTTGATTGCCACTGGAGAAACTTCGGTTTCAAAACATGCCTGAATCTGTAGTGAGAAAAACACATAAAGAATAAATATTAATCAGTTATAGAAGTCAATTTACTAAATCAAACACAGTGCCTCAAAAGAGAGGATTAAAAATAATCAAATTGCAGCTATTCGTCATAAATTTGAACGATAAAATTTCAGAGTTGACAATTTGTCTGTCATAATTAATTGAAGAAGACAAATGACTTTGCAGCTGCTGAATATCTACAAGTTTTCTCAATAACATTTTCTCAAATTATATCTAGCATCTAGGTAATGACTTTATTGTTTGAATGTTTCATGTATTGTACAAAACAATAAAATTAATTTATTATTAAAGTGAGAATTTTTTTCAATTTGAATAAAGCGCAAATAAACTTTGCCCTCGGTATGCATCATGAAACAAAGTTAGACATGAACATGATATTTTCTATCTCTTTTTATCTATGGACCACCTTCACTTACATTGCTGCATAGAACTTGCTTACTCAATCTTAAATATTATATCTCTTACGCACTGCGTCATCTATTAGACTTGCCGAAACTATCTTTGCAAGGTACGACCGGAGGTAAATTTAAAATGTACAAGTAACATGTAAATGTAAATCATATATTCCATACATCATGTTTTCAATCAATATCAGAAATGTATTTATAAAGACAAATTTTATCAATAACATTATCAAAAGGAAATTAAGAAGCTGATTGAACACATGATGTAAGAATGGCATAGAAGAGCAATAATGGAAAAATAAAACAAAGATTTTTGAATAGATATGTATTTATTCAAAATATAACGCAAACATATTTATTGTTCATTTGTATGATATCTCCTTGAATATGCCAAATGTATACATGGACCATAGAGTAAATAGAATATTATAAATAATAAAAAATAATAACAGAACCAATCATTGTGCATTTATATTCATGACACTAGGTACATATCATGATTTATATGAAATTTTATGTTGAAACATTCTTTGAAACACTAATAATGGTACACAATGCTTTAATTTTGATTAAGGTGAGCATATATCGGCATACCTTTTATAACTTACCCGGTCCAATTCTTGTTATTTTAGATAAATAAACACTATTCAGAATAAAAATATCGCAGGCGATCTCGATCTTACATAAAAATACTATTATTATCATAAGTAAAAACAACAATATACAATATTTAGTCGGACCAATCAAAATGGTATTTGATGCATTGGTTATTCCATAATCTGTCCTCGGTCACGTGATATGATCTTATGCTGTAGAGGGTTGCTATTTGAAAATCTGAAATTCATTTGGGTTTCTCGCAGGTCTCAGATTTGACGCTAGTTTTACGAGGAGCAATATGGACAATCAAACTTCAACCCCCCTGACTATTTAATAACTGGAACACATATTACCGAAGAAGTATAGAGATACCAGTGCACGGGTCCAGTACAAACAACAACCATGGGTCTGGCGGGACTTGAACCGGCGTTTACGATATGCTCTCGCAGGCTACGAACGCAATTCTAGCACCTTAACCCACTAAGCCATCGTGACCCATTATGTCACAAGTTCAAACAAAACAGAATAACATAGCAAATAGTTTCATAAAGCTCCATAAATGTAATGCTTGTCATTGATAATTTATAAACTATAGCTCAGAACATCTGCAGGGATAACATGGTTTATTAATAAAGTTGACGTCAGCTAATCATAGAGTCGTAAGTCGAAGTTCAATGCCTTATTAGCAAACATTTTTTTATTTGAAATAAAACAGATTCCTGAGATTTAGGTAATTTCTTAGTTATGGAAATAAATAGATTTATCCATTTATTTATACTGTATACGTAACAATTTAGTTTTCTCGTATAAAGTCGAGTCTATTATGTTTTACCTTAAAACAAATCTTCGAAACCCTCAGGATATTCATTCTACTCGTACTTGTAATAAGTACTTTTTTTCTAGCATTACACAATTTAATTTCTCGCTATTCAAACCTTGTTTATTGGCATCAATAAATACTGAACAAAAAAGTTATGAATTAATTGAAGCGAAGTGCATGAACTCTATCATTTAGAATACTTGCAATAATATTAGGAAATAATTATTTAAAATTTATACGTTGTAAACCATGTATTGAGGTTTTTGAGATATGTTTAATTTGAAATTCTTGCAAAAGGTTTTTTTGTAACAATTTTGAATTCTCAATAAGGAATGCCCCCATCCCTTTGGGGAAAGATTCTTGAGGGAAGGAGATATTGAATTTCTATTTTGTTTTGTTTAAAACAAATTCATAAGAATCAGAGCTCGGATACTACGCGAACATGAACAAGTATAAGAAAGTAGACAACAATGTAATTGTATAACTCCTCCGTCTGGAAGTCGGTCGAAAAAGTAGTCTCAACATGTGATTTGCAGCTCCAGTGGACTAGTCATAACATGTTGCATTTTGAGTCATTTTTAGTACTTGCAAAATCTTGTGAAGGTTTTGACATCCATAATAAAAGTTGATAAAAGTTTAAAGGAAGTTTTATAATGAACGAATGTTGTTTTAAATAGTAAAATACTGATCCAATGGGTATTTTAATCCTTTATCCAATACATGACACTTATGATTGTCATTATAAATGTCATTTAGGACAAGTAAACTATCAAATAACTCACGTTCATATTTGACCAGTGGCTACCAAACAAACAACCTACTACCAAAATGTAAAAAAGTCACTGTCAAGTCATTCTGACATTTATAGGGTACTGAGACGCAAGTAGCTTTGATTTGATCACAAAGCTTGTTAATTATTATCTCAAAAAAAAAACAATTTCTTCTTGGATAAAATATTGTATGCCACTCGTGTGTTATTTTTTCTAAGTCACTTGAGAGTTTATACCACCCGGCCTGACGGCTTTTTGGTATAAATTTTCTCGCGTGACTTATTTTCAACATAACATACTAGTACCATAAATAACTCTTATCTATTTTTTATTTATTTATTATAAACCAGTATTATACATACAATTAAAACTGCATTATAACAATAATATTAACCATACAGAAGTATATGATAATACTTGTTCGTAGGACTGGTACCAAAAAAATAAAATGAAATAGACGCCTATCCAAGGCGATCAAAAAAATAATATTCAAGATAAGAAAAAGGTAATATATAAAAAATATAGAATAAAGAATAATAATAATAGTAGTAAAGAGAACATTTAACCTTTTTTAAAAAAAAAATTATATTATTACTTCACTTAATGTAAAATAGTCATCCAATGTTAACAAAAACATAACAAGCAATATGTAAACATATTTTATCCTCCTTTATGGTATTCCCTGCAATGCATTTCTTTAATAATCTTTTCCTGGCATTATTTTTTTTTATATTTTGAGATCATTTGGAAGGTTGTTGTATAGTCTTATGGCTCTTATATAACTATTTTTTATACTCAATGTTTTGTTTCTTTGTGGAACAATAATGCTCTTATTCCTAGTGATACTATTTGAATTCATAAATTGCCCCCTCAGTTCGTCATAGTGAAATTTGAGAGCTTCCAAAGAGAAAATTTGAACTATAGTTCGTGTTTTTTTATGACTTATGTATTGTTTTTTGTTGACTATTTTGACGATTTTATTTTGTAAAGATTGCAGTGATTTGATACTTGTTGCACATGCCCCCCCCAAGCAGTAATACCATAGTTGACGATACTATGGAAAAAAGCATAATATAACAATCTTAGCGTATCAGATGTCATGATCTTAGACATTTTGTAAAATATAAAAACTATGTACTTTGTTTTCTTTAGGATGTGTTCAATATGTTCATTCCAGTTCATTCTGTAGTCTAGTATAATACCCAAATATTTACAACTTTGTACTCTTTTCAAAGATTCGCGATTGATAGACACGTTAATAGTATCAGGAACACTAACGCAATAATTACCGAATGTCATAAAAACTGTTTTATCAATATTTAAGGATAGTTTATTTAACGCTAGCCATGTGTATATGTTATCCAGATAATGGTTCATTTTAGTTTCAACTCCCTGCCAATTTTTATCGGTAGAAATAACAGCTGTATCGTCTGCAAAGGATACAATTGTATCTTCCGGCATACTAGTCAACATGTCATTCAAGTATAATATAAATAACAAAGATCCCAAAACAGTTCCCTGGGGAATGCCAGTATTAAGTTCACAAAAATTGCTAAAATATATTGTCGTTTTGATAATATGTTGTGTTTTTCAATATACTTTAAAAATCTGTGGAAAACAGTTTTTTCAAAAATCTTTGTTAAATTGGATATCAATGATATCGGTCTGTAGTTGGAAATAATATGTTTCTGATTACTTTTGTGGATAGGTATAACATCTGCAGTTTTTAAAGCTTTTGTATTAATATTATCTACTCCCCCGTTTTTCTGTATCAATCTTTTGATGACCCTTTCAATTTCATCAATGTTTGTTGGAGTTAAGAAGATGGAGCTAGGGTTGACAGGTGGTGAATTTATTACAGAGTTTGACTGTTGTATCTTTCTGCAAAGGTCTGATCCTGTATTACAAAAAAAAAGATTCATAATGTTTGATATTTTTTTAGGTTCAACGATTTTTTGGTTATTTTCATCATGAATATAGTTAATTAGATTGACTTCTTTGGAGTTTTTACCAATTTTCCCGTTAATAACTTTCCATAGATATCTGGAATTACCTATATTATTTTCAATTTGTTTTCGCTCATATTTAAACTTAGCATCTTTAATAAGTTTATTATGTATCTTTAAGTGATTTTTATACTCGGCCTTTATTGCTTCATCATTTGGTCTCATTTTCCATTTCTTATATAATAACTCTTTCTTATTACAAGATGCAATAATTACTTTGGTAATCCATTTCTTACGGGGATCATTATTGGATTGTTTGCTAATGTTAACACTGGACAAGCAAATACAATGTTTAATATAACTTATCAACGATTCTATTGCTAAATCAGGGTCTTGCATCTGCAATATTTATCTCCAATTCTTTATTGCGGCAATATTCCTCAACTTATTATAGTTTATAGTTGAGTAGGGTGTTTTGGGAGTATGCTGATTAGGTATTTTGTTTAACGTTATAAACAATGGATAGTGATCTGTAAATAGTTCCTCCAATTTAATAGACTCAAAGTCGACTGTGCTGGATTTAATGAAAATATTGTCAATGCAAAAACCCTCATTAGTATTATAATTCAATGGTCTTGTCACAGTTTGAAATCCGGGAGCAAACCCTTTCTATAAGAAATTATTAAAATATTCTTGAGATATTTCATCAAGTTTAATTTTTAATTTTTAATGTTCCTGGTCATATGGAGATAATTTTTTAACTCTGATATAAATTCTGACTTTCGTAAGCTATGTGATCTATATAGTGATGATATTAATAGACTATTATTGCCTTCAATGTTGATAGAAGAATGAATAAAACTGAGTCTTCCAACTATATTACTATTGTTTAAAAATGTGAACGACAGTTTTCATCATTCATTTTAGTTTTTGGTCGCAATTATCGGTAAGGAATTGTCAAACTACCTGTAGCATTTACAATTTGTAAATAATAAAATATACTTTTGTTTTCTTTATACAATAGTCCAATACTAACATTTTTCAATTAGATGAGTCGCAAATCCTATCCTATTTTATATTCAAAGATATCCAGCCACAAGTTTTCGGGCCTTATTCCCTATATCATCTACCTCCTTTCCGAGTATGGCAGGAATGGTCCTGTAAGCTACTACCAACAACGATCTGCAGCCATGTAAACGTCGTTTAATGCAAAGCCTCCTATCAGGTGTATAACAAACACTCTTCGACCGTGAGAGGTGAGGCGAGGCTGATGGAGCGATACGAGTGAAGTAGCGCATCTACTGCATTCAAAATGTGCCGCTAAATCGCTAAATTGCCATACAGCGGTTTTCCTTGATGCTATAAGATTAGTCGGGGAGCCAGTGAAAATGATTTAGTGGCACTGTAAATTGTTGCTGTAAGCTTAACAATAATAATGGATGTTGAAGTTCAAGTGCAATACAGACTTCGGCTACATTTTTGTGATGAATATACGACAAATTGTGGAGAAATTAGATTTATTTTGATGTGAAGTTCCTTAACCTGGCTTTTGGAGGGAGTTTCGAGCAGCAATTAACAAGTGATGTGAGTGTCTCTCGCTGGCCGTCTCTCATTCTTTTATATGCCAGTATGTGTGAGCGCGTGCCAGTGTATAGATTCGAAGAGACAACCTTCGTGCACAGCCGGATGTAGGTATAAATATATTACTTGATCAATCAACTGAAATTAAACTATTATAATAAATCAGCTCTTGTATATTGTGTAAACAAATAAGCAATAACTAAATTCTAAGAGGATAAGTACCTACTCAAATAATAAGGATGTTTAACATAAATCTAAGCGATTAATATCTATTTTAAACTAATTAGGTAACAATCATATATACAGTAAGGTCAATGTGGATATTACCCGAGTGGTTCATTCATAATAACTAATTCAATTTTAATCCTTTCTTTTCGGTGTCTAATAATATGATACTATCATTAAGTTTGTAGTTCTCATCATTGACATATTACAGCACATAATTTGAATAAATTTTATGGCATATGTTTGAGCTCTTGTGATCATTGATACGGGTCATTTATGGATTCACTTGCAGTGAATGCTCGAAAGCTTACTTAGGTAAAATGGCAGAAATTTCCCAATTCTTAACCATGAACGAAAAACCTCATAAATATAACTACCATTAAACGAATTCAAACTATGTGCAACATCGCAATGGTAATAACTACACGTTTAGGTACCTAATGATCATTTAAAAACCTTATCTACCAAGAAAAGGAGTTAGAATTGAATTTATTTAAGTCATTAGATGTTAATAAACGTAAATATTCGATCATCAATGAACAAATCGAAGGTACGTTCCACCCTTCCTCATTAAAACGAAACAATCCTAATTAAACAATATATCAGTTGAAATGTATTTTAATTATAAAATTTCAATTTTAGGCACACACATACTACTATATAATAGAAAGGGAGAGATCATAACGCTTTCTCCTTACGGAGGATTTCTACAAATTCGTTGACTCCTAGCACAAGCTCGTTAAAAGCTCGTTCAAAAAAATATCTTTTTTCCTATATCCTGGAATACCAATAATTATTAACGACATAAGAAGATATTTTATCAAATGAATACCATTCTTGAGTCACTTTTAGTGTAGACTATATTCACAAATATGATAATATTTTACAATATTAAGCGAGAACTTAGTTAAAACTTCGTGGTATGAACTGAAACTTAGCTGCACTTTACTATTTTCTGAGATTGTGTATTACCTATTCAGCGAGAGTTTTCGCAACCATATTCTACTCACTATGTATGTATAGATAATATATACAGGGTTTCCCAAAAGAACCGAAACGGCCGAATATTTCAACAAGGGCTTGACATAAAGTTATGAAATTTGGTGTAATGGAGTTATCATTAGTACCGGATCTAAAAATAATATTTGCAACGTTCTCAGATTTACAGTTTTTCCTATGGAGCCCTCAGCTTTATTTTTTAAATGTAATGCTATGTTTATTTTTAGCGCATTCGATTTGTCGTGCTCAAATTACTATGACCCTATATTATAAAACTCTAATTCCACTAATTTTTGTTATCATGGCAATTCAACAATTTCGTTAAAAAATATCACAAAATTTCTATATCTTGCGAAATAGTGGCAATATGACAATGAGAATTAATTTGTTAGAAATTTGTTGGCAAGCCTGATCTAAAAATTACCATTTACAATTGTGTCAAATTTACGATTTTATGATTCTAACAAAATTTCATTCGATTTTTTCTAATATCGGTTATGTAAGTACCTACATAACTTACGAAATTTCAAAACATAATGAATAGGGTTTGATTTGTGTCAGTTCAAAAATGTAACGTTACGGTACCAAACAAAATGCACAGAATTTAAAAATGGAGTTAAATAAATACTTTCCAAGATTTAGTGAAATCAACATGTAAATTTGACGATATTGTAAATTGTATTTTTCGATCAAACTTGCCAACAAATAAATAATAAATTAATTTTCATTGTCTTATTGTCACGATTTCTCGTGATATAGAAATTTTATAATGAAATGTTAAAATGCCATATTGTCGAAAACAAGAGGAAACTTTGATATTAAAGGGTCCTAGTAATTTGACCACGAAAAATCGAATGTGCTTAAAATAAACTTAGCAGTATACTTAAAAAATAATAAAGAGGGATCCATAGCAAGAACGGTATATCTTGCAATGTTGTAAATATTATTTTTAGACCAGAACTACTGATAACCCTCGTAAACCAAATTCCATAACTTTATATCAAGCCGTTGCTGAAATATTTGGCCGTTCCGGTTCTATTGGGAAACCCTGTATATATTATCTATACATTCTCTTTCTTTAAAAACAGTCAGGGGAGATAACTTTGAGAAAATGGTAGAATATTGATAATAAAATAAATCGTATCATTACCCTTTTTAATGATGATAAAAATTTTGAGTCTCCTGTGAAACCGTTCGTGAGAAAGCTTTGATACAGATCTACTTCTTAAAAAAGCTCTTGAACTTAATAGTTGGAAATCGTCTATATGAAATTTAACCTTATACTGTTTTGAGAACAACATGAAAACCATTACAAGAAAACTATGCAGAATGCCCAAATTGATTTGGAAAAGTAAGCAGTAGACTTATTAAATATTATACATTCCTCGATAATTCCAGACAACTCGATCATGATATATAATAAGATAATAAATTATTACAACTAAATAGACAAGTATATCACAGAAATACCTAATTACTTTTGAAAAGCGTGAATTTTACATGCTTTTACAGATCAAACAAATTTGTGATTGATCAAGCCAGAAATTCAAGACGTATAAACCTCAATGCCTTTTTCAAATTGGCTTAGATATTCTAATTTCATTGAACTATCAACTATGATTTTTAAGATTTTTCTGATAGCTACATCTCAAACAAATTAGCCTTCTATGCGCAAGATCATGTCAATGTTATGACAATGTCCAAATTATTCTTGTGCAGGAATTTCATCACTTTGAATTTTCGTTTACTGACACTGATTGTAATGACTGGTCTAAAAACATAATTTCGATTCATCTGAAGAGCATCTGCCATGCATTGAGAGAATATTTAAATGAATTTTTCAGTCAGCCCTCTGCCAATAACGGAAACATAACAGTAGTTGGTGGGCTTCGATGCCGGGGTGGGCTCAATTTGCATATACGTTGCCGTAGATCAAAGCTCCAGAACGTTCGGACCGAATTTACGTTGCACCTGCCGACCAAAACAGAAAAAGTATTTTCCTCCCTGCATTGAACAGAGCCTTCGGGTCGAGAGAATTTGTGTGAAGGGAAAGTTGTTGCACAAAATCTGAATAGGTAAACACTGGCATGCCAACACATGTGAGAAAATTACCCTTTAAAAGTTGAGTAAATGTAGTGAAAGAAATGTGTTCTATCAATTTATTGTAAACTTAAGAAGACTTTCTACTTAGAATACTAAACATTTTATACACACCTGTATTGAGAATAACAGTTTAAAAAAGTTCAGATCGATGTAGCAAAGTAGAAGAAGTAGAAGAATATGATATATCTACTAGAGTAAACCTTCAGTTATCTGGCCATTGTTTAATCCTGTGACTTTTGTGATCCGACAAAGAATATGTATGTATCCGCTATGACAATGACTTTAATAACGTGTTTTTTGATTAAATTTTTGTTAGGATAATATTGGCTTTGATTTACATTTTGCATAGTGAAACTCATACATGAGATATTATTAGGTACATAATACTGAATTATTTATCTCATTCCATGATTGTTGGTTTTAATAAAATATTACTGCCTCCTGATGATGCCTATCGTTTTCTTTGTTTCTTGGCTCAGCACCTATATTGCTCTGATATTGTTAACGTCTGCTGGTAATTCATGTTTCGGTTTATACGGTTTGCTTATTTTGCTTGGAACTGCAGTTGATAATAATCCTCTAACAGTCGTTATCCATCGGTTTGATCAAACGACTCAAATGTGAAATAATCAATACAGATGCATACGCATGTTTTGAAACAGAAGTTTTTCCGGCATCAATCAACCATTTCTGTTACAAAACATTATCTTTAGGAAATCTGAATTACGAAAAATAGTTTACACTTATGATAAATTCTTACCATTTTTTTTCTTGAGTGTAATTTATGTCCGTCAACCATTTCCCTATTAACAAATTATAAAAACATAACCACTTCGGATTTTCTATTTGAGTTTGGATGACGGATGACGCCTGAGACGGATGCGGAAGACAGATAGATACAACAATCCACCAATCACGAGTGTTCAAAATAAAAGAGGTAGATACTTCTGCCTTATTCTCTGATTCTTTCTATTAAGGGTACACATTGTCGGCCGACTTGCCTGCTCTATGTTAAATATTATCTCTATACCTACTTCTACCGTAGTCGGACAAACTTGATAATCCTTTAACGCCGATACAGCTCTCACCTTTGTTACCTGAATTCAGTGTTAATTTTTGGAGAGATGTCTAGGCCATTTATGAAATTGTATTTGATTGATCCAATGAAGATATAGTTAGATAGAAGATCTTCTGCACCAACATTTGAAGTACCAACACCAATAGAACTCATATTATTTTGTATTTTCCAGTGCACAAACTAAGAAATATTTATTTCACACTTTTGGGGGTGATATTATTTATGAAAATCGCTGAACCTTCACTATTACTAAAGAAGGTAGTAGGAACTTATCCAATTATCTACCTAGGCAATTATTCTTTGCTTTTTACTATTCAGAGATCTCAAATGTTAGCGGTGGAAATACACATATTTCAGACCAGTGAAGAAAACTGCTGTAAATCAAAAACCGTAGTTCCTTTGAAAAAAATCATTTTAATTTTTTCCGGATATGGTCTCATCTTTAATTCTGCCGCCTAATAGAAATGCGCGACAAGTCAAAGCCGGCGTACCGCAAGGTACAGTCCTGTCTCCTCTGCTTTACACAATCTACGGTGCAGACACTCCGAAAACAAACGGAACAATCATATCATCGTACGCCGATGATACAGCGATCGGTCACCTCAAAGAGACCGGAGGTAATAACTAGAAAACTTCAAATAGCAGCTGAAGCTATTCAAAATTGGAGCTACAAGTGGAAGATAAAAATAAATGCGAGTAAAGATCAGGCGCTACTAGCAAAAGGCAGAAAGAAGACAGTACAGGTCTTCAACGTTAGAATTAACGGGGGGGAGGTTCAATGGAGCTATAAAGTAAAATATTTAGGAGTCACAATTGACCAATTGACAAAGGCTTCACATGGAAACCCCATGGGGACTCAACAGTCCACAAAGCAGCCGCAGCTAGGACCAAGCTAAACACACTAATAGGAAGGAATAACAAAATGAAATTAAAAAAACTGACATCGATCATCGTCCCATTATTGGCGTAAACACAATGAAAAAGATTTCAAGCCCTAGAAAACAAAGCTTTAAGAATGGCTCTAAACGCAACATAATACTCACTTACCAAACAAAAGAATATACGAGGGCTTGGGTTGGACGCCAATACTGAAAAAATGAATGAGATTGCTACGGGTAGGATGGAGAAAGCCGCCACCATCCAAATGCGGAATTGCGTAGACTAGTCGACTACGACGGACGACTGATTGACAAATACAAGAGACCAAGACATCAAATGTGTCTATAAAGGGCGAAGAGAGAACAAGTCGCCAAAGGTATTCGCAGGAATTAAACGAAGACAAACGAGAATACAGTCAACAAAGTAAAGAAAAGAGGAAGGCCGCGTAGATATCGTGGTGAGGGACACCAAACTTTCAAGCTATCAGGGGGAAGCGAAGTAGAAACGGAGGCGAAATCCTTCTAGTCGGTAAAAATATGTCTATAGAAGATTTCCTATGGCCCGCCTTAAAAATAAAACCACACTCTCTCAAAATGCTTTTTCGCGCACAGTAAATAAACGTGCAACAGTTCATTGTCATTGTCAAGGTGTATCCATGTGTCATAGAACGTAAAATAGCTCCAACTATCTTCAAATGTCAAATATCACGCAAAACCGGATAGTGCAACAATACTCTCACGACGGAAAACGCTGTCATGATCGTAACTACTATGCAGTTTACAGCAGGATAATAGCTGCGACGCTTAAGAATCAAAGATGAAGTGAAATAATCTATGAAAAATAGAATCTCTCTAAAAATTCGTATGCTCAACTCATAGGACTGATCTATAGGATGTGTACATTTTTATCAACATAATGATTTGAAAATACTTCATAAAATAATTCCTCACATTCTGCAGAACTCATTCGAAATATTAAGACATTATGTGTAATAATGCATAGTTGTTAATTTGAGTGTTACGGTTCATTCCAAGTCCTTTCTGAAAATGATTTTTTGTAGCATTAATTACATTCATTGTAGTCACTGGTAAAATTTCAAATAATTATTCGGCACTTGCTTTGTGACAGCAGCGCTACTTTCCAGAATGAATCCTCTCAAAACATAAGTTAAACAATGCTGTTCACCATTATATACAAACCTTTTACGCGAAAGGGACATAATTTCATTAGTTTGTAATGTTCGTGGCTCTCATTTAGGCAGGGATGGCTTTGCCCTCTGACTTGTTCTTTGAGACATTTCTCTCTGTCCGGAGTATACTGTGTCAGTTATTTATTGTTCGGACTGAATATTTTGAAGAATATTGAATTTGATAATAGTTTGAAGAATATAGTGTTTATTTATGCAGAATATTTTCTGAAATTAGCTTCAATCAATCGAGAGCTGTATTAGATCTACAGAACATATTTTTATGAATGTCCATTGGTAAAGCATTCTATTCCTTGATTATATCAATCGTTTCAATACTAGAATGAAAGACATTATTGTGAGATTGAACGAGTACAACTCTGAGAAGAGACGCTCCTTAATTAAGCAGAGTGATAACTGCAATTATAATATAAAATGTGTCGAGGGAACGAAACACGAAGCTTTGTCGCTAGAAGGCGTGGCATGAGAGCTCCCAGCTCACGTAATATGCACATTGGAATAATCAGTCCCTTTATCACGACTATTAATATGAGTTTTTCTGCCTCTAGTGATGGGTGAGGTTGCGATGAGGCACGCAGATTTCAATGGCTGCAAAGATAATAACCTTTTATTACTTTGCCAGGGCGGAGAGTGTTCAAATCCCCTTTCACAGTGCAAAGGGAGAGGTAAATAACAATCTTCTACACTACTCTAACTACATATATAATCACAAAACACATTTTCAAATTATCATAATACGTAAAAGTCGTGTCTGCTAGTGTCATGTGAAATGAAATACTCTAGCAGCTAGCATGTCAAGGACCTCTCGTGATTTGATTCTCATTCAGATTCCAGCAAACTAATCTCAAACTTAATATTCACAACAAATATTCAGCCTTTTTATTCATTACTGTGAGACACGATAGAATATGTACATACACAAAACTGTAATATTAAATATGCAGATAGTCAGAGAACGAAGCTATCACATAATATATTATTTATCAATAAAATAACATGGAAAACAACTTTGAATGCTTTATTTATTTTTAAATATAAGTTCAATTAGTCTCCATCAATAATCATGTTGATATTAAGACTGATCCACCGTTTTGTGTAAACAAGAATACTTAATTTTATTGGAGGCATCAGAGCCCTGATATTGTTTATTAAGTATTAATATGCTTGTTCTGATACCAATGAGATTACAAGCAGTCACATTCCGTATCTCATGATCGCTGTCAAATTATCCACTGTAATCATTGACCGATGTATGCTGATTTGAAGAGAACGTCAATGTAATCGGTAATCGTCATAGAGTAAATAGTTTATAGAGAGGCCACTCTTTCTTATAAATATATTCAACAAATAATGGATTACACTGCGCCATCTATGAGTCTTGCGGAATGCTATCGTTCCAAGGTACGACGTGCGGTAAATTTAAAATGTACCTACAGGTAACCTGTAAATGTAAATCATACATTCTTCCATACATCATGTTTTTAATCAATGACAGAAATGTATTTATACAGCTCAGGAAAACGCATATTATATTCCAAAACATATAAAATTATAGAACTATTATACTACTACTACTATACTACTTGTTATCGTTTCTTGAGCCTGCTGGTTTTTAGGGATCCGTACTGAAAGGTTTCTTTCCTCAAGTTTAGACCATTGAAATTTTCAAAGAGTGTGTGCTTGTACTACCGATATAATAGCAAAAACGTAATTTTTCTATCGTTTTTTGCTCGACTATAACAGTCGCTCTATCACTTAACTGTAATAAATGAACACATGAAATTTTCAAAAAATAAGTAATAAAATTGCTTCTATAATTACAGAATATTGAATATAAAATATAGTTAAAATCAAAGGGATGCCTATCAATAAACTTTTGATTCGGACTCACACTTGGTCGGTTTTTGGAGTACCTACTTGGAAATCGTTTGAATATAATGTTTTATTTCATTACAGGCTATAATGAACTACTTTTCTAATTATATATAAATAAATTTAAATCTATCTAAAATATTATTCCATAAATTTAGATTAAAAAAGCCTATTTGTTTTCAAGCACAGCATATAAAAATTTGAAATTTTGTTTTTAAAAACATATTAGCTATATTATCATTACCCACCATTATTTGTAGAAGCATTCAAGGCTGCGGGTCAAGTCATGGTCTAAGTTCTACATAGCTTAATAACAGAAAATAAAAAGTGAACGTATGAGAATGAAGGAAATCTAATTGAGTAATACATAGTGAATTATTTATTTTATTATTGTTCCATGCATGAGAAACTACTATTAGTTTAATAATATCTTAATCAATTTTTGTTTTCAGTACTGAATCATTGACAGACGTACCCAAAATGAGGAGGTATAAAATTCAACTGTATGCTTCTTTTTTGGTTTGTGCTCGCTATATATAGTAAACGTACTACGATTTTGATGATTTTTGATTTATTTGGAAGAGGAGACTTGAGAAATGGTTTCATATTCGTAGAAACTCAAATCCGAAATCTCCTTTCCTCCGAAAAACACCCCCGAAGGACGTGAAGGGGGCAATTTTCTAAGAAATCGAAAATCTAGGGCCGCAGAATAAAAGATAGGACAATATCCGGAAACGTTTCATTTGATATTTTTTTCAAAAGAGTTACACTGTTCGAGTTACAGCGATGTTGAAATCTCAAAGATCTCGAAGATTTAAAATCTGAGGCAACTACATGCAAGACCAGTTAATTTGTAGCAACATTTATAATGAAAATGTTTTCCTTAGCAGTAGTAAAATGGTATAATCTAAAATACTTATGCATATTTTCGACGCGATGTTTTGAGATCTCTAAATAGTAACAGGTACAAGCAAGGAATATACGTGGGTAACAGGATAAGTACTATCTTCTTTGGTATTAGTGAACATTCAACGATTTTCATGACTAATGTTACACTCAAAATTGAGAAATAAATAATTTTGACAAACAAATGGACCAACGTTATTAGTTGGTGGACTGAAAAATAAAAAATAATATTAATTCTATTGGTGCTGGTACTTGTGAAGTTGGTGCCAAAAGTTATAAATCTAACTGCATCTGCACAAAAGTAATAGCACCAATAGTATTAATATTATTTTGTATTTTTCAGTATACTAACTAATAACGTCGGTCCATTTTTTTGTAAAAGATACTTATTTCTTATTTAATTTATAAACAATCTCAAAATTTTGGCCGAAAAGATTTTTTACATAATGTGAACTCAATGAGTTCTAACCCCAAACACCAGATGTATATTGAAGTATAGGTATAAGATTGATCCCCTTCAGCCTAAATTTTCGTCATCTTATTGTAAATCATCATATTCAAATGATAGTTGTTCCGGTATTACTTGAAACTTGTCTACCAAACATTCAATGTTATTCCTTATCAAGTATGAAGTGTGTTCAAGTGGTAGTAGGTATCTACACAAGTTCCCCTACATCGTATATCGAACCAAAATCGAACAGCACGCAATCATTTCCCGACACCTCCGAGCTCCCAGAGCAATACGGCCGCCTTGATTCGCGATAGGTCTCCCCGGGGTCACAGCCGCCTGCGTGACTCCCGATACTCCAATATTCGCGCTTGCGACTGTCACGCCAGGCTATGTGATCTCTGACATTAAGTTGAAGGTTATAGGGGAGTTAGGAGGTTTCAGATTATTACTTTTTCTTCTTGACGATAAAGTTTTTAATTTGGTTGTTTGTGCAGTGGGAGTTGTGGCAGACAGAAGGTACTGTCTATTAGAAGTATAAATATACCTACTGCCTGAAAAATGGGGAGATGAGGAAGGCATTCTGAAAATTTATATAAGAATATATTTTTTATAAAATAGCAAGCGAAGTAAATGAAAAGGATGCCGACACTTTATCTTTAACAAGCAAGTATGTTTGATGATGAGTACCTATCAATTTGAATTTCAAGGCATCTGTTTTGTACATGAACAAAAAAGTGCTGTTTTGGATGAAAAAATACATATGTTTCTACTAAAATTACTTGATGACAAAATGAGGAAGAATAATATCGTCCACATCTCTTTTTAGGGCACATTCATTATTTTTGAATTATCTGGTTCTCTTTTTACCTAAACAGTAATATCGGATTACCTACGTCAAAGTGGAAATGAAAAGATGTTTAGTACAGATCTATAATATATATATATATATATATATATATATATAATTGGACATAATATTGACACAAAAAATAATATCTGGAATTCATAGAATTTCTATTTCTGTGGCAACATGTCTTAGAATAAAATTCATTGGTATTATTTAGAATTTAAAACAAACATGCCTCATATGAATCGAGTGGTTTGAAAAATAATTGATACGTTCCACTTTACTAAGTTTCACACTGAGAATTCCGTGTGGCCGCGTATAGGCAATGTATTTTAAATACGTGCTGCCGTTCTTTAAATTTACCGGTAATATATTCTTCTGTAATTCTAAAGATGATTGTTTATTATTATAAATTAGTGAACATAAGAATGTAGATGTTTCAAGGAGGATGTCCATGTAAAATGAGAGTTTTCTTATTTCATCGAAAGACGAGATACTAAAAAGAAGTAGAGATTGTTTCATCAATGCAAGTAGCTCAAGTTTCGATTTAGTTACTAAATTTATTGCTTATTCTTTATTACTATTATATTCATATGAATATTCTGTACAGTGACAGTCGATAAAATCAGATACCATATCGAGAGCACAAATATCTCATAATATTTAATTAAAAAAATTCAAAAAGTATACAACCATACTAGTCTATTTTGCAATAGAACATACTATTATCTCTTAATTGAGTTTAACAAACTAACTGTACCTAAGAGGCTTTTGAGAACATTTTTATTTTGAGTAAATATTAGTATATATGTTGTTGTCAACAATTTTATGCTCTGTTATTTTAGTCAACAATAAGTTCAATTCATTTGAATGTATTTATTTTTCAAGTTTCTTTTAATTTACTGAAATCAGCGCAGGAATGTACCTACACTTGTAACTTTTATAGCGCTAAATCAACTTCTTCTTCTTAATCTCGAGCATCGAAAACTATGATGTGAAAGCTTGTAAGTAAACAACACCGTAGCAATTACAAGAAAAAGAAAATAAACAGGCAATTGGTTTTCTATAAAAACCGATTTGGTTAACCTGGAATAAGACCCTTCCTAGTTTGGCCGATCTGTCTAAAATAAAAGACAAATGACTGCAACTGTTAACAGTTCGATTCACCACCATCTACAGTAGCTAGATGACACAAAAAGCGTTTCAAAGCAAAATCGTTCAACTGAGTCAAGAACTTGAGGAAAGTGATTATTATCCTAGTTGTGTTAATTGGATGTTAGAAAACCAATAATAATGTAAGATATATTTTGTAGCTTATAGTTTTTGGCATTGACGAACATTTGGCAACGATTTGTCACTATGGGTTTTTATGAAGTTTGCCAATCAATCAAACTTGATTTTTGAGTTGAAATAAATAAACGGTAATACGTGATATTGTCTTATAACTAGAATAGAGTAGAACAGAAACATCGAGCATAAGCAAACGTTTTGGTTTTTATCAAATTTCTATTTTGAAATAATTATACCTATTTTATATTATTTAGTTATAATTTTGTATAGTAAATAGAATCATTAAAATCAAAAAATAAGAAATCAACGTTATTTTAATAAAATTTGTCATATTTGTCATAAATATAAGCTGACTTTATGGGTCGCATTCAAATTGTTGTAGAATTTCTCATCTACTCTCTCCCACTGAAATAATCAACAATTAGAAGTCCGGCTGCTGTCTTCGGAACTTAATCACAAAGATAAATTGGTGGATTATCTGGACATTACCCTTCGACGTAATCTCGTATGCCAATGATGGAAAAGCAGGACGTCATCGGCCTGCCTAGTTGAAATTGGACGTTGTACGTGTGCTACATTCATAAGGATTCGCGCTACATGGCACCTTCAGGATAAGACCTTTGAAATTGATAAAATGGATATGCATTACATGATATCCGTTGGGATAGCTCAACAGCACCTAATCAACTCAATCTGTCAGTAGGTATTATGTAAAATTATTTTATTAATTTATTGGAGCTTACATCAATATTCAACAATTAATTGTAATTATGAAAACTAGCCAATAAGATTTATTTTGTATCAATGTCTGCAGACCGATAACGTTGCTTAGCAACATAAGATAGATTAGCTGCTATTGAAGCGAGCACGCATGAATAAATCATCATACTAGCTTATAAGACAGTTTCTTCACATTATTCGAAAACTTTTATCTATTGTTATATGTATACGATACAGTAAAGGGATTATAGATGGGCAGGAGTGGAAATGGAATAGAGATAATATACGCATGCAAAAAGTGGAAGCAAAAAATTACCAGCAGAACTAGGTGCAGAAATAGATCAACTGATAAACGGAAACGAAATAGGACAGGATTATTTAAAGAAAGAGAAACTTGTAAGAAAATCAAAAAAATTAGAATCAAAAAATAGTAATAAGAGAAATAAAGTTATGAAAATAACCACGTGGAATATCAGAACTAAGCTGGCCTCAGGTAAAATGCGAGAAATTAGCACTGAACTTAAAGGATACAAAATATAAAAAAATTAAGACAGAGCATTTAAACTGATAAATGAAATTTCTAAGACTAGAAGAATGACCATCAAACATGTCAATTCTGTACATATACTCATCTACTGAAAATGCAAGCAAAGACGATAAAGCTAGGTTTAACGACAACGTGGAACAAGAATTGGGAAGCATACCTAAAGAGGAAAAATATAGCACAAAAACATACAATACATGATAAAACAAATGACAACGGACACCGATTATGTAATATGGCATCAAGAACCAACATGATTACAAGTAGTACTAAACAACCTTAGGATGTGGACATCATCTGATCAAAATATGTACACAGATAGATCATGTACGGATAAATAAGAGAAAACAATCATCAATTAAGAACGTTAGGTCATACAGAAGAGACTGCGCAGACTCAGAACTTTATGGTCATGGCAACATAGATAAGTTAAGGGACGAAAGTAGGCAGAAAGAATATATGAAGCAAATGGAAGAACTATTATCCAAATGTGGACTTAAAGAAAATGGAATTGAGAAAGACTGGATGAAAATAAAAAAATGTATTGAGGCAATGAACATATTGGAAAACGTTATAACAAAAAAGAGAAGGAATGGTTTGATAAATATTGACCACAGCAGATGGAAAAAAGTAAAATCTAGGATAAAATGGATAAAAACCAATAACACAGAAGACAGAGAAGCCTATGAGAAATTAAGGAGGCAATGCTGTAAACTGATCAGAAAAAAAGCGAGAGTGGATAGATAACAATATACATGAAATAGAAAATGAAAGAACAAATATGAATACCAAAGCATTTTATAAGAAAATTTATGAGTGCAATAAAAAAAAAAAATAAGTTAAGGAGAGTAAAATATAAAGAAGGAAAAGTTATAGAAGAAGAGAATCAATATAAGCTAAGATGGATAGAATATTTTAAAGAACTTAAAGAAGAAGAATGTGAACCTCAACAACAACAAGGAAAGGAAGAAGAAGTGAAAGAGATCATAAGAAAATTTCGTAATGGAAAGGCTCCAGGAAAGGATAAGATGTGTGTAGAATTGATAAATTATGGAGGAGTTAAGATGGCTGAGAAAATACATCAACTGGTAACGAGAATTTGGAAAGAGGAAATGATGCGAGAGGAATAGGAAATGGGACAAATATTAGTTATACATAAGAAAGGTGACCAGCAAGAATGTGGAAACTATAGAGGAATAAATCTTTTAAATGTTGCGTATAAAATACTATCAGCGCTCATCCAGAAGAACCTAAAAACACAATAAGACAACACCAGTGTGCATTTATTAGAGGAATCTCAACAACAGATGCAATTCATATAATTAAACAAATAATGGAAAAATCACACGAAAATCAAATTGACATAGAAATACGCTTCTTAGATTTCCGACGAGCATTCGACTCGATAAAAAGGGGACAACTTATGTTAACACTAAAAGAACAGGGATTTGATTTAAAGATAAGAAGATTGATTAAAATGACCATGGAACACTCAAAAGTGGAGAAAGGAGAAACAAAAGACTTCGCGATTAAAAAAGGAGTAAAGCAAGGACACTCACTATCTGCAACACTATTCAATTTGGCATTGTAATATGTAATGAGGAATGTAAAAAAAGTAAACCGTCGAACAAGCGTAAGCCAAATATTTGCATATGCTGATAACATAGCTATAATTTCAAAGAGAAGAAATATCCTGGAAGCTATTTTAAAGGAAATAGTAGGTAACAGAAGGAAATAAAATGGGTTTGGAAATAACCGAGAGCAAGACAAAACTATTGAGATTTGGAAAGTTGTTACAAAATGCAGATGTGAGATTTGGGGAGTACACATTTGAAGAAGTCGACAAATTTAAGTATATAGCTGTCATGATAAATAGTAATGGAGAGAGAAGAACAGAGATAGATGAAAAGATACTGGCAACAAATCGAGCATATCAAGTAAAAGTAAAAATACTCACTCGACCAACCAAAATCAAAATATACAAAACAATTATCAGACCAATAATGATGTACGCCGCTGAAACATTAATCCAAAAGGATGAAGAAAATCTAAGGGTGGTACAAAGAAGAATCATGAGAAATATACTGGGGCCAATTAAGACAGGTGAAAATGAATACAGACAATGAATGAACCATGAAATACTACTAGAAAGGTGAAGATATTGTAAAGAAGCTCAAATAACAAAGATTACAGTGACTAGGTCATGTATGGAGAGCTGGGGAAAAGCTACAACCTATTCAATGCTTCGATGGGAACCAGGAGGAAAAAGAAGACGTGGTAGACCCAGGACGAAATAGAAGAAGGAAGTAGAGGAAGTCCTTAGCATGGCGGGAATTGTGAACTGGAGAGAGAAAACTGGAGACACAGAGTTATAAGTAGAAAAGCATGCTTAAAATAATGATGATGAGGACTAATCCTCCTCAATTTTAAATGGATTTAGCAAGCTTTAACGACACAACCCTACAAAGGGGTGTCAAGCCATCATATATAATATATAATATGTATAGGTATTGGTTCTGGAAACTACCATCACTTATTACGCTGATATACAGAGATATGTTTTTACTTCTGGCAAGTCTTTTGATAAGAGTCTATACCAAATATTCCATTTTTAGATCCCTTACTATCGAGGCACAGTCCTTAAAGTATCAAGAATAATTTATCGGAGTTTAATCGTTCGATCGTTAGATAAGAATATGTGATTTGTTACAGTTCAAATGTTTTAATTAGCGTTATTACCAAAAAAGTGGTCACACATCTCTTTTTGATGAATGTTGAGCAATGACTTCGTCTTTAAGTGTTACTGAGTTCTTAGGGATTCATGTACCTACTGCATAAGTACCAGTACTTTGATTGAACAACTACGCTCCCTCAACATCTTCTATTGGAATTCTGAAGAAACTCTTGTTTTATTAGCCTTCATGCATATATTATATTTCTACTGCTCTGTTAGCTGTTTCATAGACTCTGAATTCAATTTTTCGTATCTCTAGATAGGTATCTTCATATTCGCTATTTGTACTTGTATTCCTGTAAGTGTAAGTGATGATAGTTTTCTAGAATATTCCTTATGAAAACATGTTTTGTGTCTATTAATTTCTCTGAAAATTATAGAAGCTGTCTGAATGGCGGTATTTATAAATCTTCTTACCCACGCTCAATCCTGAACATTATATCTATATTGCAATTGGTCCTTGTTTATAAATAGTTTTTATTACTTTCGGTTTTTGTATCGATGGACTCCGCAGCGATTTCTCAGGCTCCATACGGTCTAGAGACTTGAAATTTCGAATTGTTACTTAGATCGCAGATATCTCGCTGCCTGTTGAGCTTGAAGTGTGATCTGTTGTGTTCCAATATTGATTAATTATATTATCTCATTCAAGCAAGATCAAACTATGTCTTCGACATTGAAAGACAATATCGGACAATGGGACCCGTCACTGGAATTACGCACGAGCATGGAGCGTATATATACATCTCTGCTCTCTGGTATATAGGTACTCTCTGGCAGATCGTCGTATATATTACTCTATGGTTATGTAGCGCTGTTCACTGTCAGCTGTCGCAAGTCGCAATTATCAGACGCTGATAATACTAATTTAAAGTTTAATTTTGTGTTGTGGTAGACAAACAGTAATTTGTTATGGAATTGCTGTTGCTGGCCCACAGATATACATAAGTATAGTTCAAATCAAGAAAAGAAGATATAGCACTAATACTTATCGGTACGGTTTAAATCTTAAATGCGTAATTAATTTTTTTCAAAAATTCCACTTCTTCTGAAATATCTCAGCATTATCTCAAATATCATTTTCTCAAGTTTCATCAGCAAATATTGCGTGTAGTCCTAGATTAATTCCAGTGTACTGGTTTCATTTTAGAACAATATAACATCATAGATGAACGTCAAACTGTACTGGACAGTATACTGAATCAAATTTAGAAATACACACGTTATATTGCGAACAAATTGACTTAAAATTTCACTCGGTCATAAATTATCGATGTGACACAGAAAGTATGATCACTGCTCTATATCATGGCGTAGGTATCGATGTGCGAACTGAGTTGAGGGGCGTTAATTGTTCGAAAAGAGTGTGTGCATCGACAGGAATTCACAGTTACATGATGTATGGGATGGAGAATATTAAAAATGTCATGCAGTACTTTTGTTGATTTGTCCCAGTTTCGTATACGCTGTGTTTTTGTCGAAGTATACTTATAGAAGGTATTTGATTATGAATAGTTGATGATTCAACATGAAGATTATGTAGAGTGATTAGAATACGGAATGCATATGTATAATAAATATACTATTTAAAACAAATAATAAGTGGAAGTAATAAATAACGAAACCTGAAATCAGTGTAGCCAAAGAATTTTTGAAAAAGATACTACGTCTATGGATGTTCAAGATATATCTAGATAAAAATACAAATTATATATATCAGTAGATTGCCCATGCGAATATTTCGCAAAATAACATGGTCACTGGTTGGGAACATAACAACGTTGGAGTAGGTATTCGTCTTTTTGACCGACAAAACCAAACGGAGGAGGTATACAATACGAGCTTCTTTTTTTTTGGTTCGTGCGCGCGTTTCATGTAGTAAGCGAGCTCCGATTTTGATGATTATTGATTCAATTGAGAGAAGACGCTTGAGAAATGGTCCCATGTTCATAAAAACGCAAATTCGAAATCTCTGTCCCTCCGAAAACCGACCCCAAAGGGGAGGTATAATTAAAGATAGAACAATATCTGGAAACGTCTAAATTGAACATTTTTTCAAAAGAGTTGCGGTTCTCGAGATAGAGGCATGTTAAATTCTCAAGTATATGTATTTTTACTATATGGAGAGGGCGATTTATTTGTAGCAACATTTATACTGAACATTTTTTTCTTGTTAAAATGGTAGCATCTAAAATACTTCGCGTATTTCCGCAGCGATGTTATGAAATCTCAATAATAACAACTACAAGCAAAGAATAGAGAGAGAGAGAGAAATGCTTAATTGTCGAAAAAATATAAATTTTGTAGACAAAGCAAAATAAAAATATCAAAATCAAACAATACAAAAACAAAACAAAGTCAAAACTAAAAATTAAATTAAAATTAAATAAATTTATATAATATAGAACAAAAATATAAAAATATAAAGATGTAAAAATATAAGATAATAAGTATCAGAATGTAACCTATAGCTGTATATTCGGTTAGAAAGTAAGTTAATATACAGCTGTAAATTCAGTCAGAAGGTAAACACTAACTAAATCACAAAACAAAAACAAATTTTGTACAAACAATAAACCAGTGCGTGAGCTGAGCAGAAACGTGCCTTAGTGAAAAAAGTCGTTAACTGCATAAAAGGCATTATCCTAGGTAGTAGGTATTTAATTGAATCCGGGATAAGCCGTTATAGATTTAATTTCGTGTGACAGATGATTTTACATTACAAAAGACCCTTAGGATATCAAACATCAAATAATATTCACTAACCCAGTGGGTGTAAGAAGCTTAATATTAAGTATTAACAATTTTTAACAAAAAAGTCGCTTACTGCATAAAAGGCTCTCTCCAGTAAGTATGATTTCAAAACCTTTCGAAATTCAGGAAAAGATCTTATGGATTTGATTTCAAATGTTAGATGATTGTGCATTTTTTTGCATTGTACAGTATAGAGCTTTTAACCAACTCTGAGCGAGGGGTTGGCAGATAAAGATCATGCTCCGTGTTTCTCTAAGCGGATAGTTGTGAGATGGCCTCTCTGGAATAGAAGATACGTGCTTGCGGATTAAGGATACAGATTCAAATATGAATAGGGATGGAAGAGTTAATATTTTAAATTTTTTAAAGTAATCCTGGCAGTGAGTCCTACTGCTAAGTCTCAGTGAATACCGAACAGCTCTCTTCTGCAGTTTAAAAATACGTTCAAATTGAGTTGCACAACACGTACCCCAGAATGGAAGGGCGTATCGAAGATGCGACTCAAAAATGGCATAATAGATTGTTCTAGAAGTAGACAAGTTGAAGGAGCTGAAACTGATCTCAGCGCAAAGCAGGCAGAACTTAACCTTTTTGATAAAGCATCGATGTGCGAGTCCCATTTTAAGCGGTTGTCTACAATAAGCCCCAAGAAATTCACAGATTCAACGGCCTCAATAGTGGTGTTATTAAGTACAAAAGATTGCAATGTACTTTTATATGATAAATCTTTTGTTTTAGAAATATTGAGGCATAGGAGATTTGAATCGCACCAAGATTTAATCGTGACTAAGTCTCTAGATACAGTCCTATGAAGTGTCGTAATATCCGGGTTGCTCCACGTGAAACTAGTATCATCCGCAAAGAGGCAGATTTCACCGCTAATGTTCAGACCAGCACTGTCGTTGATAAAAAGCAGAAACAAAATAGGGCCCAGTACTGAACCTTGAGGCACTCCATATTCAATTGGCTTGCAAGAAGACATCGACGTATCAACCCTCACAATCTGACTCCTGCTGTTGAGATACGACTTAAACCATTCGAGAGACACTCCTCTGAAACCGTAGTACTCCAATTTATTAGTTAATATATTATGATCTACGCAATCAAAAGCCTTAGAGAAATCACAGAAAATTGTTGCTATAGAGTGATGGTTGATCAGGTTTGAGTATACATTATTAAAGAGGGAAAACATGGCATCATTTGTGCATTTGTTACATAAAAATCCAAATTGATGGGTAGAGAGTATATTATATTTAAAGAGAAAAGATAGAACCCTTTTTTTATCCAATCTTTCGATGATCTTTGATAATGTGGGAAGGAGTGCAATTGGGCGATAGTTCGAAGCTTGATCTTTATCTCCTCCTTTATGCAGAGGAACAATTATTGCCGTCTTAAGACAGTTTGGAAAAACTCCATTTTGGAATGATTTGTTAATTAAAGTAATAAAATGATTCAATGTGCATTCCGGCAGGTTCGAGCACATTTTTAGAGTAAGCCCATCAGCCCCAGATGAGGATTTGTTTTTAATGTCATTGATTGTACTGTTAAGTTCTGCTAATACTACGGATGTAAAGAAGAAACTGTGTAAATTGATATTAGCCTTAGGGAGAAATGAGAGGGGATCATCGGAAGGAGTTATGGTGTTCTTTAAATTTTTTGCTACATCTACAAAGTAATTATTTAGGTTCTCGGGTGAAATAGAGATTGTGTTAGATGGTGAGGTCTTATTTCTTAAGTCATTTACAATAGACCACATTTCTTTAGCAACATTACAGGAATTGGCCAGCCTCCTATTATAATAAATGTCCTTGGCAGCTTTTGTAGTCTTATGATAGATTTTTCTGTAACGTTTTACGTAATCATGGTAGAAGACGCTGTCCGATGATTTTTTTATGTAGGATAGTGAGCGCATGTTCTTTGCAGATGTACGTAAGCCTTTAGTAGACCAGGGTTTATGTTGTTTGATTTTTAGAGGCCTAAGAGGAAAGGATTTGAATGCCAAGTTAGATAAAGTTTTTATAGGTCTCCACATAAAATTAACTTGCTTTTTAAAGGCAGAGATTCAAGCAAGCTCAGTAATTTTTGACTGAATATATGCAAGTCAGCGTCAGGTGTTCTGTAAATACAAACTATATAAAGATCATAAGCATTATGATAGACAATGGAAAATTCAAATACTTTTTCAGACAATAGTTTATCGAATTTAGTTACAGCCGAAAAGTCGCTATTTGTAGACATTATCAAAGTACCTCCATGAGATAAATTACTTCTATTAAATCTAGTTACTGTAGCGTAATTTTTGATAATCACAGGCTCAGCAACATTTAACCAATGCTCAGTTATGGCAATAATTTCTGGAAAATTAAGTTCTTCTAATAAGAGAAATAATTCATCTGTTTTGTGTCTCAAGGACTGAATATTAATAAGAAAAACACTAAGCTTGCCATCGTCCAATTTTACAGAGGGTGCTTGATCCTCTGTTCGCGTCAATTTAGTTAAAAATTTTGATTCCTTTTTGGAGAGCCAGTAGAAAAATATTTGCCATGACTCTCCCTAATTTTCTGAAGCTGTTGAAGTTTCTCGGATGAAAAGAAAGACCTGAAGGCAGCAAGATCAGCTTCCACTTCGGCTGAGCCAATACCATATGCGTTGTGGTAGCGATAATACAACTTACGCAAGGTGTCCACGTCACTAGGTAGTCCCTCTGAAGCTAGAGTTAATTTGATGCTGGTGGTAGTGTGCCCTTCAAAACATACACTGGATGGTTGGTCATGGAGATAGGCTAGAAATAGCCGAAGAGCTTTTAATAAGGAAGAGTCCCTCAGTCAAGCCAACAAATAACGACCATCAGCCGTATCCGAATTACGGGACAGCCGCACTATAGGTGGAGTCATCGGGTCAATATTTAGCAAATTATATTTCCTTGTAAATTTTTCCATGACAAAGTCTACATTTTCCTGCGAAAGAGACTTACAGGCAGCTAAAGCTTCCCTGTCAGATCCAATCTTAACAGATTTGATCTCCCTAGCATTTACAGGTGTTAAGTCAGGGCGTGGTGTTGGGCTACGGCTGTGTACAGAGGTTGGAATAAAATGACAGCCTGTGGTCGAAAAACTTTTCGCTGGTGGTGAAATCTTTAAGGGTGATCTTGAAAGATGATTTTGCGATTTCAGTGCCTAGCGGCCACATCCTTGGGTCTTTTAGCTGCTTTAGGTGACTTTTATTCTGCACACCAACTTTGAAATCGGAGTGCGAACTGTCCTTATTCTTCAGCATTGGAAAGCATCGGATAAAGTCAGTAGTTCCAAGTTTTTCCTTCGCATAGTGTGCAAGAAGGGTAGCGCTATATGTCGATGGGATTTTGGACATAGATATCATGAAATTGCTAAGTCGTGCTTATACATTTATATGATAATAATTTCATGCGTAAGAAAAAGAATTACGCTTGAGAACGTTTATTTCAATCCATTATTCTTTTCTTTCTATTTCATAAGAAAATCCAGGAAAGAGAAAAATATTAGCTCCTGTTGTTTGACTAGAGTGTTATCCCAATTCATAATACAGTAATTCCGATTTATAACTTAATAACAGTGTGGAAGTGATATTTTTTTATAATTAATGTCACAAGAATATCAAGAGATTGCGCAAAACCCTCGTGCAATATATACTTGACTTGCATATACGGCAACGAGATATTGACAATACCAAAAATCAACTTATGGTTTACAGACAAAAAAGTCAAGTTAATGATTAATTTGGAACTTTGGAAAAGGTATTATTAACAAATTACACATAACTTTGTCAAAAACACCAAACCATCCTTTCCAGCCTAAGAATTTATAACATCAAACTGTTGTGAAATGTGTAACATAGGTACAGCTTATCTGTTAAACACATATTTTCCAGCTATCAATACCCCTAAGAGAGGAACAACCTCAATCTTAGCAGCAACATATCGGAGGGTCTTTAAACAGTGATTTAAAGAAAGTTATGCGGTATTTTCATTAGATCAATATATTGCATTTTATATAACCTAACTCAAATTGTAGTTCATGTACCACCGCTAATCACGCTATGAGGTTGAAGCAGGTTTTGTGCAAAACGTATTTAAATAAAGGTAATATGAATAATTCTAGCTTTCTCTTAAGATGCTGCTATACGGATTTTTACCGAAATCTCACTAGCCATACTGTAAAATGTTCGATACGTATATACCTATAAGATTTGTCGTTCTATGTCGTATACTTTTCTGGGGTCATAATTTACGAGCCATATTTCTTTTATTTTTAGTTCATAATTATCTTTCTTACTTGTACCCAAACGACTGGGCTATCAGTCAGATCAAGAATTCAGATCTGAATTAACCAAATTTAATATTACATGTTGGTTCTCAAAAAAAATTCCTGTAGTTTAGAATTTCCAAAATCCACTTACATATTTTAAAATGGCACAAAAGTTCGAAATGAACTGTGTTCCTCCGCAAGACTTTGTCTCCACAAAATTTTTGAATTTGAATTGAAAGTTTTATGAATTGTCAAGATTTTGCGATGTACCAGCTCACTAAAATTTCATTTAAAAGTTGTCGACATTCGTTTGCATGTGGTACACGTTAATATTTTTCACAAGTTCCTACTGTGTATTATTTATCAATTTGTTTGAGACAAGTTTCCAAACGTTCAACGTTCTGTAACTGATATTTTTGTGAAAAAAATTGGCTGACTGCAAGAAGAGAATATCAAAGGTTTGTTGAAACTATTCCATTTAATTTTACTGTTGGAAACCTTCGATGTATTCGCAAGTGATTGAAAACTTGTCCAAATGTCTTGTTATTGGGTAGTCTTCAACCAGGATACCGCCATTGATACTCTTTTCTTGCAGCTAGTCCAGTTTCGTTACAAAAAAACAATATACCGATGTCAATATTGAGGTTTTGGAAACATATCTCAATTAAATCAATAAGTCATGAATAAAGTAGGAGCTGGCAAATAGAAATTAGCATGTTCTATAATCAATCAATGTGAAAAACTCCAAATATTTCAGTTTTCCTTTACTCACAAAACTTTCAATTCAAATTCAGAAGTCTAATGGAGAAAAAACATACCGCAAAATAGAAATTACAAGGCACATCCCCGCCTTTGCGGCCATTTTTATGTATGTAAACGGAGCTTGAAAATCCAAAAATACAGGGTGTTTTTGAAAATATACAAGAAATATTAAATCTGTTAAATACATGCCAGGATTCTTCACATAACTGACAGCCAAGTCATTTGGGTTCAAGTAGGATAATATGAGATAAAATACTCTCCAACTCAGCAATAAATCTCTTCAGGTTCTATTGTTAATATAAATACCCCTGTTATTTGATCATGGTAGCTGCGGATTTGTGGAAGATTACCAAACATGATATAAGAGAATTCAGTGACTCCACTCATTCGTATAGTGTGTTGCCAAAATATGAATTGTATTCAAGTGAGATTTATGTATACGCTCATTAAACAAAAGCAGCGTGTGAACTTTATATATGAAATCATAAATAAAGATATGTTTTACAGGTTCTGTTGAATTTGTATGTCAATTCAATTATTGAGTTTATTTTGAGATTTTTTTATTAACTTGATATTTCGGAAGAACGTGGTCACAATGTCGATCATTTGACTGAACATGACACTTCATAGGTGATGTTTAGGTTAACGTAACCTCTACAAATTATGTTGATTTATGATTTTAATTGTGATGTTCACATAAAAGTACGCTGCTTTTGTTTAATGAGTATATAACTTGAATAAAGTTATTTTTTGGCACAACACTGAGGCGTAGATTCAGTGAATTTTCCTATATCCTATATAAATATAAAAATCTCAGTATCGAAGCGTTTTGCACATGCTCATCTTTGTCATGCATCCAAATGATAAGGGATCTTGTTGAAGTGTATACCCACGGTTAGGCCTTCCCAGTAAATTCATATGCAAGTCACAAGCCTTCACCCCAACCAACCCTCATTTTGTAGCAATGATCAGAAACAAAGGCGTTGATGTAACCCAATAGATGGGTGGTGTACAAACAATTCGTTTACAATGGGTACATCAGATCTGGGCATTGATTTGGATCACATAGGTATGTACCAAGTTTGGACTATAGAGTTGTTAATGTGGTTGTTAATATTCAATTGATATTTGCTATTATGGTTATTTTCAAAGAACAGTCGTGCTCAAAATACGCAAGCATCTCCTCCTCAGTATAAACAAACACGTATAGTGACTTCGCTCCATAGAGGCTTTAGATTCTATAAACATGAACAGAAAGTTGGATCCACCTTATAGTGTATATAGTATTTTGATGCTGAATAAAAATATGTAAAGAATTAGGACCATGAGAGATGATCGTAGTATCTACCACCGAAAAATATTTTTTTTAACAACAAATGGATCTAGTTCATTGTTATGAAAGTAAAGAACATAAAGATTATTAAAAAAATAGATACTGAATTATTGTAGGTTTTGTAAAGGTTTTGAGTACGGATTAAAGGATAAAATAATACCTTCGACACAAACACATTATGAATATTATTATTATTTTAAAAGAAATCTCTATGAATTGGCTTGTAAATTAAAAGTAGAAAAGTAGGCACGTATGGGTAGCACTAAATTCACATTAAGCGGAGGACCAAGCTTCATAATAATATCAATGGAATAAAATAAATATTTTCTTCAGACAGAACTACGAAGTTAATTTTGAACTTCTCAGCAAACCAAAAAATATTTTCATTATAAATAGATTTACGTCATTCTAGATCCATGAAACATTAACTGTTGCTTGGATGGTTCAGATTTTTCTATATTGAAATACAAATAACATATGCTTCTGAGAATTTTCTATTATTATCTATGTAATTCGATGTGCTTCGTTGATTTAATATATACTAACAACAACAATGCTACAAGCAGTAAAACTTTTATCAATTCATAACAGCTCCACATATTTGCAATGCAAGAATAGAGCACTGAAAAGAAATATGCCGTTATTTTGCAAAAAACATACAAATATTTGTTTTTGTTACGCAGAATAATTAAATACTTAATTATTATTAGTAACATTTAATATTTTAACATTTTTGAATTAAATACATTTCAATACAATGTGAAATAAATTCGCAAATTTTCCAAATATTTTGAGTAAATACTGTTGGATTTGAATTAGTAGTTATCTTAATATTATTATTGAACGTCATTAACTGTCTATCTGTTAACGTAACGGAAAGTTACTGAAATGTGTTTAAAGCTTTGCAAGTGAAATTGGGTTGTTCTTGGATATAATTATTTGTCTTGATTGTATCAAGCTGAGCATTTTTCTGTACATCTTGTTTTTTATGTTTTTCAATTACTCTGAAAGCCTATATTCTGAGTTAAATCAAGAAGCAACATTTTCAGAAACTTTTATCATTATACGATCTCTGATCGTTTTTTCTGTCATTCAAACCTCAATCTCCTTGGTGGCCATACTGGATCTTAAGGGGCAAACTCATAGGTGTCACTCAAACTCAATAACTACTTCACTAAATTTGAGAATGTTTTGAGGACGAGTGGAGATCAAGATTCAAATTGGGATACCGAGACATAAAAATGGTTGATGCTCAATTTGCACCTATCTGGATGGAAGTGCTTTGTTTGTGATCAATCTGATTGAACATTAGTGGTATTATGCAACATTGTGACAATGTAAAATTGTAGGTATTGCCCAAAGAGTTGTTGACATATTTATATTTGAAATATCGCAAAACCACTAGAAATATCATTCACCAAATAAATTTGAGACTTCGTGTTTAATTTCCATTAAATAAATTTTAGGTGTAAACAAGATTAAGATTAAAGATTAGCAGCTCAGCTGAAATTATTTGAGTGTGAGAAAAATAAAATAAGTGAATTAAATGTATTTATTTATAATTATAACTTGATCAAATCAATACATAATTACGTTAATTACTGAAAATGTTGTTTGGGAAATTCAATGCACCACACAATATTTTATGGAAATACTAGCGCATTATGCTGTGTAAATAAGTACTAAAACATGTTTAGTGTAATATCGTTCTTGAATCTCAAATTTGAGTGTTGGGTTGATTGGAGAAGAGATTGAGGATAAGCGTAGATTTGAGTGACGTCCACAAATTCAATCTACAATATCTCCTCATAGCAACCGTATATTCAAATTCTGGGTTCAAGGATACTACAATTAAAAGTCTCCTCAACTTGAGTGTATATTTAAAATTTAAGATATCAAATATTGCCGCTATTTAACGTCATTCTTTTTTTAGTCAAATGTTCAAGTGCTGGTGCATTGAGTTTGATAAAATGATAAAATGATTTTCAATGATTTTACAGATTCCATTATGTTGAAGGTCTGGTGAGGTGGTTAAGCCAAATTGAAAGGAGAAGCATGAATTCTGGTAATATTTCTATTGGGACATCGGATATGTGCAATTCCAACATTTATAAGGAATATATACCTACATACTTTTAGAAAGAGCTAGCTAGATTCTCATTGGATTGGTACATAGCCAGAATAAAGATAAAAACTAGATTATCTGATTGAGAGCAGTAATTTGAGGAGTTTTACGGGGTAATCTAAAGGTTGATTGAATTGAACCAGCAAGGTTCATGGATTTTTCTGAAAAGAGATTTTTGTTGAAAATGCATTCGTTCAATAAATAAAATTCTTTGGATGAAACTGAGCTTTCGAGAGCGTTTAATTTCTTCCACATGGCAAATTTCGTGAATTTAAGAGTTATTAACTACAATCAGGAAATATTTCATAACCATCAATTAGAAATCACTTTGATGAGAAAACAAAAAAATTACAGACGAAAAATTGAGCAGGCTACAAATAGTATTGATACGATGTGGAAAATAGCTAGAACAACAATGAACTCTAAACAACACAATAAATAGATGAATAATTTGAAATGAAATGATGGTAATAAAAAATAGAGAAGAAATCACACATAACTTCAGTCATTAACTAGTACTCGAATCTAGGTAGAAAAATGTTGAATAAAATTACTAATCCCTTAAAGTTCTTCAATTTTGTAGAAGTGGTTCATTTAATCTACTTAACTCATACGGGTAAGGCAGAATTCGAATGATAAGTAAATCCTAGATTCAAAAAAAAAACAATGTTGCACTTAGATTAGATGGCATTATCGCGAAAATGCTGAAAACAACAAATTCTGTAGTTACCCTGCTAATGATGATAATAAACAATGTTTCTCAATTTGGTGTATACTCAGAAAGTTTTAGAATATCAGTGATAAAACCTCTTTTCAGTTAAGGGGACAGCAGCCATATTGAAAACTATCGACCAGGGTCCCTAGTCTCAACCGTATCCAAATTTTCTGAAAAAGCACGCAAGTCCAGAATGGTAAACTTTCTCGATAAATATAAATTACTATCTTACAAACAGTTAAGATTCAGAGATAAAGTGACCACTGACCACAAATAATGCAATAGCTTTTCTCACAGAAAATATGCCGAGATAAAACTAAACCATCTATATGTGTTTATATAGACCTCTCAAAAGGCTTCAACACAAGTTCCGCAGAACAATAATCCGTGTTTCTGACAAGGACATTTGCCACCATCAAATAATCTATTCTTGGCAAATTTTAGCTTAAGTCTTTTTTGTTAAATCGAGCCTGCATTATTGCAAATACACTGATTATTAATTTTAAAAAAACATAAGAGATATTTCCATTGAATCACAGAGCATATAACCACTTGAAGATAAACGATGGAATAACTCTTAACGTTGGCTGGTCAGTTTGTTTAGCGGTCCATGACGTAATGTGCTCTAATTGTGTTCGCATTCACGTGATAAATAGTGTTATTTATTGCAATTTAAATTATTTTTATTCAATTATCTCTAATTAAATGTGATCCAAAAAAGATATTCTAGGTATTCAAATATTACCATTTATTGATTAAATATAAATTTATTTAAAATTACTACTAGAGTCAACATGCCTATTGCATGTTTTCGTTGCCAGCGCTTAGTCGGTCAATTAAAATATGGAAGGAATTGTGGAAGACTCAGCCAACTTGGTAAAAGAATTATGGATATTAAGATGATTCTGTGTCTGAGCATTGTAGATTTTGAATGGAATTTCAGTTGCACTAACGATTAACAATAGGTAATGTCAGCATTCGTGTCTTAACTGGATAAATATTTTTTACAAAAAAATTGGACCTACTTTATTAGTTGGTGCACTGAAAAATACAAAATAATATTAATTCTGTTGGTGCTGGTACATTTGAAATTTTACCGTTTTAGTTTTAGGCAAAAACTCTAAATGAACCAGCACCAATAGAATTAATATTATTTTATATTTTTTCAGTGCACCAACTAATAAAGTCAGTCTAATTATTTGTAAAAAAATATTTATTTCACACTTCTTTTGAGAGAAACATTAAACATGAAAATTGTTGAACGTTCACTAATACCAAAGAAGATAGTACTTAGTACTTAGTACTTAGCTTGTATTTGTTATTACTCAGAGATCTCAAAATATCGAGGAGCAGATATATACATTTCCAGATTTTATTGCTTTAACTCGAAAACCGTATCTAAGTCTTTTGAAAAAATGTTTAATATAAATGATGCTACATATAATCTCTTCTTTAATTTGACCGTCCCATATTTTCAATTTTTCAAAAAGTTACCCCTTCCAAATGGAAATACATATAACCCATAGTTCAAGATTTTACCATTGCTGTAACTCGAAAACCGAGTTTTGAAAATATGTTCAATTTAGAAGTTTCCGGAAAAAAAATCCCTTCCACATACCTGAAACACATATTTTAGACTAACGCAGAAACCTATCATTATTTAAAAAAAATGTCCAATTTAAACGTTTTCGGATATGGAATTGTCTGCCGTGTCGGATTTTCAAGTTTCAGGAAAAATTGCCCCCACCACACCCTTCGGAGAAAGTTTTTAAGGGGAAGGGCATGTCAAATGAAAAAAAAATTATCAAAATCGGAGCGCATTGATAATGCAAAAGGTGCGAACATTCGAATGAAGAAGTTTCCACTTTTTTCTTATCGATTGATTATAACAATTTAAGCAAAATGAAACAAAATGTGAGAGAATCATCATAATATCTCTAAAAATGAAAAAGTTAGGGAACTTTGAAGTTGTGCTTGCAAAAATAATTTCATTACTCGATGCGCTTTATCGTGTGACGTCATTTCACCTAAAGATGCAGCGCATATTCGCCGAGTACATACAGATTTATTGTGTAGTCACTTGTACCGTTCAAGTCGTATTTATTGTTCCCATGTGTCAGTGACAGTTAAAAATCCCAATAAATTGTTTTTTCGTGTACCAAATAATATAATAACAAGAAAAAAGTGGTGCAAACTAATGCTGCGTGATTTGATTGACTACATTTTCCACCATTCCTTCGTTTTCATCACAAACCAACGTTCAGGTGAAATTATGCATTTAACTGTGCATTTAGAGCACTCACGTTTCACTTGAACGTATCCAATAGCTTCATATCGTTAAGACGCTCGATCGATTTGAAGAAAAAAGTCCATCACTGTGAAAATATCAATATATGGTAAATTATCACTTTGTCCTTTGACGTATTTTCTTCCATTATTGTGAACTACTTGTGAAAACTCATAAATAAAATAAAGAGAAACGATCGACTTTACTTAAATAAACACAAACGGAGCAAGAGCCCAGGCGCGACTCCGTGGTACGGAGGTCCGATGACGTCACAGGCGAAACGTTCCATACTTAAATACGTAAACTTAAAAAATATATTTCTAAGCCATTTATTGATGGATTTAATTTTTTTTTCCTATATTTAAATATCATTACGTTGAATATAATATGACCAACATCATGAAACTTCTCCATTGTATACCTCCTCCGTTTGGGTTCGTCGGTCAAAAATCATTTGGAAGAAGCGAAAGCTATTATTATGCAATGTAAAACAGCTTAAGGATATGCGATTTATCAAAATCATTTCCAAACACATCATCAATTCAAACTAGTTCCTCATACATATACAGAACAATATAGCTGTTAAACATATATTATGCATATAAATTTGGCTTTCGTATATCACAATACACAATCGACAGCTCACTCGAATCACGGCTTTTATGGTGTATAAAGTTGAATGCTAATGTTTATTTTAGTACTCGACTTGCAGCATTATTTCCTTGTAATTTACAACGAACACATTGCGGATATCCAATCTGCGAGAGACTGGACAATCTCCAATTAATAGTAGCGTCATCGCGTATGACGCAGAGTGTTCTATTTTGAATTAGAGGCTTGAATGACATGTCGAGCAGTGTTGATATTGTGATCGATATCAATGATTTGTCAATCAGGTTTTTGAGTGAGGTAATCCAGAATACAGGGTGGCCAATCAAAAAAAGTCCAGCAAGGTATACGGGTTTGTATGTCAAATTTAAAAAAAAATCCTCGAACTTGTATGCTTTTGTTTTCAGGGGGATATATTTACAGATAAATTCCAACACTGAACATTCAAACCCTTAGCGGGGTTATTTTGCGCCCTTATTCTTTTTAATATGAAGGGGTATGGTGAGATAAATCAAATTCTCTATCAAATTGTGCTTTATTAGGTAAATTTCTTATAGAAATTTACCTATTGCGATCGTTCACACTTTTGAATTTCGAAAAAATTTCAACGGCATGTTGTTATATGTCTATAAGTTAGTCCAAAAAAACATTTGGTTCAAAAGTTTATATCTATATATATATATATATATATATATATATATATATATATATATATATATATATATATGGGATATTACGAAATTTGTTAACACGATAGAGGTAGCAGTTTTGAAGGTATCAAGTTCAAATTTACTACAAAAATCAATCTCTCAAATATCTCGGTCGAGTTCGTTATTGGGCAATATCGGGTAAGTAGTTTCAAAATGGCGACCATTCAAACATTTAAAAAAATTATCAAAAAAGAGCCGTAGTGTAAATATTATTAAAAATAATTTTAGGTTATAGATATAATCAGTACCTACAACTTTTGTTCAAAGCAATTTTTCATAAAATACACAGGTAAAAAAATAAAAATTAATAAAGAAAAATAACAAATATTGATAAAACATGAACACTCAATATAAATTTGATGTAATTGTACATTTTCTGGAGATCTTAATATAGACCCTGATTAAAAAAATATATAGTATATTTATTGAAAAGAAATAGGCGAAAAAAAAAATCTGCCTTGAAGTGGACTCGAACCCTGTCTGCTTTATATTCAACAGCCAAAACAAAAACCTCTAACCGCAAGGCTATGACAATTTTATGTAATAACATGTAGGTATACCAATGAAAAGGTTGTTCAAATTTCAATTCAATAAATTTCGAAAAATTTACCTTTCCGCTGACTACAGGCCATCGGGATTTTTTTTTTTAATTTGAGCCAGGCGTCACCTAGCCATGGTATGTGAATCATTTGACTGGTCCTCGTACTTACAAATGGGTTTGTATGTTAAAAATGTTTTTAAAGGAATAACGAGTAATATCAGAAGATAATTCAACTTTTTACATTAAAGTAGTTGATTTGGATACTTTGTTATTTCTGTGCGATTCGATAGAAACAGTTGAAAATGTTGAATTGTATTTTACAATCAATGCGCAAGAGTCAGAGCAATTGTGTTCAATGAGAGACAAGCACATGGACTCGTAAATCATGGTTACATCCTATAAATAGTAGCAAAATTCCGTCAAACAATAGAAAAAAATAATAGAATATTGAAAAATCCGCTGAGAAATGAGGCAGCACAAGTAGCTGTTCTGGCTCAAATTAGTATGAGCCCAACATTAATTACCAGAAAACTTTCTGATATAACGGAAGTTAAGCGGACCACTGTACAGGAAATTCCGAAAGATAAAGCTGGATGGATAAGGATGATAATGATCGTCCTTTACAATTTTGTGAAGTATTTACCGAAAAAGTAAGAAAAAATCACTACTCTTTAATGTTTGCTTCTCAGACGAATGTTATATTTTTCTCATTGGCACTGTCAATCAACATAATTGTCGTTACTGTTCCGACACGAATGCAAAGATGTACCTTGAGGTCCATACTGAACATTTTGAAAAATTAAACATGTAGACTGGTATTCTTGGTGATCGCATAATTGAAATATTTTTTTAACAGGAAATTTAAATGGAGATACGTAGGACTTTTTGGATGATGCTGTCAATCCAGCGGTTATTGAACTTATGGAAAATGACCAACTTTACCATGAAAACAATCCGATATTTCGGCAAGACGGGGCTCCTCTTCATTATTCATTATCTTTACGGCAATTTCTGGATGATACGTTGCTGGTACATGAATTTGAAGGAAAGGTGCTATTGAATGGCCTGCGAGATCGCCCGATCTAAAATTTCAAATTTGCCCAACCTAAATCCTTAGAAAATTGACGGAACCGCATCATTAATGAACGCCAACAAATTACTCCCGATATTCGTCATAATGTTCGGGAGCACTTTGAACATTTGCTGTACCATTGTATGAAGGTGAACGGAACACATTTTCAACAGTTAATACGATAGCACGGTAAGTACTAATCAGTAGAGTTAAATTTATATTTCTGGTCATCATTTATCACAAATTTATGAAACGAAGGGCCATTTAAAAGAAAATTTATTGCCCTTTCAAACTATGTATCACACCATACCCATTCCTATTTAAAAAAAGGGTGTAAGCCGCCCCTGCTAAGAGGTTGACGTTACAGTGTGCAAATTCAGGTGTAAAAATATCTCCCTGAAAACAAAAGTATGCGTGTCCGAGATTTTTTTTATTTTCACATACTCAAAGCCGTAAACCTTGCTGGACTGTTTTCGACGGCCCACCCTGTATATTTGTATATATTTAGTTACGCATGTCAATGATCCACAAGTGACTCGGTCATAAAAGAAACCCAAAATCATGAGATGTAGTAGGAATGAAGAATCATTTTTTCATGTTATATACTTTATTGATCTGAAAGTGAAATAATATGTGAAAATGCGAGGCAGTTGATTCGGACATTTATTGGGCAAGTAGTTCTTGCATTTGACATATTGTCACATTATGCAATATCTTTTTACTCTACATGATTCTTCCTCCCAACTCTATATAAGTACTAAATCTCAAGATTTTTAGTTTTATACATTCGGAGAGAATAGGCTAAGACAGGAGGGCAGATAAATAGACAAACAACTATCAAGGTCATCTCATAGGATTTCATATTTTCAATAAATTAATGAAACCTAAGAGCTTAAAACTCTCAAGCATTAGCATCCTTAACTCAGTTTCAAATAAGCATTTAATGCTTTATTATTTTTGTTTATTGTTCTCTTTGTTTATTATTCTTTTTGTTTATTATTAGCTGATATCTACGTTTTGTATTTAAACTAGTTAAACTTTTTATTATCACCACGGCTTTTAATGTTCTGTTGCTTCGATCGAATTATCTATACCAGATAGAGGAACAACTATCAGAGTAATCTTATTACGGTTGCATCTTTTTAAATGAATGAATGGAACCTAAAAATACAAAATTCTCACGCAAAAGTATTCCCAACTAACAAAACAATCATCGAATTTGATTTAAATAATTCCCTAAATCAGTTTCAAACAAGCATGTTGCTTTGAGTTTATTATTTGCTGATATCCAGATTTTGTATTTAAACTAATTCAAGTTTTTATTATCATTACGGCTTTAAATGTTTTGTTGCCTTGATCAAACTAACTGTAATTTACAAGAGTTCGTGATTCAGTGAACAATTCCATCAAAGATCAACTTTCAGATAATTTACTATGAAGGCAACATGCTAGAATTTTGTCTCGAAGGCAATTTGACAGCTAACTCGATAGGTCTATCGATGGTTTTCCGAAATGCTCGTCATCATTACAAAAGTCTTTCAAATAAATAAAAAATAACTTTAGTGAGAAAGAATCAATGAGCAGGAAAATTGCTGTGACCCAATAGTAAGTTTTTAACAAAGATCATTTTATTACTTTTCCAGAAGCATATAATATTATTACGCTTGGTAAACTCTGTATAGGGCTTGAATTTTAGAGTCTCCAGTTCGAGACGTTCGAGTTAACCGGAAGCTATCTTAGCTTAAGAAATAGGATTCGTATAATGTAACTATATATTCTATGTGAGTCTGAAGATTGGTTATGTTATAGAATTGAATGCATCTATCATCAATTCACCTATTCTCAATCTACGAATGGCAACATGAGATAATTTCTTTAAATAAATAAATATTTTTTACAAAAAATTGGACGTTTATTAGATATTATTCATCACCTGAATTCTTTGATGCCGGATCTGCATAGTAGGTACATTTTCAAATTGTATGATTTTTGACCGACGAACTCCGAACGGAGGAGGTATACAATTCGACTGTCTGCTTTTTTTTTGGTTTGTTCGAGCGAGCATTTTATATAGTAATCGTATTCTGATTTTAATAATGTTTGATTCATTTGAAAGAGGAGGCTTGAGACATGGTCCCATATTCATAAGAAAACAATGATGGGGCAAATTTTCTCAAAAATCGAAAATCTGAGGTGGTATAATTACAGATAGGACAATATCCGGCAACGTTTGGATTGAAAATTTGTTCAAAAGAGTTACGGTTTTCGTGTTAGAGGCATAATAAATTCTCAAATATGTGTATTTTTGCTATGTGGAGAGTGCGATTTCTTTTGAAAATTGAAAATCGGTACTACATGGAAGACCTAATTATTTGTAGCAACATTTATAATGAACAATTTTTTCATTAGAGTTACGGTTTTCGAGTTAGAGCGGTGGAAAAATGGTAAAGTCTGAAATACTTATGCGTATTTCCGCAGCGATGTTTTGAGATCTCAATAATAACAACTACAAGCAAAGAATATTCGTGGGTAATAGGATAAGTACTATCTTCATTGGTATTAGTGAACGTTCAACGATTTTTATGACTAATGTTACATTCAAAGGTGTGAAATAAATATTTTTTACAACAAATTGGACCGACGTTATTAGTTGGTGCACTGAAAAATACAAAATAATATTAATTCTATTGTTGCTGGTACTTGTGAAGTTGGTGCCAAAAGTTATCAATCTAACTTCAACTGCACAACTTCAAAAGTAACAGCACCAATAGAATTAATATTATTTTGTATTTTTCAGTGCACCAACTAATAAAGTCGGTCCAATTTTTTGTAAGAAATGTTTTAGTCCGACTTGTCAATAATGGCTTCCATCAAAACGCAAGCTGATCGATTGTCTTAATACACAGTTAAAATTATCTAAGCAACGAATTGCATAGTTCCTTTGAGATGTTCAATAGTAAGAAAGTATAAGAGGTTGCTTAGACCTTCACGACTTTTAATTATTGTTTTGAAATATACAGAGTGTTTACAGATCATGCGGCAAAACTTTAAAATGTAATTCTTTGAATTATTTTAAGAATATTTTGTTCTTTGATGATTGTTGAAAAATCACTTCATTTCAAAGATACAAGGTGAAAAAAATGCGAGTACTATTTACGATATTTCTTAAAATTATTAATGTAAATAAAAGTATGGCGTAGGGCAATGCGTTTAGGAAGTATAAAAAAAATAAGTACAAAAACACTTGTTATCTTTAACGATTTTGTGCAACGGCACATCCCAACTTGGTTGACCGCGAATATTTAACAGCAACAAACGAAAATCATTGGATTGGTCGAGTTGGACCACACGCATGGCGTCCCATAGATTATTTCTTGTGGGGTTATCTAAAGTCATTAGTTCGCGACTCCAGTAGAAAATTTGGACGACTTGCCAAAGCGGATAATTGCTGGATGTAACTCCATTTCAAACGAACCTGGTGTGTTTGAACGAGTTCGGCAACCACTGAAACCATTTTGAACATTTATTGTAGATTAAGCAACTTACCATGTGATTTTTTATAATAAAACATTGTAGCTCTCGCAATTATTGTTCACCGTGTATCTTTGAAATGAAGCGGCCTTTCAACAATCAACAAAGAACAAACTGTTCTTAAGATAGTTCAAAGAATCACCCTTTAAATTTTTATCGCATAGCCAAGTCCACAGATTATTTTTTACTATATGTCTTTTCCATATCTTCTATTTAAAAGTCATTTCATACAACTTTATCTTTCGAAGAATGAATCTATCCCTTAAAGGAACGAGATTGTCTATCATTTTTTTTTAGACAATCGGACTGTATACAGGGTGTTACAGAATGTTGTGAGGAAAATTTCTGGACGGATTCTACATATGAAAATATGAAAAAAGTTCATATAAACATGGGTCCGGAAATGCTTCGTTTCCATGATATAGGATGTTTCAACTTTTCCCTTTTCAATATTTATTTTACATTTATCGAAAACCCGGTGAAATATTAAGATGACATTTGGTATACGCAAACATATCATTAAAGGTCAAATTTACATGTACAAAATTATTTTCTAAGGCCCTTGCATCAGTGGCGTTCGTGTCAGTCAGTCATTATATTTAGTGAAAAAACTGCTCGCCACTATTTTCTAAATAGGATTCCAAAATCAGCTTATTGTACTCAGTAATAAAATCATTTTTATTTTGAAAACGGTGCATCAGAACGAAAAAATCCAAGAGGCACTTTTTATACAAAATTAATCTATCTTTAGGAAAGCGATACTAATTCGCGCAAAAACCAGTGGCGTGCAGTTTTTTAGTCTCATGAATAACTGACACGAATGCCACTGATGCAAGGGCTTTAGAAAATAATTTTGTACATGTAAATTTAGCCTTTAATGATATGTTTGCGTGTACTAAATTTCATCTCAATATTTCACCGGGTTTTCGATAAATGTAAGATAAACTATTAAAAACGGAACCCCGTGTCATAAAAACGAAGCACTTCCGGACCCATGTTTATATGAACTTTTTTTCATATTTTTATATATAGAATCTGTCCTGAAATTTTCCTCACAACATTCTGTGACACCCTGTATACCTACCTGTGATATCGATACTGACAAAGTGCTGAATACGCTTCATTTTCATACAGTACCTACGTCAATCTCAACTTGATTAATCCATTCCCTAGATTTGATTGATCAGCAGAAATACCCGTCAAAAATGACGTGACTGATTACTCTCACCCCTTTATTGCCACACTGTCAGGGGTTGCGGCCGAATGGGATGCAGCAAAGTGGGTTTTCCTGAACGCACAGCATACAAAAATCTAATGATACAATTATGTCAGGCAGGATTTTTCTCGTTAGAATTGTCGTTTTATGAATATTTCTCATAATAGATCATCTGCAACAATTACCTAAGAATCATCCGAAAGCTCAAAGTATATAATCGGAAAGGGCTATTAGACATTACCTATATTTTCTGTCTATTTTGATTACTTTGAAATTACATAGTATTTTCTTTCAGCTTAAGGAAAACAATTCTGTATGATATCCTTGAAGTATTATCTCTATTTAGTAACCCTGCAACAAAAATCTAAATCTCAATTTATTTTACATAAAAAGTGAGCAAACAACATGATTTGCAAGAAACAGTGTTTTTTTCTACTTGAAGTAGAAAATAGCGAAGAACAATTTACACCTATATGTTTTTTCTAATGCTGCTAGTTGGATTCCCCTTGACTCGTAATGCACAGTTGGTACCCACTCGTTTAATCCTGCTGCTGTAAATATAAAAGAGTCCCCTCTTGTTCAGGAAATACTAAATGTTAAAACTTTAATGCCGGCTCCGAGGAGATTGTGAAATAATGGAGGAATAAAATCGGATAACGAAGCAGTCGTTCCCACCCCTTCCATAGCGCAAAGGCGACCCTCTTTCAGAGCAAGATATAATTAGCTCTAAGGAGAATCCCCAGCATTTTCCCGGATGTCTTTTTTACGACGGCGATGAAAACAAGAACTAATTTTAATTATAAGTTATGATGTGGCCTGGCAAACCTCCGACCTTATTTCGAAGGTGCTGAAATGGAAGAATTACGTTAACGTTGGTCTTCTCCCCTGGTCTTTCATTGTCTCTGGACATAAGATCTGCAGATTTCTTGAAACAATGAGATGTCTTTGTTTAATAGCTATTTGGTAGGAGAAAGACACCAATTTAGCTTAGGGTATTACAGAAAAGAACATTTCCTCACTATAACAGAATTTGCCTCAACAACAAGAAATGATCATTTAAGGATTAGCTGAAGCATCTGCAATATCTGTAAATTAGGTCAAGTTAAGTTAGTTATATAAATCATTATTGATATATATATATGAGGTGTTATTCTGAATATATCAGCGTTATTGGAGCAACTACTGAACTTAAGAGTGTGAAAATTCTAGTAGGTCTTCACTTGAAAGTAGATATTATGGTATTATCGTTGACCGATAAATGTCGTGTCATAAGAAGGTAAAATATATTGCCTATCATTTGTCTATCAAGACAATTTTGAGAACGGACGGAGCGGGTTTGTTGCTTCCTTTTTGTGTTCTTTAGGTACCTACAGAGATTGCTCACACGTGGCTCATCATTCTTGCAACTGTCACTGTGCAACATCCGAAAAGTCTGGTTTACTCAAGACTGTTCAGCAATAACTACTCTAAGGATGTTGGTGAAAAGGCAGAAACAAAATTCTATACTCAAGACTTTTCATGACTTCTTGTTTGTACCACAGTCCACCTACCATTTTTTTGCCCGAAAGTGCCGGGTAAAACAGCTAGTAATCTATTCTATAAGATAAACTGTTCTTAGAAGTAGTTTTTATAAATTAGAATAAAGGTTATAATATATTTAAAGTAAACAATGTGAATTCTAGATAGTTACAGGCTTACCCTGAAAATAATACTAGTGGTGATACCTATTTTGTGGTGATTTGAGTATCTATCCGTGTATTGTTCAAAATAATATTTTGCAAATGAATATTCTTGATGTAGCCAGTTGAAAACAATCACATGTTTTTGCATGTAAAAACCGATTCCTACAGGATGTTCCACCCTGTATGTAATATATTTAGTTGGTCCACCACCACAATTGCAATACTAGTACTATTTAATATGTATCCATGCTTCTGCTGTGATGTGAAATCATGTGAGAAGGTAATGTCTTCGTAAAATGACAAACAAGCAAGATTGAAGGATTTTCAGTTACATACACTTTCCCATGATTTTATTCTATACTCTATCGATAATAGCCACAGATGTAAAAATAACAGTAAATAAACTTGCCTCTCTATTTTGGCCTATCTAGGCAACAACAAATTGAAACAAAAATACGTATTCAATCATCGAATCAAAAGAGATGGAAGTTCAAGTTTAAAATAGTATTTGTATTTCTTCGAATATGGATTTGCCTGAGTGAAGCCAGCACTCGTTATTTCACATTATGCTGCTAACCATTTATCAATGGGAAAAGAGCAAGTGGAATAGAAAATCGCGAAATGTTGAGAGAACAGTTGCTATTTTCTATTAAAATGCGTCATCTGAAGCATACGGTAATGTGAGCCAAGATATGACATTGAAGGTAACTGGAATTTTTCGAATGATTGGTTGGGATATTAAGCGGAGCAAGATGCCAAGATTTTGGAGGAGAATGTTAAAGTTTAAGGAGAACATTGTAGGAAAGCAACTATATCGTAGAGTTACTATATCACAAAGTTTTCTCAATATATTTCCAATTCCATAGCTTTGAGAAATGATTTGAAGAAAGAAATCAATGATGTTGAAGTAAACTTCCTACATTCTGGTAAGTTGGCGATTTTTTTTTTTTAATAATTTTTAAGCTTGCGTATATTCATTTTCTTATTTGTAAAGAGAATATTTTCTGTGCAAAAAAGAGTTCGTGAGAAAGATTGTTACTGGTAACATCGTCGCGCTAAGCGAGAGAAAATTGCTGAGATCTCAAAGTCGAATATAATGTCCACCATTCTAAGCTTAGGAGTGCTAATGTGAATATAGAAACTTCTTAAGAGTAAATTACTTTCTTTCATATTATTGAGAAGTTGAACACAGACTTTGTGCTAAATACTGAAGAACAAATATAGCAAAATAATAAGGGCTAAGAATAAAAATATTTATTTTTATATTTTATACTTTTTTGCTGCAAACAATGTTGCGGTTAATAATCAAAACCATTATCATTTTGCAGAAAATACCTTAAACTAATTTATTAATAAAAGCAATTCTTGTATACATCTATATATAAATTCTATCTCGGAGATGGCTCTGAAGATTTTGATAAAAATTAGTGTGTAGATAAGGTTTTACTTTTTAAATTTATTTATATAGGTGGCTTTCGTGAAAAACCGTGAGGGTGCCACCCTCGAGGTCCAAAAGCTTTTCCTAGATTTGCTCGGCAGATTTCGAGGAAAAAATGCAGAAAGAGATTTCATGGACGATACATTGTTTGGTGATACTTTTATACTTAAAAGGTGCAACTCCCGAGGTCCACATTAGCTATTTTGAGAATGGCTCAGCAAATTGCTATAAAATAAATTTAGTATGGAGTTTGGGGGCTGAGTAGTCTATTTGGACAGAGTCAAGTTCTGGTACATTGCACTTTCGTATTAATTTCAAGATCTAAAATTTATGAGCAATGTGAACAAAGGCGGTACATATTTACCGATCGCAACATATTTTAACTAAAAATATGCACATTTTTTAACTAAGTAACTCCTCTAAACGCACTCTAAATCCTGTGTTACCCGACCAAAGCTCAGTTGTCTAGATATGAAACTACTAGCCTTACAATTATTATTATATCTTTATAAATGGGAAGGGCGGGCCAAAAAGGCAAGGACATAAATTATTCAGATGAGATCATACTTACAAACACAGGCATTTTCTGTTGATAGTAAATTAAATTCTATATTTATCAATAATGGCTTATTGCACACGTTGACCTGCGCAGAGAATCATTTTTCCGAACGATATGAGTAGGTACGGAAATTGTTATCTATGATTTTTATAAGAGTCTCATCACACTATAATATACCCAGCAGCAAAGCTCACAGTCGTCACTTTTGAAGTCGGTGGCGGCATCGACCGAGATATTGTTATTGCCGTTGTATTGTAAGGTGTTAAAAAATATAAATGGAAATTAACACTAAACTTGGGGTAAACATGTCTCAAATGTAAGTTGCTTAAAAATAAATAAGTATCAAAATTTGATATTGGGACATATCAAAAACTGTTTTAAAAGCGATAAATTCAGATTTTATTAGGTAAGTTAGCCATCTTCAGTGGTCAATTTTGGAAAATCATAACTAGAAGAATAGATTAGAAGTTCAATCTTAATTTTGGACCAGATACGGAATCATTTATTAAACTTGACGACTTGAAATTCTTGAAAAAATCATCAAACTGACAGTAAATTTACTTTTATTTTAATATCTATGTAAGCGGATTTTTCAGTTTGTATACTGAACATTTCTGACGACACAACTGTTTTTTTTATTTTTCCTCAGATGTTCAATGAAAAACATGATTAAATCTGAACGGCCAGTCATAATTTTGGCCTGAAATTCAGAATATTCACAAAGGATAAAACATCTCATTTCATAGATTTAAGAAGAAACGAAATTGTAGAGCTTGATTATCTTCCAATTCTTAAAAGCACAATACTACATTTTCAGATTCATTGATCTCATTCACTAAGAAATTTAAATACCTAATTGTCAATGAAACAGTCGATATTGTAAAATTTTCTGCCACTCTAAAATTGCAAAGGTAATGAAAATCTGACATATAATTTCGAGCTTCACTGCTACTGAGGATATTATACAGTGGTGGTCTTTTCTTGCTTCGTAACGCGGTCCAAGGCTCTATGTCATTGTCCAAATGTTTCTTAAAATGTTAACATAATGATTCAACAGGTCTGATTTAACTATTCCATGATTATGGGTGGATCAGATAACTGGACCTGTAGCTGTTCCAATTCAGTTGTACATGATTCCCTATCTATGGTTTCATATCATAATAATGTTTATGCCATATACATTGAGGATAGACTGCGCAATCTACTCACAAAATTAACTGTTCAATGAAAAAGACAAAGTGAGTTCGCAGCCAATATACCTATGTCTCTTTTCGGTGGTCCATGAAAAATTTATCCTATCCGATGAAAGTTGATGCATTTATCTTGAGCCAATCAGACTAATTGTACTAAATGACAACCATTAGCCGCGGAGTCAGGCTATCTTTATCAAACTTTAGGGCCAATTTTCACTTATCAGCGAGATAAGGAATGTGCGATCCATGTCTCTAGGTAAATGTGCCAAGCATACATTTATTTATCAGTTAATCTTTATTGGATCAATACGAAACTTGTCATGTTTTCAAGACCAAAAGCTGACGAGGAAGAAAATAATTCAAATGTGGCAACTGAGTTGGAACAACAAAGAATGCAGAAATAGGCTTACACCAGTCCTGAGGCGTAAGATGGATGATGGAATAGCCATCAAACTCAAAGCGATACTAAAAAAGGAGAAAAGATAAAAATAACATCTTGATACGAGTTTTATGAATGATTTCTGCGTATTACATACTTTTTTGACAAACCTGAACGCATTTACAATGTTATCATCCTTTTATGTGCCTCTTATTATAAACACACTATTACGATAATTTGTATCTTTGCTTTTTAAGACAAAGTAACAAGGTTTCGGAATGCAGCGACATTCATTAACAACAACATTTTCTAGTATAACAGAGACTTCTTGTGTCAATGAGATTTTTGAGACCATGAATGAAGAGACTTGAGAATAGGAGACTGAATGAAGCAGGTTGGCCATTGTCCATAGACACGTCTTGGAACGAACACCTGGCATATGAAGGTATACCTGACAACTTATTTTTGAATTATCTTAATTAGGAGATCACAATGGATCATTTTTGTATGAATATGTGCAGAAAGGCAATCGCGTTTATTTTGAAAGATGCATATTTCTGTTTTATCGCCTCGATCTGAACGCAGAACCTTGCACTACCCCCATATACTGTCAACATGCCCTTCTAGCAAAGAGTTTATCACAATTTCCTCATGTTTGTTGAATGTGTACAAAACGGGAATCGGGGCGGTAATGTGTTTGCAGAATACGAGGACCGTGAATGAACTTAGTAGGCGAGAAGATAAACGAGACACTTCATAGAGCGAGTCTGTACACAAAGTTGCACGCCAATTTAGGTTGAAAGTCATTTTTATGAATTAAATGAGCAAGTACGCTCTATAAAATGATAGTGGATGTTTGTTTGCATTTGTTGTAATATTTAGAGAAGTCTTTCAAACTACATTCTGCATATTCGACATAGGAGTATGTATATTTGAGGTGAGGCAAGAACATCATTAAATAAAATACCTTCTACGGAAAATGCTGTTTTACAATAGATTTAATACATTTACTGAAATGTGATAATATTTCCTCATGCATATATCCCTAGAGTAGAGGTAAATGTGCAGTATTTAATTCAATCTTATATATAAAAGCGAAAGGTCACTCACTCACTTATCACGATATCCAAGAAAGAGAGAAAGTGCTAGTAATCTCAAATTTTGCATGGGAGTTCCTTTTAGAACATACGTGCTCACTAATACAAGATTTTGCCAAATTCAACACTTAAGGGGTAAAATGGGGTATTTGTATGAAATTTCTATAGTTTTGACTTTACATTACAGATATTTGAGAAAAAATAATATGGGGGGCTTTAGTTACAGCAACAGAAGAATTTCTGTATGTCTGTCTGTATGTTTGTAAGCGCATCACGCAAAAACTATTGCATGTAATTGAATGTAGTTTCCACCGATGTATTACTAGAAGTCTAACTTAAAATATAGGCTTTATTTAATCGCGTCTGTCTATCTTTCTGTATGTTTGTACACGCATCACGCAAAAACTACTACAAGGAATGGAATGGAATTGAATGCAGTTTTCCACGCGCACGAACTCGTGGGCAAAATCTAGTTACTACATAAATATGTAGTAAGCCGATTGAAAAAAATGTGTATCTTCATAATCTATGTGTATATTCCACCAACTGATTGAACACGAAATCTCAAAAACTACTTGACTCCTGATACCGAAATTTTATAGGTAAGAAGATAGTTTATAGGTAGGAGACGTCAGCTGGATCAGACTGGAATTTGCGACAGGGCCGACTAAAGGTAATCTAAGGGTTATTGTATTTACTATGAAAGTCCTATCCTTTAGCTGCTGGAGACATAAAGATGAGTTATTCTGGTCTATATACAGTGACTCACAGATTAAGTAACAATTTAAGCCATCATTTCACAAGAGTCTTGAATAGTAGACGAATTAATGCCTTATCAACGGGCGTATGAAATCGCTGGCATCATTTAGTAGGTAATTACATCTATGTTAACCTTTTAACTACGAGAATGTACTGTGGGGACCTGGACACATCGCCCAATGAACATTTGGCCCAAAAGGATATATCGACCACATCGCCCAAAAATGTCGTACTGAAAACAGTTTCCAGAACCACTTCACCCAATGTGATTAAAAGTCCACAAAGGCCAAAATGGATACTTCGCCCAAAATAAGTTGGTGGACATATTGCTCCAAAATATCCACTTCGCCCAAAATGGTCACTCTGCACAAATTATTTATTTATTTTGATCGAACTCTATTCAGGACCTTATAGTACAGTATAGTACAGTGTAGTATAGTAGGACCTTTATAGTAATAACTGTTTAATTTTATTATAAAATTAGACCAGCATAAAACAAGATTGTAATTCAACTTCACATTAATTAAGAAAACGTCACCGTGAAATTAGTGTAGAAATTCATTCAATAAATATAAATGATAAATATATTATTATATAAAACAATCAGAGCGATCAGCTTATTTTTAAACAAATTGTATTATTCAATACATAATACAGTTCCCAAACATGTCTTAATTCGATAAAAGTTATACCTAATATAAAACCATACAAAACATAAAAAATAAAGGTAATGGAAAGTTAAGTTCATTATATTACTGTTTTTTTTTTCTAAATAACATCTTCAGTAATGTATGGGCTGCAAATAATCAATGTATTAATTTATAGATCTTCAATTCAAATATGGTAATCCCCCTAAGCCAACTTCTTTTCTATATATAGTTTCTCATATATGAAATAAAATAGCAAATACTTTAAACTGCCTTATCTCTGTTACCAAACGGCATTTTGAAATTTAAAAAAATACAGATAAATAAGATTTCGTGGAGCCGTGGAAGCTCTTTATAAATACAAAAGAGTAGGTAATATAATGAACTTAACATTTCACTACCTTGAATTTGAAAATGTAAACAGTTATAGGTAACATTAACTTATTATTAAGGTCCCGAACAGAGTTCGATTGTGCGAAGTGGCCATTTTGGGCTGTGTGGGCTTTCAGTTAGTTTGGGCGAAGTGTCCACCAACGAGTTTTTGGGCAAAGTGGACATTTTGGACGAAGTGTCCACCAACGAGTTTTTGGGCAAAGTGTTCACCAACGAGTTTTGGGCAAAGTGTCCGTTTTGGGCTCTGTGGACTTTTAATTACATAAATAGTATTAATTCTATTGGTGCTGGTACTTGTGAAGTTGGTGCCAAAAGTTATTAATATACCTGCAACTGCACAACTTCAAAAGTAACAGCACCAACAGAATTAATAGGTACTTTTCAGTGCACACACTAATAACGTCGGTCCAATTTTTTGTAGTAAATATTTATTTGTTCTCCACCAAAAGGAACGAAAAACTATTTTGTTGTTAGTAGGTATATTGCAAAAAATGATGGGGAAAAGAAAGATTGAAACTCAAAATTCAGATAAACAGCTGGGATAATACCATATGTCCATTTCTTTTACCACAGCCTATGCCGTAACAAATAGGCCAAGAGCCAGCAACAGTTTGGGAATACACGATAGATACATTTTAAAACTTCACATTCAACCTATCACGAGCCAGGATATTCAAAATTTCCCATTAAATAAACGAAATACGAAGGACTTTTTAGTGACGATTTCTAATACGTTGCTGAAACTTGGTCTAGACCAGCAGTAGCGGATAACGGATTTGAGCCTACCCTCAATCTATTAATTTATTATTCTCTTTGTTCACATACTTGTAAAAGAAACATCTGCTTCTAGTGATGGTTTCAATATTCGAGACGTAGACTTAAAGTTTAGTCTCGTGCTGAGTAGGTACTGATCGTAATTGGATGGTTTTTTATCCCATCGACTTGTTGGAGTTGTCATTTAAAACTTACCTTTTGGCTGGTATGGCCTAGTCGTGAGTCTTCATAAAATGGGTCAGTTTTACACTAATAACTTTCTGACGATATACTATAATCATAGTATTATTTAAACTTAGCAGCTAATTCTTCCGTCTATTTCTGCTAGGTGTCCCATATGGTCGAATTGTTGCGGATGCTTCCGATCGTCGTGGCTATCCAATCCCACTCTGTTCTGATTCGAAACGCTTGGAGCTTAAAAAGGGAAAGACGAGTCTGACCTGAACGCTCTCTATTCTGTCTTTTTTCAGCAGGGAGTGAAAATTTGCTAGAGTGGTGTTACAAATTTATTTGTACTATGATATACAGGCTGTTTCAAATTCGACTCTCACCATTGGGATCTCGAAAACTATAGGGAATACAAAGGTGGTTAAATTGGGGCAAAGTTGCGCATTTATGTATTAACAATACGCCGTTTAGAAAGTTAGAAAATTTCGAGTAGTTCCGGAGAAATCTTTTATTTTCGGGAAATCATTTTATTTTTTTCCTGGCTTTATTTCTTAATGAATTTCTAAATAAATAGCACCCTGAGCATGGTTCCTTAAAAAACCAGACAAAAATCTAAATTTCTATTCAATAAGTTGAATAAAGATCTGTGGGCTGTCGTCTCTCGGGATACATGAATCCAATGTATTCACACTGTTCCTATCATTCTTGTAATAAAGTTTTATCATATTTTGTTTTTCTTCTTTGACGAACTCCATTTTCAACGAGTCAGCAATTGAAAATAATACAGACTGTAATTTACGTGTCACCGATTGGAAAAATCTTAGCCAACTACTTTATAAAAGTAATTTATTTAATTTCTTGGGATTTTTAGGACAACAAGGCCAACTTATGATAGATTGTCAAAAAGGTAATAAAAAGGGCTATTCAAATTTGTAGAATGCCAATATGGCTTCCATAAGAAAAAAAAGTTCATGATAGTTTCACATAGACGAAACGTCATGTTACAAAACTATTAACACCATTGGAAAGAGTGAAAAAGTGGCAATGTAAACGTGCTGTTTATTTAGAAATTCATTGAGAAATAAAACCAGCAAAAAAAAAAATGCTTTTCCGAAAATTCGTTTTTTTCCGTATATCTCCAGAACTACTAAAAATTTTCAAATTTTTTAAACGGTATATTTTTTAGCATATAAATGCGCAACTTTGCCCCAATTTAACCATCTTCGTATTCCCTATAGTTTTCGAGATCCCAATGGTGAGAGTCGAATTTGAAACAGCCTGTATAGCTTGTTTCACGAACCATGTCTATTGCCTGTAATCATTCACGAACTATGTACATTCATTGATTTCATTATCATGAATTTTTCTACTTCGGTTGTCGATCTAAGCTACGACATCAGTATTTCAAGCTTAATATTATAATAGGGCCTTGCTCGTATGTCCGAAACAAGAAGACTGGAAACAAGGAGAATACACTTCCTATGCTTCTCTACATAGCCACATGAGATTACCGATGTTGCATATCATAGCGTGGCCTCGTGTAAGACGAACATTGAAGAACATCCTGACAATATTTGTTGTCTTTATCTTCGTGATCATAATCTGCTGTCTCTTTTAAGCGAGAGCCGCTCGTTGCGCACGGCATGGTGCGCAATGACGCATTTACAAAAGATATGCGTATGAAATTTTACACGATTTTTAGGGCGAGTTTAATCTCCTATTTCCAGTCTTCTTGGTCCGAAGGCAACGCAATCCTTATTTTATAGGCGTCACAATGTCAAAGTGACATTATAGAGAATTCAGAAGAATACATTTATTTTTATAACTCAAGCAAAAGATTTGTATTTTATGTTTCTGCATTATTGTTAATAATATATCTTTCATATAATTGCTCATTTAATTAATCGATGCTTTCATCTGTTTAATTATATGAATTTCCTTAAAGCGTATAAGAAAACTGAAATACCAGATCTTATCTCAAAATCTTCTTGTCACTGATTTACTCCTCTCTGTTGATTTGATCCACTTCTTGTGTTTTCAGAGCAAACGCCATCATTCGCAAACACAAACTAGAGGTATAGTATTTACGGAATCCTTGAGAGTGCAAGATACTCACCTGTATGCATATTTTTGAAAAATCTCTTATGGAAACTTAAGTTAAAACGACTACGATAAAAGAGACATTTATAAAAATATTTAGCCATATATTCATAATGATTTAGTTGCGTACTAGGTGGCTCTATTATATGGGACAGTTTTAGTATCAAACATAACTGGTACCGATCTAAGATCTCACGATTTGTATATATAGGGCATCCCAAGTTATCGTATAGGTACAGGCAATATCTCGCTTATTTGACAGGATAACAAAATTAAAAAAAACGGCATCGAATGGCATCGAAATACCTTCATAATGACTTATTAAAAATGTTACCTGTTAGTTACATTTGACAGCCCTGTAGTAGCTACCCCTCACTTTTCATTGCCAAACGGCACGCTCTATATATTTTCTTTGAAAATTACATAATTCTATTTGGAATACCACGATAGAAATTGTTTAGTATATTCCTTATTAATAACAACAAAGACATTAACATTTTGTGACCATTTTAGGTTATTTAATTATTTGAAAACTTCAAACACTTGCTTTTACCTATGTCAAAAAATTAATGTTTTATACGTAGTGTACATCAATCGTTTACAGCGGCTTAAACTTTTTAAAAACATGGGCGAAGGCAATTCTCAATCTATATAGGTAAGGATAGTTAAATAGCATAAAAAAGTCACAAAACATTATCGTTCTTGTTGTTAAACGCTATATGGTGGTATTCCAAATAGGAAGACATGCTACTTTCAATGACAATAGACCGGGGGTGCAGTTAGAAAATAAAAAGTGAAGGGTAGCTACCTCAGGGCTGTCAAATGTAATATGTTTTTTTATAAGTAATTAGGAAAGTATTCTGATGCCATTCACAGCAGTTCTTTCTTATTTTTTCATTATCTTATCTGCGAGATATTGCCCGTATACGATACCTTGGGACACCCAGTATATAGAAACTTATTTAGTAGTATCTGTGACATAATAGACAGAGATAAATTTTTTCATTTATATTTATTTAATACTAGCTGACCCGGCAGACGTTGTACTGTCTTAACAAAAGCAAAAACAATATCTTGGTTTTCTAAATTTTCACCCATGACAACAATAGCAACTTCATCAATTGCCGTATTGTAGCGTTTTGCGTGTTGTCCTGCAGGCGTCTTATCGGCTTTGCTGACTATTTTGTGGTAATCAGATGGAATGCGGCTTAATGCAGTCATGAATAATACAACCAATTCGTTGTCTGATGGAAAAACATCCGAAGTTGCTCCACACTTGGACTGTTCACCGATTTATTGTGTGCATAACGCTGATCGACTTGTTTTGCTGAATCGCCCATGAAGTAAACTTGCAAAAATTGTACCACCATGTGACTTTCAAGACCGGCTGCTTTTGGTTATTCACCTAGCTACAAACCTACTGTACGCTACTTTAATTGATATATGATTTCAATTGAAAATTAACAACGTATTCAGGCACGTGGTTGTAAAAAATTATTGTTTTACAATATAGTTACCTTGAAAGTTAGCATTAAATTGTCTTGAATAACTTTTGTTGCGCCAAGTGTCTTCATTTGAAAACAATTATTGTATTCCTGTATATGAGTTAAATATGTATTGAATATGTCCCATTTCCATAAACCAATGAACGCAGAGGCTCTTGTGGCAGTACCAATGGCGTCAATTTGACTTTACCGCTTCCGCAACACAATCCAGGGGCATCATTCTTTCAATATTAGGTGTCATTGATTTTAACTTACCGAGATAAATAAACACTTCTCAAAAACTCACTGTATAATAAATTAAAATGAAACTATTATTTATCAACCGATCCAACTATGTTAAACGATATTTGCAGCGCGCGTTCTGTCAATTGCTGACAGTTATTTCAAACAACTGACAGTTGTTAAACAACTGTACGTACTGTATGTAAAATTAATAATGTCTTTAAGTTTTCATAAATTTTCTTAAATTTTCTAATGTTCCGCTCAACTTTCTTAATTTTTTCGTTTGTGAGAACCTTCTTCTGATAATAATGAACACAACAAAAAAAGAATTAGCGAAATCGGTTCAGCTGCTCTCGAGATTTGCGCTTAGCAACACATTCAGCGATTCATTTTTATATTATAGATAACGTAAGATCTTTTCCTGTTCGCAGCCTAAGAGCCGTCAGATATTTTTCATTAATAAACTTTATCTAATGAGTTACAACTGGATGATACGATTCAATCAAGTAGAAATGGAAATAAAATAATGCGATTCCCTTTCTTCTTTAGGAATGAAATCGATATTTTAATAAATAATTAGAAATAAATTAAAGAAGATTCTTATTATTTAGTACGAATATATTACAGAAACAACAGGTAACAATATTTTTTTATTCTTAAATATCAAATAATTTACATCATCTCTTTAAAATAAAATAATGATAAGATTGTTTATTGCTTTCAAAATTTGTTCGAAGCAATCTCTAACTGACGAGAAATAAGGAGCATAAAAATAATATTAGTGCCAATTTCGTGGTTTGTTCCACACAAGGGGCGGTATCGAAGGCGCTAACTGAAAAAAAATGAATAGATATTGTAGTGAACATAACATTATATTTATTGTAACAAAATAATAGAGATTGAAAATCTGAAATATTTCAGATATGTTGATTACATGCCAAAAGCATTTGATATTTCATTTGGTCTGAGACTTTTCTGAAATTCAGATTCCAGAAAAATGGAATGTTACTGAATTTCCACGATTATATTTATCACATACCTCTTTCAGGAATAGGCTCCCTGGCGCTTTGTAACCTCAAGACAGCCTCTTCTCTGTAGATATCTTTGATTTCAGCTACGCACCTCAGTATCAGCTTACCATCTATGAAGTGATAAGAATTGAGTTCTATTTCCAGAGATAGATCGCTCCACGCGTTCTCTTGGTATTGACGTGGAGTTAGGGGTTCTGTTTGTGCTACCTGAAATACAATTAAACATATTTTTAAGGTACGTGGTTTCAAATTTAATGTTATTCACATGAAAATTCAATAAATTAGTTATGCCCTGTTTTCTACATTCTGGAAAACTCTCAATACCTTTCATCTACTTCAACGAAAATACGCTATATACTGGGTGTCCCAAAGTATCTTATACAATATCTCACTTATTTGAATAAATAATAAGAAAAAAAATAAAAACTGCTTTGGATGGCAACGAAATACCTTCCTAATGAAGTATTCAAAAATTGTTACATTTGACAGCCCTGTTGTAGATACCCCTCATTTTTTATTTTCAAACTGCACCCCCTGTATATTGCCAATGAAAATTGCATGTCTTTTTATTTGGAATACCATGATGTAACATTTAACAACAAAAGCAATAACATTTTGTGACTTTCTTACGTTATTTAATTATCCCAACAAAATTTTAAAATTGACATAAGAAGCATCGGGTTGGTTGACGTTTTTCAAAACATGGGCGGAGGCAATTTGTAATTTTTATAATGATAACTAAATAACCCAAAAAAGTCACAAAATGTTAATGTTTTTGTTGTTATTAAAAAAAAATACCAAATATGTGCTATCGAGGTATTCCAAATAGCATTACACGCAATTTTCAATGAAAATATTCAGGGTGGTTCTCCAAGAAAGACATCGATCGATTGTGGGCAAACTATAACCACAAACAATCTGAAAATATGGTGACAAACTAATGTCACTGAGGGACATACGTCTCAGATACTTCTATGTTTGTCGCATTTCCGGTTATACCGGAAGTAGATGCTAACTTTGTTATTTTAAATGGAATACCCTATATATTACCGCATTTTTAGATTTCCTGTATAATTTTGAAAATATCTCATGTATAATGTCCTATACTCTAACTGTTTTTGACATATTTCAAATTTTATGTCAAAAATTAAGGTTGCGGTCCAAAATATAATTATCAATCTTTCTTATGAGGAAGCCATAAATATTTAATTTGGCATGATTTTCTTCATTCTATTGTATTAAGCTGTAAAAATAAGGGGTACTTTGTATAAGGTTGTCTATAACAAAAATTTGCAGTTTTTTAATTATTTGACATTTTTTAATTTTTCTGTGTAAAAATGCTACACATAATTTAAAGTTGTGTTGCAAGTGGGCCATGACTGCATTGATAATAAATAATAATTAAAGCAAATTTTGAGTAATAATCATGCCGAGAAGACTTAATTATACAAATGAAGATTATTTGAATTTATTTATTATTTATGGAGAATGTGATAGAGTTATTTCAAGAACATGTAATAGATATCCACAGAAACAGGAAACATCAACAAAATCTGTAAAGAAAATTATAGAAAAGTTAAAGAACTTTTGAAATATAAACCCTAAAGTACGTAGAAATAAAACAATTGTTAACAATGAATATATTGAAATCGCAATTCTGGGATATTTTGCTGCATATCTAACAATTTCTACTAGGCAAGTAGAATTCGAATCAGGACTATCTAAAGCATCAGTTCTAAGGATTTTATGGAAACACAAGTATCATGCATACGCATTTTCAATAGTCCAGCATTTCAAAGAGACTGATTTCCTACGACGAATGGAGTTCTGTGAATTTATTCTACTTCGTTCGCAAGAGAATCGTTTTATTTTTTGATAACATTATTTGATCCGACGAAGCTAAATTCACAAAAAATGGGATGTTTAATTGACGCAATTTCCATTATTGCAGTGATTCAAATATACATACATCCATTTAGAGGACAAAATTTTCAAGAATCCTGGCAGTTTCACGTTTATTGTGCCATAAGAAACGTCGGCGTCAATGCCCTTGAATTCTGTCAAGAAAATCTAAATGGTAAGCTAGCTAATTTTTAAGCGTTCTAGATGAGAAGTTCGGTTTTTAACTTACAGGTGAGCGCAACATCGTGACAAAGTTTCAAGTGAACTATTTAGACAACTTACCGCTGGCTGAATGTAAACTTTTATTTTATCCATCTGCAAAGATTGTTTTATGATCAATGGATCGCCAATAATGGGTCACATCTTTGGCCCCCTCGGTCCTCCGACCTATCAGTACTCGATATTTTTATTTGGGGAGCAGTCAAAAATAAAGTGTATAACACCGTTTTAACCACCATAGAAGAGCCACCCATGAAGAGTTCCTGCTTAGGTGCGAGAAATGTCGGGAAGTACAAGGGCATCAGTTCGAACAATTACTATAATATTTTCTTGAATTTCTCATAAAAAAATTAAAATCTGCCAATTATTTCAAAAGCAATTTTACAATATTTTCATTATTAAAAGTTGGTTTATTTCTATGTACTTTAGGCTTTATAGTTCCAAAGTTCTTGGAGTTTTCTCTTTTCTTTACAGATCTTAATATTGATTTCTGCTTCTGGGGATATCACGTTGAAAGTGTATTACATTTTCTTGAAATAAATTTCATCACAATCTCCATATAATAATTTGCAATAAATTCATCTCGCCCTTAATCAAAATTTGAAAATTTCAGGTATTACAATGACTTTTATTGACAATTATTATTACAGTGCAATCATGGCCCAATTGTAACAAAACTTTAAATTATATGTAGCCTTTTTACACAGAAAAATAAAAAAATGTCAATTATTTAAAACACTACTAATTTTTGGTATAGACAACTTTACACAAAGTACCCCTTATTTTTACAGCTTAATACAATAGTATGATAAAAATGAGTGTTTCTATTTGAAAAAAATTACTTTTGACGTGTTTTTGGATCTAGTTTTCAAGTTCCTTTTTTGATCACTCTGTAGAAATAATTATCAAAATAAGAATACTGATAAAGTAGATCTTCTACAGAAAATCAAGCCAAATTAAATACTAATGGCTTCCTCATAAGAAAGATTGATAATTATATTTTGGACTGCAACCTTAATTTTTGACATAAAATTTGAAATATGTCAAAAACGGTTAGACTTAAGGATAGGACATTATACCTAAAATATCAAAATTATACACGAAATCTAAAAATGCGGTAATATACAGGGTGCTCTATTTAAAAAAACAAAGTTAGCATCTACTTCAGGTATAACCGGAAATGCGACAAACATGGAAATATCTGAGACGTATGTCCCCCAGTGACAGATTTTGTTTCAGATTGAACGTGTTAGCTTTTTGAGGTTTAGCCGTTTTCTTTCTGATGCTATCTAGCGCAGACGACAGATATTTTTTCCTATTTCAATTTTGCCAATTTCCCAGAATTTTGGCAAATAAAAAAGTTGTCCTACTCAACATAATGAAGCGATATTCGAAGTCTCAAAAGAGCAGTTTCCAATTAAAACTTTTAGATCTGCGCCCAAGAACTATAATGATATAGGTCGTCGATTCATCAGACAACATGCTTTGATTGATAAAATTCGGATTAGCAGATCTTGAACCGGATCTATTTTGTATTGTTCTTCTCAAATACCTAGGCATTGAGGATCGAGTTAGAGTTGGATGCTTACCTGTCAGCTAGAGTATGTTTTAGCATCTAATATGGTTAATGTACGTACACCCAGTGTAAAGCATTTTCCACAATAAATGGTATTGACATTTTTACTGCAATAAAACTGCCGGATGTATTCCCATTACCTACACTATCCATAAGCAATTGCTATTGTACAGAGCAATTTCTTACAAGTACTTTGAAATTAATGATACAATAAACTAATACACATATATAATATTTAATAAATGTAATTCATATACTTTTGTCACAAACTTATATTTCATAATATTTCTACGTTAAGCAGTTCATTTAATGAATGAGGAATGAGTTCCTAGACAATGGCTAAGCTTTGCCGTATTTATGAGCAAATTTCAGTTCGCCATTAGTTTAGTTTGATATTGAAAATATTACTTTTCATATTAACGTGACGACCATCTCACACATATATTTGTTTATGAGAACGGCTGTTCATCTTTTATCAAAGTTGTCAATATCTCAACGAATCTTTCCATCTATACCAATAATTAAAAAGTGTTAGTAGCCGATTTAAAGGTATATGCCAAAATCCAAGTAAAACTTGTTTGTATGAAGCTTTTATCTCATAAAAACACTATATTTTTTTTCTGTCTGTCTGTCTACTGGAAAGATTGACTCGAATAGGCTGAATGGATATCTGTGACAATTTTAGGGACTGAAACAGGAGTTTTAACTTGAAATTTTCTTATGTTCCATTTCGATAACTGGGAAGGTTCCGAAGATATTAATATAAATATCTTAGTTTATCAGTGCCTTCGAACGGGTATCACAATCAATATGTCGCGCGAAAGCCGCCTGAAGTAGAAAGTTCTTAGGTACTGACAGCTTTGTTACTAATAACAATGAAAGTAAAATAGCGTATTTGAATGAGGTTTCCAAAGTTTTCTCGGGCAAGAAGACAAGAGCGTCTGCTAGTTGAATAATAGATAGGTATTAGAAAAGGAAGAACTAACAATCACTAGTGGCTTGGCAGGATTGCAAATGTTATTAGAAGTTCTGGCGTAATCTCTCCAGTGTTCAAAAACTAAATTTTAACCAAGTCTCAATATTTGAGATATTTGAGACATCTTCAGACTTTCATTGACACTTTATTGATAATAACATATTTTGTTTCAAACGTACCGTCATATTGTGCAGCATAAACGTGAGGGTTGCACGGGGTCTTGCCGGAGAGCAAGAACAATTTGCTTTGAGAACATCACCATAATCCAGCGGCTCCCTTCCAACACTTATCACAGGAGGATACTCTGGCAATTCTGGAACAAAATTCACTTCATCAGTATTTTATGACAAATTGTTTCTGTATTGGAGTAAAAAAGAGGAATACTGATTATTATATGTCCCTATTCAGATACATAGGAAACTTTTCATACTAATATGTACCACAATTTTAAATTGACGGTGTACTGTTGAAAAATTAATTGGATGATATTGTCAGCGGTTGAAAAATAATTGAAATTAGTGGAACGAGTCGATAGAGCTTTATCTGCATGGAACATAATTGTTTAATTAGCATATCAATATGCCGCTATTGCCCTGTCAAGCCGCATTGTTCTAAATATCCATTTAATTTGGTTATGAATATTTAATTTTCTGCTTTGGTGATGACAATAATTATAAATTTATTTACATAGAAGAAAAATATTATTATTTATTGATCACAATGAATGACATAGAATAATCATTTTATATTGAGGTTGATACAATATATATATTTATACCTATGCAAAATTGATTAGTAGTGAAATTTTTTAGTGCTGATTTGGATGTTTTCTCTGTGAGCTTCATTTTGTTATTTTGAAAATAATTATGTTCACAGACTTTTACACATTTAAATAATATAGTTGAAAGGTTGTATTTTTATTTATTTCAGCAATAACAGATGCTGTACTCAAAACTCAAAAAGGGGTGTATCTAGATTGTATGCCTGTTATATCGATTATACAGTGTGTTTCATAATATATGCGCAGAACTTGAGCATGTCATAGCTCGTCTAAAAATATGAAAAAAAGTTTTTATTAACTTACCCTCTAAAATGCACCATTTTCGAAATACAGGGTGTTGAAATTGAAAAGAATAATTCGTTTTTTGTGAATATCTCCGGAACCGTTTAACGTACCGAAAACTTCCTTTGTAAGCATTTTCCGCTTATAATAATCTATGTTTTGAGTAAAAACACAATTTTTCTTAAGTCGTAATTGGCGAAGATTTTGAAGGAGTAGTGGGTGTTTTTCTTCCCAATTTATACGCCAATGGAAAAAGTACTGTTTTGAGATGCCCATTTGAACTACCTATGTTTTCTACACAAAAAGGGTACTGTTGGTTGTGAGCTCTAAAGTCGACCGTTTTCGAGAAAAATCAACTTTTATGTTGGAAAAATACGGTCAATTCTAGATTTTGTTACTTTTTCTAACGTTTACATAAATTTTGTTTCATAAGTAGATAAAAAATTGTATTTCAAAAAATTTACCGTGTTTTTTCAAAAAATTGTTTTTTCTTGAAAACGGCCAACTTTAGTGCTGGTTTACGAGTTTCTCGGTGCGCGTGAGAGGCTGGCGCACGCAGATTGCTTCGCGTACGTTGAACAGGTTTGCGTGACCGTTTTGCGTCGACCCATCTACGAGTTTCTCTATAACGTACGTAGCGCGCTTTATTAATCGACTACGACTGTCAAAACGAAGTGATACGGAATGTAGTAAACCTTTGGAAGACTCTCGAGAATTTGTTACGAATTTGAGTCAACCACAGCAATATTTGATACGCATTAGTTTAATACTTAATTTAACTCATCTGTTAATAATAACACACAAAATATCCTAAATCAACATTGCACTTACAATTTTGATGAAATCTAATCTATATATAACGCCAAAAACAGCACGACTACTTTTCGAATGCCTAGTCGTGATTGGGCGTTGTGTTCAAGTGGTCCATATCTTTGCGCCAGGCAGAGCTTCGCGCGCGTTGTATTATTTGTCAGGGGTGCGCGTGCATTTTACGTTGGCGGACCGTGGCACACGCCAATGACTCGTTAATGATCCTATTTGCCACCATACGTTTTATCTGTATACGTGCGCGAAGCAATCTGCGCGCGCCAGCTACTCAAGCACGCCAAGCAACTCGTAAACCCGCACTTAGAGCACACGACCAACTGTGTCTTTTTGTGTATAAAATATTAGCGGTTCAAATGGGCGTCTCAAAGCCGTAATTTTTCCATTGTCGTAGAAATTGGGGAAACACCCTCTACGCTTTCAAAATCTTCACCGATTATGAATTAACAAAAAAAAAAATCTGACTCAAAAATTTGCATATTATGAGTGGCAAATGCTTAAAAAAATTGTTTTCTGTACGATAAGCGGTTCCGGAGATGTTCACAAAAAAAACTGTTTTTTTTTTCAATTTCAACACCCTGTATTTCGAAAATGGTGCATTTTAGAGTGTAACTTAATATAAACTTTTTTTCATATTTTTGGGCGAGCTATCACATCCTCATGTCCTGTGCATATATTATGAAACACCCAGTGTAATAACTGTCACAAATGATGTGGTATCATATGACTAAACCAAAATTTCCTTCATATTCGCGCAATAATTTCGATACAAATTTAGATTCAACAATATAATATTATAACAGTCTAGTCATTATTTGATATTCGTATGTTTATTAATAATATTCATTTAAATTGTCCTGTCATCAAGAAAATAATTTTATAATTCAGTGAATTCTCAAAAGTGTTATTGCTCTGAAAGTCCACCGTATACCTTATACTATTCCCTTAATACTGAATTACACAATCATAATATGGTTAATACATTTTTCTCATTATTTCTGTGTTCAAAGTATTTTTCTGCTTCAAAGATCTACTTGAGAGTTCCACTTTCATACTGCTTTGTTGTTTAATAGTGAAAGAACCAATTACATTTTCAGAATCTGCATGCTTTTATGCTTGGTCTTTGGTCTTCCGGGAAAATCATTTATCAGCGGAAACAAAGGTACCAACGGTTCTAATCCATCACCTAAAGATTTCTTAGTAACTCTCCCATTGACGTTCTAAGAACATGGACTAGTAGTTAAGTACGTCTATGAACTCTATTTTGAATTTTATCTGAGTTAATACCCAATCTTTACAAAGAATCGATCGAGGCGGATGTCTAACACACCAAGACGATTGTACCATCAATACAATAAACGTTTCATCTCCCACTTTCCTCAAACTTTCATTTAAAATTTATGTAAGAATTGCAGCATTGACACTCTTAATAATAGAATAAAAAATATTATTCATCTTACATGTTAGTAACAAGTTAAGGCTTCCGTTCTGAACTTTTCAGAGAAATATTTCATGAGTTAAGAGTTTTTCGATTTTTAACTGTTAGACGGACGACAGCTAACATTGAAAGCATCATTTAATTATATCCCAAAGGGCTTCGCTTGGCCGTACGAGAGCTTTGACAATTGACGCAAAATATTGTTTTTTAATTACCTATTCGAAAACGTGCTGACTGCCGCCCTATAGGTAATTGCTACTTAAATGAGAATAGTAACAAATTATTGTTGTTAAATGCAACTCATTAGGTATAAGGCAGGTACCTTTCACCTTTCTGTAATGACAATTAAGTCATCTATCTGCCATTCTCTTAAGCTAGGCTAAATCGATCTACCTTTCGCCCAAAGTTTGCCATAACCTGTTGTCCACGTATTTTCCGGACATCCTGTTTAATCAATTATTGCAATATCAAAGGTTGACAGATTAAATAGAAAAATTTAACTGACAATCTTCCAGTAAATGTGATATTTACTAATAATCTATCATATGTGATTTACGAAGAAAATGTAATTAACTATACAGTTACAGCTCTGTTATAAATAAATATAAAATAAAATGGATTCAACGACTGCAACGTCGACGGATACTTATAAGTTAGACACTAGAAATAACATCAAAAGTAAATATAGTTTTCTTTTCTATGAGAAATAATTATATTTGCGAAACAAACACCTACCGTCAGATCGTGAATATAATCTTTTCGAAGGTTGTCCCAAAGAATCAAATATCTAATATGTATTATAAAGTTGCTCTAACCGGTAGTTCTGCTGAAATTTTTGTAATGATAGGAAAAGAAACTCGTTATCCAATCGAATAAAATATATCAACGATTCGTGAATTTGTTGACACAAAATACGAGATAGGTTAACTATATACTAATTATCTTGCATAGAGAAAATTTGATGAGATTAAATTAAAGTTTACGAATAACTGAATAGCGTAATAAACGGGATATTGATTCCCAGGAAACAGCTGCTGACTTGTCTCATCATTGAAAAAAAAGATTTCCCAGTTACAGCTCTAGGAATGTGCAAGAATCTTACCGCCATAATTTGAAGTAACTGAATATATGTGCACGTTCAGAAAATTTCATGACTAGTAAACAATCAAAAATGAGAAATCAATATTTCTTACAAAAATAGGACCAACTTCATTAGTTGGTGAAGTGAAAAATTCAAAATAACTCTTTCTATTTGTGGTGGTACTTTTGATGTTGGCACTAAGTCTTTTATTCACTTACAACTGCATGACTTCAAAATTACCAGAACTAAAAGAATGATGCATGTTTTGAATTTTTCTGTGCACTAACTAATGAACTCGGTCACTTTTTACTTTCCTACGCTACTATAGGTAGTGGCTGTATAAGGAAAGTATTGTAATTGTGTGAAATTTTCTGTATCGAGATTTCTACAAATGTTGATATTTCAGAGTCTAATAAACATATTTTCAGCCCTTGATCTGTCTGTCTGTCGGTCTATCCGTCTGTCTGTCTGTCTATGACAGCATTACCTAGGAAAAGGATCCGTTTATTTTGTTGCTTTCTTTTTTATTTTGTTTCGTACTAATACCACTAGCCAGTGGCACTGAATCAGAATCCTGTATACACTGGGTGCTGAGCTGTAGCCAAAAAACGTGATTTGCTCAAGACTGCAGCGCGAAAACGGCTCTAAGGATTCTGATTAAGCTTGCCTAAAGTATTCTTCTGAGAGCCCTTTACCACCCACATCCAGCGCCATCTCTGAGAAAAGGCACAAAAAAAGTTATGCTTGAATAAAATTCCATATTTTCCATATATTTTTTCAGATTCTGGCTTAACGTTTCATCTTGCGAAAAAATGTTAAATGACCATTGTTGTTTGTCTTGACATGCTGAAAAAAATGAAGGGTAGCACGATTTGACCAGAGGATTTTTACTTTACTGCCGCTATTATAATTCACTGGAATTTGCCTGAGAATGGTAGGAAAGTCATGTGAGTGGACACACCAGATTTTTTGAAACATATATTTATTACCTCTTGCTATCGTGAGGAGCACATCTATCTGCAAAATTATATAAATACAATTTTCTATCACTTCTTGATCTAAAGTGGTACCTAGGCGTTTTGCAAGTCTAAGTTAAAAACTATATTTGTTTTCATAGAATGAACTGAAAACTCCAAATACTTCGCTGACTCTATATATGTAGTTACATCCATTTATCATCAAGACTTGAGTATAGTGCAATTGACGGTAAATCCACAATGTTAAACTTTGAAAGAAGTTAAACCTATAAAGATGTTAAGTGTGTTCCAATCTTCTTGTAGATTGTGTTAAATTAGCTTCCGGTAACTCAAAATGCAAATAATATTTCTACAATAGGACCCATCTCACTAGCTAGGACTCCCACAAATCATAGAGCGCTTTTATCTGTAGAAATATCAATTAAATCTCAGACAATATCGTCGGCAGAGTCATCAGCATGGAGCATTAAAGTTAATTGGCAAAACGGTCACGATACCAACACGTGACTATCATATGAATGTTGTTGCAAATGCATAGAGTGTTCCATTAGAAAGGTGTCGCTTCCATAACGGTAGTACCTAGCTATCTTTCCATAACGTTTTGAGCTGAATTTCATTGATGTTTAACAACATCGTGCTGTTGGACAAGAGAACAACGTGATTATCTATGCAATGAAGTTGGAACTACAATGCGAGTTCTGTTGGAGTCAGTAATTTTATTGATACGTACTCATAAAATGCTGAGTGAATAATCAGACAATAGACAAATAGTTAAATAATATGTACCTACCTACAGGGTGTGCCAATTAAAACTTCCCACCCCTATTATCTCCCAACGGGATAGGTTTTGTGAAAATCACAAAGACACGTCAACTTTTTTATCGAGGACAAATGGTGGCGTAAGTTGAGTGACACCTTATTCTAAAGCTGATTGGATTCTGATTACGAAGACAAACAACTTTTTGTATTTTCCTTGGGCTACGGTCATAAAACCATCAATCCATAAATAGGACAGAATATCTCTACTTACAAACAATAATAAAATATTTGCTCTACTTCTGAGCGAATATTTCGATGCATAATCTGACGACATACTTCAAATATTCGCCGACGAAGTTCCACAAATGTTTGGTGGAGTTGCATACATTTACGACTCGAGGGGACCACATAGAAAAAAGGCTAACGGCGTTAAAGCTGGCGATCTGGGACTCCACCCGATTGAACCTCTGCCCCCTATCCAATGATTTGTAAAATTCTGATTAAGAAAATTACGTACAGCCACGGTATTAAGTGGTGGAGCACCATCTGACTGAAACCACACTTCGTCTTCTGTTAAGGCGTCATCATTTTCCAATATTTCCACAGATATGCGTTGCCAATAGATCCATAGAGACATGTCTCCATGTAGATTTTCCGGTAGGAAGAGAGGTCCTGTGATGTGGTCTCCCAGTATGCCAGCTCTAATATTCCATTTCCCCGGATGCTGCGAATGACTTTCATGAAATATTCTTGGATTTTGATCACTCTAATTGCAGCAGCTATTGTGGTGGTTCATTTGCCATCCATTTGAAACGTATATTCATCTTAAAAGCAGATTGAGTACAAAACTGTTGGATTTCTTCAGGCACGATCGTCTTCATTCAGCTGATATAGCTAAGAAATTTTTCATAGGTGATACTTATGAATTTTTAAGATTCGGCAGCAACTAGGTACGGAAATTCCGAAGAACTTGCGAGTTTTCTGAAGCCCAAATTTGGTTCTATCGCCATATGACATAGGACAGCTACCTGATTATCTTCATTACGTAGGATATTCCCACGTTGATGTTTTCTGCTCGAAACCGATCTAGTATCAGAATAGTTTCATGAACAGTCGTTATTATTGTAAAATAAACTAATTATTTCCACTTTCTTGCGATTGTATGACCCATTTGACACATTGAAGTTTAATCAACGTTGTGATAATTTTACGGGATCTTTACTGGTCTCGATTAAGTAAGAGCAGGTTAACACGTTCTGTTGAAAAAGATTGAGGTTTTTTTGCATTGAGAGAAATAAAAAATTATAAGAAACATTTTATCGAGAAATTATTAAAAGAAAAAGTTTTAATTGAATAAAAATTTCGCTCTTATTGATTTTCCCTCTTATTTTTGAATTGATACTTTTATGGCCGTAGCCTAATGAAAATACCAAAAGTCGGGTGTTGTCGTAATCAGAATCAAAACAGCTTTAAAGTAAGGTGTCACTCAACACTGAACGTAGTGTGCCATTTAAAATGTAAGAGTAGGTATTTTACACCCCTGCCTAAGGGGTAGATTCCGAAATACTGAAACTTACGCCATTATGTGTTTCCCATGGCAACAAAATTGACGAGTCCTGGCGATTTTTACAAAATCTATCCCGTTGCGAGATAATAAGGGTGGAGTGTCTTAATTGTTACACCCGGTATAATTTTCTTAAGTTGTAGGATAACAATTTATTTGAGTCTTAGGTTAGCAGCGTTAAATAAAGATTCTATTAGTTTTAAGAAGGCTGTCTTGAAGGACGATACATCTCAATCGTTTTCTAAGATCGAATAAATATTTAACCTTTATCTAAAATGTTACTAAAATATGTTTCAATTACTTGCCTGGAGCTCTTTCATTTGAAAAATAATGTGAGAGGTATTTTAAATTTCATAACTTCAGAGTTTGTTTATTTAAAACAATCTTGACTACCTATAAGTAGATTCGGTAAAAAAAGGCAGTAGTAAGGTAGACGGACGTGCAGTCGAACATACACCAGAATGATCTTAATTCCATCCAGAAAATATCACTATTTATATTATACTTTTCAATCAATAAAACTAATTCCTAAAGCTTCTGAGATCCATTGTATAAGAAATAAATGTTAGTACTGGAAGTAAATGACATGAAATCGCCCTTTTATAATATTTATCTTTTACGGGTTATGTATGCATTTTGTATCTAAACTGTTATCTGATTTACAAGTAGGTGCATAAAACATGGAGCAGAATAATTACAAATTAATAGATGCACGTTAAATAGAAACGTAAGTGTTTTTTCAGGATTAGACATACAGTAAATACCTAAAGTAGCTGATGAATTAAACAATAAAACTTTATTACAAAAACTGGGACCGCCTTTATTAGCTGGTGGACTGAAAAAGACAAAATAATATTAATAACACTGGTGCTGATTCTCATATTTAACAATTATCCGTATTTACCTTGTTGTAGGTCAAAACATATACAGAAGTATTCATAATCAAAGCCTCTTTTGATACTTTAGTTTATTTGTATTGATAATATCGTAATATATTCCTGTTTCATGAACTTATTGTATATTGAAATCTGTGTCGAGATCTATTAGAATTATTTAAAATGTGAGACTGAAAGTATACGAGCGACTTGATTTTTTGAATTCTGTCTTCTGTAGGTACAGAAATGTCAATAGTTCCATATTTTTTATATTATAACAATATCTTTATCTTTTTATAAGACTTGAATATAATATGCAGTTATCTTCCTTATCAAAAATGGGAAATCTTGAGGTTAACATTATAGGATTTGATACAAATCACTTTCAAAACAAAGGTATCACTCAATGCTGAGTAAAACGGTGATTTATTTAAAATATATAGAATGAATTATAACTAGCCAGGATAAAAATCTGATCTGCCTCATCAGTATCAAACTTGACAGTTTGTAGCACACGACAGGAGCAATATATTTTTAATACTCTAGTAAACCCAAGGTAGATATGCCAAGATTTGTCCGTAAAAGTGCATTCTTTTTTTTTATATATATTCAAAAAGAAAATATGGGCCTGTACAACTGTTTTGATATTAATGTGTGTTGATCATGTCATTACCTTTTTCTAGCAGGATTGCCTTTATTATGTACGTTCATTGATTGACACACAATTTCACTGATATCTATAAGATATTCCAATTTTTCAGATAAACCATTCACCGATGAGTTATATTTTCTATATGCGATTTAGTTTAGGTTAGATTATTTGATATATTTTAATATATTGATGAGACACCCTGCATAATATCATATGATATGTTCTGTTTTCACATTTTCCAGAAAACAGTTATTTCAAATAATAGATCCAAGTTTTCAATCAACCAAAATATACATCAATATATGTGAATAATGTGAACGAAGACTCCTCGATTAAATTAGGTATGAGGAAAACTTCTCAATGTCTTGAGCCTTTTCGCAACCCTATTCACCAAAACTCCTATATTTTCCTCCGAATTCTACACAAAAAACTACTCTTGAAATCTTTTATTCTGCCGCTCAACACCTTATTATTTTTATGGAGGCCATAATGGCTTCTCGATTGATTCAGGAATTTAATAGCCGAAGTTGAGAAAAACTCTTCGGATTTATTTTTACACTGTGACTCCATGTTGACTCCTACCAGTCATGGTGAAGAATAAATTTCCGACAATATTTCGGTCAAATTTGTTTGACCCAGTTGGCCGAAGATTTTTTCTTTCCATTTCTTTTTCTCCCCTTTTATGTAGTTGCGGAGAATAGTACCGTGAGAGAAAAATCAAATCAGAGACGGCGGTGCAATCGAAAGTGAACTTTGATCCTTTTCTGGCAAAAAATCCCTTATGCTTACCAAGTAACCCTCTGGTCAGCCGGGAGATCGACGCTATCGTACCAGAATTATAAGTTGTATTGTATAAATATGCTTTGCTGGCAAAAAGTGTCGATTTCCATTTTTATTAGGTACCGAATAATGTGGGGCAGCTATCACAACTAGGAGGTGTAAAATACTCCAGTGCGAATAACCTAGAGCTCCAGAAAGTTTCTCTCGAAATATGTACCTACCTACCAAAGGTTATGTATTAAAAAATATACAAGCTCTTGGATATTTCTAGTTTGATTTCTGAACATGGGTAATCAATAATCGAACACCATTGAATGAAAGCCCAGGCAAAGCCTGGAAGAAGTTCAGAAAGCAGTATCCAATTGACTATGATTCATACTTTGTTTTTTGATTGTTTACTTTTCATTTGTTTTCCGAATAACTGAATTATCTTCTTCTCATTTTGAACAAAGCCAGATAATATTTGCACAATTTGATGAGGTTCTTGAGGGAACTTCGAAATCAATTGATAAACAGCTAATACGATTGGTAAGTCTGCTGATTTGTAATAGGTTTTAGATTTCAACAAATATTCAGAAAAAAAATTATGAGCAGACATGAATTGACTGCTCGACCATTCTTCTTCTTACTACTTTTTTAACAGGCATCTGCTTGTTTCATCATTGGTTTATACTCAGTTGATGTTGTCTGAACAATCATAGTTTTTCCCGGCGTCCTATTGTCCTTCTTTTATTTGCCGATTGGACTCTTGCTATTCTCATTATTCTGTTTTCCGCGCCATCTTTTCTTTATGATGGTTGAATAGCTTCTCCTATTCTTGGACCACTGATTTATTTCTTCCATCCCGCATCTCCTTCTGATTTCTTCACCGCCGTTCTAACTCTTATTATTTGTTTTGTTACTTTTCGCAGAACTCTCAACATTGTCATCTGCAATAATTGTTGTGTTGTGCATATCTCTGCCTTGGTTGCGACAGTTCTTCCCCCAAATTTATCCTCACCACGTTATACTTATATATCCTTATTGTATTATTATTGTATTCGTTCAGTTAATTACATTGCTTTTATTCTGGATGATAATTTGAGTGTTGTATTCAATGTTTCTTGATTTTGACAAAAAGTAAAGCAGCAACTGGTCTTCAGCAAAAACGAAATTGCGCATTGATTTATCCCTTTATTGGTCTGTCTGCATATGCCAAGATTATCTCCGGAATAGGCGGACCGATTTTGTTGCTTCCCTCTTTTTTTGTAAGGTGTCGACGCTACTCCTAGGTGACACAATTTGAGCATCCCGCTCGCACAGGTTAATAGGCAATAGCTGAAAAATGTGCTTCGCTCAAGACTGTAGCGCGTCAACGGATTGATTTGACTTGCCTTAAACTGCTCAGTGCCCTTTACAACCTAAAATAACGCATATCTTTGGAAAAAGCTAGAATAAAGTTATTCCAGAATCTGTTGTAATATTTTCAGTTCTTCCATATTTTGGCTAAACATTTCCTCCGATTTCAAAACTGAATATGATTTTTTTTTTGTATTGATACGCTGGCAAGATTTTTATATATAATGGAATTCATTTGAAATTGGTACAAAAGTCTTGTGAGGGAACTACATTTTTGTAGGTTCATTTGCGCATTTTGCTTAATAAACATGCTCCGATTTTTTTTAATATGCTTTCTTTGGTATAAAAATATACGCAAAAAATGGATAAATAAAACATTCTTACTTTTCAAACAGCTGGTTACATCTACAAATATTATTCTTTATAAATATTATCACGTTATTCCTTCTACATATATATAGAATGCATAGCACAGCTTGTGGTCAAATAAGACGTGTATTCAAGGAGAATAATAATAAGAGTTTCTTTAGTGGGTGCATTTCAGGGAAGCGGAGTCGACGCTGCGACAATAAAAGCTAATGACGGGATTTCATACTGAGCTAATAAACAGGGCAAATTTGCCTTTTTGTCCCCTAATAAGTGTCATCAATTTGGTCTGTTATGAAGGCGGCAGTAGATGTTATTTACCCCATTAACTTTATTTCTACGTGGTGAGTTATCTAATCAATATATACAGAGTGGCGCACCACAATCGCTTTATAGAAAACTATGTGATATCATGTTTATATATATAATTGTTTTCAGCTGACTGGATAAAGAATCCTCCCACGAAAAATCTTAGGTTAAACTATACAGGGTTTTCAAAGGAGAATATATTTTTAGCAGATATATTTTTTGAAATGGAACAGCCTTTATTGACCGACGAACCCCAAACGGACTAGGTATACAAATCGACTGTGTGCTTTTTTTTGGTTTGTGCGCGGCTTTCATATAGTAATCGTACTCCGATTTTGATGATTTTTGATTCATTTGAAAGAGGAGGCTTGAGAAATGGTCCCATATTCATAAAAACTGGAATCCCCCATCTCATTCCCTCCAAAAACCGACCCCGAAGGGGGTGAAGGGGGCAAATTTTCTGGAAAATTGAAAATCTGCGGTGGTATAATTAAAGACAGGACAATATCCGGAAACGTTTAAATTGAAGATTTTTTCAAAAGAGTAACAGTTTTCGAGATGGACGCATTTTAAATTCTCAAATATACCTATTTTCGCTATGTGGAGAGGACGATTTTTGTCGAAACTTGAAAATCAGTTTGCAGTTCATGAAAGACAATTATTTGTAGCAAAATTTTTTCGAGTTAAATCGATGTTAAAATGGTAACAACTAAAATGCTTAAGCGTATTTCGGCAGCGATGTATTGAGATCTCAATAATAACAACTACAAGCAAAGAATATACGTGGGTAATAGGATAAGTCCTATCTGCATTGGTATTAGTGAATGTTTAACGATTTTCGTGACTAATGTTACACTCAAAAGTGTGAAATAAATATTTTTTGCAAAAAGACCGACGTTATCAGTTAGTGCACTGAAAATTATAAAATAATATTAATTCTATTGGGGCTGGTACTTGTGAAGTTGGTGCCAAAAGTTATCAATCTACCTGCAACTGCACAACTTCAAAAGTACTAGCACCAATAGAATTTATATTATTTTATACTTTTCAGTGCACTAACTGATAACATCGGTCCAATTTTTTGCAAAAAATATTTATTTGTTGTTTGTATCTCCTTCTACTCTGTCTAAAACCAATAAAAAAATCAATTCAGCGATGAAAAACCCTTTCATGAGGCTTCTAGTAGGTATATCTGAATATTTATTGTCCCTTCTTCTATTAGTAATTGAATGGTATGGTATAATTTTTATTTTTACCTAGATTAGGTTTTATCTTTCCTTTCGCATAGGTTAAAGCCCTATTTGTATGTATTTTTGTACCACATGCTTTTGTAGTCAAAGCTCCCTAGATGGATTCGAAAAAAATATGTTGATAAATGTTCTTGTTTTTAATAAAAAGCTAAATTCTAGAGAGATAATAAAACGCTTATGTCATAAATAAAGTAAGATTCACGATGTGTACTTTCAATTACCTGTTAATATTCATTTCAATTTTCTGCGTGATGTAATTATTGTATAGTAGAAATCGTTCGAACACTGCCGAAGAGGCGTGTTAGTTCCGTACCATGGTTACTCAAAATTTTGTAATATATAACTAAAAAATTCGTTACACAAGAATCATAAAAAACCTAAGTTGGTGTCAGGAGTATTCTATAGCTGATAATCATCTCTTGATAGTAGGTATTTTCAAAATCATTATTATTCTCACATTATGTACGTTATTTTATCCTTTTTAATGGATCATCTAATGCAGACGGTCCTAGTTTTTTTTTTATTTTCAATAGAAAGTCAAAATGCTCGCTCACTGGTTTACGGAAATGTACAAACCTTGAATAGTGCTTACCATTGATTTTCCTATTACTTTTTACTTCACGTCCTAAACATTGCCTTATTGAAGTAAAGTCCACATGGCAGATAACGTTTTGAATTACATCCCCTAAATGGACGTTTTTGAAGCATCAAAATTAAATCAACCCTGTGATTTGGTGATTAGGATAGGTGATTTGATAACCAATACTAAATAAACATTTCACGTCCAGTATATCTAGTGAAGTTAGTTTTATCGAGCACTCGCATAAATGACATCGTTTTGTCCTGCGATAATTGCTTCGTGTGATATATCTTACCCTTTATACTACTGTCTATCTTTACTGGCTGCCGATGGAAACGGCAAATGAGCGGAAAATTGTTTAGAGAGGCGAGATGACAAAGAGAAGAGAATTTCATATAAAAGGAACCTGAGAGAACTTGTTTCGCAAAAGAGAATTTGTTTGTTCGCTTCGTATCACAATTGATACGGTATCCTTATATTCTGGTATCGATTAGTTGGCCAATGCGATTGAGTGAAATTACGTTTCTTTGATTCGAAACAGGATAATATCAATTAGTGACGAAAATTGTCCTTCTATTGAAATTGCCGGAAGAAATTTGAGAAATATAAGTCATATGAGTCACTAAATAATTGTTGTTTCAATCAATTTTATAGCATGAACAGATTTTTATGTAGTAAATTATTGTTTTTTTTCAAAAATAACGGAAATAATGATTAATAATCATGTTAAGTCAATGTGCTAGCTTATTGATTTGTTGTGCTTATTTTGCGAATGTACGGCAAAGTCAACTTTACCCTTTCAAATATTTAACTAACTTGCACATGACTGGAAACCATTGGGCTACATGCAAGCCTGAAGCGTAATAATATGATGACTCCAACACTGATAAGTCCTTTATAAATAGAATCAAAAATTAAAACATTGAATTTTAATATCTCATTATAACCGAAAGAGGAATATTGTTCTGAAAGAAAATTTCACTAGAACTAGGAACCGACTTTATTAGATCAGGTAGATCAGGCTCTGAAAAATACAAATAATATTTACTCTACTACCACTTTTGGCAGGTACTGTTACTTTTGAAGAGTGTGTGCAAGAGTTGAAGTATTAGCCACAGATAGGAGACTCTTGGCAACTTTTTGAATGTATGATACCAATAAAATAAGTATTATGTATTTTTCAAGGACTCAAATCAAGTGAATCTCCCCGAGAACTACTGTGATCAATTATAATTAAATATAGGAGAGGATTAAGGAAAAAGTTATGCTTGGTCCCCAAAAAATAATTATTCCAAAGCCTAGAAATATGGATATTTTGAATTCTATATTTAATTTGTTGTTGTTGGTTTGTCGGTATTATAGTTATGTTGAATAAACTACGTTGTTTCTACTGAGTATTTTATAGTTAGTCTGTGTTTTTGAGCTGTCGTTTGTTACAGAGCAGACAGTTATGGCTAACTTTAAAGTATTATAAAAGCTCGCTCTTATTATTTAAGTCAAAATTACTCAAATATTTAGATGTACAGATTACTTAAACGATATAATAATATTTTGTAAGTAATTTTTGAACCTGATGTAAAAATGAAAAATATATGGTGTTCCATTTAAAATAACCAAAAAAGTCATGGGCTTGAGTTTTGGGCCACTTTGTATACAGAATCAAAGACGTTATTTGCAACTAAATTACACTATTACGATATTTTTTTGTGCATCTAATAAAATAACCCTAAATTATTGTTGTTGATGATTGGGCGATTTCAATAAAATTTTCATATCAAAGTAACCAAATCTTGATAATTGCCATAATAGGGGAAATGAGCGGAACTGGAATTCAAGTAATACACAGTGTATTCTATTTGAAAAATGATAACTCTGGTATGCTGCGACCTTATAACACAACCTGTATATTTCCAATGAAACTGTGAAGATTGACCATATATATAACTTTTATTCAAAATTTCTTACGTATTTCACACGACAACACGGATATCAAGCTCCGGAGTGAAAGTTGATCTCCATGTATCTTCTCTTCGGAGGGGATTTTTGGGGTTATGTCTATGCAAAAAGTCCATTCATCGAGATACATAAGAATCAGACAAGTTGTTGCCTGGTGTATCACTCAGGTCAACAAAATAAACAAGAGCTCAGTGAGCCACCATTGAAACAGGTGATTATTTTTCTGGTTATTAGTTCAGAGTGCATCTACTATTAATTATCGTCTCAATAAACTGCCCTGATTTCAATTTGATTGATTTCAAACACAACACGCATTACACACTAAAATACTGCTCAGAGAGGGATCCATCTATTCGAAATCACGACTGTTACGAACTATAAAAAAATATCTGGAGACCGAGCTTTGCTCGGGTAAAACAGGATTTAAGATGGGTCTATAAGAGTTACTAAGGATATTTAAACTTATTAAAAACTGTGCATATTTGTGGTTAAAATGTATTGCGATCGGTAAATACTGCTTTTATTGTTCACATATTCGTAAGTTTAAGATTTCGAAATAAATATGAATGTGTAATATGAATGATAAATATACCAAAACTCAGCTGTATCACCAATCGACTTCTCAACCCCCAAACACTTTACATACTGAAACTTTTATCTGCGGAGCCATTCTTCAAATAGCTATTGTGGACCTCGAGGGTCACATCAATTAGTTATGAAAGTATCGTCAATCCATTTCTCGACTCCGAAAACCCCTTTTTGCTAATTTTTACCAAAATCTGCTAACCTTTCCTTGAAATAGCTGATGTGTAACTTAAGGGTCGCAATATATTAGATATGTACAAATATTCATTAAAAATTTCCGATTTAGTTATTAGGAACTCATATTAACATCTTTTATTTAAAAAAATGGGTTTTGTTAAAAAAGAACTCAAAGGTGATCAGAGTTCGAACCCAGGAACCTCTAATACCCGGTAGTTTAACTATAAGACTATTTTTCTCTATGCTGTTATCGGGTTCATCTCATCTATAATCTGTAAAACTCGTAAAATGAGAATATTAGTTGCTGAAAACAATTTTTCTTGTGAATGTGAATACAACCAATCGATACAATACACTGAGAACTCATACATATGAATTTTCATCGAAATCGGTAGACCGGATTCCGAGAAAAAATTTGCATACGTATATACAAGCATTGCTCGTTTAATATAATTAGATATTATTTACAAAAAAAATTACCGACGTTATCAGTTGGTGCACCGAAAAATACAAAATAATATTAATTCTATTGGTTCTTTTACTTTTGAAGTTGCGCAGTTGCAGTTAGATTGATAAGTTTAGGGACCAACTTCAGAAGTACCAGCACCAATAGAATTAATATTATTTTGTATTTTGCAGTGCACCAACTAATAAAGTCGGTCCAATTTTTTGTAAAAAAATTATTTCACACTTTTGAGTGTAACATTAGTCATGAAAATCGTTGAACGTTCATTATCCATGTATGCCTTGCTTGTATTTGCTTTTATTCAAAAATCTATGAACATCGTCGCGGAAATACGCACTCTTTTATCTCGAGAACCGTATCTCTAAGTAAAAAATGTTCATTATAAATATTTGCTACAGATAATTAGGTCTTTCATGTAGAACCCACAGATTTTCCATTTTCCAAAGAAATCGCCCTCTCCACATAAAAAATATACATGTTTGAGAAATTAACATGGCTCTTACTCGAAAACCGTCTTTTGAAAACATGTTCAATTTAAACATTTTCGGATATTGTCCTGCCTTTAATTACACCACCGCAGATTTTCGATTTTCGAGAAAATTTGCCCCCTCCACCCCCTTCCGGGGTGGTTTTCGGAAGAAAGGAGATTTCGGATTTGCTTTTTTATGAATATGGGACCATTTCTCAAATGAATCAAAACTCATCAAAATCACAGTACGATTAGTGTATAAAACGCGCGTTCAAACAAAAAAAAGCAGACAGTCGAATTGTATACCTCCTCCGTTCGGGGTTCGTCGGTCAAAAAGAAATGAACTAAACAGAGAATGCAGAATATCTTTATTTCTAGACATTGGATGAGGTACTATATTTAAGCACAATGAAAAATTTATTATTAATGATTTTTATTAGATTACATAATGGGTGGCCCATAATGAATTGATATATTTTGGAGTATAGTAACTTTGCCTCTGAAAACATATAGGTAAGTTTTTAGTGTTGTTCAATAGAAAAACTCAAATATTTTTTGTGTTGCGAAAACATACAAGGTGCACCAAACTATAAAAAATGTAATCAAAGTCAAAACATAATTAAGTAAAGATTCGCTTAAATGAATAGTAAATATACATATATTTACATAATTATTATATTTTGACTATTTTTTTATTATATTTTTACAGTTTGGTCCACCGTGTATTTTTTTTTATTTTATTCTACACATTTTTTTTCTATCGAACAACACCAAAGGTCTTTCAGAAGCAAAATTATCAAACAATTGATTGCTGTGAAGATTTCTACTGTGAAATAAGAAATATGAAAGACTTTAGGGCAAAAGTAGATTTTAGGTAATACTATTACCATGCCTACCAACGATAACAACAACTACTCGGTGAGCTAATACTCCATGCCGCATTGCATTACATCATCGTTGATAAGTGCAATATGATTGAAAACTATTCAATACATATATTGCAAACTTCTAACCCTTTTGCTTTAATTATATTCGGAACACATCACAGTTGAGTCAAGTGTATGATCGCCGATTTCGTTCCCATTAGAACTCATTAGATACACATATGACTCTGGGATATGTCTGAAGAAGTCAAAAGGGTTAGAATTATTGAATAGTATTCAATCATATTTCACCTATCACCGATGATATATCACACCACATATGCTGCAATGCGGGATGGAGTATTAGCTCACCGAGTAGTTGTTAGCATCGTTAATAGTATTACCTAAAATCTACTGTTGACTTAAAATCTTTCATATTTTAAGTTAATAAACTTTAAAATTTGTCACTACATTATGGACCACCTGTTATTTTTCGTAAGCGTTCAATAAATCGATTTGTTTGAACAGACAAGAGTTTCGGAATAATTTCAGAGAAAATAATTCGTACATAATACCAGCTTTCTCTCAAATTAAATCAATGTTCTTCATATGTTTGGGATGGTATTTTTGGAGATTATAGTTTTGTTCCATAGCTCGTGCGAGCCGTTCTAGAACGATCACGCTAATGCATAGCAGAAATAACGTATTCCAATCAAAATGTTACCACTGTTCATGAACGGTTTCGCTGGCGTTTCAACGGTCATTTCAGTTTCAGTATCATTTTGTGACTATCATAAAACTGCTGGATGTAACAAACTTCATGAAATTCGACCAAATTGGACACATTTGCTGATGTATATGGAGTGAACCTATTCAGGAAGTACCTACAGACTTTGTGAAAAGTTTGAATAAACAATGTACCATTTCCTCAAAATAAAGATGACTCTCTTACATAATCTCCGACTATACCTACCATTCCAAACATTTTTAAAACATATAGTTTGAGAAAAGTTATTTTTTCATACTTCTCTTTTAATAGTTAATACAGAAATTTGTAAGAATTCAAACAATTGTTTTTTGTGCTTATAAGGAATCTCTCCGAGAGCTACTGTGACCAATTATAACTAAATATAGGAGAGGATTAAAGAAAAAAGTTATGGTTACTTCCTAAAAAATTAGTATTATGAAGCCTAGAAATATGGATATTTTGAATTCTCTATTTAGTGTATTGTTGTTGGTTTGTCGGTATTATAGTTAAGTCGAATAATCCAAGTTGTTTTTACTGAGTATTTTATAGTTAGTCTGTGATTTTGAGCTGTCTTTAAAGTATTATAAAAGCTCGTTCTTATTATTTCAGTCGAGATTACTCAAAAACTGTAATATTTAGGTCTAGAGAATACTTAATAGATATAATAATATTCTGTAAATGAATTTTGAATCCCACATAAAAATATTAAATACATACAGGGTGTTCCACTTAAAATAACCAAAAAAATCATGGGCTTGATTTTTGGGCCACTGTGTATACAGAATCGAACCTATCAGACGTTAAGATTTGCAAGTAAATTACACTATTACGATTTTTCTGGATTTAATAAAATAACCCAAATTTGTTGTTGTTGATTGGGCGATTTCAATAAAATTTCCATATCAAACTAGCACATCTCTAAATGTCTCATGAAGAACACAGTAAAACCGTATATTACCTTAATAGGGAATTAGGATTTATATAATACACAGTGTATTTCATTTGAAAAAGCATAACTCCTATATGCTGCGATCTTATAACACAACCTGTATATTTCCAATGAAACTGTGAAGGTTGACCATATATATAACTTTAATTCAAAATTTCTTACGTATTTCACAGGACAACATGGATATCAAGCTCCCGAGTATAAGTTGATCACCCTGTATCTTTCCTTTGGAGGGAATTTTTGGGGATGTGACTATGCAAAAAATCCATTTATCGAGATACATAAGAATCAGACATATCGTTACCTCGTGTATCTCCCAGGTCAACAAAATAAACAAGAACTCAGTGAGCCACCGTTGAAACAGGTGATTATTTTTCTGGTTATTAGTTCGGAGTGCACTGAGTGCACTATCAATTATTACAGTATCGTCTCAATACTGCCCTGATTTCAATATGATTGAGTTGAAGCACAACACGCATAACACACTAAAATACTGCTCAGAGAGAGATATCCATCTCTTTGAAATCACGACTGTCATGAACAATAAAACAAATATTTTCTACATAAAAATTTACCGACGTTATCAGTACTGAAAAGTAAAAAGTAATATTAATTCTATTGGTGCTGATACTTTTGAAGTTGTGCAGTTGTTGTTAGATTGAAAACTTTTGGCAGTAATTTCACAAGTTGGTACCAGCATCAATAGAAATAATAATATTTTGTACTTTTCAGTTCACAACTTTTGAGTATTACATTTGTCACGAAAATCATTGAAGTTCACCATTATCCATTGCTTGTATTTGCTATTATTCAGAAATCTAAGAAAATCGTCGCGGAAATACGCATTTTATAAACTTTACCACTGCTGTAACTCGAATAACGCAACTCTATGGAAAAAATTATCAATATAATTGTTGCTACAAATAATCTAGTCATTACTTTTGAATTCAGATTTTAAATATTCGAAAGAAATTACCTCCACATAGCGAAAATACACGTATTTCAATTTTAACATCGCAGAAACTCGAGAAACAGTTTTGAAAAAAATTACAATTTAAAAGTTTATCAAAAAAAATTGCCCCCTCCACCCGACGATTTGTCAAGTCTCCTCTTTCAAATTAATCAAAATCAGAGTACGTTTACTATATAAAACGGGCACACGAACCAAAAAAAGCCTACAGTCGAATTGTATACCTACTCCGTTTGGGGTTCGTCGGTCAATAAATCTAGAAAAAAATGCATCAAATATTTAAATATAAGTGATCAGCTTAATTAAGAGCCACATCTGACTTTCAACCAAAGTTCATAACTTTGCTGCTTTGCTCACATAATGAGAATGCCCGAGCAACGGTACCCAAAACAGGCTTATCAATCAAAATCAGACAGTAAATGATCAAGATGCAGGCCAAGATGAACCTGGGAAGAAAATGTGATGGAAGCAATGAAAATGAGAGGATTTGCTTGGAGTAATACCTTGAATTGTGTCTCTGACAGAACTAAATAGCGCGCTCTCTGCAATCTTCTACACTTCGAGAAGAGGGGAAGGATAAAATAAGAATGTTACTCACTCAGCACCAGTTTTTCAACTTCTGTGACATGACGATGGAATTATCGGTATAGAAAGTTTGAACAATCTGACGCTTATTTTCGTATCTCTTTTGAAAAAAAATAGTTGTAAGCAGCCAGTAAGTAATGGAAGATATATTCTATTAGATAGTGCCCTGAAAAATGCATGAGCATTGACTCCATTTGCAGTGTTACTCCTGAAGTTGTTGCCAAGAGTTTTGTATACCTGCCTACCTATATTGTGCAACTTCAAATTTATCAAATTACATAATAATAATAATGTTATTTTATCGTTAATTTGTTGTAAAAATGTATTATTTCACAAAGCTTTCAATTCGTTTCAGTTTCGATTATTAAATCATATAGTATATTTGAAACCACAACTCAATTTGCTGTAAATTATTCAAAACAATAACCACAGGCTACAACAAATGCAACATTTTTTTTTCATTTACCACGTCGCGTTTACTAAACATAACACTCCTGACTGGGATAAAATATGGCATGGCATTTTTTGATTCAGTTTATTAATGTAAGCTGTATGGCATGTAATTACTTACTGTGAATGCAATTATACATTTTAATTAGCTGAATCATTATAGTCACGTGCTGGCTATTAGGAGAAATAATGTTTGGTATTAATATTTGTTGCAATCACATGCGTACTACGACGGTTTAATAATAGTTGCACCGAATTTCAGTTAATTGCATTTGTCTGTATTGTAGTGGGATGACCAATGATCACGTATATATATACCTACAAAATGGTTGTAATTTAATAAATCGTTCAGCAGTTGGTTGATTCTTAAAATTATTGTGCATTAAGTTAATAATGTTACCATAGGTAGGTATATATGCCACTAATTTTACTTGATTTACTGAGACACGCTCTTGCCCAGAAATAAGCACGTACAAGAAAATTGATAGTAATCTAAGCTAGTAAAGATTGTTGTTGCATTTTTTGAATTTCACATCTGTATAGCAAGTAGGTATACAGCCGTATTCATATTCAAATCTTAGTGTGACCCTAAGATCTGTTTAAAAAAGCGTTTGGTTCGTTTAAGTTAATTTCAAAGAAATTAGCTTCATATGGACGCTGCTATCAACTCATCGACAGATATGCTATTTATTGCGTTTTTAATGCACTCTACCGTGCCAGCCAGCAGGGTTGTTCGAGTTTGAAAATTTTAATCCTTCAATGTTCCCCACTGAGAATTGTTCAGATAAGTGAGGTCTGGAGACCCATGAAAATATACTTCCCTTCCGATCCATTCGCAGGACATCCTTCAAGCGAAAATATCGTATTTCTTCTTATTTAATCTATAATACAGTGTAAACAAATACCTACTAGTAAACTACATTTATGCGATTTTACTAAGGTATATCTCCAATTACGCAGACGATATCGGCATGTGGTTACGCCATTTTGTATATAATTTAATATGTTTTCATAGTAATTCACAATGATTGCATGTTTCCATCTGATATTTTCTATAAAACCTACCTACGAACTACCCCAAAATGCTGCTTTATATGATGAAACCAATTTTGTTGAAATAAAATATAAAAAAGTATTGTAACAAAATTTGTTCAGAGCTCAGGCCTAATTCTAATTTACTCTACCGGAAAGCTGGAGACACGACATTTATTTCTAGCCTTTGACCGTATTTTTCTTAGGAAATCATTCTCAAATAGTATTTCCTGATACAGAGTCGCAAGATCTGCCTTTTGGTCCGCCTGTTACATACCATTACGTAACTTTTTTGGAAAATCAAGAGTAAACCTTATTATATGGACATAATGAGACATACAAAATTATCTACGAAAAATATGTCTATATATTCTAATGGTACCAGAATTACAAAGAGAGGATTATCCTGTGAATCAAACACAATGAAGTTACTTGCAATATAACATAGTATTGGGAAATAAATAAGAAATTTGAAAGTGAAGCCAAAATTTGTCTCATACTTATGAAGAATATAAGAGAATGTTCACTGAGACTGAGTCTAAAACCACAACAACAATAAATTGTAAAGTTATAATAAATGCATCAATGGCTCAAAAACTCTTGTTAAATTTATATTAAAAAATGGGTAATGAAAAATGGAATAACATAAAAACAATCAACTCTTACTTTATTTGAAAGTTACTTATGAAAAGAGCAAGCAAACAATTATTAGGATTATGTTCAAGCAAATAGATAGTTCAGTAAATACTAACCAAATTAGGAGATACATAATTGAGTTTTGGTAAGCAGTATATTTATAAATTATTTCTTATATATAATTTTGTTTATTTTATGGTTTTACTGTTTCTTTATAATATTATAGGCAATAAATACTATTATAATATTATTATTATTATTTAGTTTGTATGATCGATAGTGTTACAACAAATTAAATATATTTAGGTAATGGCAACGGAATATTATTATTGATAATTCAATATTATTATCCATTTTAATTTCTTGGTGTAACTGATAACAAATTACTTATGTTTGAAATAGTCAAATGATACTTTTCAAATTTAATAGAATGCAATCGTTTTCCTATACCTGTTCCAATAATTTTATGTAGTTTCTCACTTAATCGTCGACAAACTCCAGGGTCCAATATATCCATTAAGCGTTAATTGCTTATTATTATGTTCAATTAAATCAATAATTAAATAACAATACTTTTACTTCTTAAGAATTGTATTCACCTAAAAAATCGATCTCGAGATTTTTGCTGATATTTACGTTTTGGGGTTCCTAGATCACGAAAATCATGGTATCTCAAGTCCGTCGGTCTGTCTGTCTGTCTGTAGTCTGTTGGCGTTGTAGCTCAATAACGGCTTGACCTAGGACACCGAATTTTGGTATGCATATTGAAGGACTACCGCCGACGCAATGTAAGGGTTTTCGTTAATCATATATACAGGGTGTCCAAAATATTAAGTGTCAATATAAGAACGGTAGAAGCGACGAGGTTGTTTCCATCTCGAAGCGGGGTGGTTTGTCAAGGGAAGTCATAGGTAAAGGCTTTTACTATTTTTTTTACTGCACAACATTAACTTTTGCCGGACCTTTTAAAATTTGACTGAGTATATATATTGAATTTGTTCTAGTATGTACTCAATACGTTTGTTTGTTCACTTTTTACTACATCGATAAGGAATTATAGAAGAAAATCCTTGATGGTTTCTTTATTTGGCGCTTAATCAATCTTGCTAGATGATGACATAGTTAAGTACAGGTTTCCTTGCCATCCATCACACTTGAAGCACTCCAAACTTTATATCACTCTGATATAATCTGGCATGTCAACGCGCCCGCTATAAATCAATACCGACGAGGTTATAATTCTTTTTTTCTCTTTCACACACACGAGCTGAAAATGCTGGGACTCAATTTCAATAAAAAGCCATTTTCAGGGTAAAGTGAGGTCGGTAACGGTCTGAAGAAAAAAAACGTAGTCACGTACTCACACTTCTCGCCTATTTTTATGTAAAGGTATAAGAGCTGTGTTTGAGAGACCGTCTTTGGTAAATAATATAGGTATATATATATATATATATATATTTATATATAATATCTTCCCTATTTATATATCTTTACCTTATATAGATGAGCTCACTAGTAAGTTAGTTAATGTTTTTAGAGAGTATGTTATTATTGTACTAAAGAATATTGAAGCCGCATCTAATTTATTTTCCAAAATAAAGAGTCCGTTAAAAACGACAGAAAAGTCTGGGGTAGTATATAAAATAAATTATCTTGATTATGAATTATCATATATTCTTCTAGAAGTGTTATACTAAGAATAACATCCCATAAGAGAGATATAAGATATAATAAGAAATATTTTGCCTTGGCTGAACATGCCATCAATAAATTAATTTTAGTATTGATTTTGATAATACTATTGCTTTATGTTCGGAGAAAGAATATTTTAAATGTGGTTTTTTAGGAATGATAAATATTAAAAAACAATAATACTATGAACAAACGTTCAGATATTAAAGGACTTAGTTCCATTTATACTAATATCTTAAATCTTTATAATAATAAATTTAATATTCTTTCTCAAAATTGATATATATGTGTATATGTATATGTATAGGATATTATATTCTCATATAATTATTTTGTGTGCATATGTTTTTTTCTAGTATACATATCACTGATGAAAGATTATTCAAATAATTATAGAATAGAATAGAATAGAATCTTTATTGTCTTCAAATGTAATTACAACATACAGACAAAAAGGATAGGTAACACTAAACAAATATTCTCTGAAATTCAAAAAAACAATGAATGGGTAGTAAAAAGTAACAAGAATGGACAACTAGAATGAGAGATTATTCTCTTATTCTTGTAAAACGAATGATCTAAGCATAAAAAATACTCCATACAAAATGTGCAATCCTATTTGCTAACACACTTGTCATTTCTTAGTCTACGATATTTATTAAGTCAGCTTCTGTTCGAAATAACTGTGTAATAGTTGGGTTACGAAGGCTTTGGTAAACTGGACACTCAAACAATACATGACTGATTGTTTCCAGTCTTTTAGCTTTTTTAGGAGGAGATAGGATTGCAGGTGAAGAAATTGTAGAATTTTGTAGAGCGCGAGTTACATAGATATTCAAAGTCTTTACTGCGAAGGTAATGCTCAAAGTTAGATAAAATGGGATTTTTTGACCTTCTTAGTTATTGCAGTGTTAAGTTATTCCACAATTCTTCTTGATTGATGATTTGAAAGGTGTGCTTTATGTGTCTCAGCCAGTTATACTTGGAGTTTTCGTTGCAGGAAAGCAGGAGTTTTTCATAGCAGATTCTAGGAAATTGCGTGTTTGGCATAGCTAAAAGCTTTTCCAGCCAATTACCTAATACATGCCTTGAAGATTGTGAACTGTAGTGGGAGTCGACCAGTTTCGATTATAATTAGCCAAGATGGTGTTGACCTAGGAAGGTAGAGCAGATTTTTGAAAATAGAAGTTTGCACTTGCTATAAAATATCATAATAACAGAGGCCCCAGATTGGAATACAGTGAAAAATTGAATTCAAAATGATGGTATCGATGAGTTTTACACGGGAGGACCAAGAATTTATTTTAGATTTACACATTATATTCATAACAGCTCCTATTGATCTTTTGGCATTTAAAGTTGTCGAGTTTGCCATTTCTCGATACACTGCTGAGCAGCAAATAATTATATAACAACTAATATTAGGAATTTTGAGATCTCTAGATCAACTGATATACGAGAGAAATTTTGTTGTTTCAAGAGGATTTTCATTTTATGATTAGCGTATAGTGAGTTACCATTATTTTTTTTCCTTCCTAGTGTTGCGCCATTTGTTATGTTTGACCAACTTCAAAAAAAAGGAGAAGGTATACAATTGGGTTGTAAGATTGCTATTTTTTTATGGCTGTTCGCGCGTTTTGCCTTGTAAACGAACTCCGATTTAGACGATTTTTGTATCATTCGCAACGTTTCCGGATATTATCCTATCCTTAGTTATACCACCGCAGATTTTCAATTTTTGAGAAAATTTTCCACCTGGGACCATTTCTCAAGCCTCGTCTTTCAAATGAATCAAAAATCATCAAAATCGGAGTACAATTACTATATAAAAGGCGCGCACAAACCAAAAAAAAAGCACACAGTCGAAATGGATACCTCCTTCGTTCGGCGTTCATCGGTCAATAAATACTTGGAATTTCTTCATCAAGCTTAAGCTTGTATTAATAAAATACATGATGGCTCTTATGAAATAAGTAAGGAATATTTGTATCAGGAGATTTTTGAAAGTTCAGATATGAACTAAGGTGGAAAAGATTATCTATTGCATGGAAGCACTAGTAGCAAAAAAATATCAAAAATTAAAATAAATACAGCAAATAAATCATTATACATTAATATACATGCAGAAATACGGAAACGTGATTGGTGAGTTGCTCAAACTATCAACATAAATGTCGGAAAAGTACTGATATAATGTGCTTTAGGTAGTATGCAGATGTAGATATATGCATATGTAGATAAAGACCAAGGATTGGCTTGTTTGAAGCAGTTTTGACGTGAATACATCCTCAAATCTGTTTCCATAGTGGGAAAGCTATTCAAAAATCAGGATATAGAATTATTTGTAGCAGCAGCTATAACTATATATATATATATATATATATATATATATATATATATATATATATATATATATATATATATATATATATATATATATATATATATATATATATATCATCTGCTTCCAAAATTTATCACGCTACTTGGATAGCTAAAGGATCAAATAATCAAATATAAAGTTGAGTATGTACTGCGGCGCATAGCGCGTGGTGCAGGATGAAGCACCGTCATTTTGAGAATGTTTCTCTTTGTCGAATATATATATTTGAAAAAGGCTTCTCAAGAGCAATCAAATGCCACCCGTAAAATTCAATGTGACAGAACAGAACCTTATCGGGAAAATAGAAGAATGAATGCTTCCGAGTGGATCAACAATGGTGCCAATAGGTACACTTTCAGCTGGGGTTGCCGAGCCTATGCAAGTCGATGATGTATGCGCTTCTATATTATTACTCCACTGTACAGCGATCGCGCTTGTAATTGTTTATTCACTTGATTTCTTCCCTGTACCTCACGTAGAGCACCCAACCATGTCCAGAACACAGTTTTTGCTTTTGCTATTTAACTCGGCTTGAAAAGTGTTTGATTTCCAGATTAGTAGCGCCTAGTGGATCAGCTGAATTTTTTATTAAAATCGAGCGACAACAGGCGGCACCTAAAAATTGGTCTTCATATTTTTTAAGCAAATAATTGTGCGAGCCCAAATCAAATTAGATTTGATATATGGTACGGTGAACGTATGGAAATTAATATACAGTGTGTCTGAAATGACCGGCTCACTCTTAATATCTCAAATATAGTCCATTTAAGTATAACCAGTTGTATTGCGTCAAAGCTGAGATGGTAAACCTGAAATTTTCATCGTTTTCAAATTGAAAATTGACACTAATGTGATTCACATGGTTACTTGCTTAATAGGTTAACCAAAAATCTTTCCATAGAGACTGAGATAAATGAAACTGAGTAGAGGTACAGTGACTGAAGTCACTGGAAGTAGAGGGAGACCGCCATTACGATGTATAGATGACATTGAGGAAATAGTTGTTGGAAAATGGTGCCAAAAGGCTCAAGATAGAGATCACTGGTAGAAATTAGAAAAGGCCTATGTCCAGAAGTGAATGTCAAGGGGCTAAATCGGTTGACACATACTAGGTCCAAAATATTTTAAATAAATAAATGAGCTCTTATTGATATTGGTTTGGTATTTACAAGTAACGTCATATTTTGTTGTTGACGTCAATAATGAATCGATATGGCAACTTTGTAAAACTGTACTGTTCCAACTGATAAATTTGAGAAAAATCTCTGTTTACATTATCTATGCATTTTCAATGGTAAATTATGTTGGAATAACAATAAGACTGTTGCTGATGAAGTGATCGCATTAAGTAAATTGTACCTATCGTTTATTCAACTTCTTAGAATTGGTAATGTATAATATACATAAACCCATTAAGTGAGAGTTCATGGAGGAGTTTGGAACATTTTGCACCATTTGCAGGTTTGTAAAGTTTACAGCTTCTTTGCAATTGTCATTTCTAGGTGTGAATATGTTATTCTTTTGAATGATTTCTTAGATAAATTTTGACATAGTAGTAAATGTTAAGGCTAGCCTAACTAAAACAAAGAATGATTGTAAATTATTTGAATGACTTAACTTATTAAAAACAAATTACTAATATTAAATGGTGTAATGGAACGTGACAATATTGTAAGGCAAACGATTGTTATACAAGATAGTCAGAACGTTGCTGATATTTAAAATTTGAGGTCAAGAACCAACGACATGCTCCATAAAACTCTTCGTTTGTTTCTAGCAAAAACTCTTTCCAGTTTTTCTAGGCCTTGCAGTTAGTCAGCAAAAATGCTAAGAGATGAATAGCTCGTTTTTCTTACTCACTCACACAAATTAATTACAAGTCCGCACCAAGGGGCAGTTAACAGAAAACTACAAGGGTGGAAATTACTTTCTCTAATTAGCTGCAGCCCTTTTTAGGTATCGTTCCATGCGCCTCCAGATAAAGTTTTTGTAGAGATTCTTTTTTTCTCTTCGTTATCTGCATTGAACGCAGAAGTGTTCCTTGTGAAAAAAAAAATTTGAATTCTTGGTTCCATAACAATACATGATAGGGCTTGATGATTATCTACCTGTATACTAGATGATTCAATTTGATATTCGCGCTCTTGTGTATCCTTATATAATTTCAAATTACCCGCCAAAATATTACCGATGCTTTCACAAATTAGCTAAAGAATGCCAAAGTCAAAACTGCGACAATGAACTATTCATTCTAATTACATCCTGTCTATTTGGGATCTATGCTACATTCATGTGTTAAAATAGAAAATACTTTAATTGAGTACCTATATATGATAAATTCAAAGTGGTAATTTATCCCAGAAGACAGATTTTTCTAAGCTGAATGTCATTTTACGTGGTATATTCAAATATATCGAAAAAAATCTAATTAACAATAGTGAAATTATTACATGCAAAAATTGGATGATAAAAACTAGAAACTAGAAAAATCTGAAAAGTATAAGAAAAAATTCTACGCTTGGCTCTGACTAGCTGAGGTACTTACCTACAGCTGACGCGAGAAATACCAGAGGCGGAATATAACGCGCATAAGAAATGCTGCATTGTGAATCAAGTGTTATCGTGTCCTAAATTTGTTCTAAAAAGTATTAAATAGTAGTCAATTGTGAAAACCAGCCTTTTTTCCATAGGTATATTTTGATTGAAACATATAATCAGGTTTGCTAAATACGTAATTATGCATCGAAAACATCCGTCCATTTATGTTTACCGTGAATTGGAATATAAATACAAACAATGTAAACATCCTTCTAAATATAATTATTATTTGTGACATTAAAGTCAGTCTCATTACGATACTTTTCTCGTGTCATTCTTAGGTAATAAGAACGCAAAATTAACTAGAAAATGTATTCAGTTGTTAGTGACAATATTGATTATTTTATATAAAAAGATTATTGACCGACGAACCAAACGGAGGAGGTATACAATTTGACTGTTTTTCTGCATGTTTTTTATGGAAGTTCGCGCCTAAAAAATACTAAACGTGCTTCGTCTTTTATGATTTTTTTTTATTGGAAAACTTTCTCCAAAGGGTTTTTTTATCCTAAAATCGATAATTTAAGGCGACAAAATCAAAGCAGGGATCATATCCGGCAAAGTATAAATTGTGCATTAAAAAAAGGTTTCCGAGTTACAGCAGTGGTAAAGTCTGAAATATGTGTCTCCTCTATATGGTTCGAACAATTTTTTTTTAAATTGAAAATACGACAAGGCCAAAATAAATAAGAGATTATGCAGTGTGTCCACATTTCGATGCTCACCATTGGCATCTCGGTTAGTGTAATAGATAGAGCAACGAATATCATTTCATATCCATGCTAAGGTTTTTCGTTTTTGAGATATTTTGAAAAAACTTATTTGTGCAAATTTCAGTTTTGCTTTATAACTTGTTAAAGCATAATGTTACAGTTTTTAAACTTTGTCGTTGTTAAGGCACCTTTTACGTTAATTCTTATGTTGTAAACATAACCGAAAAATCTTCAAGTTACTAGTGCCAACTTTTGTTTTTCTTATGGCAGTCTTATTGGGTTTTTGGTCTGTTAGATTGGTTATAAAAATAGTTTTTCAGAAATGCACAACATGCCATATTATAGTTTATTTTTAAAGGAGATAAGAACGAAAAATGCCAATTTAAACAATAGCAGCCATATTCATAAAGAAAGTTATTGGCTTGTAAGACCCTACTAGCCTATCTAACATGGTTTCTGGTAGAGTCTTAGCAGACACTAATTTGTTTATGAATACGGCTGTAATTTTTTAACAATTATGTACCTACACGAAACTAAAAAGATTTTATTCGTTTGTCTGTGGCTTTCCTTTGTTTGTGGTGTGTTCGAACACAGAATGAGTAGGATATAGAATTAATGAATACCTATCACTTTTGACAATTATAAGTAGTATTGTCCCGAAAGTTTCATAACTAGTTTTAGTAAGATTTGAAGTTGTGATAATGGCCAAAAAAAATTTAAATGAAGACAAGATTGAGATATTGGAAATGTACTTTAAAGCCAATAGAAACTCCGAAAATGCTTTCACAAGATACGCACAACGTTTTCCAGAAAGACCCCAACCGCACAGCATCAGAATTATCATAAATCTCTTGAATTTTGTAAGCTTCGAACAAAAGCGTGAGCATTTTCAAGCAAACAATGTCGTTCGTGAGAATAACATTTTACAAAATGTTTCGAACAATCCAAATTCTTCGGTTCGTCTAGTTGCCCAAGAAACAAGAACTGCGAAATCCACTGGTCAAATACTTTTGAAGAACAATAAATACCAACCTTACAAGCCAACTACTATTGTACAAGGCTTGTGCCTAAATGACTAAAATAGAAGATTGCAATTTAGAAGGTGGTGTCTCCAAAAATGTGAGTATTTAATTTGGAACCTCCAGAGAATCGGGAAATTTTGGAAGAACGAGATCGGGATGTTTTAAGAGCAGCATAGAGTGTGTATTGTTGTTGGAACAAGATGCCAAAAGTGTGTGGAAGAAAATGGTCGCTACATTGAACAGTTAATTTGAGTAAATTTTATTTTTAGTTCTTATCTGTTTAAAAATAAACTTTAGTAAGGCATGTTGTACATTTGTCAAAAGCTCTAATCTAATAAACCAAAAACTGTAACATTATTATTATTAAGCAAAACTGAAATCGGCAAAATGAGTTTTTTTAAAATATCTCAAAAACGAAAAACGTTAGAATGGATATGAAATAATATTCGTTGTGAACATTTAATTCTGAAAAACACTGCCCACTCAACCGTTGCCCTAGCTATTATAATAGTCGATATACCAATGGTGAGCATCGAAATGTGGGCACACATATAGCAAGTTTTCGAATTACAGCAGTAGAAATGTCTGAAATAAGTGTATTTCCGCGATGTTTTGAAATCTTTGAATAAGTATAAACAACGTATTATCTTCTTTGGAGAACGCTAAATAATTTTGATGAATAATTTTACACTCAAACGAGTGAAATTAATATTTCACCACCGCCTATTAGTATGTCAACTGAGATGATAACATATTACAGAAAACAACAGCTCCTCCCTCTGAAAACAACACTCAAAGTGGGGAAGGTGTTAAAAATTTTCGAAATTTGAGAATTTTATGTGATAGGATTATTTCCTGCAAGATTTAAATTGGACATATCTCAACAAAATAGGGTACGTATTCCCAGTCACAGCTCTAAGAAACTCCAAGATTCTTACCGAAATATTCTGCAGTTACTGTATACATTTAGATAAGTGTACTTTCAACAATTTTCGTGACTAACGAAATACAAAAAAATGTGAATTCTATTGATGCTGATACTTTTCAAGTTGGTGCAAAAAGTCTTACCAACACCAATAGAATTAACCCTGTTTGTACTTTTAACTGCACCAACTTATAAAATTACTCCTTTTTTGCAAAAAATATTTATCATAACATGTAAATCAACGAATTATCAAGATAAAATCAAAATACCAATCTTAATTCCATTATCTCCCTTCAAACAAGAACAAAAGCTCTCAAACCGTACTTGATGCTTTCATTTGAAAGTCCGTAGACCTCAATTTGAATACATATTCAACAGAGTCTCATCGGTATTACAGCGGCGCCTTCCTGGATGATTAAAATCGAGCAATTTCTGCCATGTCCGACCAAATTAGCAAACGAGACTGACATGACGTACTACCACCAATTCATTGAATGGATGATATCTTGAATTATTCAATGTTCCGATAGATAGAAGGGCACTGACAAACTGAAAGCTTTTATATTCTGGAAGTAGCTAAGATATGGCAAATATTTTGATTGTAGATAGATATTGACAAGGGTTTTTGTAGAGAAGAAGGTATCCATATCAATAATTGGAAAGGTTCATGTTTTCAGATGAAATATATTACAAGTGAAGATTCAAAAAATTAAACCGCTGTATCGATTATACCATTAAATAAATGTTCTGATAATGTTTTAATAGATTCAAGTTTGAAATTTACCACAAATAAATAAATTTTGCTATGTTTCTACAAGAGTATATCCGTTTGTTTATTCTCAGTATTAGCGTATGATCCAGTTGATATTTAGTCAATATTGATATACAGCTCTATCTGTGGACCTATATCCTTGTAGTCACAATAACTTATTTTCTTGGTATGTCTATCTGTACCAGCGTTAATCGTGAAATGATGAAACAATTTTTATTGTTGTGCTGTAGTACGTTATCTGGGAAAAGCAGGAAAGGAAGATTATATTTCTATTTTCAATCTATTGATCCATATTCAAGCTAAACGGTTCAGCCAGGAACATAATAATTATAGATGGCCATTGTTGTTTAGTTTGTATTTCTTACAGTAGTTTTTCTTGGGTAGATCTCCTACCTTGAGGTTCAATGGACACTCAAAAATAATTAAAAAAGATTTAGCAGAATATAATTAAATAAATTCATTTTATTATGCAAATTTTCATACCGAGATACCTACTTACTTGCGCAAGAGCTAAATGATTCAGATAAGAAACTATTTCAGGATGAGCTTTGTTTCACAAGGATAATTCCCAAAGAAAAATCATATCTCCTAGTCAGCTCTCTACAACAAGGAAATAAAACAGTTCCGGGTCATAAATAATACGACATCATAAATTACGGAGGCACAAAGAACTTCAGCCACCACTGTACAGTTCATCAATGTCAGGAATACTTTGGATGAGTTAATTAACGTGTACAGATAATGAACTATTCTGGTCGTTTATGAATATATCCAGTGACATTTTCGTGTAACCAGTGAGTGAATGATGTTTTAATTTTTGCCGGAGCGGTGAGCATTTTTGGTTGAGCGCAATATCCTGAGGTAGATATCTAGTTGAAGTTCAACAGAAATATGTGCATTATTTATAACACCGAGAAGTATTTGAGTACATCACTACAAGCTCCAGTGGGTTGATTTGAATTTGAGAAAAGTTATATCTTTTACCCCCAATGTTGGCATCTTCCTGTTACATATAAGAATATTCTAAGCGAATAGAGTTTTCCGATGTGTCATTATAGTATAATAAATATTTTTTTAAGAACCGGAACCGACATTGTGAGATGGTGCACTGAACGATACAAATTATTAGGATCAAGACTTTGGGCACCAAGTTTAAAAGTACCAAGACCAACAGAAATTATATTTTTTTGTTCGTCCGGAAATTTTCGATTGCTAGCCTCATTTATTTCTACGATAAAGCTTACCCTCGGCTTATCGGTTGCTACATTGCTTGCTAACCAAACAAGTCCATAAGTATTTAACTTATCTACCGTTTCAAAAACGAAGTGAATTTTGAAGTATACTTAAACAATATCATGTTTTCTGTCATCATGACATTTTCATGCAGTTGTCAGATATAAGTTAGGTGTTACAAATTAAATTCAATTCAATTAATATATTATTTAAGTAGTTTATTTCATACGAATTCTCTCATACATATATTGCTCGTACAAAAAATAACATAAGCATCATGAACAGTGAGGATTTACTGATTTCAGAGAATAATGTCTGTAACCCGTGAACCATCCTTTCAGTTCTTGAAGCCTAATTAATGTACCTACCTAATATTGTAATTCATTCCCATTCACTGGAGTTTGTCCTAATTTGTTTGAAAGAATATTAGTTTCTTATTTTTGTGTGGTTTATCTGTTATTAAAATCGTTGAAATTTTACTTATCTATATTCCCTGATACTAAATACATTGAAAATATTAGAGAATACAGATCTCATTCTCTTGGGAATCGGTAGAAAATATATATATCGAATGTAGTACTATTGTCTCCTATATGACAGAGAGACAAAATAGTGTCAAATGAAGTTAGTGCTATTTAATTTAAGTACAGTTTTTTGTGATATGGCTCTAGTTAACTAAAGAAACTATACTATTGTCTCCTATATGACAGAGAGACAAAATAGTGTCAAATGAAGTTAGTGCTATTTAATTTAAGTACAGTTTTTTGTGATATGGCTCTAGTGAACTAAAGGAACTATAAGAGTATTAAAATATTATATAATATTCTACTGTTTCAATTTGAATTCAAGTATTAATAGGCCAGCTTATTGTGCACAATAATAACAGCGAGAATGGTAGATATATGGTTCACCAGATCTCGGAAAAAAATTCGCTCAAGTTTGTTTTTTTTCACTATAGCATACTAATCGGTATCTAAATTAGATATAATCAATACAACCGGGGGGTTATCATGTAACTAGCAACTGCAATGCGACCGACTTATTTTTCCAATATTTAATAGAGAAGGTCTAATGGACTACATGTAGACAGTGGCAACACTGAGACAACAACGCGATTGCAACTGGTTGCTAAATGAAATGAATCCATGGGTTTCACCATATAAAGAGGGCCTAGCCTTCTTATAATAGATAGAAATATACATACTACATTGCTTACACACCGGAGCATTATAGTCCGTCAAAATGAAATATAGAGAACAAAATGAAATATAAAACAACACTACATTTGACAATCACATTACAATGGGGAAAAAGTTGAATAAAAAAGAACATTTCTTGTATATTATACCTATTGCCCTCTGAGGAACTCCTCAACTGAATTATAAGATTTCTCAATAAAAAAATCTTTGACTTTTCTTTTGAACGTATTTAGATTTAATGTTTTAGAGTGCTCATTCAAATTATTGTACAGTCTAACATCCTTTTGATTTAATTTAGACTTTATTAGGCGAAAACATGGCACTGTTAAGAGAGAAGCATTTCTAGCGTTATAAACGTGCAGATCAGCCTGCTTCTGAAATCTATCTCTATTTTTATGAATATCTAGAACCGAATAATAGATAGGTATATAGACGCGGTAGAGTAAGGATTCCATACCTTTTGAAGATCGGACGGCAGGGATCTCTAATCGCCCTCGTCTAAATCAGGGATACATTTCGCGCTGATGGGGAATTTTCCCATAGTGTTACATAGTCAAATGCGAATGAAGCAAAGCAAAATAAATGATTCATACACGTTGGTTTCGCATCAGGAATGTAAGAAGGATTCTTATCCTCTATTTATGATGGTGGCGTCGTCTGCATATATCTTTGCCATTGACGGTGCTATATTTTTAGATAAATCTTGAATGTAGATGACAAACAAAACAGGGCCCAGCACTGAGCTCTGTGGAACCCTATGCTGCATAACCCTTAGAGTGGAAATATGGTTGTCAACATCAACACATTGTTATCTGTTACATAGGTTAGATTTAAAAAAGTCCCATGTGTGCATATAATTGACTATTATCTTTGAAGAACGTTCCGAATATATCCGATCGTACCCTATAAAATGTCAACAGTATGCAATATGCTATTTAAGATGTGCTGCCATTGTAAGCTAGACCTTATAGAAATTAAAATAATTACTACTGTTTTAATGATTATTTAACATTTAGGTGATTTAGCTTTAATTTTGCGTATCATAAGCTAGATTATAAGTGTGAGTTTTCGTATGATAAAGGAGTGCATTTTATAATATTATTACTTATAAAAAGCGAGATGAGTTCCCTTCTTATAAAATCAAATACCGTGTTCGTTGCAATAGAAATCAGTTGAAAATACATAGTTTCATATAAAGAACACTGGATACTTACAAACAACGTTTTCAATACTATTCAAAACTATGTAAACTATTTGAGTCACAATCGACCAAAGTTTACACTGGTGCTGTCCACAATAAAATTGAATTTAAACCTTTTCCAATTATACAAACAACCATTTAATTCAGTAGACCAAATCAACAAATACGTGTAACGATTCATTCGAATCAATTAAAAGTGAACAGGATTTCGTGTAATAGTTTATTCATAGACATGGACAATGGTTTGAATAATTATGCAGATCGTATTTACTCTCCACATCATATTTCTACTACCAATGAGTAAGAAATGTTGAGAAAAAGTTGTCTCGACGTTTGTTGATTTTACAAAAATAGGATCGATTTCGATTTACAATGCAAACAGAAATCATGTTTATCCAGAGATGATTGCTTTTATCATTTACTGTAGAATCGTTGACATATTCAGAGAGGGCTGAACTGTCAATAAAAGTCGTTTTGTATAGTAGGCATACATGCCTATAATACAATGAGACACATCCAAAAAGTTTTGCGCCACCCAGATATAATAATTATTAAAATAATAATAAAGTTTATTTGGCAATTCGCTATTTTACAGTATTATACAACTGCCGAAATAAAATTGATATTCGAATATTTCAAATATATTTTCTGTAAAAAATTCTTCGTCCAATCCAATATTTCATAAGAAAAAAAAAACAAAATTTTATTAAATAAAAATAAAATGTTTCACTATTTCTACTATTTGATTTTTAACTAACAGTGAAAATAAGGGTTCTCTTGTCATACCCCCTGGCAAGAAAATAGACCATAAGTATATCTTAATTCCTCTAATCTTAAAGTGACATTACCATATTACTATAGCAAAGGTTACATGAATTTATTTCTTAGGTATCAAACTAATTATTTCAAATGATGGATGATGGATATGAAATGTTGTTGTTTCTCGGATAGGAAAGCTCGAACAAACGATTTTTCATTAGCATATTTCACAAAGAGTTGACACATAAACGACTGCGTAGTAATGCCATAGAACAACAATTTGATTAAAACATAGTTTCAAAGAAAAATCGATTTTCAACTCCTATATATATATATATATATATATATATATATATATATATATATAATAATGGAGATGTTCTACACCTTTGTGCTTTTATTTAGTTGGACACACACCACTAGAAGCGGATCACGTGATTTCAAGCTTGTTAGCTTTCATCAGCGCCACATAAGTGGAAGCTGTATCCAACTAAACAAAAGCAACTGGAAGATAGTCGGAATTTACCAGACCAGATCTACCAGCGGGACACACTTCGCGCCACCTAGGTATCGAGAGCCTAATTACGTTTAGCGTAAGGATATATGTAATTGAAGATTTCTATTTCATAAATGAAAGAATATATAATATATAATAATGGAGATGCTGGTAGATCTGGTCTGGTAAATTCCGACTATCTTCCAGTTGCTTTTGTTTAGTTGGATACAGCTTTCACTTATGTGGCGCTGATGAAAGCTAACAAGCTTGAAATCACGTGATCCGCTTCTAGTGGTGGTTGTGTCCAACTAAATAAAAGCACAAAGGTGTAGAGCATCTCCATTATTATATATTATATATTCTTTCATTTATGAAATAGAAATTTTCAAATATATATATATATATATATATATATATATATATATATATATATATATATATTTCCTATATAGGTATCTAAAGGAACGATTAAATTATTTTATCAATGATTGCTAAATGTCTCCTTTAATTAGGCGTCTAGAGCAATTGAAACTAATTCTTTGAAATGATGGATGAGCAATCTGAAATTTTGTTTTTTCTTAGCAAAGAAAGCGCGAAGAAAAGTTTTTTTTATCAGAATCTTGCTCAGAAGTACAACCCACAAACGATTACATCGAATGTTTTTAAATAATTATGATTTCTGTTTTGTGATGTTGCGCCATTTGTTCGTACTTATAAGCTTCTATATTTGAGAAAATTTGCTATAAAGGCCAACTTGTTTCCGTCATATCTCCAATCTCGTAATTTTGAGATTATATCAAATCTCCAAACGGTATCAAACGCTTTCATAATGTCGAAGTATACTGCCATACAATGTTGTTTGTTACAGAATGCTTCATTTATATATGATTCGAGGTCCACAATAATATTATCGGTGGGTGGTGGATCTGTTTGGTCGGAAGCCAGCTTGTTCAAATATCAATAATTTCCTATTCTCTAAACTCAAGAGTAGTCTCTTGTTTATATTTTTTTAATAATTTGCACATTGTAAAAATTGTCTGGAAAAACTTGCTCGCTCCAGATGGTATTGTATATTGTTAGCAGATGTTTTTTTTCAATAAGAGGAAGGTTTTTTAAGAATAATAAAGGTATCTCATCTGGGCCAGGCGATGTGTCATTCATATCATGCAAGAATTCATTCATTTCTGTTTCCTTGATTGGTGAGTTTGTTGGTTCTGAGTTATTGGAGAACGTACTTAGAGTTGTTTCTTTGCGCCTTTTATACTCAATAAATTCTGGTGTATAGTTTTCATTACTAGAGTTCTTTGCATAGGCGCCTGATAAAATATCGGCGATTTCTTCATTATTTGTAGTTATAGATGTTTTTTTGATGTTGACGCTTTTGTTCCAGATATTCTTTTTATTTTTTTCCAGACTGTGGTTACTGGAGTTGAATTATTTATCGTACTTTTGCCAGGATACTTTCTGGTTTTTGTTTATTAAATACCTTGCTATAGCGCGTTTACTCTTGAGATCAATAAGGTTTTAAGGTGTTTTATGTTTTTTTTTATATTTATTAAGCGCTTGTTATGTTGCTTTGATAGCTTCTTCACATTCTCTACTCCACCAAGGTACAGGGTTTCTATTTTTAATAGGTTTAGTTTTGCCAATATGAGTGTATGCTGCTTCGTTGATGAGTTCATTGAATATTTTTATTGTTTGATTATGTCATCTGATAATTCTGACATATGGCTTTTGTTTTCTATGTATATGGAGAAGCTGCTCCAGTCTGCTTTTTTGAAGTTTTATATATATATATATAAAGAATAACTACACAATTTTCAATTGTTTGTGATGTGACATTTTTTATTGGAGCTAATAATTAAGTCATTAGAGTCTATCAAAAAAAAGTTATAAATCATAACCCAATGCGTAAGCATGTCTTACAGAACCGGGAAAACTCCAATAAACCACATGTATATCCGCAAACCTTGAGTTATGTCTCCTTCTTCTTATATTTAGGTCACTTACTGAGTTTTCTTAAAATAACTGCTTTATTGGAAGATATCTCAATTTCTCAGAAAACATAATTAATGAACCTACTAGAATTACATGATAATAAAAATGCTTGTTAAATTAGTTTATGCTTGACTAGCTGGTTGATGTTAGGTAGTGCTTTATTTCATAGTTTGACGAGCTGCTACTTCTGCTACAAACTCCTCCGTTTGGCATTAATATTAATTTTCCTTTCAACAATTATGCGGCATCTGTAAACAATGGTTGAATAATTCCATTCACGCTTGGGATCAATTTTGTATTCATTTATTCTCGGCAATGTTCCTTGCTGGGACGGTGTTAAATTTGTTCCCTCTAGAACCACTAGTACTCTATATATACAGAGAGTTATCTATTGATGCGGGGAGATTTGTGCTATAACATGGGATTGTGCTCATTTCGAGAGCTTGGATTTGATGGAGGTTGTAATAGTCTTCACGTTCTCTTTCACAGACTTCTTGATTAAGCGTAGTTTATGTTCGGTACGTAGTTATCTCTTCTTAGGAAAACATTTCATAGGAATCGATCAATTAAGCGTATTTTTTTCTTGTTCTATATTTTCCTGATGTTCAAATATATAAGAGTATTGAAAATACTTTCAGGACACAAATTCCAAGTCATTATGATTTGTCCCGATAAATTCTCACTCAATCTCGAAATAACGATCTCTTCAGGAATTGAGATCCCCATCCAATATGCAGTGTAAAAGCGAGCAAAGTGGATTTTCATTAAATTTGATGCTACTGTGTAGCAGAATATATCCGGGAAATTGCGCAGGAAGAGAACTGCACGTCCTTTATTCGTAATAAACTATAGGTGTAAAATCCCAAATTCCACTGAATTTGCAGAAAGAATAATATTCTGTCAAAGGTTCTTTCACTCCGTCTTTTTACGATGTCCATTAAGAGATCATACATTACGTAAGTAAGGAAACTAAAGAAAGAAATAACTGAACGCAGGAATGAAATGCACTCTTGGGTTGAGTTGCAAGAGACCCTACGGTTCTAGGTCAGCGTCACAATGGAAATGCTCGGTAAATCAAAGTGCTAGTGCCCTTTTCTATTCCAAATGGAGATTGTCTGTTCCTTTGCTCTTAGATTTCAATAATAACGGATTCAGTCCGCAGAAAAAGGACTATTTCTCTGTTGAGGAACTAGGTTTCGTTTAGTATGTCACCAAAGAATTTATTCTTCTCTTTCAAACTATATTTATTCAGAAAGTTTGTTGCCTATGAAATCAAAAATTTTCTTCTATGTAATGAAAAACTTGAGTCTTATTTTGAAATCTTCTAAGAAAACACTGAGTCCTGTTGTTTCTCTTTGTAAAAAACATTAATCAATTCTTATAAAACCCGAGAGATATACTAGGTACTACCAAGACATTTCTCAATCTGATTATAATCTTGTATTATATATTTCAAAGAAGGAGAATTACTATTATACTCGGATAAAAAATACATGGAAGAAAACATTCATTTTTAGAGTTGAAAGTGAATACTATTTACAGGATTTGCATATCCAGTCGAATCATTTTGAAAAATATACTTACTCAGCATTATCAGAAATAAGAATAAACAGCATGTTTAATAACAACAATTTTGGGCGAGTTTGAAGTGGAGATGAAGGTGCCTGAAAAAAATATCTTTCTGTGGCATTATAAGATATTTGTCAAGAAATCTCAACAAAAAACATGAGGTAAAGCAGCAGTATATTACACTGGTAAAATATAGTCAAAGAAATTATTACGTGGGAAAACAAAAGGCTCACAAATCACAAAACCCATATTTAGTATAATTCTGCAAGAAATATGACAGGAGTGAAAATCAATTAGAAAAAATCGCATTTGATTATGTAAGAAAGTTTAAGGACCGGTTTTCTAATATACGATTGACCGAAGGTTGAAACTCAACCGAGGGTCAACCGTGACTTTCTGTATTATAAACCTTCAACCCTAGGTTGAAATGACAGCAACTGACAGTTTTCTCAAACATTTCAACCGTAGATTGTGGTGCGACCAGCGGTTGACCAACCGACGGTTGAGATGTCCTTTATACAACTGGCCCTAGGCACCTCAAAGACACTGAAACTAGAAACTAATTCACAGGGATAGAGTATTAGGCAAATGAGAAAATATTTATCAGTAAGGACAAATCATACAAAAATTGCATAAAATGTGAATCAAAAGTCTCACCAGAACGAGGGAGTAAGCCACATAAATTGCCGTTATCAGAACCGGAACCACAGCTTCAATTTGTCATTGAGAAAGTCATTGAGCATGGCAGAGTATTTGTCTGGCCAATGGCGTTTTCGAAAAAAATAGGCCTGATGACGCCTCCAGCGTGAACATTCTCTATGCAGTAAGTTTGACTTTGACAGCATCTCGTGTTGTCCCGGACTCCTCTAGGCAAGCACCTAAATGACGTAGTGTTTGCCCAGTTGTTGTCGGACGACCAAAATCAAAATTCACACTGCCAACGAATTCTACAAAAAATCTAAATAATAATTATCTCAAGTATTGTATCGATTCATGTCTTATTGACGTATATTCTGTATCCATTTAATTCACAAAATTCAAAGCAGAACTGATATGTGCCGCCATTTGCAGAAATTATAACATCTTCCGATAGGTTGATGACTTTTGCGCTACCTCATCATGCTTCTCCACTGATGTGAAGTATTATTTATGTTATAGTATTTTTTTAGATGAACCTAATATAAACAAGATTCAACTATTATTACCGTTCTAAATTTGGTACTATTTTCTAAATTATTTTTATGTCAAACGACACTATGCTATCTATCACTGATGACACATCTGTAAACTCTCATCGCCTCTCAGACTAATTCACATTTTCCAGACAGATCCAAACGGTGAGGACATTCAGATTAGAAAAGTAGGTAGCAGTTCTTTACCCAGTAATTGACAAGGAGACGGTGGATGGCTTCTACTCTGTAGTGCAGATTCTATCTCTATTTAATGCTCGGAATAAACCACAGCACACTGGCATGATTTCTCTTTCAAGATACCTAGCTCGATGTGGTAGACACAATCGTAAATCACTTCTGATTGACTGGGATAATTGTGATACTGCTCGATTATATAACATATTCTTGAATAAATCACTGTTAATTTGGATATGCTTTCTGAAATTCATTCGCGTTCGTATAGGTACACTAAATATTAACAGAATGAATGAGAAGGCAACAGAGGAAAAGAAGATTGAATTGAAAGAAAACCTAAGGAAAGTTGAAATTAAGAATGGGAATTGATATGTTGGTATCAGAAATATAACGCAGATTAAAAAATAAGGACTAAGTTCAGTCAGGAAATGCTCAAACGAACGCTTTAATTTGCCTCCTACCCCATCTAGTAAACAATGAAGTTGATTCACGATGGAATTCACATAACCCCATAAGATTCCAATTAATTTTCCTTGTTCTCTTAACTGTATGATAAAACTTAGCTAACTAGCAAACATAGTATATAACTTAAAATCATCGCTTTTATAACGTAATCAAATATGACACAGTTTCGTTAACGTACAAACACATATCTACAGATCTTGTTCGCCCCGTAGACGCTTTCGTCGCAGTTTGCTGTTTCCTTTGAGAAAGGCTTTAGCAATCTGATATAGACCTGTTCCCTATATATTATAGTAAAGACATGGCCATGTGTATCCGTGACGATATGCTGCGGATTGCCGATGCAGTGTGTTTGCACACTTTCCGGATTCGTGGTGTAAATAGGAATAATGAGGTGTGCGCATCTGAAGCTCTTCTCTCTATGTGAGTAGGTATATATGAATATCTGTTTAACTATGTTACTACTCTGTAAGAACCTAGTTAGCTTTGTAGATGTAGATATGTTATGTTCGGCATCTGGAATAGAATATATTACTTGTTATTGAATGTTTGAATCCAGGATAGAATAGGTATATGTATTATTAGTTATTATTGCATGTTTTGAACAAATAAATTATCGAAGATAGTATTATAATGCATATTTCAATATTGGAAATGTAAATATGGGAAAATCAAATTACAGTAAACTCCCGATATAGTGAACTAATTAATGCACGTGCAGTTCACTAGGTATATTGATTTGTTCACTGTTACGAAATTTGAATAAAATAACATTATTTCTTAAAATAAACAGCCCTTTATTGAACTTATTCACAAATAAATAATTTTCTTTAACGCGCTAACATTAGATTATTTTTTCCAATGTTGTTATTTTTGTGTCTTTATGTTTTTTGGTCAACCCCATTTGAACCATGACATGTCTTAACTTGTGTAGAACGAGCAGTCTGGAATAGCCTACTCTATGTGGATTTTTTTCCGTCCACTGGATCACTTCTTTTATTGGAAGGAATATGTTTTTCTGTATGCTTTAAAAACTATTTGTTTAGAGCCTTTTCCATTCTTGGGCATTCCGATGACCTCAATGTTAAACTTTTTCCTGGTCCTCCGAAAGTGTTGCTGATTTTCTTCAAAATATTTTTTTTTCTATTACGAATTGCACATATAGTGGCCTTAGCCCCACCGTATTTTTTTGTTAAAACCGTCACTCCAATACCTTTTTTAACTATTCGACTATTTCAGCCTTTTCACTTAGTCTTAAATGAATTCTAGCCATATTATGCCTAATTAACAGCAGCAATATAAACTCTTGCTACAATGTAGAACTAATGCCAAATGAAAAGAATATTTTCTTAATTTGCCCAAAACAATAGGTTCACTATTTCGAGCGGCTAGTTCTTCATTGTACAGAATGCATAAGGTGTTCACTATTTCAAGTAGTTCACTATAAGCCGTGTTCACTATATCGAGAGTCTACTGTATTGATTGTGTCTGCGATCGATGCAACATAAAACCCCTATTAATGACTGTCTCCATAAAGCGACTACCAACGCTTATGAGTGCGTACCTATGTAAAAATTAAATTTTATTTGCGTGTAATAACAGATTTCACTGAATTGATATGCTATGATTCTGTATTGGACTTATTTATGTATACTTTATATTTAAAGCCCTTTGAAATATTTTTTTAATTTTATCCAATGTGCACTATGGAATAAGGCGCCAAATACGGATGATCCTATACAAGAACAATAATTGTTTTTGGGAATAAGAAAGCTCAAGCTACAATATTTTAAGAATATCAATTTTATATACCTATATACTTAACTACCTACATACTTACAAAAAAGAAGAAAAATAATTGAGTGAGTCTAGGTACCACGAAATTAATATATATATATATATATATATATATATATATATATATATATATATATATATATATATATATAATCATATTATAAATAATGTAGTACCTACCACAGACATATAAATATATGTCTGTGGTACCTACCTAGTGTCACTCAAGGAAAGATTTTCAGGCTGTAGACTAAATTCGCCACACTGTAGGCAGAGCAATCAGTTGAGATCCTTCTTTTGCTTTGTGAGCTTCGAGCGTGAACCTACTAGGATACTTATTAGATGACATTCAAATAATAATTTCCATAGTCAACGGCATAGCTAGCTGATTGATTACTATCCTTTGTAATCAGTAATATCCAAATATATTTGAATCAGTCAAATTTAGATACCTTTAGGAAATGCTGATGCTGATACCAAATGAAAGATAAATAGAAATTATACAGATTATCATATACAAGGAGTTCTATTTAAAATAAGCGAGTTATTGGATTCAGAGTTAGTCGACATTGGTTGACCGATTTGGAACATCTTTTACAATTTCCATGAGTTCTCTCATATTTCGAATATCAAGATTTGGATTTGCTCGTTAATTTCAAAGTATAAATCAAAAATAAACCTAAGAGTAAATTGTTCTATTTGAAATAATGTCGAGTTCTTTTAGAATGTCCTTTCATAACGCCAATATTTTTGATCGATTGGAAATTGCTCCCTTAAGTATATTTTTGAAATAATAAATTAAGTGATTCTCTAGAAACGCTTAAGTCAAACTCTATGTGGTATGTATTTTATCATTTCATGGGAAGGAGGCCTACATTGTTCTAATTTTATTGCACGGCTGAGTTTGGCTGTTTATTTTCCTAGTTTGGTGTGATTGTTATCAATAATGCATTTTATATTGTTTAATTATGTATTATATTTACTAATGTTAAATTCATGGATATTGTATTGTAGCAATGAGCTTCCTTTGAGTTTTGAATTAAATATTTTCTCTAACTAATTCTGAAGATTTAAGATTTTCTTTTGTTTCATTGCTAGTTTGTTTTTGTTTCGTTCAAAAATAAATTATCAGAATTAAATCACATCAACATTATAACATATAACATGTAATTCACGTTTGGTAGGTGATTGACATACGTTAAAAATGAGATAGATTTTGGAAACATAGGTGATAGGTAAATTAGAATCCAACCATTATATCGCCATTTTGAAGAAGCCAGTGACATATATTTAATGCTCAGTTGAGTTTATTTTATCTGATATTGACGTATGAGGCCTCACATCAGCAATCAAACGTTCGTGACTAATGTTATCATTATTCTAATACATTTGGGTCATTTTTTCAAAATATGATTCAATTAACTTTATAGAAACTCCTCAAATTCTTACAGGAGCAACAGGTAACTTCATTCATGAAAACCAAATTCAATTATTCCTAATTGTTTTCAAGGTTCCATACAAAAGACAGTGAAACAAGTTTCATGCAATTTTAGTAGAAAGTTTCAAATACTTCCTCCTAGTTTCCAGACAAAACATATTCCCTGCACAATGTATCCATGGAATATTAACTCAGTTGAAACAATCTACTTACGTACTACGAGCATGGTCTGCTCGTCCGTCTCAATGGAGAAGGGTGTGTCAGTGGTCACTTCGCAACTAAATTTGCCCGACAGATTGAATTCGATGTTCTGCAAGACGACTTGTGTCGAGTTCGATTTGCTCATCTGCAATGAAACAATACAATTCAATTCCACACACACACAAATGAATAATCGAATACATTTATTGAGGTGTAAGTTAACTATTCCTGTGCACTCATATGACGCAAAGGAGCTTATAACAATAATCAGTGGCGGCTCCTCAGATGAGGCAGGGGAGGCCGTGCCTCCTCTACAATATAAGGCAAATTCATATTTTTGATGTAGTAGCAAATCAAATCTAAAACGTTTTATATAAGTTATATTTTATACGATATATTAAATAAAAAAATCAAGATCGTCATATTTCAAACGAAAATAGCATGTCTGCATATTAACTGAAACCCTATCATGGACACCACTAAATGAGCGCCACCGCATTTCAGTATACGCAGCGTAAAAATTATACCTACACGCCCAACGTGCGTCCAACCGACATTTCGAGCAGAGGAGGCTGAAAATTATTAGCCTCCGTTCAAAATGTACAGATCTTATTGCAGCGTGACCTTGGATTTGGTGGTTGTCGATTTTTGACCGACGAACCCCGAACGGAGGAGGTATACAATTCGAGTGTCTGCTTTATTTTTTTTTTTTTTTTTTTTTTTTTTCTTTTTTTTTTTTTTTTTGGTTCGTGCGCGCCTTTTATATAGTAGACGATCTCCGATTTTGATGATTTTGGATTCATTTGAAAGAAGGGGATTGAGAAATGGTCCCATATTCATAAAAACGCAAATCCGAAATCTCCTTCCCTCCGAAAACCGCCCCGAAGGGGTGGTGGGGGCGAATTTTCTCGAAAATCGAAAATCTGAGTTGGTATAATTAAAGATAGGACAATATCCGGAAACGTTTAAATTGAACATTTTTTCAAAAGTGTTACGGTTTTCGAGATAGACGCATGTTAAATATGTATTTTTGCTATGTGGAGAGGACAATTTCTTTCGAAAATTGAAAATTTTTCGATACTACATGAAAGATATAATTATTTGTAGCAACATTTATAATGAACATTTTTTCCTTAGAATTACGGTTTTCGAGTTAAATCGGTGTTAAATGGTAACAACTAAAATATTCAAGCGTATTTCCGCCGCGATGTTCTGAGATCTCAATAATAACCACTACAAGCAAGGAATATACGTGGGTAATAGGATAAGTATTATCTTCATTGATATGGTATAGTGAACGTTCAACGATTTTCGGGACTAATGTTACACTCAAAAGTGTGAAATGAATATTTTTTACAAAAAATTGGACCGACGTTATAGTTGATGCACTGAAAAGTATAAAATAATATTACTTCTATTGGTGATGGTACTTGTGAAGTTGGTGCCAAAAGCTATCAATCTAACTGCAACTGCACAACTTCAAAAGTACCATCACCAATAGAAGTAATATTATTTTATACTTTTCAGTGCATCAACTATAACGTCGGTCCAATTTTTTGTAAAAAATATTTATAGCGTATGAATTTTTACGGACTCAGGGGAGTCTGGCTTCCACTCGACACGCCCACTTTGCATCGTCCGTCGATCATTGTCGGAGTTATTCGCATATCACACGGTTAACAGTAAACTAGTCATAGTATTTCGAATTTCTGGTACCGCGTATTTTATTTAGGATTTCGGCCTTGCTTGAATGGTAAATGTGAGAACTAAGTGAACTAACTGAATTTATTGTCGCTAGATAGTATCTATTTATATCTATACTATACTATACTATACTATAAATAAAATCGTAGTGTCTGTAATATCAAAATAACAGGTTTTAGGTACCTATAAATGTCACTAATAACAAAACCAAATTTTTTATAATTTTTGTCTATCTGTCTGTTTGTTTCGGCTAATCTCCGTAACGGTTGAATCAATTCCGACGGGATTTTCACTGGCAGGTAGCTAATATTATAAGGAGTAACTTTGTAATAAATGTTTTTATTTTAGAAAAAAATATGTATGATGTTTGTTAATTGAACATGTATATCATTTGATTATTTTATTAGAATATTTAACAGGCGATCGAAAATGAGTATTCTAGATGAGAATTTCATACATTATTGGCTTCTATTGATGATCTTTAGTAGATTAATTTTTATTGAATACCTCCAGACCACCACAAAAAATGTAAGGCGCCATAGCAATACCTCCAGGGGTGGTGTGGAAAATGCAAGTTGTATTCTTCTAGTAATTTTGTAGAGTTGGCCTCCTCTGCAATAAATGTCACGAGCCGCCACTGACAATAATAATATATAATGCTGATAGAGATATGATCGTTGACTTTCATGAACAATATTCATGTGGACAAATTGATGTGCTTTGGTGAAATGTATTTTGAAATTTATTATGCGGAATATTTGACTCAATATGGAATTAGCTGATATTGGCTGAAATGCAACTATGTCGATGTTCATATAATTAAACGCAATTTCAAACATTACTCATTATAATACACTTGCATGAATAAAAAATGATCAAATTTGATTAAAGTATATACCTATCCAAAAAAAATATGTATAATGGAAAATGACGATGCTGTATTATAAAATATTCAATTAACTGACTTGACTCTTGACTTGCCAAAAATATGTAATTATTTAAATGGAACACAATAATATGAATGATATTCCATAATTCATACAAGGTAGTAGCAACCAAGTTTATGTAATTTATCATAATGAATATGATCAAGTTTTAGACTTTTTTGGAATGATGAGGCCTTCTTCTGTTACCAAATTGATGTTAACCTTTATTTATTAATTCTATCTTGTATCCATCGATTAAGCTTATCTAGGAATCAATTCAGGACTGTATGTCAGTAACTCTATAACCCGCAAGCTGATATCCTTAATGTAATCATACTCCATGGTCCATATTACGTCATTTGTTGTAGGTTGACGTTCTAGTAATGAAAGAATAGCATTCGGGAAGCTAACTCCAGTAAGGAGTGGTAATAAAAATTGCAGAGCTGGCAAAATCATCGGATTTCTAAGAGCAATTAGAGGGATAACTCGACCAATTCGGGCTTTCTGAGCTCCAAGGTATTTATTGAGAAAGTGATCATAATTTTTAAGCCCGATTGTGAAATATACCGACGTGGTAGGAAATTCTTTCAGGCTGATCAGCTGGTCTTTTATGCTGGAAACACTGAATAGAAACACTGATCGATATACTCGTATAAAGGAAAAGGTGCTAACGTTCTCTTGTTTTCATAGTTATTATAAGTTGACGGAATGTGATATAAATCTGTGTTTTCTGGGAGAAGTCAGTTGAAATTGTACGTTTGGAGCTATACGCAAGAATCATGTAGATGAAGTTGCCTTAGATCTGAGTTTTCCACAAAGCCATTCCTTCTCAAAAATATTGAGGAACCTGAAGATCTACCAGCTTATACCTAAGTCAATCAAATAGAATGCTTCTTCCATTCATGAAAACTCTTTGTTTGAATCTTGATCCTAGGGTCTCACTCCCAAAACTCGATTAGACTCAAATTATGTTTTTTCTATTCAAATTTATTTTAGAATAGATCCAGATCTAGGTTCTAATTTCCATAATAAGTCCTATCGCAAATAAACAAATATTGAATTAGACTGACTCAACTTGTCAACAAAAAGTATTTGCTTATATTTTCATTTTCCGAATTTCTTCTGAGAAGATCTGTCAATGAAACATTATTTTAAATTGAATTCGATGGATCCAGAATTTGAAATTATCTCATTAGAGTAATATTGAGACATCATAGAGAAGAAGCTCATATGGAAAGCTAAGTCGGATATTCGTTTGAAGACCCAAACAGTAGCAGCATGAAGATGATACAACCCGTTGCATGATAGTTAAAACAGAAGCAGCATTATAAGTCTATGATTTCTTCATCTATTGATAGAAGCTAACATATCAACAGGCAAAATTGATGTTGAAATCGTATCTGCACTTGAAGCGATGTTGAGATTGTCTTATTGAATAAGTGGAGCAAAGCTGAAACCGCTTGTAATGGAAACTAGAACACGATAACTTTGAATGTAATAAGAGAAGCAATGCACTCCCACTTAATAGAACTATGGCCTAATCTAGTCCTGACAGTTAGCTGGAATTTCCATTTCACCAATTACTCGCTAGACCTCTTGTGTGAAAAAAGAAGAGACCTTCGTAAATGCAATATCTAATTCCACTGATTGTATCTGAAACATGGGTGGTCCCAACGGTGATCTGGGGTGATTTCGAACATCTCGCACGTTTTTCAGTAATTTTTCATTTCTTTGGTCAACGTGTTAATGCTAACTTATTATTAGTCGCGAATTTTTTTTACTAAGCAGTAAATTCAGTTCAATATATTGATGTTATAACACGTAGTATATTGTACCTACATCGTCTCCGATTAACTACTACGTGGTTTTATAATCAAATACAATCTTGATAAAAACAGCTATTGGAACATTTATATTAACTATCCTAAAGTAGCTTCCATTATTTTTATACAGAAGAATAGAACATACAATTTCTAGGTAATTCTTTTGAACTTACATCGACACTTATCCCTCCTACAGGAAAAATCTTCCTGGTTGTGTTATCGCTTGGTGTGTATCTGTAGAACTCGTAACTTCCTCGGTACCATTTGACGGAATAGAGGGCAACACCTTCGAGGTCATACAGGCAACGCAAGGTTGAGCTATTGAACCTTTGCACCACCCTTGGTTCAATGGTCAATACGACGTTCTTCAATGCAACGACATCTAAAAAGAAGAAAGGGAATTATTATTAACAATGAATTAAGCATATTTTTTCGTTATTCAATAACTAATTGATTTTCATTTAAAGGTATGTTAACATTTTCAACATTGTTGTTAGATGTATAAATTTGATGACCATGAAACGAGACGAAAAACAGTAGAGTTTAATTTTATATCTCTATATTTTCAGAATATTTTTTTTAATTGCATATTGGTATTGTTGCACTTGAAGCAGCCCTTAAACAAGACGACAACGTGTCATTTTTATCAAGTTTTTATAGCTTATAAAATTTTCCAAAAAAATACTCAAGAGCTAATGCGACATTGCCGAGAAGCGAATCAATGCTTATGTTATGGGATGTAAGCTGAGAGCCTCATGAAAATTTGAAAATCTTTCACACAAAGATGAAGAATTAGAATTTATGTTGCAATAGATACAAAGCCTTATTTTGTCAATAAAAAATTGGTAAAATCCTTTGACAAACCACCCCGCTTCGAGAATGTATCTTTATCGAACTGAATAACTTACATCTTTTTGCTCATGGAAACAACCTCGTCGCTTCTACCGTTCTTATATTGACACTTAATATTTTGGATTTGGATTTTGTATATATGATTAACGAAAACCCTTACATTGCGTCGCCGGTAGTCCTTCAAATTCGCGTACCAAAATTCGTCCTAGGTCAAGCCGTTATTAGGCTACAACGCCAACAGACTACAGACAGACAGGCAGACAGACCGACGGACTTGAGATACCATGATTTTCGTGATCTAGGAACCCCAAAACGTAAATATCAGCAAAAATTTCGAGGTCGATTTTTTACGTGAATACAATACTTCCCTTATTGAGGGAAATAAGAAACTATGAAATAAATACCTATAGATTCTTTAAATAAATTATTTATTGTGAATATGAAGAGATTTAGATAACAGCAAAATCAGAAATATTTGGAAGGGCAATTTTTATCGAAAATCTAAAATTTGATTTGACCAAATCAAAGAAAAGATCATATTGCGCAACATTTGAAATGGACATTTAAAAAGAAATCAAAAGTTTCCGAGTTACAGCAGTGATATATTTTCACATATTTGGATTTCGGCTATATAAAATAATATATTAGTTGGTACTTTGAAAAACACAAGTCGCGCATTTTGCTTAGTAAAACAGCTCCGCTTTTGATGATTGTTATAACTACTATTTGCGATGTTTTCAAATCTCTTGTTATTAAGTATCAGCAACGAATCTATTATCTACTTTGGTGAAAGTTAAATGATTTTGACAACTAATGTTAAACTCAAAAGTGGAGATAAACATTTTTTTACAAAAAATAGAACCGACCATTAGTTAATGTACTGAAACATACAAAATAATAGTTATTCTATTGGTGCTGGTACTTTTGAAGTTGTGCAGTTGCAGTTAGATTGAAAACTTTTGGCACCAACTTCAAAAGTACCAGCACCAATAGAATTAATATTATTTGGTAACTATTTTTTAGTGCACTAACTAATATGGTCGGTCCATTTTCTAAATGTTTATGTCAAGCAAATATTAGAGCAACAATTAGATGATGAATGATGATTAATCACTCCTACATAAATAAAGACGGCCACTACGAAGAGATACCCTGAGTGGTAAAAACTGAATGGCAGGTATTCGGAGGAAACTTAAATTTCATAGAATACAAAAAGAGGCTACTTTCACATGTCAATACAATTTGGTTTTGTTTCGAAACATGATTCTTATTTGAGCTCGATCTGGGACCTTCCATATTTATGCGGACGTTGTTTGCCATTCAATAAATTTGGTTTTGTTTTATTTGAAGTGATATAAATATATATATATTTTTAAATAGTACTAGCTTCTATTATTAGTTGGTCAATAAAATGATTTATCTGTTTAAATAGTGTTTGGGTTTTGGAACGGTTGGCGTAGATACAGCAATAAAATAAAAACAGAGAAATACTATAACACACCAACATATTTATTAATTGTCATCTGATAATTATTATTTCGCCAACAAGCAGGTTTACCCCTGAAGATTCCATCTTTGTTGGCGAAACAACTGTCGGATGAAAATTATTAAATATGTTGGTTTGTTGTGGTATCTCTCTGTTTTTATTTTATTGTATTATATCAGTTGGTGGTAGTTTTGAAGTTTTGTAGTTATAGGTAGATTGAAGACTTTGGCAATAACTCCAAAAGTGATCACCAATAGAATCAATATTATTTTAATTTTTTTTATTATGGATGCCATATATAATTAATTTTTCTCTAAACAAAGTGGTTCTCCGAGAAAGACATTGATCGATTGTGGGCAAACTATCTGAAAATATGACGAAATACTAATGTTACAGGGGGATATTGGATTTGTTATTTTAAATGGATTACCCTGCATATTACCGCATTTTTATATTTATTGTATAATTTTGAAAATATTTTATGTATAGTGTCCTATATCTAGGTCAAGCCGTTTTTGACATATTTCAAATTTTATGTCAAAAATTAAGCTTGCATTCCAAAACATAATTATCAATCATTCCTATGAGAAAGCCTTTAATATTTATTTATTGTTGAAGAAGATCTACTCTATCAGTACTCTTTTGATATTTTGATAATAATTTATACAGAGTTATCAAAATAAAAACTTGAAAACTGTACAACAAATCTAAAAATGTGGTAATATACGAGGTATTTCATTAATAATAACAAAGTTGGCATCTACATCCGGTATAACCGGAAATGCGAATAATATTAAAATATTTTAGACGTACGTTCCCCAGTGACTTTAGCATTTCACCAAATTATCAGACTGTTTGTAGTTATTGTTTGCTTACAATCGATCGATGTCTTTTCCGAAGAGCATTTCTGTATATTTTGTTTATTATTGAATTTTTAAGTTTTACCAATCGAATTAATATTATATTGTATTTTCCAATGCACCAAAAAATAAAGTCGGTACAATTTTTAGCAAGAAATATTTATTACCAGATCAGACCTTAGTTAGGTCAATGTTTTCTCCGTCAAGTTGAAAACTTTTTATTATTTTTTATTGAAAATAAAAAAAATATGGTCCGTGATTCCACAGTGAATTATAGGCATATTTGTGCTCTAAGAAAATTTCTTTTTTAAAAAAAAAGAGTTAATAGTGGAATTAATTTTTTCAGTCAACTATCCCTGTAGCCGCTACTGTTCATTAACACTACCTGTAATACACTTAATTATATTATATGGATCAAACTTCATACTTCACATCTGGGCCGTTGAACAGAAAAATTCATAAAATCTACGCTGAAAAATACAAAACAATATTAATTCTATTGTTGCTGGTACTTGTGAAGTTGGTGCCAAGATTCTTCAATTTAACTGCAACTGCACAACTTCAAAATTACCAATAGAATAAATATTATTTTGTCGATCCAATTTTTTTGTAAAATATATTTATTTCCTGCACAAAGATAACCGACTACACCGGGGACTGAAGACGAAGACAGTTCGAATGTTTTCTTAGAATCATCATCTGGATGATGAGTTTTGCTAATAATCGAGAATGTTATTTTATAAAAATAAATAATGAACCGATATCGAAGTGATCTAGTAATTTATATTTTTGAAATTTTCCAAGTAAAGTTGCTAATAACATTTTAGTCAATTGTCGCAGAAATAGGAACACACAATAAATATCACTTTTATTACTATGGTGCTCGATGATCTAAACACTAAATGTACTTACTACAAGCACATGAAATCTTTGGTCCGCATCGTATCTCTTTAATATCTGTATAGAATTCCCATTGTACTATTACTACTCCAAAATGTTATCCACATACCTACAAAGAACGAACCAACGGAGCATTGCACCATCTCGCAATCACTCCTAGAAAACGAAATACTTCTGGAAAGAGAAAGAGACGCAAAAGGCACAATGACGAATTTCAAGGTGGAAAATTTGATAAGGCACAACTTGACAAATCGAGCTCGATGCGAGCAGCCGGAAAACTTTTGCCGGCAGGGCGGAAACTGTTTTGTGAAAGAGAAATACCTATGCCGTTTTCACAAACTTCATTACGTACCTACCATGTTGTGGAAAGAGGCAGTCAAAGCTTTTATCGTATATGCTAGGAAACAAATTGAGAAAAGTAAATATTATGCCTGTTATTCTCGATTAACATTAGCACAACTAATGATTGTGTAACACTGAAACAGAGAGGAGAATGAGAATCAATATACAGGATTAAACAACATTTTGAACATTTTATTCTGAAATTTTACGTCAACATTGGATTGTAGTTGTTTTACACTGTTATATTATACATATATCTATGCCCGTTCTAGAATTTTTTTTTTATTTTATCATATATCTCCAGATTCTGTTATTTATCTGAGTTCTAAATCTGGTAAGTAAGCTAACGGTTTTTGTACATCGGCTCCATGTCAAGTTAACCTATAAGTTAACAAACTTAGATCATATTAGTTTCCATTTATAATAATTGCTCTCTTTAAAATAGAATCGTCGTAAATGAAGCTCTGCAACTAAAATTATCTTTAGTCTAGTTATGCTAGTAACTTTAAGGTTGTGTAATCGATAAAGTTTCAGGATTATGTATAGGTATGACTTCAGATTCAGCATAAAATCATCTTTTATACCTACTTTTTTTAAATCGGTGAAAAACGGGCTTCCGATCTATTCTATTAAATATATGCTGATTACTTGAAACGCTCATAATCCTACGATAACTTTAATTATTCATTAACACGCAATAACGCTGTCGTGACTAAAATGATGATTTTGGACAATTCAATCAGATAAATTATAAACGAATATTAATTATATTGGTTCGGGTACTCTTGAAGTTGGTGCCAAAAGTTTTGTACAAACTGTACAACTTCAAAAGTACCTACCAGTACCGAATTAATATTATTTTGTATATTTCAGTGCACCAACTAATAGTGTCGGTCCAATATTTTGTAAAAGCTTATTTCACAGTTTCAGTGTAATATTAGACGTCAAAATTATTCAACGTTCACTAATGAAGATAATACGTTGCTTATACGTACTTACTATTAAGAGATTTCAAAACATCAAGAAAACAGTACTAATCCTTTAACCCATGTATATTCTTTGCTTGGGACATGTTATTATCCAGAGATCTGAAAACATCGCGCTGAAATTACACGTATTTCAGATTTTAACACTACCTACTGTAATTAGGAAATCATAACCGTTTTTGAGATGTGTCCAATATAAATGCAGTTACATATTTTGTCTTCTCTGGTTTGATCGTCTCATATTTTAAATTTTCTACAAAAATGCCCCCACCAAATAGCAGAAACACAAACATTTCATATATTACTGTAAACCCATGATTTTTATTCAAAATGTCCAATTTGAACGTTGCCGGATATGGATACGGAGCACTATTACTATGCAAAAGACGCGAACATGCATAAAAAATACAGAGAAATAGTCGAATTGTATACCCCCTCCAGGTTATGTCGTCGGTTAAGAATCTGTGTGATCAGGTGTTACACATAACATATTTGACTGCAATAGTCATAAAATGACTTTCGTTTCTATAGTCAAGATTTCGCGGCATGTTCGAACTTTTTTCTAGTTTTCAGAATTAGTCCAGAAGAACTACAAATACATCTCTGCCGATTTTCATGTTGATCGATTAATCAAATTTCGGACAAAGCAACATACATGCTTGGAACGAGATAGCAGAAATCGTCACGTAAAGAAAACGCGTAGCGCTCCCTCTGTTTACGTTTGTTAATTTCTAATGACTCGAGTAAATTCAATTTTCATTTTATAGTTTGAATTAGTTTTATGGTATATAAATAATCTCTTGTGTTTACTGTTACGGGTTAGAGAATTTCTGCCGGTTTGACCTACGTAAAGTTTTGTACAATTGGACAATTATCTGGAGTTTTGTATTTGTTATTCTTGATATATTCACCTAATTAATCATTGAAATTGGTTGGCAGTACTCTACTAGTTCTAAGCGGCTAATGTGTTGGCGTTCTGAGCGTGGAGCGCAGTATAAATGGCTGGAGTTCGTGAGTTGTTGCTTTTCTGAAGCCTTTGGATCGACTAGAATCCTACAAATACATTCTATATCTTTCATCAGTGCTATCTTTCTCTTCCTCTCATAGACTTTTCTAGACCTACTAATAGATCTTGCTGATAACTCAGAATACATAACAAGAACAATATTATTTGCATTGTAAAGAAATATAATATTTTTTTCACCGTTTGAGAAGTCCATAATTTCATATTCAATCAGGTAGGTAGGTACTCTCACTATTAAATTTCCAAACTGAAGAATCTAATCCAAAAGCAATATTAAAAGAAAGAAAAAGTCAAATTGAATACGAGCTGAATATATAGAATAGCAAATATTCTACAAATATGTCTTCATATAACAACTTCGCCATATGTAGGAGCTCATTGCTTCCCGCTGAGACTATATCCAGAGGAGAAGACAAGTGACAGAAATATGAATTTGAGCTTGAAAACTTGATAAAGCGCATTATGACAAAGTGCTCTCCCACTACTCCGCTACCTGAAAACTTGTCCTCGCGATATTGAAACGTTTCACGGGAATAATAAATTCTTATATGTTACAAAGAATATTGCTATCAACTTTCGACTATTACGAATAGTTCACATAAATAAACGGTGATATATATATATATATGATGGAAATGGAAATACATGGAAATTTACTGTCATCTCTGCTTTGTTTATCTCAATATGTTGGCGTAATCCTTAAAATATATAGTCAGTTTCAAATCGTATTAAAAATGAGTCATTCATCATTCATGTAATAACAATAAGTGGTTGAAGGTTTAGTTATTTGAACAAACTGCCTCTCTTTACGGAAAGATAAAGTCATAAATATATGTCTGAAAATTGACAGTAGATTCAACTTTTCTACGAAGTTTCCTTCCATACAATCCCGAACACAATAATTTGTCACAGTGACGGCTTATCACATTTTCTGCTTCACCGTTTATCACTGCGTCTTATACATGTAATATGTTCTCTCACAAAGCTTGTGTACATTGTATTTTCGTGGACCTTAATTATTATAGCCAACTAAAGTACAGCAGTCCATTATTCAATAAAAGCTACTGTTGTGTAAGATTTTAAAAAGCTTACTGAGCCAGTGTATCTTTTTTATGTTCACTTAACTGAATGATAAATCATTGGAATGAATAACATTTTAACAACAAATTTGACATAGGCAGGACGAGTTAGAGCTTTATCCAATTACCGAGCAACACAATCTCATGGATCCCCGATTTTAATACTTTAACATAATTAGTTTCAAGACTTCAAAGAAACCATAACGATTAATAACTCTTCCAAAATCCCTTTAGAGCTTAACACGAACAGAAAACATCGTTCCATTCTCAGTTTAAATCTGAACACCTATACATTGTGGAGCGTGTTCATTTTTATTTTCAAGTCACAAGCAGTTTCTCTTATACTTATTAGTCCTCTCCCTTTTGAGAGCGAGCATTTTTGACTGCTCCAACGCTTGTACAAACTCGCATGTGACAGGTAGACATGAGAGGATATGTAATAAAAATATCTCAAACACATTGTGCGTGTCATTCCAGACAATCCCTTGGATTTTTCAGGGTGCTCCAGCTGTTTCGAGATTTATGTCCCTACGTTTACATAACATCTGAGGGGGAAGGATACAATGTTATTGCTTGAAAGACAGAAATGCGATCATATGAAATTCTTCAGCTAATAGTGATTTGATAGTGCCATATGCTACTTCTTTTTATCAAATATTCTCGTTTTATATTAAAAATTAAGCAAAATAACATTTTCTGATATTTCAGAAAAGACTCACATTCATTTAAGTAGCTTGTGTAATAAAACTGAGATACCTTTGCCAAAGATTAGAATATTTGCCTTAGCAGCAAACAGTTGTATGTACATGTTGTTGTCCATAAATATTGTTAGATAATTGATGGAGTCAGTGCAGGATAAACTTCCTCTACAGAGTGCTCCTTGGAACCACAGCATATTGCTTATGCTGTCTTGGAACTGTGTTAAATCGAGTGCTCCAAAAAAGGTCATACGAAGTAGGCTATTGCAAATTATTGAGTAATAGGTAAATGAGTCTTTGGGTGTCTTGAGTTGATCGATCAATTTCATATGAAAGCAACATAAAAAGGATAACAGTACTAAAGTTATGTGTAATTGAGTTTTTTTTATGATATCAATGACCGTTTTTTCATGTCTCTGTTGTTATGGAGTAATCCCAAGAAAAACGTTAACGACTTTTCGTAAATATATATTGACAGTTTTCTTATTTATGTAAATCTGAATAAGCCAACTCTTATCAACCAAATACATCATACAGCCGTATTCATAATCCAATCTTAATTCGGCTCGCTAGCAATATAAAATACCATTCAACAGGCTTTATTTCCATTTATAGCAATGATAACTCTAATACTAGTTATAATTGAAGGAATACGTTAATAATAATCAGGTCTATGCCCCTTCTTACAATATTGATAAGAGCAGCTGCTTATACAATATAAGAATAAATATTGTTTCGAAAAGAATCCGAAATAAATAAACTATCTCGACATCCACATCACCCTCACCGAACACTTCTATCAATTGATGTCGTTTTTCTTCTTCTCAACATCACTCCAGAACAACAATAAATTTTAGTAGCTGAACGGCCTCTGCTCCCGAAATATCCTACCTACTACATGCACTTTCCAACTCAGCCAACATGACAACGGTATGAATAACATATTATTATTATACGAGTGGAAAAGCGGGAATGTATTTTAGGAACGTCTTGTACTTCGCTTCTCGAAGATGATTTACTTAGAATGGTAAATATAGATAAGACTGCATCTGGATGATTATAAATTTCAGTTGAGCAAAATGTTTGTAATGACAAGCTTAGGGGCATGCTCATCGAAACGTTACAAGTTCTAATAAGACAGAATTGAAATTGCGTGATGTTTACTATTATTGCTAGGTTATATTATATTTTCAAGTACAAGGATACATATTCTTAAGTTTTTAGAGTGTGGGTGACTTCTCTCATATAAGTATCTCTACATAGGAGCATCATTTTTACAAATTATTTGACCTACAGTTCAATAATTACAATTGACTATAGCTCTACTTTCTCCCCTCAATCGATACATCGCAGTTCACTTCACATTTTTGACCGACGAACCCAAACGGAGGAGGAATACAATTCGACTGTCTGCTTTTTTTTGGTTTGTGCGCGCGCTGTATATAAGTACTCCGATTTTGGTGATTTTTGATACATTTGAAAGAGAATACTTGAAAACCGGTGTCATATTCATAAAAACTCATTTCCGAAATTTCATTCGTTCCAAAAAAACGTCCCCAAATGGAGTGGAGGGGGCAATTGAGACGACAGAATTAATGATAGGATAATATCCGGGAACGATTAAATTGAACATTTTTTCAGAAGAGTCACGGTTTTCAAATTACAGGCGATGTTAGAATCTCAAATAAGTGTATTTTCTCTGTGTGGAGGGGGCGATTTCTTTTGAAAATTTGAAATCTAAGACAACCAAATTCAAGACCAGATTATGTGTAGTAACATTTATATAAAAAAATGTTTTCATACAATTACAGTTTTCGAGTTACTGCCGTGGTAGAGTCTAAGACATGCATCAACTAATAAAGTCGGTCCAATTTTTGTAAAAAATATTTATTTAGGTTCTATCCCTGACTGAATTATTCTGCCTAAAATTAAATATAGATGTACCTATGTACCTAGTATCTACATATATATCTTTAGTTCTGCTGTTCTTTAATCAAATTTAAGGTTTGCATATTGGAAGGTTAAACAATTCAATCTATAATATCTTATAATGTACTTATTCGGAAAGCTATATATTGTGAAATCTCCTGATGAGCTACCAAAATCAAAATCTGATAAGAATAACAATAGAGATATAGATACCTATTGAACAAAATTAACTTACAGATGGAACAAGCAAGTAGGTATTGATATTTCTCTAGAAATTAAAAGCCTTATTCATAAAGAAAACTAAGTTCAATACTAGTTAAGTTTCTTTGATAGTTACCATTGTAACGTTAATATCATTTCCGACAGTTTTATAATCATAGTGCCAGTTTTGTTCATAAGTATGGTTGCTTGTTTGGATACGGAGATAGCATCAAAATCTTTCCAAGTATCAAGTGCTAACTTCTCATTGATATTTTTTTTGTATTCCAAAAACCTTTTCAGATTTATAGACAGCGTACAAAACGAACAGTCCGTACCTTGATACTTGTTGTTAAAATCAGCTTCCATATCAAAATTGGCCTTTTTATTAGAACTTTGAGAATGAAGACAGCGATCTTCAAATATCAATTACGTTTCATTTTGATTTAATGTGCTGAGGTCTAAAAAGAGTGGGCTATCGATAGAAGAAATCAGAAAACTTATGTAGATGTCATCAAATTAAAAGTCCCCATTATCTATTATCTACAAAAGAAAAACTAGTCTGTAGTAACGAAGCTATGTTGGTTGCATACATAAGTAGGTACTAGAGCGGTAATTCAATTCATGATAAAAAATTCAAATAATTTGCTTATGTGTCATACATACAAATATTTCTAGAAATATCAGTATACTTTATCATGAATGTTATTATATGACAGGGTTGATTCTATTTTCAAATATGTTCTAGAAGTAATGCTATGATTCGTAATAGATCATATAGTGAAGAAGCGAATAGAAAATTATTTGTTGTGCTAATTTTGTAATATAATTAAAAAACTACACTTTGTTATACAATAAGTTTAAGAGAAAACCTTTTCTGCCTTTAATATTATTTGTATTGAAAATATTCTAGTATCTATAATATAATATCCTATATTTCGTCATTCACAATTACATTAAGGGATATGTTATATTCATACCAAACTTAATCAGAAATAAAGTATTCTGCAAAATACATACTTAATAGATTTGAAATTGAAACTACAAAAATATTTGAAATACAACCAAAACCAACAGATCTGGGTGTGAATAAAACTTTGCGCCAAGTAAATGTTTTAAAATGGAGACAACATCTTTATAAATTAGAAGAAATTCCAATATATTCATAAAATGTAAGTACTTTTATTCTAGTGTGACCGTCAAATAAAAGTTCTACTGCCAATTTAAATTTATCTAAAATATAATGGCCGCTTGAATTTGAGTCAGTTATTACATTTGCTTCGCACAATGATGCGATTGTACAGGGTGGCCCGAGATAAGGTATAGGCCCCTCTTAGAAGGGCCACCTTGTACAATGCTAACTATGGAGCGAAGTGCCGTGCGCCCTTATAGCCGATCAATAAAATTTCTTTTAATTTATAGTTTCTTTACTTTTTGTTTCACATTTCCTCAAACATTCACATGATCCTACTTTTTTATAACCCCTCAATTACTTTTTATTATAACTTGTGGTCTTTCAGTAAAATAATTTGAAATTATTAATATTCATAATTTTATCTTAGAAATAATCGGCGGGAGTAAAATGAGCACCAAATTTGAGCTGCTACGAAAAACGTCACCTTAATCCGACATTTAATAAGGGTACCCCGGAACCCTTCATATGATAAAGATCTTTTCGGACTTAATAGCTTTTGATTTGAATTCTACTAAATGATGTTGTTCCTGACTGACAGGTTCTTAAAATACGAAGTATATTTAGTTTGTAAACTATATCCAGAGAATTTACTTCATATTGGAGCTTCTACCATACTATATTAATAATAGAGATATCGTTCGTGGACAGTATAGTGCGACCAGAAATCTAACAAGGTTGTAAATCACCAAACACTTAACCATTAAAATATGTTTTATAGGTGGGCATAATTGGTTAAGATAATTATTAAGAAAAATCGCATGATTATAATTAAGAATTGTTTATGTATACAAAATATACCTATTATGATATATAACACAAAAACATTTATAAACATCACGATAATGAATTTGATTATGCCAAACTAGGAGGATCGTCGGCTAACATGGATTTACGACCTTCTTAGATTTCTGGTTCTTCTATAACAAGGGACAACGTTTGTTTGTTATTAACGAACCTTCTCAATGCAGAAAACATTGACGAGTAGTGAAGTTTCTTGGAGTTGTCTCAAAAAATCCGTGAACCGTGCAGCAAGTATTTTCGATTGATACAGAAAATGTTTGCAATCGTTTTATTTAGATTTGGTTTAGCGCCCATTTTACATATACGATTTTCAGGTAGAGTTTCGGCTGGTGCCGAATTTAGAATTAAGAATGCAGGTAGACTAGTGCCCATTAAACATCCGCCCATAATAATATGGTCGACCGCATCATGATATAGTCGATTTTATGATTGGGCCACGACGGACTTTTCCCGAGGATTTTGAAGAACTAGAATTATTTAGTATATAATTTTCCTGTATCTTCGAGGTTTGGCAAAAACTTAATTAGAATGTATGGTACCGGGTCCCATTAAGAGTGGTATTCGGATGATTATCGGAAAATACTCATGGTAGACACTTGCGGTAGAAAACTTAATAACTAAAGTAGCCAAGAGATCAGTTTAGATGAAGTCACAGGAGAAACAGAAATGGGAGAAGGCAGACACGGATAGCGATTTTATTTATTTATTGATATATAGTTTTATGGTGATCTCGTCTCACCTATAAATCTCTAGAAGCATTTTATTCAAATTTTAAGTTAAGTTAAAAATATCACTGACTATTTAAAATAGCTGAGTTCATGTGAAATAAAAATGAGGTATTCACAAATTTTTCAAACAATGAGAACATTAAGTAAATATTTTGCTGTTAAAATCACAAAGAAATAACGGTATAACATTGGATTTCTTCAGTACTCTATTCTCCTTTTGAGGAATAATCAGGTTTTTTTCTCTTGTGAAAATAATCAGTCTATTTTTATTTAATTTTTCTCATGGTATGTGATCATCTTTATCTTATATCATCATCATCACCCAATAACATTAACAAAATCCATCCCCTTATCCTTGAGCGCCATAGCATCATCATAAATTATGTTTATATTCACATTTTTCCACTCTAAAATAACAATCATTTCAAGTAAATAAACGAAGACGCTGTTTCTCATCATCCTCGATAAATCATCAGGCAGAGAACAGAATATCCCATAGGACCATCTGCAACAATAGGCGGGGCGCGAGTTTGCTGCTAGAGTAATTATTCGCAGAAATCGGCCATTAATCATGATAAATCGCTTCTCTCTTAATAAGATATTCCAGGCATTGCATCCACAATATCGTAAATTATCCAGAGTCGCCTTATATTGCATTGAGTGCAGAGCTTGGGATCAGTGAGCGGCGGGTTTCTTCGTTTGTCGCGTGATGAGCCGGCACAGGTGCTGATGAGAACGGTAAGGTTTTCTTTGTAATTAATAATGGCCCAGATGTTAAGGAGAAGACATGAAAATACTTTCTATATTTAAACTATCTGGCTCCCAAAATATTTTAATAGTACATATATTATGACATGTAAAATTTCGCTGACTCGAAAGCAAACAAGTAAATTATTTTGATAAGAGAACAATATTCGTGACAGAAAAATGGAGAAATATGGCTAGCATGAAATAGCTGTTTTCATAAGAAAATAGTCAACCTTACGAATCTGCACTACTAGGATTTTTTTATAAGAAAATTTATACTAGGTTAGGTTAGGTTTAAAAATAAGAGAAAAATCTTGAAAGATAATCTGCTATTATAGAGTTTTCCTCTCACCCAAGTACAAAATTTAAATTGGGACAAAGCTCAATAACCGACTTGATACATACTTACTGGTACCGTAGTAAGTGACATAACAAAAATTTTAATTGTATTGAATACATTCGTTCATACATAGGCATTTCTTTTTAATTCTATTCTATCGATTTTTGGAGCAAATAAGTAAATTGTCAAGATCGTATCTAGAAATAGTATCAATATATATGAAAAGGGTCTTATCATAACCGGAACTTTTCAAAATTTAAATCGATCATGCTTATCGATATGATATATTCGAATGAAAATCTCCTGACAGTAATATAAAATAATACCATCAATCAACATAAGATCAAAAAAACAAAACACACGTTGAAGTCACCTTCCAAACAAAAAAAACAGAGAGAGAGAGAGAGAGAGAGAGAGAGAGAGAGAGAGAAATGCTTTATTGTCGAAAAAATATAAATTTTGTAGACAAAGCAAAATAAAAATATCAAAATCAAACAATACACAAACGAAACAAAGTCAAAACTAAAAATTAAATTAAAATTAAATAAATTTATATAATATAAAACAAAAATATAAAAATATAAAGATGTAAAAATATGAGATAATAATTGTACAAACAATAAACAAGTGCGTGAGCTGAGCAGAAACGGGCCTTAGTGAAAAAAGTCGTTAACTGCATAAAAGGCATTATCTAGGTAGTAGGTATTTAATTGAAAGTTTGGCAAAATCTGGGAAAAGCCGTTATAGATTTAATTTCGTGTGACAGATGACTTTACATGACAAAAGACCCTTAGAATATCAAACATCAAATAATATTCACTAAACCAGTGGGTGTAAGTAGCTTAATATTAAGAATTAACAATTTTTAACAAAAAAGTCGCTTACTGTATACAAGGCTCCAGTAAGTATGATTTCAAAACCTTTCGAATTTCAGGAAAAGAACTTATGGACTTGATTTTAAATGGTAGATGATTGTGCATTTTTTTGCTTTGTACAGTATAGAGCTTTTAACCAACTCTAAGCGAGGGGTTGGCAGATAAAGATCATGCTCCGTATTTCTAAGCGGATAGTTGTGAGATGGCCTCTCTGGAATAGAAGATACGTGCTTGCGGATTAGTCATACAGATTCAGATATGAATAGGGATGGAAGAGTTAATATTTTAAATTTTGTAAAGTAATCCTGGCAGTGAGTCCTACTGCTAAGTCTCAGTGAATACCGAACAGCTACCTTCTGCAGTTTAAAAATACGTTCAAATTGAGTCGCACAACACGGACCCCAGAATGGAAGGGCGAATCGGAGGTGTGACTCAAAAATGGCATAATAGACTGTTCAAGAAGTAGACAAGTTGAGCTCCTTGGAAACTGATCTCAGGGCAAAGCAGGCAGAACTTAACCTTTTGGATAAAGCATCGATGTGCAAGTCCCATTTTAATCGGATGTCTACAATAACAAACAAATCAAAATATATTCATGGGAAGCCTCAACGCCACAGAAACACGTTATACTTACATTGGTGGCTAAAATCACGATACAAATTCCCTTTTTTCTCATTTCTTATTTCCATGATCCACAGAATTTATTGAACACCTACCTACAAGATTAACCATCGAATAAAGCGAGTTCCACATTGATATCCTTCTTAGACACTTATTACAAAATGCATTCATAGTGGCCTAGTGAAGTGGTATTCGAGGTTCTATGAAACGACACAGAATAGCAAAGTATCTACAAAATACCTCCACATTTTTTTGAAGTCGGTCAAAAACGAGAATCGACTGAACGGAGTTTGGACCGAAGACATCTACATCACTGGTGGAGTTCTACATGACTGGGCTCACTTCTATGAAATAAGATGTACGACAAAATGCAAGGACTAATCCGGGCGGGACTACGTTGGATGAGAGATTGACGTTGAAGGAGCACCTTTTCAGTACAGCAAATATTGTCAAGACATGCCAAAAGCAGAGGACTATATAAGCGACGGCTTTGATCAGTTATGCTCTATGGGGCGCCCGTTTGGCCAAGGCCATGTATGTTAAAGTTTACCAAATATTTATGAACTCTGTGTACTGGTAAGAAGAAGATCTTGCGGTTCGGATCCAATAATGGATATCCAGGAAACACAGAGAAGTGGATTTGTAGGTAACTGATAACTGACCATGGGTGAACCTTTTTGCAATATAATGATTAAAAGTAGGTAGCTCTACTGTCCAAATAGTTGGGGTTATTTGGAAGATTCAATTCAATTTAATTGTACTCACTATGATAGAGAACGAGAGGAGCTACTAGTTTTGATTGTCGTTCTATCACCAGAGACAATCGTAGGCCATATGATGCAGTCAGAAGAAAAGTGGAGATTTTATCGCTTGTATGCTAAATTTGTTACTGCAGAATTACGCAGAATGGAAAGGCTTAGATGAGAACCCCGCCATCGTTCATAGGAGAAAGGTATGAGAGCGCCAGAAAATTCTATGAGAATAAAGGAAGAGACGCTACGCGACTATTTCTAAGCAAAGAGCAAGGAAGAAGATAGAACCACTGGAAGGACACCGGAACTCTAACGAAGTACGCAGACGCTTTGAGCTGTATAACAAATTTTTCAAAAGTAAGGATGGCTCACATATCACAGAAACCAATGAAATTGCTAACCGCTAGGTAGAACATTTGACGCACTTCTAAACGGCGACCATAACACCTTGTTAATAAAAGTGCTCAAACCCAATAAACTTAGATCTGTAGAGAAGCCCCTGCCTAATCTAAAAGAAGTAGTAGTTTATGCTACAGACACGCTTAAAACATCAAAGCCGCTGGATTCGTTAAAATCCAGGCGGAGCGAATAAAAGAGGAAGGTGATGATTTGGAAAATTAACCGAGTCATCAGACAAGTATGGTTATATGAATAAATCTATTTTTTTTTAAAATGGCGACAAGCTAATACTACAACTGAAATTCTCTCCAATGATCAGTGAGTGAATGAAGCCTCATTTAATTTCTACAATAGGTACCTAACCTAACCTAACATTTTGGCTTTCTGTCTATAGTAGCCCAGATATTTTTCACACTGCAAGAAGACGCATGAACAGGAAATTAATACTCATCACCTCTTTAGATACCTACTTCAAAGCAAAGCAATAGCATGAATTGGTATCCCCAACGAAATTATCAGTATCTGCAGGATGATCCACGCAAATGTTTGCCATTTAAGTTAAAGGTGGTCTCTCTTCTAACTGTAATTGGCCTCCATCTGTTCATAAGTTACATTGGTAGATCTAGAGGCACAGGACGTCAGCTTCAAAATTACTGAGGAAAAAACAATATACATGATTGGTATCAAAATAGGCTTTTATTAACCAGCTACAACTTTCAAGTTATCACTCCAACAACAACACTAGCGGAGAGATAAACAACTTTTTGGTTCGAGCAATTAATGCATTCTAATCACATTACAAGTAAAACCAAGTTGAGATGCTACGAGATCCTTATTGCCTTTATCATGACTGTACTGCTATATGGCGATGAAGCATGGACTTCAAAAGTATCCAATGAAAAGGCCCGTGGTGTTTTCATACTTAAAAAAACGGTTCAATTCATATACATGAACAGTGGAGAATACAGACAATACAGAAAAAATGGAATACACCATCTTCAGGAGGACATACATGTTGTCTACAAAGAATAGTTCGACAACGTTGACTAGGAAACATGGCCGGAATGGATGAAGACATCACTGTAAAAAATATTTGTACCAGCAGTCCACAAGGCAGAAGTAAAAGAGGGGGATCGAATCTTTGATGCCAGAACTGCTTCGGAAGGAACCAGAAGAGGTTATGTGCAAGAAACTGATGGACGATGACTGTCAACAGGAACCAATGGACAATTCCTCTAGCACCTGAGGGTCAATCACACGCGAGATTTTAATGGTGGATGAGTAATTAAATATCCTTTTCGAAAGAGGAATACTGTAATATGATAGCATTTTCCAGAATCCCCCCCAAAACTGCCATTTTCAAGAAAATTTGAAATTTTATAATAGAAGAGAATAAGTAATGTTTCAATACTTTCAATGAAGTCATATCAGTCATATACCTTGGTTTGATAATGAAGTGTACTGTAAAATTAAAAATCGTGATCGGGCATGCAAAGCCTTCAGAAACTGTTCAAGTACTGTAAAACAATATAACTGGGAAACATTTAACATCATATCTTAATTTATATGATGTTGTCAATATATTGAAAAGGAAAAAAGAAAATTATTATCTTGAAAAAATTGATTGGTATAGAAATAACTCTAAGGAAATGTGGAAAACTCTCAAGAAAATAGTTAAAAGTGATGACGTTGACTTTCCCAATTGTATACAGTTTGAAAAAGCTGGCAACCTTACATTATTAAGAGATGATAGTGAGATATCAGAAAATTTCAATAATTATTTTTCAGAAAGCATAAACGAAATAGTTGAGAGAATCGACTGCACTGAGTTATGGAGCTTAATGAACTATAACTTATACAAATCTTTCTCAGAATTCAAATTGCTTTCGTCAACTGACCTACCTACGTTAAATTATAATTTGTTTGGATAATAAGTGCAGTATACATAAACTCCTCATATGACTATCGGTTATATTATACTACACCTTATCAATACCTCTCTTCAAACTGTACCTATAATTCGTCATGCTGTTAAATCTAATGATTTCAGACCAACTACCACTCTACCACCGATTGAGAATGTACTTAAAACAGCAGTATATAATCAAGTAATCGAATTAGTCGAAAAAAGTATGAGCATCAAGTTAGCTAAGCACCTGTCAGGAATCGACTCGAGAGTAGGTGGATAATTTGCCGCTAATTAGTCGTGAATTAGTTGTGAAAATGCCGATTTTGTCGTTTATTGTATTTTTGTTTTTTTCGGATGCTTTGCTAACTTGATATAAAGTTAGCAAAGCACGGCTCCAAAAATGACTTTAAAGCGTTCGTAGAAGAATGGGAATAGGATCAGTTTTTGCCGCTAATTAGTCGTTAATTAGTTGTGAAGAAATTTATCTCCTAAATTATTATTTTTTAGTTTTTTTTGGGTGCCTTGTTAACTTGATACAAAGTTAGCAAAACACGCCTCGAAAAATGACTTTAGAACGTTCGTAGAATAATGGGAATAGAACAATAATTTTCCGCTAATTAGTCGCTAATTAGTTGAGAAGAAATAAATTTCCTAAAATATTTTTTTTGTTTTTTTTTGGGTGCTTTGCTAACTTGATATAAAGTTAGCGAGCACACCTCCAAAAATAACTTTAGAGCGTTCGTAGAGTAATGGGAATAAAACAAGAATTTGCCGCTAATTAGTCGCTAATTAGTTGTGAATAAATATTTTTCCTAATTTTTTTTTTTGTTTTTTTGGGGTGCTTTGCTAACTTGATATAGAGTTAGGTAAAGCACGCCTACAAAAAATGACTTTAGAGCGTTCGTAGAAGAATGGTTTTGGGATAAGTTTTTGCCGCTAATTAGTCGCTAATTAGTTGTACAGAAATTAATTCGAGCTCGAGATTTTATTTCTTTCCGTGATTTCAAAATGTCCTGCAAAGTGAATTAGAAATGCCAATTCATAGAATCTGAGAATTTTGTACGTTTTCAAAAATACTTTTGCTTTTTATTTTATGAATACATTAAGTGCCATGTTTATTTTATAAACTACAATAAATATCTGAATTATCATTACCTTTAAATGATTTTGTTTGGTAATAATACGGTTTTTGGTAAAAGAGAATTCGTCTCAGCATTAAAAATATATTTCTCTCAGTATATCAGTTTCTGAATTTTTCAACCAATCTTAACAAATTTCCTTAAAATACTAAAATACTAAAACAAGTACTAAAATCGAGAAAAATACATCAAGGAATTAGGTACTTGGTGGAACTTCTTCCTGGATTTGTTGAACTGGGGCTATTATAATAATCACTTCCTATCACAATTCTTATTTCAAAATTCTCAATTTGATATAATGGCAGAGCTATATGAGGTTATTAAAAAGGATAATTTCTTCAATATTTATTCAAGATACAACTTTGTGGTTGCAACACTGCAAGATTGACTTAAATTTTTGCTGACAAAGTTTGTCTTCATTTTTTTAGGTTGCAATATTTTGGTTACTACTCTAAAAGAATAATCATACCTAGAGGGCGCCCACCTTCTGTCGAAAATAGTACTGTAATTCAGGCTATTTTGAATCACAAAGTCGATATCATTTGTGATGATAAACACAATGATATTGCCTTAGAATCTGATCCCGTGTGGAGCAAAATTTCTGAAGAGCTTCTCAGTAAAGTGAAATCAAGGTCCCTATATTCTACGTTGTGAATAGCCGGTTCCGCTTGAAAAACTTGTTATTTGGCACGAATGAAAAAATAATAATTTTGAAACTTAATTTCTTCACAACTAATTAGCGAGTAATTAGCGGCAAATTCTTATTCTATTCCCATTATTCTACGAACGCTGTAAAGTCATTTTTCCAGGCGTGCTTTGCTAACTTTATATCAAGTTAGCAAAGCACCCAAAAAAAATAAACAAAAAAAATTATTTGGAAAATTAATTTCTGTACAACTAATTATCGACTAATTAGCGGCAAAAACTTATCCCAATACCATTCTTCTACGAACGCTCTAAAGTCATTTTTTGTAGGCGTGCGTTGCTAACTCTATATCAAGTTAGCAAAGCACCCAAAAAAAAAACAAAAAAAAATATTTTAGGAAATTTGTTTCTTCACAACTAATTAGCGACTAATTAGCGGCAAATTCTTGTTTTATTCCCATTACTCTACGAACGTTCTAAAGTTATTCTTGGAGGTGTGCTTTGCTAACTTTATATCAAGTTAGGAAAACACCCAAAAATAAAAACAAAAAAATATTTTAGGAAATTTATTTCTTCACAACTAATTAACGGCAAAAACTGATCCTATTCCCATTCTTCTACGAACGCTTTAAATTCATTTTTGGAGCCGTGCTTTGCTAACTTTATATCAAGTTAGCAAAGCATCCGAAAAAAACAAAAAAACAATATACGACAAAATCAGTATTTTCACAACTAATTCACGACTAATTAGCGGCAAATTATCCACCTACTCTCGAATCGATTGGTGACAGGTGCTTAGCTAACTTGATGCTCATGAAAAATGAGACATTTTATTCAACAACCAATCGGGATTTCGCCTAATGCACTCGTGCGGGTCATCAGTACAGTACAGTACAGTCTTTAAATAAATTCTGAATTGGATACTAATAAGATTGTTGTCGCTGTGTTCCTTGACCTCAAAAGAGCATTTGAGACATAGATCTATATTAATAGCGAAATTGACTAGATATGGAATAGAGGGCACAGTATTCAATCGAATTACTTGCCCAACAGAAAACAACGGGTGAGGGTGAAAGACATATTGTCTCGTGAAATTGAAAATAACACTGGGGTTCCTCAAGACAGTGTCCTGGGTCCACTTCTATTCATACTGTATTTAAATGACTTACCAATGTTTTGTTAATTGTGAATTTATGAACTTTTTTGCGGATGATACAATATTGGCATGCAGTGATGAGAACCTAGAAATAGCTATACAAAAAATGAATAATATTCTAGCAAATGTCCGCAAGTATTTGAAAATAAATAAACAAAATCGATGATAATCAACACGAAATATAAATATAGCTAAATAGATTCTATAAATATTAACTTCATCATCAATGATGAAAGAATTGAGGTAGTGGATTCCACTAAATATTTAGGATTTCAAATTGATAACAATCTAACTTGTGAAGAACATTTTCAGTAGATTCATAAAAAAAATCAAAGAAATTATTGTTTTTTTTTTCTAGAATTGCTAATAATCTTTCAACCGAGTCAAGGATCGCGGTATCTTGTATCTATTCAACCAGAATAAATTATCTCAACTCCAAAAACTTCAAAATCGTAGTACGAGAATCATTTTGAAGTGCCGTAGGGATACTCCCATTACTAATATGCTTAATGTTTTAAATTACAATCTGTTTACCAAAGAATGTTTTATTTCACCATGATATTCATTTACAAAATGTTTAACCATCTTATTTCAAACAATACATTGTGTTTCATCATGATGTTCACCACTACTTCGCTCGAAATAATAATAATTTAAATATAAACAAAAACAATCATAAAAGCACCATGAACTCATTATTTTTCAAGGGGTTTGATCAGTTCAACAAATTACCAGTTGGAATTATAAATAGCCCATCTCTGAACAGTTTCAAAAACGAATTGAAGAAATTTGTGTTGAATGTACAAATATGATATTTATTATGTGTGTGTCAAAGTTTTGTGTTGATATTAGGCTTATCCTGTTATTAATTTTATAATGTAGTCGTCCAATATTTGTTTTTTATTTTATATTATTGTAATATGTACCAATAAAACTATACATCTATATTAGGGGAGCGCGTAGCTGAGGGTTAACACTGACCGATTTCGATCATCGACGTTAAGCAGCGCAATACGATAGGAATGGCTTGGAGGATTGACCGTTGATGCGGTCCCGCGTTCGAATCTCTCTGGCGCATTGCATTCTCCTCCTCTCGCAAGGCAACGGGAAACCAGCGAGACAATATTCCCTAGTGCAGGGTGTGCCCTTAAGATTTATCTTGCGTCACATAGGTGGTTCGGAATCCACGTTAAACTCTAGGTCCCCTAGTCTGTGATAATACTTTCAAGGCAGAGAAGCCGCCAACGCTCGAATACGAGTACGGCACCCACAGAAGAGGACCTATATAATAACATATAATCTTATCATCTCCATTAACGTACATATTTCAGCAAAAGAGAACAACCTTCAACTCTAACACACACAACTATTGTACACCTTACTAGAGTCATTTAATACCACCACATCTTCACTCAGAGACTAATGCAGCCTTCTGACAGACAGAAAATCGCGATGAAGAATGGAACACAAACGATGTCACGTAGTACGCGTGACATGAGCTTTTGTTGTAAGTAGCCCTCTCTCGAGTGGACTTCGTTACGATGTAAAAAGTCCCGGTGTCGTATTCGTAAGAGTTATTTTTTATGTATGTGTGTGTGTGTTTGCTAGAAATATGCGTTCGGGTCGTAAAGCAAACATGGAAAAATATGGGCGTTGTTGCTGCTTCTCTTTCTGTCGCAACGCTAAATTTATATATAACATAGAGAGGTCGGAAAGAAGCTAATTTCGTGAAAGAGCTAGTGGGTGGATATGAGGGGTTGTTGGTTTTATTTTTGTGTGAGCATATAAATGCACATGAATAGAGATACTGGAGATTGAATAGAGTAGCTGAACAAGACCGTCTATAAAAGCTTTCACTAGGGATGAGTACCATGGATTGTGTAATGAAATTATAAAGAACTCGGACACAAGACCTCACAGCTGTATAATGTAGAAAATACAATTTTTACTTTTTTAATATAAACATTGAGTTAATAATAATTTTCAGAAGTAAGCATGAATGATTTAAGCATTAGACAAAGTTGATATAGCAGTGTATTGCAGTATCAACTGGAAATAGTAATGATTTCTTTAGGCACAATCTCACCACTGAAATTAAACACGATCAATTCAAGCTAAACGTGTTTAACACGCTTGATAGAGTGTACAGCTATAGTTTGCATTTCACTAGAGACCACAGAACATAGTAGTTACAGCTAAACGCGTTTACCCTCCTAAACGTCTGATTTACTAAGTTTGGCATCTCTTATTATTACAGGATATGGAGCATTTGTTTATTGGTGGCTTGTTACCTATTTCTCTTTTGTTTATTGTTGATTGTATACAGCATAATGATTAGAAGAATGAAAAGAGAATCAACACTATCTGCTGAATACAGTTTTGATGATGACGAATCTAATGTTCAGCATCCAAGATGGATAAGAAATGGATTGGTGCTGAAACGATTAACAATAAGGATACGTAGATCGGTCTCTTATATAATTAGTGTGAACAGAGAAATTGTATATGATTATTGATACGTTAAAAGAAAATAAACTTTTTTTCTAGAACCTTGTCAAATAAAATAGGTAGATATTTTTCATCTTTGTTCCATACCTGTATGTCTGAATATTTGTGGATTTTTACCTACATTTATATGTAGTAGATATGTCACTGGACTGTTTTGTGAGAGTTTGTTTGTGCGACTGGGACTTAAAGGTGGAGGGTTCCTAACATATATGTAGGAGAAATTCTCTTGCTGTTCTCTCTTGGTGCATGTCTGTGGATGGATGTGGATTGGTAGACTCGTTCTACGTGCGAGTAAGACAAAGAGGTAGAAGCTCTCCATACGTTACTTTTTCCTACCACAACCTACAAAAGTGATTGCTGGGGAGTACTGGGTAAAACAGCTAGTAATTATATAAAATGAAGCAAACCCATCAGTAACAGAACATAGATCTCTTATTTTCTGGAGAACATTAATGTCTAATCAGAACATTATAAATTACCTACCCCTTATCATCATCTATAAATAAAAAATTTGTGTGGTTTTGACCAAATTTTGTCAACATAATACCCAAAGTTAAGTAGCGTGAAGATTATATAATAGTTATAAAGTTTTTATCAAATATCCTAATTTAACTGTTTATTTCAATTAGGAAAAGTTAACATTATTGAAATTACAGAAATGATATAGCTATTGGCAATACAAATATCTCTGTTATTTGATCAAGGCTACGGCGGACTCGTGGGAGATTACCCTACACGATATAGGATAATTCAGTGACTCTACTTACTCATTCGAACAGTGTTTTGCCAGAATATGAATTTTATTAAAGTAATATTTAGATATGTGCTCATTTCAAAAGCAGCGTAGTCTTCTATATGAACTCTATATTTTAAATCCTAAATGAAAATAAGTTTTACAGGTTATTTTGAATTTTTATGTCAATTCCTTGTGATTCTTTTGAGATTTTTGAATTCTGACGTTTAAGAAATCAATAAACAAAAATTAGGTTATGATCTTGAAATTTCGTAAGTACGTTTTTATATCTATATAAGGTTTATATTCTGTTCTATATCAAATACGTGGTCACATTAACGTTCATTAGAATGCACCTTCATGGGTGACGTTTTACCCTGGGTATTATCCTCGGTATTATCCCTATACATAAACTTCTATACCACTAGCATTGTGGAAAAAAATACGCAAAAATGAAGCCAAAAACCTGGGGATAGCTGGCCATATGCGCGTGCGTCATGAACTTTTTTGGCTAAGATGAGGGACATGTCATTATGTTACCACATTTACCATTGGCATAGCATATTTGCTAAGCTGTGCCATTGGTAAGCTGTGATGTTACCATGGATACCATATGATGTGACTCCAAGCCACTTTCCCTTTCGCGCATACGTACTAAACTCGCAATCCCCATACTGAGCTTCACATAAAAAATCAAGAATCAAATTATAGGTATATGGAATTATGTGGTTTTACCACTACCCCTTAACGTAACTACTAAAACTTATATTGATGATGATTTTAATTATGATGCACACAGAAAACGCTGCTTTCGTTAAATGAAAATATAGGGATATAAATATCACTTGAATAAAATTCACATTATGGCTATACAAGGTGTGATTGAGTAGATTCACTGAATTCTCCTATATTAAGTAAGGTAATCTCCTACGTGTTTGCGGCCGTCTTGTTTAAATATCAGAAGTATTTGTATTGCCAATAGTTTGTTTCATGAATGATGGCATTCCCTGTAACTACGTACATCACGCTATACTTCTCATCACATCTCATTATCATGAAATTCTCGTTTGTCGATCTAAGCTACCTCATCAGTATTTCAAGCTTTATATCATGATGGGGTGCTGCTTACATTTTCGAACGCAACGCAATCTCTATTTCATAGGCGTCACAAAGTCAAAGTGACATTTCAGAAAGTCAGATGAATAAATTTATATCATTATAATTTGTGACCTAAGCGAAAGATTTGTATTATATATTTCTGCATTATTATCAATAATATATAATTCATATAGTTGCTTATTTAATCAATCGATGGTTTTTCTCCCTAATTAGGTAGGCATATGAATTTCCCGAAAGTGTATAAAAAATTGGAATATCAGATCTTATCTCAAAATCGTCTCTGATTGACTTCCCTTGGTTGAATTGATCCGTTTCTCATGTTTTCATGACAAAAGCTATTATTCGTGAAAAACCTATATTTGATAAGTGATATCTCTTTAATTGAAAGTTAACTCTTCCGTATTTACAGTAACTTTAAATATGGGCATGCATGGAGGAGGAAGAAACAGTGGAGCATCTCTTCACAGAGCTATCCGACGTTCGTAAGGACTGAAGTGGCCGGATCTGACCAACATCAGATGCACCTCGCCTGCGGCAATCCTGAGATATCTGGACCAGGTTGTCCCGGGAAACTTAGGTCTGAGGAGCAAGGGGGAGAGGCACAATGGGCCGAATTGGCCTAAGTACCCGCTTTGGCACCCCTGCGTCAAATAATAATAATAATAACTGATCGAAATTTGTAGCTCTCTCAATATTAGATATCCTCACAAAAAATCATTTGCAGATAAATCTGGTGATCTGGGAGGCCACTTGACCGTTCCATTTGTTGAAACTAAACGCTCAGGATACCTACGTATTTTGGAGAAAATGTTGAACATTGTGATTTGAAAAACGGTCGTGTTGGAAAAAATTGTCCTCAAAATTAATATGAAGCTGCTAAATTGCCGAGATAATTTGATTTTGGAGAAACTGTAAATATTTAACAGCACTAAGTTTACCATCGATAAAGAATGTACTAATGATAAAGTCTCCTAACAGTCCTGTCCAAACAATAAGCTTTTGTGGGTACCTACTTAGAGCGCACAGAAACAGTCAGATGGCTTTCTCCGAGATCAATATCATGGATTGTGTTTCCAATGTAATGAAAACGATAACTCGTCTGTGAACAATACAGTTGTTAAGAACGAAACATTTTCATTTTGTTACTCCACCGTAAATTCACAAAATTCCATCCATTTAATATGATCATCAGGAAAAAATGTGTCATGTATTACAATTATAATAATAATCTTATTTTCAAGCGGAATAGATCTAGACTATCTTTATCTAAATGGTAAATTTTAAACTGAACTTATCGCTTGAGGCCTCGATGCCTGGCGAATTTGGAAAGGAAACACAACATGGACTTTACTGTTGGTTAAGCATGATTGGAAGCTGTCTCCGTATTAACGATTTCTTACTGGTCGACTGGCCCCACTAACCTCCCTTTCTAGCCCACTGTAAAATCGATGTTCCGAAAATGTATTTGTATATCTGTATATAAGAACGGATGTTAGATTATATGTGATCTGTGTTCTCGCACACTCTTAAACCAATTACTATGAGAATCGGCATGTGTATTTTATTATTCAAAGAGAAGGTATAGAAAAGTGTTCGAGTTATTTCAACACTATCTATTTTTTAAACTCGCCGCCAGATGGCGCTACAGTGCATCAACTACCAGACCGTTTCTCCGATCACCATGAAAGTGGGTGCTCATAGATGTTTGAACAGGGGAAAGTTTTAACACTACCCGCTTTTTTTTCGAAGCTTGATGGCGCTCCATCAATTTTACAGTGTTTAACCAACCCATCGTCATGAACATTAAAAAACGTTGATGTTTGAGGCAAGACGACGTTTGCTTGGTTTCACTAGTACATATTAAAAATGTTTTTTGACGGTATGCCTGATCTCACGATGTTATGAGAAATATTCGCAAGTGCTGGTTAACTAGTTGTAAATTTAAAAATTATAGCTCTATTCTTTAAAACAAGAGGGTGGTTATAGTACAGGTTATACTTTTGTCATAGAAGCTTTTTAATGTAACTTCTTAACCCTCACGTATGATGAGGTAGCTATTTATTATAGCTATCAACATTATACTGAATTAAGATTCATACTGAGTTCCAATGAATGAGTAGCTTTTTTATCAGAAACATATATCCAATAACGTATACGTATCGCTTTTACATCCAATCTTTTTTAATAAATTTATTTCATTACAAAATTCACATAGTCTCGTTAAAATCAATCACGAGCAGCCAGCCATTCCAATATAATTTATCTAATTCAACTTTTGCTCGCACATTATTTCCTATTAAAGGCTATTTCTATGGTAGTTGCAATTAACACCAACTTGATTCGCATCTACTTAAACACAACTTATACAACAATGCTTTGCTCGATAGTACGAATCAAATCAACGGCCGGGAAATTCAGGAAGCACGAAATTAGAAAATTATAGCCTTAACAGGTGATGGAACTCGAGCAGATTAACGGTGCAAAGATAAGCTACCGGGAAAACACCGGCTGGTGAATTCGTATAATTTTGAGCAAGTATGTCATTAAAGTTTAAGCTGCGATCTCGTTCTTCAATGATTTTATCATGTATGCTCTTGGATATTGATAATTTATTTGTGTATTCAATTGGATCTTGAGATACCTTTATACATTATATGTGCATACTGTTTAGACAAGAAGAGCAAACATTATTTAACTACAATTGATTCAAATATTTTTGTCATCATTTATTTTCCACGTTATAACAACAGAAAATCTTATTTGATTGTAGCTTTTTGATCGATTTTTAAAGAGGAGGTCGGTATACAATACTAATATTTGTTTACGCTTTTTTTCATGATACTTTTTCACTGGAAATAGGAGTGGTAAATAAATATCTGATTATGTCTCATATTTCTTCTGAAGTCATTTCCTCTTCCAAAATATCTCCAAGGGAAGTGGAGGTAATATTTTTTTCAAGAACTGAAAGCTCTATCTAAGAAAAGTTCGTTTACAGCAACGTTTAAATATACTAAATAAATACTTTTTACAAAGGATAGCATCGGCATAATTTGGAAAATTTTAAATAATTTTATATTGGTGCTGGTACTTTTGAAGATGGTGCCCAAAATCTTGTATTTACCTACAACTACACCTATTCGAACCAAATGCTAAGTGGTTCTTTTACCTAAATCGAGGATTCTGGACAACTGCCATCTACTGTGCAAATACAGTTTAACGAATTATTCTTGTTGCAAAACGTTATGAGATATATTTTCTAGGCTGGAGTCATAGAATACACAACATTTACAAGGAAAGAAATGCTCTCTAGTCTTTATGATATCCACTCATCAAATATCTAAAAAACTATTTCTGGAATGTTACTTAATTGTTAATCTTTTGGAAATGTATGTATGCATTGTAACACGTTTTCCACTATTGTCTCAGAAAAAGAATTATAACAGTACCTAAGGAGCATCCTTTATCGAGGCACTTGCGTTTCACCATGGTGGAGTGGAAAGCCTCGCTGGAGAGCGGGATGTAGAAAGATCCTCTGCAGCTTGTGGGCTCCCGAGGGTGACGAATTCAGCGTTGGCCGTAGGAGGTGGAATGTTGCTGAGGAGCTGATGCTAATTCTAAGGCTGGACTGGATGGCGTCCTGAATGTAACATCGGACAGCACGACGATGTTGGGTCGTGCCTTTGGGGCCTGTGAAGTTGTGGCTGTAGAGAGGCTATCGGTAGCGACTTGGATTTACATAGCTGCTCCAGCGTGCCCTTATAGGCTTTTTATCCCTTCGATATCGTATTTGGTCCTTGGTTAGTCTAGTTTCTTTGGCGACTAAGGTTGATTCCTCAGCTTTTTTATGGTGGGCGGGCTATGGATTTGGCCCCTGGGAGGATGCGCCCTGTTCTCATGAAGACGCAAGTAGAAAATTTTGCCCCACAAAGGTGACATTCAGTTCTGCCTCTGGACTCGTAGGGGGAGTGGAGGCCGTAATAATGGGCCTCCTTAGGTTTAAGATAATACTACAAATGTCATTATTGTAATTGATGGCTATGAAATCTTTCCTGTTTTTGGTTAATTTATTCTAAATTCACGATTTTTGCCTTGAAGAAGAGAATATACATTCTCGAAAGCTCGGCTTCAATCAAAGAATTTAATTTAATATATGACTGCATCCCCAAAAACATCTTTTTATTTATTATAAAAGTCTAGAATACAAAATCAATATATATATATATATATATATATATATATATATATATATATATATATATATATATATGAGATATTACGAAATTTGTTAACACGATAGAGGTCGCATTCAAAATGGCGACCATTCAAACATTTAAAAAAATTCTCAAAAAAGAGCCGTAGTGTAAATATCATCAAAAGTAATTTTAGGTTATAGATATAATCAGTACCTACAACTTTTGTTCAAAGCAATTTTTCAAAAAATACACAGGTAAAAAAATAAAAATTAATAAAGAAAAATAACAAACATTGATAAAACATGAACACTCAATATAACTTTGATGTAATTGTACATTTTCTGGAGATCTTAATATAGACCCTGATTAAAAAAATATATAGTACATTTATTGAAAAGAAATAGGCGAAAAATAAAATTTTGCCTTGAAGTGGAACTCGAACCCTGTCTGCTTTATATTCAACAGCCAAAACAAAAACATCTAACCGCAAGGCTATGACACTTACGACAATTTTATGTAATAACATGTAGGTATACCAATGAAAAGTTTGTTCAAATTTCAATTCAATGAATTTTGAAAAAATTACCTTTCCGCTGACTACAGGCCATCGGGATTTTTTTCTAATTTAGCGAGCAAGATGCTTCACTCATATTGTTTTGAGCGATCTTGGACATTGGGTATTATTCGTATGCTCTTTTTTTATTGGCGCGTGCAAGCTGGGGAGGGTGTTTGGGTCAGTTCTTCATTATGTCTGTTGGTCTTTTGACTTTTTGTATTGTGCCTTCTACTGTTGGTGTGATGGCATTTTCAGAGTTTTTTGATGTTTTCGTCTATTGTTTCTATTTTTAAGTCGTTGTGAATAAGGTTATTGGACATAAACCGTCGTTCTTTACTGATCATTCTTAGTACTTTGTTTTGGTGAGTTTGAATTTTTTTTTTACCTTGGTTGATTGCACCCATGCGCAGCAAGCGTATGTTAAGGTAGGTCTTATTATTGTTTTTTATACTTTTATTTCGTTGTTTAGATTTATCTCGCTATTTTTATTTAGTAATAAGTCTAGAGCGTGGGCTCTAGCTCTTGCGCGTGATAGAGTATTGTTAATGTACTTATCTATTAAAGTTATTTTTTTTGTCAAAGTTTATTTCTAGTTACTTGATTTCTTTTTCCCGTTCTATTTCATGTGAACTGTATGGCTTGGATTTTTTCTGGATTTTTGTCTTTTCTACATTTCTTGAAGTTATTATGAATTATGTCTAATGACCTTTGAGCTTCTATTGCGCTATGATTTATATTTTTGTTTGCCTTCGATATGGCTATATCGTCACCAAACAAATATATATTTGTGACTTTCGGTTTTGGAATATCATGAGTGAATATGTTGTACAGATGGGGAGATAAAACTGCCCATTGCTTTGCCTGCTGTTATTGGTCTTGTGGTTGATAACTTGTTGTGTGTAATTTGAAAGGTTCTGTTCCCGAAGAATGATCTTATTACCTTTCTAGGCTTTGATTGGCTAGACATGAGTTTATTAAGTTTTGTATGGTTTCAACTAAGTTTTCTGGAAAGCTTTTGATTGTTTTGTTGGTAATTTTGTCGTATCCTGGGGCTTTTTTATTGTTGAGAGTGTGGATAATTTGATTTATTTTTTCTATTGTAGCTAGGGGTAAGGCTTGGTTCTGCACTGTATTTGAATCTAGTAAGTTTGCATTGAAAAGAATATCATTTAGAAGTAACGGATCGTGATAATTGGGGTTGCTTAGGGTAAAATGACTTTGAATGTTGTCAGCAAATGCACCGCAGCACACCTTTTATACAGACGAGTTGCTTTGCTATTGGTCATAATCAAAAAATATTTTTGAATGGTTAAAAATAACAAATTTAGCTCTTGGCTGCCACAATATTAAGGATACGCGATCATCTCTCATGTGAGCGTGCTGTGAGAATGACATTTATTGATTACATAGAAAAACATATTTAAAGGATGATATTATACAACAATAGTTGTCTCCTATTTGCCATCATTCATAAGATTGAATGATTCAATTATTAAATAGAGAATACGATATCCATGACGTATGATAGGGGTTATAGGAGTGAATACATACAATCTTTCATCCCCTATTTCATCGTCTGCGATGTTTCCTAAGAGGATTTTCCATGCCTTTTCGAAGAGTTCAGCTTATCTCCGTACCCTATCAAAAGGCGGTAGAATTTTACATTCGCATTCATAATATTTAATATCTGGGGTATGTACCGAGTTAAACTCTTCTTTATAAAAATAAATTCAGAAAATCTTTATGTACCTAGTATATTCGTTTACTAACCTTCTCTGAGTCATTTCGTTAATGCGAAAATAGGCGTAAATAAACGCATTTTTATAATACTAAAGTATATATTTGTATTCCTGTTTGTTTTCATTGATTAGATAGAATATTTATTATAAATGTATTGTGGTACCTACATAAAAATATTTTACTTATATAAAATAAATACATTCATAGGAAGATTGATTTCCTTCCCAATTGCTATCATCGTAAACATTAATTTCATTACTTCTTCCGTCAACAATAAATAATCTGACAGTAGGTTTATAGTAACTAAAATACTATACGTGAATGTCGCAAGAAATATGGTTTACGATTCGTGAAAACATCATGTGAATGGTTGCATCCTATCTATTTGTCCCCTGTATCATACCAGAAACAAAATCTAGATAAAACTCTGATTTCAAAATTTGTCTTAGGTGCAATCCTTCATCTTTATCGAATTATGAGTGGAAGATCTTTGAAACGTTTTTTCAACAGTTTTGAAGCCAATTCTGTATTTGCTACTAATGTCTAGTGGAGAAAATCTATTATATCTGTAATGTTCTGATTGGCAGATATATAAACTGCGACCATAACACTTTCTGTTCCATCATCCCTTCCACTGGTTACATTCACATTTTATAATAATCCTTTATTCACTTCGCAGATTATCATGTTCTTTACTGTTATTATTTCTTTTAGTATGTATTTGTTCTAATTCCTTATTTGTTATAGTTGTTACATGTATAGTTCATTCATTAGTTCTAATAGAATTAGTAGATTTTTTCTCGAACCTTCCAGAAACTATATATGGGGTGCACTTTGTCACAGTATTGTCAGTTTGACAAGCTTCTAGAATATTATTACAAGCGTCTAGATAATCATAGAACATTCTCGATGAATGTCATGTCAAAATTCAAATATATAAAGTCGTGTCGATCTCGAATCATTTAGTTTATTGTATCAGTCAATTGGAGACATAAGTCGATAGTAGTTGAAACGCGATAGTCAAAGTGACAAGTTGTAATATTACAGAAGGTCTTATACAAGGAGTGGAAAATAAACGTTTTTGGAAGCAATCTGCTAACTTTTGAGTATAACACAATAATTGTACTCACCCCATAAAGTTTAGAACAGAGTTAAACAATACAGTTATTTATTCTGGAACTAATTAATGGACTATACATGAAACATTTATAGCAAATAAGGAATTAGAACTAATACATACAAAAAGAAATAATAACAATTAGTACATGCTCAGCTATCTTCCTATCACTATTATACCAAAGCTCCACAAATTGATTGTTAATATATGTATAACCAAATTGATAGCGATGTTATTCTGAAGAACAATATAGGTGCGTATTATGTTACGAACATTTATTTACGTAATTTGGACATATTCTGCTTAGATTCATTTATAAAATCATAAAGCTTTTTGTTAACACTCGATTTTACTACCTATCAAATGTTCGTACCGGAGGCTGAAATCGATACAAAATTCATGTTTGTTTTACGTGATAAATTCAGGCATTTTTATTTAATTACTCTATACTCTACATTTGATAACTGGAAATTTTATCACTCACCACCAATTCCTAGATTATCAAATTCAGAAGAGATGTAATGCATTTCAAACAGAAAAAGTTTATACATTATGCAGCTGCATAAGGTTTCCGAAAATCTGGGATGAAGTGTATTTCATTAATTATTCCTGTAATTAGTAGATCAATTCTCGAACCTTCCATAACCTTTATGTACATTTTATCAAAGTATTTTCAGTTTGACCAGTGTAGAATAATTATAGAATAATCTCGGTTGATGTCATGTCATGGTTGAACTTATGAAGACTGGAAACATAAGATTAAGCTCGCCTTAAAAATCGTGTAAAATTTAATACGCATATCTTTTGTAAATGCGTCTTTGCACACCATGCCGTGCGTAACAAGCGACTCTCGCTTAAAAAAGACAGCAGATCATGATCACAAAGATAAATAAAGAGAACAGATATTTGAGGTAATTGTCAAGAAGTTCGTCGTACACGAGGCCACGCCCCTGATATGCAACTTGTGTAATCTCATGTGGCTATGTAGAGAAGCATAGGAAGTTTACTCTCCTGTTTCCAGTCTTCTTGATTTAACTCTAGCATAAAGCCAAGGTGATCACGGGTCAGAGTCAGTCTATGGAATCAGTCAGAGTTAGTTGTTGATAAAAGTCCAGATGGCAAAGTCGATGACTGGTCAGGTTGTCAAAGTGACAAGAAGGTCATAAGTCAATAGTACATACATGAACAAATATAGGGAGGACGAGTAACACGAGTAGTGGAAGTAGCACAAAAAACATTGGGTTATCTTATGTCATTTCGGTGTGTTGCGCAAAATCACGCAGCGCATTCTTATGTAGTATGGGTGAAGGAAGCTTAAATACAACAATAGACACTCAGTGAAATACCGCGCATCATCCCAAATTGACAACTTATCACGGGACGTTATTTCAGCCACTTCTGCTTATAGAATAGGGTACAGAGTTAGTCATTATATATTCTTGAGTACATAGTTCAGTCGCTACCACGGTCGTAGAAACACAGGTCTGGAATCTAAGGTCGAATTACATAGGTAGCAAGTGAGTCGTTTAGCGTCTTGTTCAAATGTCAAAGTCATCGATAGGACTGCAAAATTGAGAAAAGGGAATGCAGAATACTATGTTAAATAATATCAAGACCTATCGAGATGGAAATATGTTAACGGAGACAATGTGAATCTTCTTACAATTTTACAACATCCTTTGAATTGATATTTTTATGTTTTAAGCAACATCCCCCTTCGACTGCGAATTATGTGGCAGCATATGGAAGCTGAAAAAGACGCGAACCACTTTTTTACTCTCGTTTCAAGACATTTCTGTATGACCGTTGTCGCTACAGACGGTGACATGTGATTGTCAATGTGACAAGTCTACGACACAAAGTTGTATACAAAGAGTTGAGAATAAATGTTTGGAAGCAAACTGCGAACTTTGGAGTGAATTACTCAATTGAACTCCCCCACTCCGTTAAAATGAGAACTCATTTTTTTGAAATCATGTTGACCCTAGTCAGAAATCAAAAACCTTTTATCTATTTTGCTATTCAATGAACATTTCATATTTGAAGTTATCACGGTAGCTCATTCAATCAACCGAACAATCTACAATCTCTATAAAATCTCGAGTCGTTTTTGAAGCTTAGAATATAATTTAGCTTGACCAATTAAGACCAGTTGATCGGCCTAAATTTTGCAAGCAAGTGACACGAAAATGATCTATTCAGTATAGGTTTTTAAGAAAACTTTTTCTATTATGTGAGAAACTGGTCTTTCTTATCAAAATTACAATTCATTAATTATTATTGAATGAATTTTATTGTAGGTATCATCTAAGTTAATAACTAAATTTAACATAATAGTTTTCTAGCAGAAAATTCGTGATTCTAAAGCCCTCTTTCAGATGCGCATTCAACTTAGAGCCGATTTCATAATCAAATTTAATCTCCTATTAATTTTTATCCAACATTAAACATTTCATGAGTTTTTGATTGGACATGTAATTCAAAGTTATTTTGAAAGAACGAAAGATATGGTTCTGTCATCAAGATATAAGTGAGGGCCAGTTTTATAAAGGATATTTCAACCGCTGGTTGAAGCAAAATCTGAGGTTGAAATGTATGAGAAAACTGTCAGTTGCTGTCATTTCAACCTTGGGGTGACAGCCTTTATTAGCATCACGTTGATATTATTCTATTCAAGCTCTTCCCATAGCTTTAATTGTAGGATGTAAATGTAAACTTTCTGAAAATCAACAAAAAGAAGGTGAATTTCTTGGTTATTGCTAGTTTCTTTTCTATTATCTGTGTTATTCCGTAAAGGTGGTCGATATTAGTTCCTCCTTCCTGCTCTGAATCCTACTTGTTCATCGGTTTCTATATCGTAGTATTCTCGAAGTAGTGCTTATGACGGCAATTCCTCGGTAGTTGTCTCATATGCCTTTGCTGCCTTTTTTAAGATAGTTGTTATGACTGACGTTCTCTATCCCTAAGAGATTTTTCCACCCTTGAAGAAACTTATAGAAGAGGCTACTAAGTTGTTGTAGTCCAACATCAAAAATTTCATGAGATTTTGATTGGACATATAATTCAAAGTTATTTTAAAAGAACGAAAGATAAGGTTCTGTCATCAATATATCAGTGAGGGGCAGTTGTATAGAGGATATTTCAAAAGTTGGTAGAAGCAAAATCTGAGGTTGAAATGTATGATAAAACTGCCAGTTGCTGTCATTTCAACCTTGGGCTGAAGGTTTATAACACAGAACGTCACGGTTGACCCTCGGTTGAGTTTCAGCCTACGGTCAAGCGGACATTATAAAACCGGCTCTTACACAAATTGAAGAATTAACTAATCTACCATTATGGATTCATTATGAAATCGGCCATTACCAGTCACTGTTAAGTTAGATTCTAAGGCATAAGTTGCTTTGGAGTCTTCTGTTCAGCCATGGACAGACTATCTGCTACTCCAGAAAATGAAGGTAGATAGTTGCCTCGTACTATTCGTATGATTATTGTGCATTATAGGTAGCATAGTCGAAGACGCGGCAGTATGAAAATGGATAAATTGAAGAGTTTGTCTGAGAAAATAGTACTGTTTAGACATAGAGGCGCATTACATATATAAATAATATTTCTATTAAAACTAAATAAGACTATAGAGGTACACCATGCCTAATTTAATCTGATATTTCAAGGCTCATTCAATTATTTCCAATGTCGTGTTATCTAAGTAGGTAATTAAAGATATTGATTTGTTTTAAATTAAACTTTCTTACATGAAGAGCTTTAGGGTATCGATATTTACTTGACGTTTTGACATAGACGGAACCGATGCTATACTCCATCATGCAAAGTCGGTTAATCTCACTTATTTATAGGATTCTCAAACAGTGGTCTCTTGAGTATAAGATTGCTTCCGAAAATAAAATTAAAAGATTGTAGCAACTATTATGAAGACTTTGTGGAATATTAGATTTCAAGGTCATTCTTTCAATATTTCAGATAAAGCAACTACAAATACAAAACAATACTCATACTATATATACATACATACATATTCGTCGGAGATCAAATAATTTCATGTCATTTTATTCTTTGAATCTAGAGTTCCTTGCTTACATAGAGTCAATTTCAGGAATTATTGAGTTCTTTCAACGGATTTTACCTCACCTTACCCGAGATGAGCAGATAAAATATCATGTGTATTATGAGAAATATCACTATTAATTAAACATTTCGAGTTAGTTTGAGAAATATGTTTACCTACCCAAGCGTTTGATTTTATTTTTATTAGTAGTTGCAATTGAAAGTTAATGTAATCAAGAATATCAAACATAAAGTTAATCAAAAAATTTAAAGTTGCGAGATATAAAACATTAACAAGAAAGAAAACACGTAGAAAATAACGTGGATGCTGGAAATGCATCTAAATTTACTGTAAATTAAACGAAAATTGGAAAATATCTTAACGCTCAAAGCTTGCAGGCAATTTCACTCTACAACTTGGTTTTGTGAAGAAAGTTGACAAATTAAAAAGTTCAAAGTAGCTCGACGAAGCATTAGAGGTAGGTACACTTTAAAAATTATAGAAACTTTAATTATGCATTGCCTGAATAGGTAATGAATTTAATGAGAAAATTAGACGTAATAATTAGATGTTTTCCGAATGAATAGATGTAATTACATTCTTGTAATGAGTAGGTACCTATGTTAACTGCAGTTCATAACAATTTTGAAGTTATCCCTTTACTTTGTAGTCAAAAGAATATTTGACGCCATAATTGGTTAGAGCTGAAACGACAGTAGGTACTAGAAACAAGCTATACCGTACCTTGATGATATCATTTTTTTTATCGATTTATGTATACTGTATAAAACTGGTAATCCAGTTTCTCTACAGGCACTACATGAAAATTAGTGTATGGATTGCATTTGGATTAGATCTACCAAACAAATAGTTACTAGTTCTGCATTACCTCCGACTATAAGCATATTTACTTGATCATTGAAAAGAACATGGAAAATATACACCTAATGAAATTTCTTGATTATGAGTTTCAGCTCCTCAACTACAGATTCTTTGTACTCTATGGTAAATAGGGATAAAATAACACCCAATGCTTATTTATTTTTAATAGCTATAAATACTATACTATAACCACTGCTTTAACTGAATTATAATTTGCTATATATTGAATTCAAAAGGCATTTCTATCACATACTGTTTTATTTCAATACTGTAATACTGCATTTGATAGATGTAGAATACAATCACAAAATAAGACAAACAAAAGTTTTCCAATTGGCTATCTGTTGACAAATTTTGTGGTGAAAATCGCATTTAAGAATACTCTTTAGTTCTAGTATCTTAATTCAATTAGGCCGCAAACAATCTGACGAGTGGCCTGCTTATCGACTAGAGTATATCGGATCGCCTTTCGTTTAACAAAGTCAACCTAATGTTCTAGAATTTATGTAGGTAACTGGCCGCACTACCTGCTTGACACCTAGCTAGTCGCCTGGTGTATACGATTGACGACGATCTTTTGAATTACGGTCATGAACATAATTCTGGGCAAGGGTAACCATTTATTTTCTTTATGGTTACCTTTACCCTTAAATATGTTACTCGTCTCATCAAATTATCATGGCTATAATTCAAAGGTGATCCATCGCCTCCATACGCATCTTACCAACCCAACACTCCTGGTTTCGTAACTTCGGGTATTTACTAGAGACTACAACATTTTTTTAATGTGTTTCTATGATACTCTTTTATAACTATCTGTAAAAAAATCGACAAATGAAGTCGAAGTAGACAATTACCAATATTTTTTAATTCAAAAGATGGTTCTTTGGTATCTAAATGTTCTAGGAATTGTATTCCTTGCTTTACGACCTCATTGTATAACACAATAATAATATCTTTTTTGATCTGACTTAACTCATTATTTTGAATGAATCCAATAGAATCAAAATGAGCACTGGTTTAACATTCTCGCCTCTGATTTGTGAGTTTACACTGCAATATTCTGAAATCAAACAATCAAATTTTTACTGGTGCTGAATCCTATACCGGCATATTTAAATGCCATCGTCCATTCAGTTCAATTCAAAGGAGATTTATTTTTCTGACCTGTCTTACAATTCAAATGTATTTCATTATTTATGTTAAATCTTCAGCCTAGGTTTGAATACTGAGCATTTTTCTGTTTCAAGACGAAATTTCGTATTTTAAAATTCCATCAGTGAAAAATGCTTGCAAGCATAAAAACAATTCAAACATAACCAAAAAAACAAGATAGACCTCGTTGTATCTCCTCATTCTTGCTTCCTGCCCAAAGTTTATTATACAAAATTTTACAAGGGACTGAGCTTCAAATCTTTATCTAGACATAGGTACCTTCATATGCTCTAAGGTCCTTGTACGAGTACCTTAACCTTTTGCTAGATTTGGAGAGATGGGAATTTAAAGTTAAGTTGTCGACGATTTAAGTTCGACATTTATCTCAAAGAACATCTACAAATTTTGCCGTAATTATTCACTATCATATCTGATATAAATTAAAAGGCAGTGTATCAAGCTTCAATATAAATTTATGTTTGTATTTGTAGAGATCATATCACAGCAAAAAATCTGATCATAGAACTAATTTTATAGTACATGTCATTTGTAGATGAATCATACACAGTTACAAGAAAAAACACAGAAAGAAAAACTGGAATCTGGTACCTACCGTTGATGAAGATAAAATCAAAAACAAATACAAAATAAACCATAATAACACTTTATTTAAAAGAAAGAAAGTGGCACCTTTAGATATATACCTATTAATTCTCACCATCCAGTTCAACAAAGGTTAGCAAATATATATTTTCTAATTCATAGGCAACTGAATTTCCCACTTAGCAAAACAAAGTTCAATGCTGAAAAGAAAAGAATCAAGGATATAGTTAGAGTTAATGGTTTCAATGAGGATATGGTAGATAAGATAAATGAGAAACATAGCATAGCTTAGGTTAACTTCTGAAAGAAGACGAAGACTTTTGGAGAGAATGATCAATGTAGGAATATCATCCTACTTTACACTCCAAATTTGACCAAAGGTTTAGGAAGATCTCTGGAGAGATACAGATTAATGTCATCTTCCAATCAGGTAAAAAACTGGAATGGATTCTTGGAAACCCTACAAATTGAAGACATAGAAAACTTCTTAGACAAGTTTCCAGACTACACATGTTATATGAATGAATATCCTCAATGGTGATAATGCCCCATTCCAAAAAGCTTTCTTCATTCTTTTTGCAAAAAGATTATTTAAATGAGTTTCATGAAATTTTATCTGGAGTAATTATAGTTTGTTTAATAATCGTTTGGTAATGATTTAATAATAATAGCATTATTTGTAGAAGCATACAAAGTAGACATTTTAAATTTAAGTCAGTGACAGGTTTGCCCGTGAAGTAGCCAACTTTGATGGCGAAAAAATTGTCTGGTTTGATAAATAAAGTATTGATGTCATAATGGTGAATTGTGTTTTTGTTCTTAATTTATCACCGAATTTATTTGTCAGAGCCATATTTACTGGAATCATGACAAAACGCAAACTAGAAAGTTTATTTTTTATTTATTGTCATCCACTTTAATACGATGGAATATAGAACGGGATAGAAACTTGTTTGCAATGACATGAAAGCAAATTTAATACAAATTGAACTCAGTAGTAGACGTAAGCAGTAGGCAGGTTAAGTGAAGTGAACGGTTCGCTACTTTTATCCATTAACTTCATATACCTACCATATCTACGCAAATGTTCAGCTACCCCAATATAACAGATTTTGCGCTCGGTTGAATATTTGAAAGCATTATATTAATTCCTTGTTACTGGAAAAGCGGCCGTCCTGCTCAACGATATACTCCACCATTCTGTCTCGAAAACTAAATGGAGCACATTTTATCCGCAGTCTAATTAATTCCAGAAGAGGCTCCTCACCCGGAATTAATAGCGAAGCACTCTACGCTACCGAACTTTCGGAACATTATTGATTATCTAATATCGCTTAAAACTATATGATCCAATATAATGCCTAGTTCTTACTAGAATTATAAAACAGAAGTTTGCCAAAGTACGAGATCCATTTCGGAGAGCTTCGAAGTTCAAGTTATTTAGTTTCTATCGATACAGATACCTATATACTATAGATGGAGTTACTACTTTTTTGTTTATTATACGACAGAATACTTACATTACATAAAATGTAAAAAAACTAATAAAGCGATTGTATTATGTTGTGCATTAATAACTCTTTTATGCTAACTCATTATTTAAGGTAAACTCTATTGAGCCGGCATCTATCTGAAATTTGTAATAGAGGATTAACTAGTTTTCCAATTTACTTAACAATTGATTCAATATAGTTAGAAACATGATTTTCCTATTAACTTTTATAACAAATATCAACCGATAACCGATCAATATTTAGTAGGTTTGTTAGTATTCCTGGAATATAAGCGGAAGGAGAGGAGAGAGAAAGAGAGGAGATATACATTCCACTGTGTTTTAAAAGGACGTTCGTGCCTTTTAAATAGTAGGTAAAAAAATACGTTTTCATGAAGGGAGTATTTTTTTTGAAAATCGAAATTTAAGACAAAAAACAGAAGAGGACCATACACCGGCAACGTTTAAATTGGACATTTTTCAAAAAAATCATAAGTTTCCAAGTTACGGTTAAGATACGAAATCATCAAAAGCTGACTGAAAGGTTTTCTTCTTGACTGCCCAAATATTAAATTTTGCTCATCCTGTTTTAACAACTTCCTTAAGTATATCCAAGGTTTAGTCTACCTAGTTCTTATATTATTTAATAATTCTTACCACAACTAAGATGGTATTATAAACTCACGCAAATAGCAGAACATAACTGGTATCAAGTGGGTCAGTACAAAAAATGGAAATGATGAGAGAGGGTTTTTCCCAGAGGGTAGAAAAGAGCTTCAACATTAAAAAATATAGTTCTAACAACAAACTCATTCGACAGTTTCAGTCATTCGATTATTAATTTCTATGAGTGACCGAAGCAATAGAAGTTCTTTTATTTAGATTCACATACTATTTGCTTTTTATAATAGAGATTCGAGCTCGACTCAATAGGAGCTTATAGTTCTGAACGCAGTCTAGTATTTTTAAACTAAAACGTACATTCGATTTAAAAAAGAAGCAAACACATGTTCGCTTCACTTTTATTTAACGATGACATACACAGTTCTACCGTTGATGGTAAAATAATGGAGTTGCGAGCACCAAGCTTATGCAATTTAAATTTTTATTGCTTCTAAATGGAACATTCTCCTCGCTATATTGAAGTTGACAGCTTGTCACCCAACACCGTCGATGATTCTTGTGCAATAGAGGTGCCCTGATATCATCACTTTTCCACAAGATGTGAAGTGAGTCATAAATAAGTATAAGATATTTTGATCACTTGTATTGTATGAATTATTGGCTTGATTCTGAAATAAATATTTTTTACTAAAATTTGGACCAAATTTATTAGTTGGTGCACTAAAAAACAAAATAATACATAATAATTATATTGGTGATGGTACTTTCGAAGTTGTGCAATTTTACATAGACAACTTTTGGCACCAACTTCAAAAGTACCAGTACCAATAGAATTAATATTATTTTTTTATTTTTCAGTGCACCGAACTTTTAAATTCGGTCCAGTTTTTGGTAAAATACATTTATTTCATAATTGTGCAACATTAGTCATGAAAATCGTCAAACATTCACCAATACCAAAGAAGATAATGTATATTCTTTGCTTGTACTTGTTATTCAGAGATCTCAAAACATCGCTGCGGAAATACAAATATTTCTTTCTTTACCATTGCTGTAACTTGAAAACCTAATTCCTAGCAAACTCATTTGAAGAAAAAAAATCAATTTAAACGTTTTCGGATATGGTCTCAGATTTAATTCTGCCATCTCAGATTTTCGATTTTCCAGAAAAAAATCCACCTCCACGCGGTTTTTGGAGGGAAGCAGATTTGGGATTTGAGTTTTTCTAAATATGGGACCATTTCTCAAATCTCCATCAAGAGTCATTAAAATCGGGGCACGTTTAGGTACTATGCAAAACGGCGAACAGCAATACATAGCAACAAACAAACGAATTGTATACCTCCTTCTTTTTATCAAGTCGGTCAAAAATAACTTTTAAACACGGCATCTAGCTCCTTGACGTTGATAATAAAACAAAATTGTCATAGTAAAATATATTTGAAAGACTAATATTAGTAAGTAGAGCTTGAAAAAGTTTCTCGTCAATATTGTATTCCATTTATTTCAAAAGAGAGCTTTCGTTTTAGTTGCTTCTAAAAAAACGTGAGGTGTAGATATCATAAAATTACATAACTACATCGAAATCATTATTTTATAACGTAGATATTCACAGGCTTTGTAGATAACTTAGTGGCCCTGTTCTTGAACTGTGTCAAGTGTTTTAATAACCATGCATATACGCAACTCGGTATAATAAACAAATTTCCTATAATATTACAGCTACCTAAATTAAACGTCTAAGTAGGCAGGTATATGAGACCTATTAGATGAAGGGCTGGCCTCGAATATTTGAGAAGTCATGTCAAAAGTTGTCTAAATTAAGATTCATGAATAATAATGAATTATTCATTCTGAAAGCATTCGCTTCATCCTTTAGTTTGACAGGAAGTAATAAAGAGAAATAAAAAAAAGAAATGTTATATATTCTTCGAATGCTGTTTTGTTATGTCAATATTTCAAGAGTCATGACATACCTAATAAAAAAAATGGTATTTTCTGGGAGAATATCAAGGTCTATTATTTATACCTACAGTTAGTTTATAAAGTATGGAAACTCTTCATTTGATATAAAATATATATAATTTTTTATTTTAATTTTTCTATAGAAAACGTATCATTTTAACTTATATCCTATGAGGTCATTGTTACTTTTTAAATGGAAAGGCCATGTTGGTGTTTTCTTGCCATATATATTTTATATATTATAAGATGTTGAGGAAATCCGAGGCGAACACAAACACTAGTGACTAACTATACTTCAATAACTACAGAATATATATAAACATATATACACTGAATACCGATTTTGAACAGTATTAATTTAAGCTATATGATTAGATTTAACGTGGCTCATCCAAGAAGACATTCTTAGCGCCCTCTGTCGGTGAATGGGGCAGGCGCGCTATATTGAAGCGTTTCCCTACTTAAAAAGCATACTTTATATAGAAAATAGTATATGATGATCTGAGTTGAATCCAACGTCGTTTTTTAGCATGCTATAACCCGGTTGCATATGACTGCCTGAATCTGCATTAGTTATTTAGCGGATTTATCTAGTATTTTAAAATGTCAGTTCGAAATATGTATCTGGCTCTTGGTGTATATATAATAACCCGTTTATGTCACACGACAATAGCTAAAGCTCGTACCCAAAACGTTAAATGGCTTTAGAGCCGCTATCAACGCGCTCTACTCATGACCTGTCGTCATCGCACCCTTTAAGATGGCGCAAACACTTTTATGACTGCCTTCTTAATGTTTCTCACCACATGAAATAAACAACTTTTAAGTTGTTCGAGAAAAATACATATATCTCTGGTTCACATGTTCACATGAGGCCACTTGAAAGAAGAGCGAAGAATGTGCGTTTTTTACACGAAATATGTAGGAAATAATTGATTAACCAGATTAATGTTATTGAAATACTTACTATTTAATTAACAATCATGTCAATAGGTTTATGTCAACTTGATTTTTTGACTCGAATGCGATTGACGATTGAACATTTCTGTGCAACAATATACGCAGAAAATCTAGTAAATATATCTACGAAACATAAGGGAAAACAATGATGCATCAATAATAAGTTATCCTATAAAGTTGTAAATGCATGAAAGCCATGTATTTGGAATGTAGTGATTCAGATAATGATTGTACGAAAGGACGTTAAGATATTGAATAGATTTTTGAGTTATTGTGAAGGTGTCAAGGAAGTTTTATAACAAAATTAAGAATTAATCTTCGAGATACATCTCGGTACATATTAGGAATATGATATTAGTTGAAGAAGTATAATGAAATTGGAGAAAGTATTGTAAATCTTTTGAGAATCTATATATTAATAAGAAAACATTGATTCTGCCTTTTTTAACCACCCTACATAGATCAGAAATTGATGTTTTATACATAATTTTAAAGGTATTGAGTTGTAGATGTGTATAATTCTTTCAAAAGTTAAGAAAATAACACGACTTTCTTAAAATAAGTAGTTAACCAGCACTTAATTAACCAGCGGTTATGTCACCTTAGGCTAATTATTCGTCGACTAAGTATAAGTGGATTAAATATTCGTAGATTAATCAACGTTGACATAGTAACCCGTTGTTTTTCTAACCATAAGAGTTTTAAGTTGATCGAAGTTCGACCACTGGGGACGTTTAGATGGGAAGAAAGTTCATCAGATGAAAGGTAGGTTCGAAAGGAATGATAGTGAGCTGGATAAATCCAGGATCAAGCCAATATGACAGACAAACTAGAAAAATGAAATTGATGGCAGTCCCAAAAACAGAGGTCTTTATCTATTCCGATTAGTATTATTTATTTTTATTCCGGGAGTGCTGACACATCCATGTGAAGAATATCTGATTATTTTTAGAACTCGAAAGTGAATTGAGATAATCAAGAGATAAGAAGTAAATTGAAGACCCCAGGATAATCGGCGATAGAATATTAGAGAACATGGGTAGAACTTAATGACAACATTGCGAATAGAAAATAATATTACAATTAATATGTTTTCTCAGAGAGCACCAATACCAGTTACTTCGTCTCATCACTCATCATCCTGGGCAAGGTTGAAGGGAAGTGATGTATAGGACACAAGAAATTATCATGGTTGCGTAACACCAGAAAATGGACACGATTACAGTTTCAAGTTGCTGTAGAGGTTGCTGCCGACCGTGAGAGATTCCATAAGATTACAACTATGATGACATACAATTATACAAGGCACCGAAGGAAGAAGAAGAACTGATCAAATACTAATAACCAAATCCAAAACCAAACAAAAGTAGAAGTTTTGATACGTTGAAATATAACATAATGTCATATTTAAGCCATACAAAATTTCTATCAAGTATTTATTCCTTCATTAAAGCTGATCGTACCACTAGAAATTAAAAATAAACTTATATCCGTAGAAGATAATAGAATTAGGGGCAGTTGAAGAAATTAAGTATCACTTATACAGGGAGAGCCATTGAAAACAGTCCATGAAGGTTCTTCTGTTCAGTGTGTTCTAAGACACTGTGAAGAATATCGGGAGTAATTTGTTGGCATTTATTAGTGATGTGGTCCCTAAATCTTCTAAGGATTGTGGGTGATATAAATTTTCGATATCAAATGTCCCCACAAAAAGAGAAGAAGAGAGAGAAACGTATCATTCAGAAATTGCGTACAGGTAATAATGGAGTCCCGTTTTGCTGAAATATCGGATTGATTTCACGGTAACGTTGGTCGTTTTCCATAATTTCAATCAAAGTATGAATCACCAATTAAATTTCCCGGTAAAAAATGGTCCAATTATGCGATCACCAATAATACCAGGCCAAACGTTTTATTTTTCTGGATATTGAGTATGGACCTCATAGTACCTACATCCTTGGATTCGTATCGGACCAGTGACGAAAATTATGTCGATTGGCAGTGCCATTGGGAAAAAATAGCATTCATCTGAGAAGCAAACATTAAACATGATGATCATTATCATCTTCATTCAATTCTTGAGGAAGTTGAATTTTATATTGGTGGCATGTATTATCTTTCAGAATTCTGGGTAATTAATGTAGGGCTAATACTAATTTAACCCAGAACAGCTACTTGTACTGCCTCATTCTGTACCGGATTTTCACTATTCATTTTTTTATTTGCAACTGAACCAGATTGACAGAATTTTGCTACTAATTCTAGGAACCATGATATACGTGTCTATCTGCTTGTCTCTCATTGATTGTAAATTACAATTCAATACTTTCAACTCTCTCCGCCAAAGTATGTACCATTTTTTATCGAATCACACAGAAATAACGAAGTGTCCACATCAACTACTTCACTGTAAATAAAGTTGTCCACTGACAGCAGTTCGTTTGAAAACAATGTTTTACTCACAAATCTATTTTTAAATAAGAGGACCAGTCAAATGTTTCACATTCCATTGCTTCATGACGCGTAGATCCAATTTAAAAAAGGAAGCGCCATTTGAAAGTATATTTAATGCACTTTCAAACGTTTTATCACATCATATCCCTTCCCATTTGGAAAAATAAGGGTGCAAGCCGCTCCCGTCAAGGGGTTGAAGTTATAGTGTTGAAATTTATATAAAAATATGTCGCCTTGAAAATAAAAGAATACTGGTCCGAGGATTTTTTTTATATTTTCGCGTACAAACCCAAAACCTTGCTGGACTGTTTTTGATGGGCCACCCTGTATAATGTATACTTGGGTATAGTACAGACCATCTTGAAAATATTTACAATTTATATAATTTCCATAAAATATTTTGTTTATTTCTAGTTTGGAAGATTTAATTTTATTTGAAGCAATATCGAATAGCATTTTTTATATAAATACAATCTCTTTGGCTTTTTAATTTTGCAGAAAACACTCTTTCTTATTCCATTTGTATCCTCTAATATAGAGTGTTATAAAAACCATTCATCCCACTTACACTCAATGCTCATTTTGTTTTTCAATGTTTATAAAGTAATTTCCAGAAAGCATGAACAAACAAACTCTTCATGTCTCTCAAATGATGGTGGTCATAAAAATAAATATTTCTCGAACCCCCATGCTAGTTAATTACATTTATATGGCAGCAGATATTTAAAAATATCGCTACGAAGTTCAAAGAAATATTTTTGTTTACAATCGGGGGCTATTAATAGAATTGTCTACTTTACAATTTTGGATTAAAGGGACGCAATTCATCAATGTTAATAATTTTAATTCAACTTCTAATATTATATTCGTTGTTAGAAGTAGGATAACATAGTCAGATAAAAACTCTTCTTTTTTGAAACAGCTCTAATCGATCAAGTAAAATATATATTAACGTTTATTTGTTTACATTTCACGGTTCCTTGTTTTCCAAACATTTTTTTTATCTTGAGACATTTCTGATGATCACTGAAGTAAATGTAAACACTCTTAAAAGAATAATATATGGGTCACTGGGAGTAAGATGGGATATGTTTATGATAGACACTCATTCGTCCAATATTTTACGGGTTTCCAAGACATTTGCTCGTCGACCCTATCCAGTTCGAAAATAAATAAAATGCAGGGAATGATACATTTCCAAACAAACGGCCGATGTTTGTGCTAGACGATAGGTCTCCTCTGTCGCAGCCTCCGATATTTCTGGATTTCTTGTAGATTTGTTGCGATGATACAAAATACAAATGGTAATACATTCAATGAGTAGTAAAATCGATTATTGGAAACTGGTTCGACATAAATATCAAGTTATTCGGTAAGTAAACAAATTTCACTTTTTCCAACTGTTGAGACGAATTTAGATGTCATTATTAAGTTTCATTCAATGAAGCGCTTCCAAATTATACGCTCTTTTTAGCAGCTAAAAAGAAGATAGTCTATCAAAAATTCTACGTTTCTATTAAGATTTTATTATGATGTTGAACAATGTTGCGTAGAGAAGATTTTATAGTAGCGAAAACTCTTTAGATAAATGATCAAAGTATATCTCATTATCATTTCAAGTTGATTTCTTCTCTAGCGAGGCTATGATATCCTTTGATTTGTAACCTTTTCTATCAAACTTGAAGTCATTCGTGATCCCAGATCACCGGTCATAAAGATGCTGTGAAAATTATCTATAGTTTAGCAAGTTATTACAAATTTGAGAAGATAATGTAACAATATTATTAATAATAACATTTTCGTCCAACAGTTAACAACCCATTGAAGGACAATTATAATTATCGTAAAATAAACTCAACCCTTCTACTTAACTAAACATAATAATTAAAAATTTGAAAATTTCGCGGTTTTTACTTTCTATCATCGTTTCCATCACTTTAAGGAAAAAATGCTTCAAACAAAAGTTTGAAGTTGAACCCATTCTGTACTTGCGACTCATTTTTAAGAAAGCTCAGTGTAGGTATATTTTATACAGTGTTAACAACATTGTTGATGTAGCAAATATTCCAGTCTGAATCAAGAATTCTTTGAAATACAGCAAGAAAAATCACATTTCTGAAATTATATGACTTAGGATATGAATTTGGACGCCTTTGATTTTCCTTCGAAGTTATATTCATGTAAGGTGCTAATTATCTTCTGATACCAAGGGGCAATTGTCTTAGGATCCTTCACTATCAAATTTTGATAAAACTAGTTCCAACGAGCGACCCTCAGTCTCCGAGTTGTGCAATTGCTGTTAGATTGGTATATTTTGGCACCAACTTCACTAGTATCAGCACCAATAGAATTAATATTATCTCGTATTTTTCAGTGCACCAACTTATAACATCGGTTTAATTTTTTGTAAGAAAATATTTATTTTACAATTTTGTAACATTAGTCATGAAACTTGTAGAACGTACTTGTTACTTGTTATTATACAGAGATCTCAAACCATCGCGGTGTAGATATACATATTTCCGACTTTACTGCTGTAACTTTAAAACCGTAACACTTTTCAAGGAATTTTCAATTTATACATTTCGAGATATGGTCTCGTCTCTATGTTTCAAATCTCGAATTTTCGATTCGGAATTATTTGCCCCTTCCACATATTTCAGACTGTAACGAGGAAACCTGTGATTAATTTTAAAAACGTCTAACGTCTCCAGATATGGAATTTTTCATTTAATTCTGTCGTCTCTGATTTTCAATTTTCTGGATAAATTGCCCCCACCACCCCTTTTTGAGGGGAAGGGCATGTCTAATATTGATTGAAAAAAAGTCATCAAAATCGGAGCACGTTTACTATGCAAAAGTCGCGAACAAAGATAAAAAACATGCAGAGATACACTCTTTCTGGAAAAATTGCCACCACCATCCCTTTTTGAGGGGAAGGGCATGTCTAATATTGATTGAAAAAAAATCATCAAAATCGGAGCACGTTTACTATGCAAAAGTCGCGAACAAAGATAAAAAACATGCAGACATACACTCGAATTGTATACCTGCTCCCTCGCCAACTCCGTTTGGTTCATCGGTCAAAAATCATAGATCATAAGACCTCTGGTAGCACAGAAAACGCAGGTTAACGATACACTACATGGACATATGCAGTTACCATACGATACATAGATACCTATAGTAAGTACTCACTATATGACATATGGTGTTTATTCTATGCGTATGACATATGATAGTTTTATTGAAATAACAAGAATAACAGAATCTTCTTCTGTATTAATAATACGCAAGTATTTCATATAATGAATGCCTTTTTTGTGTTTCATCATTGTTTTGTTTGATTCTTTATTAATAATTCCGAGCGAAGTCGGGTTTCCATCTAGTTTCATTTATAATGGCGTTTCGAACATTCGTGCAAATTGTCAGCTCTATGAGAATTTTGGTAACCTTGCATTTGTATCGTGACCGGTATACTGTTCTCGAAAAGGATACATACAATCAATTGAGATTAAAGAAGGTATCCGGGGCTACATAAGGACTAATACATGTTATTTATTTTCTTTGAATGGAACCTTATTATTGACCGACGAACTACATCGAGGAGATCTACAATTGGGTACTTGACTAATTTCTTGAACAATTTTTTTTTTGTAGATAGACATTCAATTAAACAAAAAAAAACGAGTCTATTTTGCAAATAAAAAAAAATATATTCAAAAATTGTTTTTAAATTTCCCGCTTGAATTCTAAAAACGACTGAAACGTCACAATCTTCCTTAGTTAGTGTCCCACGATATTAAAGAAAGGTGGACTAGAGCAGAGAACACTATCTGACCAGAAAGAAGATACAATATTGTATGCTCTCGATTATCTCTGAGGAGGATTTGTTCATCGACTTGTTGATTACTACTTCACTATCTTGGTCGATTTTGATAAGCGTTCGCAGTCACGTGATAATGGGTTTGAAATTACAACTATTTAAATTGATTATATTTTAAATTCCATTTTTGGTATGTTAGCAGTGAGAACAGTTAATAATACTCTTATATTAATTTTTACAAAAAATTGGACCGACTTTATTAGTAATACCAATGAGGAAAGTACTTATCCTATTATCCACGTATATTCTGTACTTGTAGTTGTTATTATTGACATCGCTGCGGAAATAAGCATAAGTATTTTAGATGTTACCATTTTACCACCGTTCTAACTCTAAGACCGTAACTCTACGGAAAAAATTGTTTATTACAAATGTTGCTACAAATAATTGGGTATTTCATGTAGTACCCACCATTTTAGAAAGAAATCGCCCTCTCCACATAGCAAAAATATACATATTTGAGAATTTAACATGCCTCTATCGCGAAAACAGTAAATCTTTTGAAAAAAATCAATTTAAACGTTTCTGGATATTGTCATAACATTTGTTCTGGCATCTCGATTTTTCTATTTTAGAGAAAATTTGCCCCCTCCGTCTCCATCGCGGGCGGTTTTCGGAGAGAAGGAGATTTCTTATTTAAGTTTTAAGGAATATGGAACCATTTCTATCAAACTTATCAAAAATCCTCGAAATCGGAGTACGTTTACTATATATAACGCGCAAACAAAAAAAAGCACAGTCGAATTATATACCTCCTCGTTCGTCGGTCAAAAAGTGTATCTCTTTGAGCTCCAAAGCTGGTAACTGGGCAACGAAACAACATGACAACATTGGCATGAGCTTTTACTAGTAAACCAGTAACATTGATATTTTTTATGCTTCTTCTAAAAACAAATTCAAGTTCCGACAGATTTCCACTTCTTTTGTGAACTTGTCATAGAACGAGTGCTTGATTCCCTTCATGTTCTTATACAAGTTTTTATGTCTAGAATAATAAAGATTAATAAAGTTTGGATGGATGCTAAGCAAATAGATTTTTATTTTTTGACATAGAAACCTAGTAATCTTCAAAAATTGTAAATACTAAGTATTGTTCTTTTGAGGATATAATGATCTAAAACGAGGTACAAATTGAAAAAATGCTCTAAAAGTATACTGAGAGTTAAAGTTTTTGTTATTCTTGAGGAATCTTGTAATAGAAAAATCAACAGATTCTCAAGTTTAACGAAGTTGAACCAAACGGCGTTCAAAAGTTTCTCCATTGTTTGTCATTTATATAATACCTTATTAGCTTTTGCTCGCTTGTTCGCCCACGGAAAATCAGATGATTACACTAGGTATATACAAGGTTAATTTGAAATTCTTGCTAATATTTTAAACTGTTGATCTTCATAACTTCAGAATAAATATAAAATTAATTACCTGTTAAAATTGTCTATTATGAGAGAGAAATCAATTCATCAAAATATAACAATTTCACCTTCAGCGCGGCCGTAGAATTAGTTGGTTTGTTATGCTATTGTTTACTATCATGAAAGGTGTATAGTGATAAATGTGATATAGTATTAATATATGGTGAATGCATACGAATAGAGCTACAAATAATTACTACTAGTACTATTTAAAAGTCTAAAATAAATGATAGTGAAAACCCTATCAAATTCCGTTGCGGCTTACCAGAAGGAATCGGAGGCACAGAAATGTATGACCGATAAACAAGGATATTTTTTATGTTTTAAACTATGCAGAGATGGCAATTGTTCAAATAGAATATTGCAGTTCTTAATAACATATTCAAAAAGTCAATATTGCTGTTAACTAAATTTCCTATGTATCATCAATAGCATAATAATTTTTTGATTATTTTGCAATTAAAGTAGTTTCACAGTACATACTCGTTTATTTTGGAAAATTGGCAAACCAACTTGACTAAAAATATTTCAAAATATTTTTTTTTATTTAGGTACCTACACCATGAAATTAATTTATCGTGGTCTACCGATAGTCAGAATATTTTATATTTTTGTCAATAATGACATAAGAAAATTATTAAATTATGTCTTTCCGTCATCGTAACAGACGACCAATACTCAAAAGAACCAACTCAGGCTTCCTCTATGGTACTCAATATTCATTATCCATGTTTTCCAATTACTTGATTATTTGCTTTTGCCTGCAACTTTGCGCGCGGAAAATAAGCAGCATCAACTACAAACTAACGATCCCCATTTCAGAAGGTAGGTACTTAAATTGATGCCGTCCTTTTAGTTCGAAATAACAAATTCCATGAAAATCCTCTCAAATATGAGGATCACGTATTTATTTACAATGGCATTGTATATTATAAAGCATAATTTCCCTATCAACTTAGACCGAATTATTTCTCGAGTAATTTTGTTACGATTATATTGAACAATAAACTCTCATGAGCATACTTTCGGAAAATGAGGGCAATTCATTCTCACCTATTGGTATTTGAAATCCGAAATATCTCAATCCTAGTCTTCGATTAAAAATAACATTCGAAAGTAGCTAACAATTATTTGTGACATGTAAGAAACTCAAAAACATCCACCTATAGTGCATTTCAAACTGAGAATACAGTGTGAAGTCTTATAGAGCGCAAATTTCACCTCTTCACCAAAGTGTGTGTTTTTTCTTTACAAATAAATGTAACCTCATTTCTCATAATAATCGTGCCCTGATTCTTTTTTCTTGTTAAAGAGGATGTCTGAGAGATGGTCCCATATTTTCAGCCTTTGATGAAACTTATTCCTTCGAAAAAGCCCGTCAGATAGGCTGAAATGTTTCTATAATTGATTTTTTTATATTTATATAAAAGGTCATATTTTTATTTGTTTCTTGATAAATCTCACGGTTTTATAGTTAGGGTTCTGAGAAATTAGAAAAAATGTCATACTTATTTCGTAAAAACGTGCATAGTGGATATAATTCGAAATATTAGCAGAATAATGTGTATAAATTTGAAGTACCTAATTGTTTTTGTATTCATGCATTCATTATCAGTTGAAGATCCTTGTGTATAATCGCGACAACTTTTTTAAGTCTATTAGTGAATCATGCGGCCGTTCCTTGATGACATAGCGATTTGGCTTATAAGCTAGTTCATTTTTTTTCTCCATAAAAATCACTTTTTTAATGATCTAGAATCAAGAGTACCCAACACAACAAAAGAATTGTTTGAGTTGAGTTTATTGATAAACCACGATCACAAAAATTGTGAAATAACTAGCTTAAAAAACGATCGACTCCATTAGGTGATGCACTAGAATATATAAAAAGAACACACAATACAGGAATCATAAAGATTTTTAAGTTGGTACAAAGAGTCTTCTATAATCGCTGAACAATTTTGGTACAATCTTCGAAATTCGTCTGATTTCTACATTATATGTTTATTTGCACATTTCAGTGCATCATTTGATGAAGTCTCTTCTAGATTTTTAAAAGTCATTTATCAGGTATAGAATACATTTTTGGACGGCACAAAGTTGCTTATAACTTTTTTGAAGGGGTGTATTGGAAAATTTGTCAGTCTAAAAATAAAAGGTTTATATTATGCTTGATGTGATTATAATCCTTTGATATCAGTTTTGAACAAAAAAATCGTTGTCAACTCTACTGCTGAATATTCCATTTTAATACCTATATGATTTATAGAAAAAAGATGACTGCATGCGTGGGTTCCTAAACTCAAATGCAGTGTACTGTCCTCGTCCACTAGTACAGACAAATATCATCAATCAATGTAGTATGTTGCTGGTAAATCCAAATACTCTAGAAAACACATTCTGCGTTATATTCCCAAACTTCTGTTTAGGGTAGGTACTGATTTTCATTTCGGAATGAAGATTCATTATAGTGCCAGTTGACACTGTACTATCCAGTATTATATTTAGGACCATAATCATTCAATTGAGTTATTATTTGAAGAGTTGTAAACTATTGAAGTATACCACTCGTGTTACTATTTAAAGATTATATTCAAAACTTTTATTTCTTCATATATCAAGCCCATAGCATTTGAGCATTTGACTAAACATTTTGAAAATGAGGTAGGTACTCACCTCGTACCCATACACAAAAGATCAGTGACAATTCCAATATCCAAAGTAACAACATCATTTTGCACAATCCTCACTCACTGCAAAGTCGACCATCACTTCCAATTAGAAACATTCACAACAAACATATTTTATTAAATTATCGCTCGTTTAACAGACGCGGAAGAAGATCACATTTTATTATAACAGCCTGAGACACATGTTTCGCTCTGACGATGTGTTGAATTATAATAATTTACACGGCGGGGCATAGGCTCTCCTCTGGACGCGGCGACAAGTGCGGACTTACTTCTATTCGGGAATAGCGACGGATTCGGAAGATCGGGACTCGCGTATCCATGCGATGCGCGCGGCGCCCTTTTACTTTGCTCGAAACTAATTAGATAAGTGCGATCGCAGCATTGGAAGAATGGCGAACAGGAAAAAAGGGATTGACACGTTGTTGCACTGTGGGATGATAATACGCGCCTCGACCAGCGGCGATACGTTGGATTGCAGATATGCAGATTGTACACTCATAATGGTGGAATGTGAAGGCAGTTAAGAAATAAAACCACATGTGTTTAGATTACCAGTAGATAGCTGATTACATTGTCAATTTGATTATATTTAACCTACTGTAGTTGTAGTTTGTAGCATATAGCCCTGTGCTATACGGTGTGGGGAAAATCGGCGCAGCTTTATATAGGTGAATTTGATGTCACATCAATCGAGACTTATAATATCCATGGTTTCAATAGTTTAATTTGAAAGGAACCGCAATAAACATTTTAAAACTTTTCTCTGTCAGTTTCTTTGTGCAGGATAATCTCCTCTGAAATTCATGAACCGAATTGATTTTGTTATCTTGATTGAAGAATGGCTTGATCGGGTTTTTTTTGGATAGTTTTTTTAATAAAAATTTAACATCTGTGTTTAACGATCTGTAGGTATGTAGCTTCGTAGATCCCAAACAGTGGAATCGATTTGATCTAGTTTTTTTTATTTGAATAATTTATCAAGTTTTCAAAGCTATTATTTTTGTCGGTGGTTTTTTAACCTACCTAATATATTTCCACATTTTGAATTTTTGTGTCAATTCGACTGTGAATGATTATCTCTGTGTTATTAACGAATTGTTGTATGGTTTGATTTAAATAATTGTTTTTTCACAATGATTTAGTAAAAATTCAAAACTGGTCAATGTGTTCCCGTTTCATCTAGTTTAAATGATTTTAGAGAGGTGAATGCAAGTATATAGTATATAAGTTTCATATAATACTAAAAGTATACGTTAACTTGCGAGAATGACCATTGAAAAAACTATTTGGAAGGTGCCTGTTTCTGACAGACTTAAAAAAAAGGATGAGGTACACAAATCGGTTGTACAATTTTTTTTTATGTATAGCTGTTCGCGCGTTTTGCAGAGTAAGCTTGCCCCGATTTTTATTTCATTTGAATGAGAAGAGTACAAAAATAGTCCCATATTTAGAAAAACTCAAATCCGAAATATCCTTCCCCTCAAAAACCGCCCCGCAAGTGAGTGGAGGTGGAAATTTCTCTCGAAAATCGAAAATCTGAGAAGGCACAACGTATAACTTGGACATCATTTCGAAATGTTACGATTTTCGAGTTACAGCAATGGTAATTTATTTCCGCTGTGGAGAGTATCAAAAGTCTTCTAACAACAATTGCACAACTTCAAAAGTACCAGCACCAATATAAATAATATTATTTTGTATTTTTCAGTGTACAACTAATAAAGTTTGTCCAATTTTTGGTAAGAAATATTTATATTAACCCTATTGTGAATGATTTACGAAACATACAAGCAATATGAAAAAATGATTGCTACCTTATTTAGGCTATTATCTCTAAATATAATTTACTTCAAATTTATAAATTGCTGGATGTGTCTGAATCATTTTGTAACATTCTTTTAATTTGTCTTGGGATGGGATTTATAAATAATTATAAGAAAATCACGTTCATATGCACCTTCCTAAATAAATATTATATCTGAATTCCACCTAGTTTCAAATAAGGGGGTAAGCAGATCAATTAATGGTATACGTGATTATGAAAACTACAATTACTTGAGCATTGTCAGGCCTGGTTAAGGAAAAGGTTATCCTAATCAAACGAACAAAAATTAAATCTCAAGCCTTTAATATCCAACATATGTTCTTTGTTCACTTCATAGACAAAATTTTGATACCAATATGTTCCATTTATTCTTAGCATTTTCTTCGATCTTACCGTCAATATCGAAAGTAATAAGCCGGTAGACGTTTCAAACATATAAACCGGTTGAAATAAAACTTCATCCGCCGGGACTTTCGTCCTCCGACATTCACTTGTTATATTTTCGCCTTTTATAAGCCCGTATCACACTTACAGGCGTTCCAAAACAAGCATCTTTGGAAAATGGAACAGCATACGTGTCTGGAATTCGCAAGAAGCAAAACGTCAGTATTGATAATATCAGGTAAAAAGGGTTGCAAGAGATTGTAGTTTTGTGTAGTTGTTCTGATGGCATCTATTATATTATTAAAACGCTAAATCTCAAATGGTGGTCACTGTTTTAGACCCTTTATCATAAGAAAACTCATACATATGATACACTAAATTAGAACAGAGAGTAGATATTTAGATTTGCCGAAAACTATCTTAATTACCAAAATCTGAATTAATCATGTTCAAAATCCTGAGAATTATTTTTATTTATATTAGACTAGATGCCAATGGATGGCACATATGTCAAAAAGCATAATGTTGAAATTGTGAGGGTACGATCAAAAATGTTCAGACGCTTCATCAATGTCTATTATATTATTGGAACGTAAAAACTTGTCAATATGGGGAAACCCGTGAATTCATGAGTTAACCGCTTGTAGAGTATTATTGTTTAAGCGCTAATTGATTTTCAATGTTAATCAAAGAAGCCGCCAATGAGAGCAGCTTCAGCCACAATGCAAATAAAAGCCTGCTCCTTGTAACATCTTCATTCTCATGACATTGTTACAGTCCCAAAACAAGCCACTATTAATATTCGAACAACAAACGTGTCGAGAATACGTGTTACCTTTAATACCATCTTCATTCCATATTATTCAGACGAAACGATGCGGTCTATGAACTCTGTGTATAAACCGTAAATCACCCTGGGATCAGGTAATAATGACCGGCGTCTGGACAAGCAATAAATGTTTGAAATTTGATCATTCTGGAGTTGAGGGAGGTTATGAACCAGACTAGATCTACCGACTCCATTTATAATATTTTTCTTGTTGAAGTGCTCAAAAGTTGTTGAAAGTTATATCAGATATAATCGATCTGTGTTTGAGAATAAGACAAATATGTTAAAAGCTGACTCTAGTGGATATGAGTTGAAAAGGAGAATAATTTACACCAATATTCTGTAATCAATCTTTTTATTGGATATGATCTTACACGATTTCAAAAAATGAATATATATCAGCTTTTCGCTTATCGTATGTAGGCATACGGGGAAAATTGCTCCAAGCTAAGAAGCTATCGTGCCAAGCTTAACGCTCATATCCGTCACTTTCATCGTAATCTTTTCGCAGTTATGAGGATAGTTTATTGTTGAAAATGAGAAAAGAATGTGCATTTTCTTCAATTTAGGTTTTAAAAACTGTGATCTACCTACATTTAAAATGCGATGCTACCTCCCGTTCTATTTGATCTTCTACCGTTATTATGTTTGTAGATCCCAATCGATAAAATCGATAAGTTCTATGTTATAAATAATGTCCAAATAAATTGAATTTTACAAACCTATTTATGCAAGGTGGTCGTCATATAGTCAATGGAATCTGAATATTTTTGACCGACGAACCCAAACCGAGGAGGTAAACAATTCGAATGTCTGCTTTTTTTTGGTTTGTGTGCACGCTGTAGGTATATAGTAAACGTAGTACACCAATTTTGTAGAAATTTGATTCATTTGAAAGATGAGGCTTGAATTATGGTCCCATATTCATAAAAACTTCTATCTGAAATCTAGTTCCCTTCAAAAACCACCACCGAAGAGGGTGGAGGGGGAAATTTCTCTCGAAAATCTAAGACGGCAGAATTACAAATAAGAAATTCCCCGGAAACGTTAAAAATGAACATTTTTTCAAAAGTGTTACGGTTTTCGACTCACAGAATCACAGTAAGGTTAAAATCTGAGATATGTGTATTTTCGCTGTGTGGAGGGGGCAATTTCTTTCGAAAATTGAAAGTCTGAGATGGCCTAATTAAAGACCAGATTATTTGCAGCAACATTTATATTGAACATTTTTTTCCATATAGTTTTCGAGTTGACGCAATGGTAAAGTCTGAAATATGCGTATTTTCGCATCGTTTTTTTGAGATATCTGAATAATAACAAGTACAAGCAGAAAATATACATGGGTAATAATAAGTACTTATATTCTTTTGTACTAGTGAACGTTCAACGATTTCCATGACTAATGTTACACTCAAAAGTGTGGAATAAATATTCCCAGCTTTATTTGTTGGTACACTGAAAAGTACATAATAATAATAATTCTATTGGTGCTGGTACTTGTGAAGTTGGTGCCAAGAATCTTGTATTTAATACAGTTGCACAGCTTCGAAATTACCAGAACCAATAGAATTAATAATATTTATATTAATCAGTGCACCAATAAATAAAGTCGGTTAATTTTTTTGTAAAAAACAATTATTAGACATCGCTTCCGTCCAGGTGACGAAGTCAGAAATGCCGTGATTCTGATATCGAGAATAAAAGATGTTTGCTCAGTATAAGACAAACTTATAAGTATAATTCTACACCCTGAAAGATGTCATGGTAATAAGCGTTATTCTATCTAGGAGAAACATATTTTATTGCTAGCAGAGATTTTTGTATGTAAATTAAATCATCTATAAAAATACCTTTTTTGAATTGAAAGAAAATATATGGAATTAATTTGTATATAAACGTCAATTCCACGACATGAGAGACAATTCAGTTGATTGATTGGCACTGTCACAGTTCACAATAAATTTATTATATGCCATCCGTATGAAACGTTAGTTTTTGAATAATTTCGTATAAAAGGATATTTTAAAGAAAATTCATAATATAATAATAATAATAATAAACACTTTATTACCATAGAATGTTGACAAATATATTGTGGAAAATGTCACATCCCTTAAAGAAAAGCACAATAATACAGAAAATCCTAAAAATAACAACTCATTGTAAAAATTCTGTTAAACTATAGAAACAGCTATCAATTAGAAAGGATTTAAACCCTTTTTTAAATAAATGTTTGTTGTAGGAGCTCTTTATTTCGTTACTCAATTTATTATAAAATTTCATCCCCAAATACATAGGTGATTGTCGTACTATCCTAAATCTAAATGCCGGAATAATGAAATCATTATTGTTCCGTGTGAAATAGTGATGATATTCACAGTTTTTGTGGAAAGTACTCTTATAGTCATAAACCAATATGGCTAATTACAAAATGAAAATTGACGGTAAAGTCAGGATATTCAGAGATTTAAAAAATGGTCTACAAGATTCTCTCTGTTTAATGCCAGCTAGACATCTTATCACCCTCTTCTGACTTACAAAAACTCCTTCAACACCGGAAGAGGCACCCCAAAAAGCTAAACCATATTTCAATCGGTATGTTACTTGCGCATGATATAACTGAACTAACTGTTCCCGCGTCAAAATATTCTTCAAGGTTCTGAAAAGGAAACAAATTGAGCAAAGTTTCTTACTAAGACTATCGCAATGACATCTCCAGTTATATATAGTTATACCGAGAAATCGAGTATTCTCCACTCTGGTTAGTTCTTGTTGTTCTAAATTTAATTTGATATCTATGTTCTTATTATAGTTGTGAAATACCATATAAACTGTATTATTCAAATTTATATGTAATGCATTCATACGAAACAAATTACACACTTAGGCTATTTTGCGCGTTATTTTGTAGGGGAGAATTATTTTTTGCCGAAGTTATTGCCGTAGCATCATCGGCATATATAGTCCGAAGTCAATATTTGCGGTAATATCGTTTACATAGGGAATAAAAAGTACTGATCCTAAAATGGACCATTGCGGCACACCTATTTCAGTTAGCAAAAAATTCGAACTTACGGATTCTTGAATTGAATTTTTGACTGTGACATATCCACCTAGTCACGCATAGAATTAATTAATTTTCACCTTTCTTTGGGGCTTCTAGAGCTTTTTTGCTAGTTTTACTAGCTTGCATACTGTGGATCCCAAAATTGTATAACAGACAGATTTGGAAACCTAAGAACGGTAAATACAAACAAGGCCTCGTGGCGAATATTTCAGAAATGCTGTTTTCCAGCATGCTTATCCAATAAATAATTGCCTTAATTTCACAAGCCTCCAGAGATTTTGCGTGTGAAATGATATGTACATGCGTCAGAATTTGTTCTTACATACCTATATGTATTAGAGAAAAAATAAATATTGACTTGGCTTCCGATTACACGTTATGTAAATATAAAGGAAAATGAGCTGCTGTCACCATTTCAATAATTACGTCGCGTAGTAAACGATATGAATGTTAGAGAGCCTGGATATTTTTTGTCTATTATGTTTCTCACGTCACTTGTCATTATCAATCGAGACTGAAATAATAAAATTATCCATTGATTATGATATCATCTCTCGTTATTCCATTCCGGATTAAAACCTAACTATTGCAGATAAAAGGTAAATACTAAACAGCTATCGACTTTTAAGTTGAAAACATCCAACCTGAGTGGCGTATAAGAATAAAACTAACGTTCGCTGCTTTTACTACCTGGAAACACAATTTCCCTGTCGATTTTAGCAAATCAATCCTTAGGCTTTGCTAGCTGATATAGCTACAGGCATTCACGTTAGTGTGAATACTAAAAGTTGAATAATTCAATTTCCGGTAAATTTTAAAGCTGCCACCACCTACCTACTAAAATTCGGTGGTTGCAAAGTAAATAATCGGTAATGGAAGCATTCAGAAGTGAGAAAAAATAGCTGAGCTTATCAGAATGGATATTTTGATGGAATGGTAGGGAAGCTAGTCTCGAGAATTCTACGTTGATTTTATAATCAAATATTTTTTTTGACAACAATGGCAGGTAGATCTGTAGAACTTTATTCTGATCTAGTTTCAAATTAATTAGTTATGTGGAATATAAAAGAATACATATTAAAGAATCCGGAACATACAGGGTGGCTTGCGGGCAAGGTCGATAATCTATTTTCTGTCTAAGCTATAGATTTAATATTTTCTTTAATACGGTAGGTCCAATAATGAGGCACATTAATGTAAAATAACCTGATCACTGTTTTTTAATTATCATCCCCTAATTTCGGTACATTTTTAGATCTGTCACTAATTTGTCAATATATTGCACTCAGGTTTTTCATAGCATTATCTGTAATGCTTTTGCCTTAAATTTTTGTGTCAAAAAAAAAGGACATTGAGTTGATGGAGAATGTTCAAAGAAAAGCAACAGAACTTTCTCATTCTATTCATCGTCTTCACAGCCTTGATCTAACCTGATAACGTTACCGACGCACTAGAGATAACCTGATGGAGACTTAATAATGGCTATAACTGTCATTTACCAATCTTTCTTCATAGTTTTGATGAAAAAACGCGTGGTCACTCTTTCAAATTAAAGAATGAACCAGACTGTAAAAAAATCTTCTTTAGGGATCGCGTTGTCCAACTTTAGAATTCGTTGCCTGAGAGAGTTGTTCGTTCCCAATGCCTTAATCTATTTAAAAATAGATTGAATAGTTATTTAAGTTGTCTTGTACCATGTTATTAGTTTCATACTTTGTATGGCTAATAAGCGCTATAAGCTTCAATCTTTAACTCAAATAAATAAATAAATAAATAAATAAATAAATAAAATTTATTAAATTTACTAATGGCACTGTTCCAAATACATCACCTGTGTATTAATGTCTTTGCATATCATTTTTCAAGGAGCTCATTGTCCAAATATCGTTTCTGGGGTCTACTTTATGAATTTTTTGTAATATTCGGCAAAATATGGTTTGATAAAAATGAATCAGCTTGTTTCACACAAGCTGTTAATCTGCTAGTGAATAAACTCTTCATGAATAATGTCTCCTCTAAGTCTATCAACGTATTTTTAAAATTAGCTCAGACAAAAAAAAATATATTCTTAAAAATGCAAGCATGCATCTATTTTGAAATTCCACGTAGACCCTTTATTCGTTCACAGTAACATCTTATTTATCCATTTATCCATTAAGTAACCATGATCTTTGTTTGAAAATCTTGATTTCAAGAACAATGCTGATACTAAATATTTGTTCAATGATGATCTTTTCACTACAGTCCTTTCCAGGATTATTATTTGCTATACAAGTTCACCTAAATTTAATCTCTTTAGCTATTTCCAAATGAGCATATTTTATCTCAGTGTTTACTTTAATTCTCCCACAATTTGGGTTTAACTTGTTCTGATATCCGGTTAGGCTACTAGTAAGTAATAGAGATTTTCATTTTAATTAAATTTTAATCGCTCAAGTATGGAACAGTTGATACAAGTGACTCTTATCAAATTATTTTTATCATCAGTGAATAATCATTTTGGTTACCAGCATCAAAATATTGTGTATATGTATAGGGTCGCTCGTTTAAGAGGGGCTTACACCTTATCACGAAATCTATGAGCGTTACAAAGAAGAAAATACAAATGTTGTTTCAAACTTACATTTTTTTAATGGAACACCCTCTTTTTATTGCGTTCTTAGATAGTTCTTTCAAAGACAAATTCAAGGATATACCAATATGAGTAACGGCCTGTGATGGCTTCGAACTTATTAGCGATCATCTTCAGAATTCAGGTTATATTTAAACCATCATTGTTGGGTTTATCACTAACTTTTCACAATTTTTATTCACGTATTATTTTTAAGAAAATAATGCTTGGCAATGATGAGAGCTAAAACATTTTCCTAAAATACGCGGTGTTGCCACGTTTCACGAAATGATAATTTTCTCAGTTTTCTTAATTTGAATTATTTAACATAGTAAGGGTCTATGACTCACCGTTTTGTCTTAATTGGCAACTATTTTCCAATAATGCATAAATTATTTTCCATTCGTATTATAAGAATCTTGTACATAAAATCCTTAAATGGAAAAATGTCAAATTAAATTAAATCTCAATAATATAGGCCACATTTCATTAAAAAATATATATTAATCTGCCTGTTGAAAGACACAAACACAAAAGTGGTGTTATTATTAATTTTGACCTTTTCAACATAATCATCACTGTAGCTTTGAAAACTATAGTTGTTCTTAGTTGTCATGTTAATATCACGTATGTTTTGGACTTTCACTATTTTGGAATAATTTTAATAAGATTCATTTTTGTTGAGTTTATTATGTATAATGTATACGAAGGAGGAAAAAAATACCCATAAGAATGCTACATCGCGAATAACTAAAGTCCGGCTTTTGCTCTTGATAAAATAGGGCCAAATTATCCCAAAGGAGATTGCAAAAAAAAAATGTGCCAATATATATCAGCAATATCTAACAAAAGACAGTGTTTTAATAGAAAAAATGTAGGAGGCGAACGGTTTTTAATGAAAATATGCAGCTAGATATTCTTCTGCCTTCTGAAAATACTCCAGGGACCTCCACTCGCCTTGCCGCTTCAGATTTAGACGTAGGACGAACCACACTTCAAAACTGTTTAAAAATTAATATTATTAAGCCATTTAAATTCACAACAGTACAAAATCTACAAAAGGCAGATTTTAACACGAATTTCGCAATATGATGATGGATAGGCATTTTTTAGATGAATCAATATTTGCAACGTCTGCGGTGTTATTTAACAGAAAAAATAAGTATTACTTGAGTTCAGAAAATAAAAGATATGTTTTTAAAGTAAACAAGACGAAGATGCTTGAAAGTAAGGTGTGCAACCTGTAGAACTAGAATTTTAGGACCCATATTTAACAATAAAATTTATCTTATTAAGCAATTAAATTTGGTTACTTATACAAAATAATATTCCCCAAAGAGAGCATCCAAACTTAATTTGGCAGCAAGACGGTTCTCCTTACCATCGAAGTGCTGCAATGATTCGTTTCTTAAACGAAAATTTCAGGGAGTGGATTGGACAAAACTTATGGCCAGCGAGGAGTCCAGATTTGACCCCGATGGACTTTTTTTTAAAGATATGGTTTGCTAAGATAAAACGTCAATAGTTTTGGAAGTGCAACAACGAGTTCACCCCGCAATAAACTATCTGAATGAAACGAATTACGCCTCAAATGCCATACACCAATTAGAAATAGCATATTCTATTAATTAAAAAAATTTATATAAACTTATCTCCAAAAACGCTTCGTTTTGAAGATACGGTGTTTTGAGAGCAAAATCTAGAAGAGTTTCCTTAAAAATAAAAATAAACGATTTTCTTATTAATATTTCAACACCCCGTATCTCCTGAACGAACCGTTTTTGGTGATAAGTTTATATAAACTTTTATTATTATTTTTATCTGCAGAATACGCTGTTAAAGTTTCTCCATTATAATTCGGACCCCCTATAAGTTTAGGAAGTTATTGAGCAACGCATCAATGATGGTTTAAACATAACCTGAATTCTGAAGATGATCGCTGATAAGTTCGAAACGGTGCATCACAGATCCATACTCATATACTTATATCGTTAAATTTGTCTTTGAAAGGACTATCTATAAATGGAATAAAATCTTTTGAAAAGCTGTAACTTCGTTTTACCACCCTTCACATAAATTGTGACGATTGGAAAAAAATATTAAAGATCATTTCTCAAGAAACAACATTTGTATTTTCTTTTGTAACCCCCGTAGGTTTCGGGATAAGGTATAGGCCCCTCTTGAACGGGCCACCCGGGAGCTACTGTTTGAACCTTTATCACGTTAATTAAATTGTAAACAAAATGTAAAGCCTCAAAACAAAATTATATTGAGGCTTTTAGTAAACCAGGATAATCGTCCTCTATGTACCACAGCTGCTGATTGCTTTTGGATTTTAAAAAGCCATTTGGACTTTTCTCGATATATTCATATTTGGTGACTGCAAAATTGTAATTGCCTCCAAAATGATTAAAATTGAAATACTGATAAACATCAACGACAAAATGAATTGATTATATTTTTCATATCGATATTCTTTGAAATGTTTCAGTTCACTAGTATTCCGTGGAAATGATATGGACTTTGACTCATGCGGACCTGACGTGAGGGTAACAGTTGACAGGTACAACCGTATAAAAATGCTTTTCAGAAAAATACCTCAAATTTCAAAGGTCGAAGAATTCCTGTAGAAGGCTTTAAATTCATCGTTGACTTTGAATAAAATGTTATTTCAATCTTGTCATAACCCTGTTTTGAGAGTATTGCGCTACGGTTTGATTTAATTATACATTTTTATACCAATTAAACATTTTTCAGGGGACGAAAATTATGGCCCTGCATAACAGAAGGGGTTGAAGCCGTTCACTCAGACAGATTTCTAATTAAAATATACTTCGCATCAAAATTCTTCTGAAATTATTTTTAAATCATTAAAAGTCTGTACAGGCGCCCTTCCTCCAATTTGTTTGGAATTTCTGAGAAGGGTTACTGGAAATATTCTTTGACATCGTCACTCTACGTTTTTTTATATGAATGAAAAAGAGCTAGAGCAATTTTAAGTTCTCTCTAGATTGCTAACACCACAAAATCTTCCAAAAGCTACCACAAATTCATGCTAAGATGAGTTACGGAACATTTTTCGCTACATTAAAGCTCATATGCATTCACCAAAGCTCCCAACTTGGCTCAAACGTCTACCTACTACTGGAAATTTCCCCCAAAATTCACTCGACGGAAAAGAGTAGCCTTGCAGGATTTTCCAATGCATGCATCGTACTGTGACCACCTGATGGTGGTAGTAAACACCCGTTGCATGCCAACTATTCCATAGTACAGTTCAGGGAGAATTTCTTGACGATGATATCTCCCATGCCTGCTGAGATACACACATGCGGTACAGGCTGGCGTCGCAGGGGAAGGACATTTGGAGAGAAGGCAAATAATCCAAAACTTACAGTAACAGCAGCAGGAACAACGCGTGACATGGGAAAAAGGCCAATTGTCTTTACCATAGTACAGGAAATTTTGTTGAATGTTATAAATATATGACATAAAAGTCTCTTGCAATTAGAAATTATTGTTCTGTGCATCAAGTGAACCAAAATATTTTATATGACTCTCTTATTTGGTTCGGAAAACAAGTATTTGTTATTTAATAGAAAAATGGATAAGTAGGAGTCGGGCCCCTAGGATACCAATACAAGTTTTGCTGTAAGCAGAAAGCGTATATTCTATCTTTGGTATATTTGGAGATAAGTTGAGGAGGGGGAATGGTAAGTTTTTGTATAATATATTCCATAGTATCTTCGAAGCCGTTAATTTTAGTATACTGAGCAAAAGTTTATTTAAACAATCCCTTTGAAATTATTAATTTATTTACCATACCACAGCTTTTAAAAACCGATTAGCGAAAGGGTACAAACAGAACATACTCTTAAATACAAATTACCATATCCATTACTTTATAAATATGATATAACAAAGGCAATAAAAAAAATTATTACACTAGTGCAATGTATATACAGGCAAACCAATAATTTATTCATGATTTATTTTGGTTAACCTGCAGTTAAGAATATCAAACTTATTTTGATGTCGATTAAATGCGGTTTTCTATATAATAACGAACGTTTAGGAACAGAACGGGCTACTCTATGCGGGACTAAAAAGTTTATTTCACTTAAAATATCAGGAAAATCTATTTTGTTATGGACAATTTTATGCAGAAAATTAGAATAGAAAATGGTGTGTCGGTCTTGTAAAGAGGAAAGTACATGCCTTTCCAATAAGTGGACGTGAGAGAAAACAATCTCTCTGTATAAACCATATTTCTTATAACTAAGAAATTTTAAGAAACGTCGCTGAACTTTCTCAAGACTGTCGATATGCACTTCGTAAAATAGTGATCAAATTATAGATGCATCTTCCAACCTCGATCTTACAAATACATACTTATGGTAATGCTAGCTTATGTTCATTAAAAAAATCACGGGAATGGATTAAATCTAATCTAATCTAAAACTAAAGCCTTATAGCAAGACTGGATAAGCTCAGATATATTTGGAACAAATGAGCATACTGTCAAACAAAACTCCAAATACAGGTCGTCATTCATCTAAAAGGGGATCAGATGAAACAAAAATTAGAGATAATCTCAAGTAAAATATATGAAACAAAGCAGATAGAAAGTAAATAGCTGGAAAACACGACAAATGAAATTTACTTCAATGCGGATAAACAACCAAAAAAAGTAACAGCACCTTTTGTACATGAGGCCCAGTTATGGCCAAAAAGAATTTGGTATAAAGCCATTTGATTTTCGAAAACAAGACGGCTCTAATGAAAATTAATAATTAAATAAAAATAGCAGGAACCCTGTCGTTATACAGGAGAAAGTCATTAAAACTTAATTTTTAAATATTAGAAGTCTTCAAAACAAGGTAGATGAACTTGAGCATTTACTTGATGGTCAAAATTGTGATATTTGTTTATATGAACACTGGCTCAGTGAGAGCACTGCTGTATATTGCACTATTGACGGCTACATCTTGGCTAACAAAACTTACACTGGAGAACTACAATGGAGGTGGTGCTATTATTTATTTTAAGAGTAATTTAAATTTTAGGAAACTCGTCAACATCGACAAACTGCCTAGAGAGACAGATTTTTTAGTCGTAGCAATTGAATTAGAACAATTGAATATTGTAATTATTTGTATTTACATGTCACCCAACAGTGCTCTGGAAATATTTTATGAGAATCTTGAACAGGTATTCGAAATAGTTTTTCAACAGAAAAAGCCGTTTTTTATTAGGTAAATTTCTTATAGAAATATACCTATTGCGATCGTTCACACTTTTGAATTTCGAAAAAATTTCAACGGCATGTTGTTATATGTCTATAAGTTAGTCCAAAAAAACATTTGGTTCAAAAGTTTATATATATATATATATATATATATATATATATATATATATATATATATATATATATATATATATATATATATATATATATATAATAAAATAGATTTTTGTTGGCGATGCAGTCATTTAATAAATAAAATTCTTTGGATTATGCCAAGCTTTCGAGAATGTTTATTCTCTTTGTCGGGGCAAAATTCGTGAATTTATATAAAATTAACCACAAACAGGAAAGATTTCATAGTCAGCAATCAGAAATGTCATTAATGACATCTTTCCTGTTTGTGGTTAATTTTATATAAATTCACGAATTTTGCCCCGACGAAGAGAATAAACATTCTCGAAAGCTTGGCATAATCCAAAGAATTTTATTTATTAAATGACTGCATCCCCAACAAAAATCTATTTTATTAAATAATAAACCAGTCAAGAATACAGAATCAAACAATATATATATATATATATATATATATATATATATATATATATATATATATATATATATATATGGGATATTACGAAATTTGTTAACACGATAGAGGTCGCAGTTTTGAAGGTATCAAGTTCAAATTTGCTACAAAAATCAATCTCTCAAATATCTCGGTCGATTTCGTTATTGAGCAATATCGGGTAAGTAGTTTCAAAATGGCGACCATTCAAACATTTAAAAAAAATATCAAAAAAGAGCAGTGGTGTAAATATTATTAAAAATAATTTTAGGTTATAGATATAATCAGTACCTACAACTTTTGTTCGAAGCAATTTTTCATAAAATACACAGGTAAAAAAATAAAAATTCATAAAGAAAAATAACAAATATTGATAAAACATGAACACTCAATATAAATTTGATGTAATTGTACATTTTCTGGAGATCTCAATATAGACCCTGATTTAAAAAATATATAGTATATTTATTGAAAAGAAATAGACGAAAAAAAAATCTGCCTTGAAGTGGACTCGAACCCTGTCTGCTTTATATTCAACAGCCAAAACAAAAACCTCTAACCGCAAGGCTATGACAATTTTATTCAATAACATGTGGGTATACCAATGAAAAGGTTGTTAAAATTTCAATTCAATGAATTTTGAAAAATTTACCTTTCCGCTGACTACAGGCCATCGGGATTTTTTATTTTGACTTCAACATTGACTTGCTTGAAAATTCTCCCGCTGCCCAAGAATTTCGTACTACAGTCAAATCGTATGGTTTTCAATTTATGATAACCGATACTACTAGAACACCCAAACTCTGTAAAAGCAGCTGTTTGGACAACTGTATAACATATATTCCAGGTGGGTACGTTGCTTCCTTAGTGATGACCCATTTATCTGATCATATGACAATAATTAATAAATACTGCCAAACAAAAAAAAAATTGTAAGATCAATGATAAATTATTGAATTTGGATGCTTTTGTAAGCTTAATATTACTAGGTGCATATCAATGTTAAATAGTATAAATTGGGAAGATTTGAAGAAATTTGATAATGTTGATGATATGTAGAATAATTTCTTATGTATTTTTCTGCAGGTGTGTGACAGATGCTTCCTAAAAAGAGTGAAACTGACACAAAGCCAATCAATCAAAAAATGGTTTTATTTTGAGTCGAAAACTTGCAGAGACAACCTTAACTATTTAATACACTTAAATAGTAGACAGAGAATTATTATTCTCTTCAATGAAATAGAGTAAGCACGAAAACACTACAGAAACCAAATCCCGAATGAAAAATAAAGTACTTTTTATTCCAATAGATTAGAAAAGTCAGTAAACAGAAGAAAGACGGTTTGGTAGATAATTAAAGATCGACTATCCTCTAGTGCTATCCGTTCTGATAGGAACTAGTATTGCTACTGAGGAATTTAATGAATATTTTACGTAATATAACGAAAAATTTAGAGATGTCTCAAAATAGTCCTTCAGAGATCGAATCTTCTCATATAAAATTTAATGAGAATTTATTAATTTCTTATACCTGTTGATCCATGGGATGTACGGAGTATCATTGCTGATCTATCCGAGAGTACAGCTTTGGCACATTTGGTCTTAAAACAATATTCTAAGACTGATCAAAGAATGTTTGGCGATTCCATTATCCAAAATAATCAATAATTTTTCTGAAACTGGTGGTTTTCCAGATAAGCTCAAATATTGGAATGTAACACTTGTCTATAAAATGGGAACTCCCTCTGATATAACTAATTATCAACCAATCTCTATTACCCCTATACTATCAAAGCCTATCAAAGCGGTCTTAAATAACAGAGAAAATAATTTTCTGGATACCAATAATTTATATTCAAAGCACAAGTTTGCATTTAGGGCGAGCTTATCGACTACCCACGCCATAAATGAGCTGGTGCGACGTATAGTGGAGTCCTTCGAGAGGGGAAAAACGGTTTCAGCCGTTTTCTGTGGCTTCTCAAAGGCCTTTGATTGTGTATCACACACAGTTCAGCAAGAAAAACTTTCATTTTGCGAAATGAGGGGGAAAAGTAGCTGATTTATTAAAATCATATTTGTCAAACCGAGTTCATGTTGTTGAACACAAAGGTATAAGCTCCTCGACACTGAAGGTATTGGCCGGGGTACCACAGGGCTCCATCTTGGGTTCCCTGCTTTTTGAACTTTATGGTAACGAACTACCCTTTCACATGAGCCCTACCTGCGTTGTCCAATACGCAGACGATACAACCCTTTATGAGTACCATACCAATGTTAAACATCTTAAGCAACAAACTAACAATGCAATCGCTAAGATCGAGAATTTCTTGATCTCTAATGGGTTGTCTCTTAATGAGGATAAAACCCATTTACTCAACTTCACATTGAGAGAATAGCAAGATAATCGGGAGCCCTTCAAGTTTTTGGGAGTCACCTTGGACTCCCGATTGAGCTGGAAGGATATTATTAAAGATATTTCTTCTTAACTATCCATCTGCTTCGTAGAGTGGCAGAATTTTTGCCATTCGACGTTATTAGGTGCGCCTTCGTGGGGCTATTCAAGTCTAGAATTTCTTAGGGTATTTTGTTCTGGGGAAATTCCACTGACTGGACAAAAATATTTATCAAGTAGAAGGCTGCATCAACAATTTGAGATAAAATCAAATCTACGGATAGAGCAAAATGTTACTTAAACATTTCAAAATAGTGACATTGCCTGCCCTCTACATACACCAATGTTTTTTATTTCCATCAAGCAATAACAGAATATTCTTCCAACAGTAAATTCACAACTTGCTTACTCCTCAGCATCGACATAAAAGCTGTATTACTCTAGCATAAATAAATTTAAAATTAAAACAAAAATACTGTTGATGGAACTATGCCTTGATAATATCGATGAATTTCTCAGAACTAATGGATATAAGAACGAATATTGTTGTTAAATTTGTCCGCCCTAACTGTAACTTTTAATTTTATGCAAAGTTCTCAATAATGTGTTATACAGGGTTCCCCATAATAGAATACGCATTTTAATATTTGAATTATTTTTTTTTTAGTTAACAAAACAAACTTTTTATTTTACTTCATTAAGGCTAACTCTTTGGAATTTATAATAACTTATTATTATTGGGATAATTTAATTTTAACTTTTAAAAATCATCTAAATGACCTCCACCAACTACAACACATTTTTCAATATTAGATAAAAATTGTATAATTACACGCCGTAGCAAACCTTCGTCTATTCCTTCAACTTTTTCACGAATTTTGACATTCAGTATTGTTGTTATTAAACTGACGCCGGAATGCACGACTAATTTCTTCTATCGAATTGCTTCTTATGTAAGTTTCTACACAAAACACACGTTGTTGGACTGAGTAATCCATGAAAGTTCAAACGGATGTCGAAATAATGTCTCAAAGCAAATAAAGTAAATAATTATTGACGAAAACTAACAAGCTTCTCGTAGAAAAATGACGTTCCACGAAATTATTAATTTAAAATTTACAGGCGCCTACTTGATTAATAATTTACTTAAATCCCAAAGAATACAAATGATAATCTCGCAGAGAACAACTTATTTAGTTATCTCGTAGGGAATTTATTAATAATATAAAATGGGTAGTCTATTATGGGGAACCCTGTATAATAGAAAAACGATGTCCATAAAGTAAACAGAGCAGGGTCAGCAGATCACAGGTTTATTAACATCATAATTAAAGGCTAACTAGATGCTAACTAAGTGCGAAACCCGCGATTTAAATGCTTTTCAACTTTTTCCCGAAATTGAAAATCTGCTAACTTTAGATAAAATTAGCACATTATAGCCAAAAATCGTAGTATATTCATCGGAATCATTGAAAAACCAAATTAAAAATTAAAGGCTCTTTAAATGCTCTAAGCAAAAGTGTAAAACATTTCGATTTATTTATTTATTTATTTTTTCTGGCAAAATTTGAAATCAGCAGGTCAAGAACGGAAATCATAGTATACTGATCAGAATCGTTGTTAAACCTTATTAAAGGCTTATTAAATGCTCTGAGAAAAAGTCAAAATTTTATAGAAAATAATGTAAAAAAAATATTTTTATTTTTTTCTGACAAAGATCGAGCTCAGTAGACCAAGGCAGGAAATCATAGTATACAGATCGGAATCGTTGTAAAACCTAATTGGTAATTAAAGTCTCATTAAATGCTCTGCAAAAAGTCAAAAACATTTTGAAAAAAAAAATAAAAACTATTTTTTTTCCATTTTTTCGGACAAACGTCGTACTCAGTAGACCAAGGCCGGAAATCATAGTATACAGATCGGGATCATTGTAAGACTTAATTGGTAATGTAAGGCTCATTAAATGCTCTGGAATAAGTCAAAAACATTTTGAAAAAAATCGAAAACTATTATTTTTTCAATTTTTTTCGGACAAAGTTCGAACTCAGCAGACCAAGGCCGGAAATCATAGTATACAGATCGGGATCGCTGTAAAACCTAATTGGTAATTAAAGGCTTATTAGATGCTCTTATAAAAAAGTGTGAAACGTTAAAAAAAATATTTAAATTGTTTTTTGACAGATTTCGAAGCTAGCAGATCATGGCTGAAATTCGTATCAAACAGATCGGGATCATTGTAAAAACTCATTAATAATTAAAGGCTCAATAAATGCTTCACGGAAAAGTGTAAAATATTTTGAAAAAAAAAATTTGCTAATTTTTTTTGGGCAAAGCTTAAGCTCAGTAGTTCAAGGCCGGAAATTATAGTAAATAGATCGGGATCGTTGTAAAACATAATTGGTGATTAAAGGTTCATTAAATGCTCTAAGAAAAGTCAAAAACATTTAAAAAAAAAACATAAGAGCAAATAATAAGCCTTTAATTATCAACTAGGTTTTACAACGGTCCCGATCTGTATACTATGATTTCCGGCCTTGGTGAGCTGAGTTCGACCTTTGTCCAAAAAAAAAAATTGAAAAAATAGTTTTCGACTTTTTTTCAATGTTTTGCCTTTTTTAGAGCATTTAACGAGCCTTTAATTACCAATTAGGTTTTACAACGACCCCGATCTATATACTATGATTTCCTGCCTTGGATTGCTGAGTTCGAGCTTTGTCAGAAAAAAATAAAAATAAATTGTATTTGAAATTTTTTTCAAAAAATTTTGCCTTTTTCTCAAAGCATTTAATAAGCCTTTAATTACCAATTAGGTTTTACAAAGATTCTGATCAGTATACTATGATTTCCGGTGTTGATCTGCTGATTTCAAACTTTGCCCGAAAAAAAAAAGATCGAAATGTCTTACACTTTTTCTTAGAGCATTTACGGATCCTTTAATTTTTAATTAGGGTTTTCAATGATTCCGATGAGTACACTAGGATTTTCGGCTATGATCTACTAATTTTATCTAAAGTTCGCAGATCTTAAATTTCCGGAAAAAGTTGAAAAGCATTTAAATCGCGGTTTTCGCACTTAATAAGCATCTAATTAGCCTTTAATTTTTATGTTAAGAAACCTGTGATCTGCTGACCTTGCTCTGCTAACTTTATGGACATAGAAAATAGTGTCACTGTGCATTTTTAATTGTATAACTAATACTTTTATATTTTTCTTGTGTTCAAGATTTTTTATTTTAAAGCTATTTTATTAGAACTTGTGACAAAGCTCAGTCTGTTATTGGATATTTGAGCAAATAGAGAATATTGTATTGTATTGCATTGTATCGTAAGGTCACGCAAAGCTATTCCGTGATCTAGCGCATTATCATTGGTAAAATATTCAAAAAGAATCGGTTCTGATTTTGTAGTATAAGAAACGACCTTACATTTGTTCACATTTAAGGTACATTGTTATTAGTAAACCATTTCGACATTCCATCAAGCCAAATCTGAATTCTTTGACTTCACTAGATCTCACCCGAGAAAAGATTTTCATGTTATCAGCATATAACAGACCACTAAGACATAAGTCATCTAAAATAGTAATAATAAATATACTAAACAATAGTGGACCCAATACAGACTCTTGCGGTACACCTGATGTGACTTAGACCTCGACGGAACTTTGATCACATCACTCCACAAATTGTCTTCTATCTATCAGATAGGAATGAAGAGGTTCAAAAAACTACTACTCCAAAGTTTTGTAAGTGTTTAAGTAGAATGCTTTGATCAAGTCTATCCAAGTTTTGGAAAAAATCTGTATATCACGTTGACTTGACACCTTTCATCCAGAGCTTCCACTATGAATTGAATTATACAGAAAATATTTGAGGTCGTTGATCTTTTGACAAATCCATGCTGATAACGTGATATTTTATTTTTAATTTCAAATGTTATTACTTAGTGAAGCAGTATTTGAAGACATTTGAAAAAATTACATATGATCGACACGGGTCTATAATTTTCGAAGTTATCTCTTTTCTCTTTCTTAAGTACCGAAGTAACTTGAGAAACTTTCCAGAAGCTGGGAAACTGACAGTTTTTCAGACACAAATTAAATATTTTTGTATGTGGAAGAGCGAGGAGTATTGCACAATTGTGCAACAAAAAATATGGAACTTTATCTGGGCCCAACGTGCCTTTTGATTTAATTATTTTTAAACAAGAAATAACTTGATCCTGTGGTAGCTCATTTACACCTATATTATCCTGATTGCCTATAAAGTTGTTTGAACTGTCAGCCACCATCTGCGCTGTTATGTGTTGACGACATCCTTATGGTTTTTAAAGGTAATCTCATCTCTAATCATGGATTCAGGAAGCATTCTGTTGCTTCTTGTACCATTATAAAGTGCCAAAAGTCTGATGGATATTATTCGTTTTTCAATGCTCCGACAATAAGTTATGTATGCGTTCTGGATATAATATTTAATTTTTGTTCTAAGGTACCTGAACTTTTGTAAGTCAGTTAGATCTATTGTATGTTTATATCTTTTTTCCAAGCATTTTGTATTTATACCAAATTTTAACTTTCTCGTTTTTGTAGATTTTGAATAAATAGGCTATGACAAATTGACGGACAGTGTATAATGGTTCCGTTTTTTCATCAGATAAACGAATCTGTAAGAAATCTAGCATATTGGTTGCCTTTTGACAGCTCTGGGTTTCTTCAAAAAACTCCAACGGGTGCAAAGTTATTCACAGATAATGAGTGAACTTTTATATTCTAAATTTGTCAAATCTCCATTGAATAATACAAAGGGGAGCACTGTTTAGGTAAGTGTAGCTATATATGCTGAAATAATAATGATTTGTTCTTATCTTCAGAGATAGGGAGAGAGAGCAGCTTGGACGTACTTTGACGACCACAAAGTGTACCATTTTTACCTTTCTGGTAAATTACAAATTGTAGATGGTAGATGGAATGGCTTTTCAGTCCTAACCCACTGCGACCTTCTCGAATCTATTTTGGTTCTCCATTGAATTAGAGCTCAGAATTTAGATTTATATTTCTTAGCAGGCTTATTAGTGTAAAGTCTCCGTCACGTAGTTCTTTGATATTGGTTTTTCTTCCCCGAGTACAAATACTGAAATCTTCTAGCCCGATATAATAATGTTATTTCTAAGCCTAGAGTGCCATGTAAGCATCCCCACCAGTTTTTCTGCCTGTTATCAACTTTGACTGAGTAGTTCGCGTGATAGTTTAGGCAGGAACTTTTAGTGTACTATATACCAGTTAAGATTCGCAACCCAGTACTTTCTATGTGGTACAATTACTTTATTTTCGTTTTTAAAGCTATACTTTGGGGCTATCAGGTGCCATTGGCATTCTCAATGTTGGATCTGACAATAATTCTTGATATAAATTTTCGTTGTTCTTGACTTACCGGTGAAGATCCTAGTGGTAGCCGTGATGTCGTTCTCATCGCCGCTGTGATAAATAGTCATGCCTGCTTTCGAATAACACTCATCTACCTCTACCTCATATCTGCTGTGTTCTGGGTCACTATACTGTTGATGACATATTGTCGTTCCGGGGTTTATTCCCCAGTTCTTGCCGCACAACATCCTACAACTTCCTAAAGCAATTTTGACCTTGAGAGTATTCTTTTTCCATGTGGAACTGCATGTTGCATTTCGGACCGAAATTACCTTCAAAGGGTTAAGGGTCTCAATCACAGCATTCGTTGTGAAATTGATTTTTATTTTATTGTGTTTTTATTGTAATTTAGGTTCTCATTATTAGCTATTAATTGAAGTTTGAATAATTTTATTTCAACAAATATATTAATTTTTTAGCAGCCAATTTTTCTTATATAATAAAATTAATTAATTTCATTATATTAATATGTAGTTTGAAAGATATCGACGCGTATCCAGTCTTTAGGAGCGCTCTGTATAACTTGTTTGGAACGTTATATGAAGAAGCAACAAGTCATCTTCTCGTTTTAATAGTCTCAAAAACTAAGCCATCAGACGGCTTTTTCTCAAACATAATGGAGATACTGCTGCTAATCTGGAAGTTCTTCAAGCTTGCCCGAGTTTAATTATTTCTCTTTGGTGAAATGTCTCCACATTAGAATATTTCTGCTTTTCTTTGTAGAGACACTAAGCTTCAATGCAACAAGAAAATAAAGGAACACATTGAATACCACATAGCGTCGAAATAATTTTAATCTCTGAAATACTAATCAAGTAGAACTTTGTAGGTATATGCAGCTTCATCAGAGGGAAAATATGGTCTTGGAATAAAGCACCTACCTATAAACTCAAGGCTTTATTCAGACATCGAATAGAGATTAAGAGTACTACCATTGCGGTATATCACTGGAATGTTGGGATGAGAAACTTCATTTTCATATAGAGAGGTAGACTTTTTTAAATTTGAATCTTCAAGTGATAAGCTGACTCTTAGAATAAGTTTAAACATTTTAGGCAAATAATATTATGTTCAAAACAATAGATTGAAGCATCAGTTATTGAAGTGGATAATAATACGCAAAGAAGTATGTAATTTCATTGATTTTCACAAAACACTCATCTTGTATATTTATATTGAAATGTACTCATGATCTTGCAACACCATGTTTTTGTCATTTTATAAAATTCACAATAACCTTCTCCTCATAAACTTTATTTCCTGGATTTTTTTGTATAAAATCTTCCACAATCCTACATTTGTGCTTCAGACTCATCTAACCCCAAGCAGAATGACAAATTCATTAGCGTCTTATTATCTTATGCAAAGCCCCCTGCTGTTTGTTTACATTCCTGTGGCGTAGTTATACCCAACGCCTTTCGAGGGCACGTGTCATGACTTTTAAGGCGAGTCGTACAAAAAACTCGTTACTTTTTTCATTATGTGAAAGAAAACAAGGCAAAGTCTCTACGGAACTTTGAATGAGATTCTATTTAATCCATTATTCTTTTGCTCTTTTTCATCGGCAATTATTGTATCAACACATTATTGTAAAAGTCAATTAGTCATCACATAAATAATTAAGAAAACGTTAAATATATCTTGTATTGTTTCGCTATTATCTATAAATGTATCTCATCCTAGACTTATCCGTAATTTTTTGGTTGTCTTCCGTTTCAATATATATAAGCGGTAAAGTTTCAGTTACTACTACACTCCTGTTTGTCTTAAAATCATTCGTTTACGCATATAGCAAACAAATATAAGGCATACATTAGGGCAGGTATGAACATGTACAATCGACATTCATGTATAATACATAAAACAAGCACAAGCCGGCAACATCTTACTTGTAGTATTTGTTAAGATATTTGCAAGATTCGATGTTCCCATTGATGGCGTAAATTATTAGTAAACTGTTAATTAAAGTTGACCTCTAATGGTCAAATTTGAGTAGGCTTCATGTGGAAATAATTCTCTACTCAGGATTATCGCTAACATTGTATTTTAGCTATGAGTAAAGCTGTACTTGAAAGAAATACATTTTTGTCAATATTTTCTAAATTGTAGATTCATTTTTTACGCTTTTGTACTTACCTATTTGCCCTACAAAATGGCTGTTACAAACAGTCGGACAGACAAACACTAATTATATCATGGGTTGCATATTTCTAGCGGATATACCTTAAGAAAAAATCAACTGACGAAGTAATTTCAGGCCGTTAATCAAGTTCGCATTATCAAAAAAAGAAATACGTTTATATTGATAAAATACAAATAAAACTAATAAATTGAGTTAACCATCAAGTACCCAAATCTTGAAATTCAAAATCGCTCGATAATCTGTCCAATTATTCTTTCAGATGTTTAACATATCTGTCCGTCCATAAGTCGGTACTATGGAGAACTTTTCTTTTTATGCAAAAATGTTATTCTGATAAAAAGTTCTGTTTAGTCTAAAATGTATGATGAAATAACAGAATATAAGTTTTCCTGTATCTAAAAATATTAATTTAGCTCAAGAGTAAAATGCCTGTGTTTTTTACAATATCGTTAATTTTTACTGAGAGATATAGATCCCAATTGGGTTAGATATCCTATATAGGTATACCTACCTATATTATATTTGAAAGGGTAGTCACAGCCGACAGTAACTATGTTGGTTATAATAATTAGGGTTATACGGCCTATTACAGTATTCAGTGAAAGATCATGTAAAATCGTATATTTCGGCTTAGTTTAAATTTCAGCTTTCTTCAGCGAAAGTAAAAATGTCACAAAACCACAATGTATATGATGTTTCTATCAATAAACCATTCATATTTTTGAGAATTTAAATTAGACCTATGAAACGGAACAAATAGATACCTCTAAATTTTTATTTTTTATCGATATAGAAACCAACAACTCTGCCATTGCAGGTCCCAAGCCCGGATGAGGAAAGGGGATGGGGAGGAGTAACAACCTCGAAAAAAAAAGCTGGGTTCACCTGGCCCGGGTGATAGTACCCTGTGAGGGACCCTGTCTAGGGTTACAGATGAAGATGGCGAATAGTCCAGAAGGTAATGAAGTCACAGGCTGGCATAAATTAGCGGAAGGAGTAGAAGTACCACGACCGAATGATTGCCGGTATAAGCAATCCCTATCTACGGGTGGAAGAACAAGAGGAGGTAAGGGCACTCTTTAGTCCTGGGGTTAAGAAATTGGCCCTAAAGGCGGAAGAACTACTAAGTAGTCAACGGCATAAGGAAAGCCACGGGATGACTACCACATAACAGATCCCTAGTAAAACCACTATGATGAATAGGATAGTTGGAGACGGTTTGCCACGCGGCCCGGCTAGCAACCGGCGTCGTCGAGTTTTCGGGCTTGTTACTGTTACATGTTACTGGAGAAGAAAATCGAAAGAAGTACTGTTAAGATAGCTACATGGAATGTCAGAACACTCTACCAATCTGGAAAACTGAACAAAGCAATCAACGAAATGCAAAGACTCAAAATAGACATACTAGGAATGAGTCAAATAAGATGGCCGGGTAGTGGCAAATGCGAGAAGGAGGAGGCAACAATGTTTTATTCGGGAAGCAGAGAAGAAGATGCCATGCATAGACATGGAGTAGTGGTTCTAGTAAGCAGTAAAATCAAAAAAATATATTAAAAATTTTATTCCATATTCAGAACGGTGTATGTTGATCCAGATAAATGCGCGTCCTGTGGATTTAAATATTATTCAGGTATATGCCCCCACAGCTGAAAGTTCTTATGAAGAAGTTGAACAATTCTCAAAACAATTAGGCGACATAACAAGAAGCCTTAAAAAGCAAGAAGTAACTATCATAATGGGGGACTCCAACGCTGAAATAGGAAAAGGTGAAGTAGGAAGCATAGTTGGTAAATTTGGCTTGGGAACAAGAAATGAGCGAGGTGATCGACTAGTACAATTTTGCCAGGAGAAAAACTTAACTATAACAAACACTTGTTTTGATTTACCTCCAAGAAGAATATACACCTGGAAGGCGCCGCAGGACAGACCGGAAAACATAGTTAGAAACCAGATAGGCTTTATAACAATTAATAAACGATTCCGTAATGCAATAATCGCGGTCAAAACTTACCCAGGAGCTGATATAAAGTCTGATCATAATCCACTTGTAGCTAAATTGCGAGTCCGACTAAAAACACCAATCAAGAAAGCGATTAACAAAAGTTTAGATATGGACAAGTTTAGAAATCCCGACATAAAAGCCAAGCTCACAGAAAGCATTAATAATACTTTGACAACAATAGACATTGCCAATGATGTTGAAAGGGACTAGATCAGCTTACGAGGTGCTATATGGAACAGAGCGAAAGAAGAAATTGGACACTCTGAAAGGAGAAAAAAAAAACGACTAGATGACGGACGAAATATTGCAGTTACTCGACAAGAGAAGAGAAAATAAGAACAACGCTCAGCGATATAAAGAGCTCGATAGAACTATCACCAAAAAGATAAATTAGGCTAAAGAGAAATGGTTAAATGAAAAATGTCAAAAGATAGAGCAACTTGAACAGAGACATGACAGCTTCAACATGCATAAAAAGGTCAAAGAGTTTACATATACCTACAAAAACGACAGTTTGGAAAGTTAGTAGACGAAAACAACAAACTTATTGTAGACAGGAAAGAAGAGTTAGATATATGGGAAACTTACATCAAAAACTTATTCACCGACTATAGCCATGTAACAAACACTCTTGACTTGGAAGAACCAAAGATATTGAAAAGCGAGGTAATAAGAGCCCTAGAACAAACAAAGGAAGGAATAGCAATAGGACGCGATGAAGTACCAGTCGAATTTTTGAAAGTTATGGATGAGAACAACCTGAACACCATGTTAGATCTCTTTAATAAAATTTACGTTAAAGGTGTTCTTGAGAATTATTCATGCTAGAATAATAACAAAATTAGAGCAACGTCTAGGTAACACACAGTTCGGATTTAGATATGGGTATCGAACAAGAGAGCCCCTCTTCGCGATGCAGGTCTTGGTCCAAAATTGTCTTGATCCACAAAAAGATGTCTATGCATGCTTCATCGATTATGAGAAAGCGTTTGACAGCGTCAAGCACGACAAACTTATAGAAATATTACAACTCTCAGAAATTGATACCAAGGACATTCAGATTATGAAAAATATTTACTGGAATCAAACAGCAAATATTAAGCACGAAGACATGACGGGCCAGGACATTGCAATCATTAAGGGAGTTAGACAGGGTTGCATCCTTTCACCACTTTTGTTCAATTTATACTCTGAAGAAATCTTTGTAGAGGCAATGGAAGAACACAACAAAGGCATCAAAATTAATGGGGTGCCAATCAGTAATCTTCGTTATGCTGATGATACTGTCTTGCTGGTGGATAATATCGAAGACTTACGGATGATGCTCAATAGAATAACTACAATAAGCAACCACTGTGGACTTAGGATCAGCAGAAAGAAAACCAAATTTATGGTGATTAGTAAGAGGAATATCCAAAATATCGATCTAAAAATAGGAACTGAATCCATCGAGAGAGTACACCGATACAAATATTTAGGATATGCAATAAATGATGATATAGAGATTAAGATCCGAACCGCAATCTAAATATTGGTACCCGATGGAGAGACACGAAATGTTACGTGTTCTCTACGTTGCTTTATGGCGTGGAGGGGTGGACGTTGAAACTAACAACAATGAGAAAATTAGAGGCTTTTGAATTGTGGCTATAGGGACGCATATTAAGAATACCATGGACTGAAAGAGTGACCAATGCGGAGGTATTGAGAAGAATGAATAAAGATTTAGAATTGCTTACAAGTGTTAAGAAAAGAAAAGCATGGGCCATGTGCTTCGTAATGACAAGTATGATCTATTGCAAATTATCATGGTGGAAAAGATAGAAGGAAGGAGAGGATTGGGCAGAAAGAAACAATCCTGGATGAAAAACTTGCGTGAATGATTCCAAATTCCAGAAGCTTCAACTATATTTCACGCGGCGCAGACAAGAGAAACCTATCACATGATGGTCGCCAACCTTCGGTAGAAGACGGCACAGAAAGAAGAAGATAGAAACCAACATTGTGAACTAATTTGAGAAATTTTTACTTTTTAGTTATTAAGATTTTTTCTCTTATTATATGTGTGTTAAAAATGGAATGTGAAATATTTAAGGAAGTAATGATATGGACAAAAATACGCAAAAATTTTCTAATAAACATGCAACAGCAACGGTTTGGCAGATATGATTTTTTTTCAAAATATTTTGCATTTATTTATTAGGTACTTATTCATAAAAAGGGAGCTTCTCGATAAAACACAAAAATAAGAGTCACAGAAGATGTTCGAAATGGCCTCCTTCCATTTCCAAGCAGGCATGGCATCTTTGATTTCTTTCTAAAATCCCGTCATTTTCTACAATTTGTTGGGATTCAGAATTGACATTTGTTGTCTGAGTTCAAGTTATTTTCAGTTATGGCTCATGTTTACTCGAATGCAAAATTAGCCGACATGCATTTCATGTATGGCCGTGCTAATGGGATTGCCACCGAAGTGTGACGTTTGTATGCTGAAAGTTTTCCAAATCGTCACATTCCTTCACATTGTATGTTTGAAAGAATTCACCAAAGATTGCGTGATACCGGTTCATTTAAAAAACAGTCCCATTTATCCGGAAGACCAAGGTCGGTATCCACTCCTAGAGCAGAAGAAGCAATTCTAGCAGAGATAGATCATAATTCGGGGACGAGTGCGCGGAGAATATCAGCCGAGCTAGAAATTAGTGCTCCTTTTGTTTGGAGAACCCTCCATGACCAGCAGCCTTATCCGTACCATCTACGTTTGCTTTTTTGCCACTGGTTTCTACGCATGGATGCTGAAAACAGCAGTTTCTTGCCAATGTTCGTTTCACCGATGAAGCCAGGTTCAAACGAAATGGAGTTGTTAATTTTCACAATTCTCATGTTTGGGCCGATGAAAATCCTCATGCTGTAAAGGAATCTGGACATCAGACATGTTTCTCATTAAACATTTGGATGGAATCATAGGTGATAGGTTCCTTGGTCCTGTTGTTTTACGAAACCGATTAACAGGTGGTGCCTATCTTAACTTTCTGGAGAACACAACGTATACTCTTTTGAACGACATGCCCTTGGCTCAAAGACAACAAATATGGTTCCAGCATGATGGCGCTCCAGCTCATTTTTCGATTGCTGTTAGACATTTACACCAAACGTTTCCGGGTAGTTGGATAGGAAGAGGCGGACCTGTCTTATGGCCAGCAAGGTCGCCTGATTTCAACCCGCCAGATTTCTTTCTTTGGGAATACTTTAAAATATTAGTATATGGTACTCGTGCAGATAGACTCGAAGAGCTTTTTGAGGTATTTCATGAGGTTCACAATGTTGCAATTGGGTCTTAGAATAGTTTTGATAGAATTGTCTATATTGTATGTGATTCTATACATTTCAAATAAAGGACACTACTAGAATGTATCCGACAGTTATTGGCACTTCACATATGGCACAAATAGGTTCGGGTTCTCTGCTAATGAGGTGCCCTTGGGTTACTCTTGTGTGTCCTAGGCGGAGGCAGGTAAGGATCACTCTTGATCTCGTCGAGTGTTGGTAATAGTATTCCATGGTTCGAAGTACGGTTTCACTTTGATTAGTTTAGATGAGCTATTCATCCATGTTCTGTCGAAATTTTCCATTACTTTGAGTCGAAAGGAGTGCTTTATATCACTAGCTGGTAGATTGGATGTTGATAGGGTGCAGTTATTGACTGCTTCTTTCGCATGGTGGTCAGCTAGCTCATTCCCGGGAATACCTATGTGTGATGGGGCCCATAGAAAAAAGATTTTTCTATTTCCAAAGAGTTTATTGTATTTCTTCTTTTATTTTAATTACGACTGGATGTTTGCTGTATGTTTTCTTGATAAGTCTTAGTGATTTTTGTGTTTTATCGAGAAGAGTGTTTTCTATGAATAAGCACCTAATAAATAAATGCAAAATGTTTCGAAAAAAAAAAAGAATCATATATGCCAAACCGTTGCTTTGCGGACCCATGATTATTAGAACTCTTTTCTTATTTTTGTCCATACTATTACCTCCTTAAATATATTATTTTTTAACAACCTTATTCATTATGCTATCAAAATAATTTTGATTGACATTATGAACAAGAAATAAAAAATATACAAGAAAAAAATATTGTTCTATATTATGTATGATTATTACTATCCATAATAGATCCATGTTGTAAGTACTTGATATTTTTACTGATAGAAATATCATATACATTGGGGATTTGTAATAATTTTCAGTTTCACTGATGAAAGCTTAAATTTAAATTATGCCGAAATATACAATTTTGTATAAATGTCTTTCACTGAATGCCCTATTAGGCTGTATAACCTTAATTATCCTAACCAATGTACCTATACATCTACCATGAAAAAGCAGATTTTGTTATTTTTGACCGACAAACCCCGAACGCTGGAGGCAAACAATTCGACTGTCTGGTTTTTTTATTATTTTTTTATTTCTTCGCGCGGTATATATAGTAAACGTACACCGATTTTGATAATTTTTGATTTGTTTGAAAGAAGATACTTGAAAAATGGTCCCATATTCGTAAAAACTCAAATGCAAAATCTCCTTCCGTCTAAAAACCGCCCCCGAAGGGGGTGGAGCGCAAAATTTTCTCTAAAATCGCAATTTCATGATGCCAGAGTTGAAGATAGAACAATACCCTGAGACGTTTAAATTGAAAATTTTTTCAAAAGAGTTACGATTTTCGAGTTATATTCATGTTAAAATCTCACATAGATGTATTTTTGCTATGTAGAGGGGGCGATTTCTTTCGAAAACTGAAAATCTCTGGGCACCACATGAAAGATAATAATATTTGCATCAACCATTTATAATGAACATTTTCTCCTTAGAGTTACGGTTCTCGAGTTATACGGTAGTAAAATACAAATAACAAGAAAATACGAAATAATATTAATTCTACTGGAGCCGGTACTTCTGAAGTTGGTGCCAAAAGTTGTCAATCCAACTGCAACTGCACTACTTCAAAACTAACAGCACAAATAGAATTAATATCATTGTCTATTTTTCAGTGCAAACAATTACTCCTCATCTCTGGAAAGCTTATTAACAACTTCCACTGAGAAAATCGGATTTTCCTCATATTGGGGATTAGGGCATTAAAATTGTAATCCTGGTTGCAGCTTAGAAAAGGATTATCTATGAAGCTCGTCAGCTCAGATAAAGAAGAGCAAAATAGATAGGGTTCTTAGGGGATATGTGTAATGAGTATAATATAAGCAAAATTCATGATAAGTTCAAAGGTTATTGAAACAACATTGACGATATTTTGCGCGTAGGTACTTATTATTCGATAAAAATCTAGAATTATTTAGCTGTAAGTAAAATTACTAATGAATACATTCTCCATTAATGAGGAATGAAAATTTAATAATTTTATTTTAGTTGACATTGCGGAATTAAGTCGTGTATGTGAGGCGCAATGTTGTCTCAAAAATACGTTTATGGCCATTTGCCTGATGATGATCTCGAATTATGTGAAATGCTTAGTGCAAATAAAGAAATGGAACAATAAAACAAGATCACTATGTTAGTATCAGAGTATAACTTAATCAAAGGATTATTCGAATCCAATGACCTAGACACCATTATGTTTAGCCAGAATAAGAATAGCTATGAGGATTCATATTCAGTGAGTGAAAGATTGTAGCGGTGACCTTAAGTAGCTAAGAAATACCTGGAAATTATACTACTGTATCCATAATCCATATTTGCATTCAGCTTTAAATATAAATATAGGTATTTTGGGATTATCCTAGCAAAATTTTAAGTCATTCTTGACGTCACGCCAGTATACTGAGATGTTGTCTAAGAAAATTATACTGGAGCGACCAATGGCATACGTTTTATGGAGCATAAATTCATTGACAAAACCATAAATGTCACGTGAGTATACTATGAATATCTTCGGACCGCATTATCTTCTTTCACACTGCCAGTATTTGCAGTGATAAAATGTCGCCGATCAAGTTGGTATGACTACTACTACTGTAGAATATATCTTAAGACAATCTAGTATGTTCTCACGTTAAGCATAAATGTTGCTACTCCACTCCACCACTCCAGTCTTTTAAGTAATGCCGCTCATAATCTGTAAAGGTCATCAATGCTACGTCATTTCATGCAGAGGTCTGTATAAACCGTGATATGAATCTTTACATCTGAAGTATCTAACTAGATATACTCGAGTACCTGTGGAGACTTGGTCTCCGTTTTTCCTACAGAAAATCACCTCCGATAACAAATGACCACTGTAGCTTACTTATAAGCAAATCTTCATCCCTCTTGACTCACGTTCAAGCTTTTTTACATCAAACGATCATAATTTCAGAAGCATTTACATATAGTTCCTTTGAAGTCATTTCATCTATAACAGAAATGTGATTTATTTTCATAATTGGTTAACTGCACTTGTCTCCATGTAGTACAAACATGTAAGCTGTCTAAGTTAACTGGGAAAAATAGCCATTTACAATTTCTTCGATATTCTATACGGATAGCAACGTAAATCATTCGACAAGTGCAACATACCAACTACCATCCGTAAGCTAGCACAACTACTTTACTATCTGCCGTTGAAGTCCCAGGACTTCTTGCTCCTGGATATTCCCGGATATTTTTCTCTCTCTGGCTGAAATATGATTCGACACTATTAACCGCGAGTTTTGTACACAACGCTTTTCGTCCATACGTACTACCGCAGCCGGTGCTTATAAATCAGACACAAAGTCGACCACTTTGTGACAAAGCCAGATTTTCCTCGGCGGATAAAAATTACCAACGTATTGGATGTTGGATCAGACAGGGAAAAGCAGCTAGTGAATTTATAGATTGGTCGTTTGATACAATCAGTTTTTTTTATTTCATTCCTGACGTCTTTTTTTTCATGGTATAGATTTTCCACTAAACTACTTTGTTTGAAATGTGATGATTTTTAGATAATTGGGCATACATACCGGCGTTACAAGTCTAAATTGAAGAAATATCTGATAATTTCATTTTATTTTCATACCATATCTATAGTCTAAGTTATTGATTACTGTATTATAATTCAATCAATAAGTTACACAATCGACTTTGTATTACTCATTATTAATAATATAATAGACCTAGATAGAGCAAATTTGATAATGAGAAAGTCATTTAAAATACCTTGAACGCGCATTGCCCCCATTGGGTTCAGTCTTTCTAGAATGGGCTTCTAAGCGGAGCTTTTGACTGCTTCGGACACATCCCGAGTCATATCTGTAGCTGATGAGAACTAATAACAACGAAATTGCAGCTATTCTACAATTGATTCAACTGTGATTTGTTCCAAATGAAATAAAAGCATAAAAGTTAGAAGTTTGATGCAATATTTATACTGAATATAGTTTCAGTCATATTGGATCTACTAACGATGATGTCATCCAATACGGGCTGGAGTATTTGCTCACCCATCTTATGTAGGAACGGTAAAAGTATCTATATATTATTTAAAGTTATAATTATACAGTGCGTTCATAAAGTATGGAAACGCTTCAATAACTTCTAAAATATCAACATATAGTGAAAAAGCTCTGACAGGTCGATTTTTGAATTTGATTTTCAACATTTCTATTCAAATTGCATTATTTCATCCCCTCACCTTCCAAATTATGACGGCATCATTATTATTTTTTTAAATGGAGGCCATAATTTTATAATATAAACGGCAGACGTATTTTTCTGAGCTCGAAAATATCAAATACATGGGTATTATCATAAAAAATATATGAAATACAGGGTGCTAAGAAAATAAAATATTTTCATTTGCTGCTTTCAATTTTCAACCTCTTTGAAGTTGGCATGGCAAATTTGGCAGGCAAACTAACAAAGTATTGAATAATTAGCCGTTAATTAGCCACAAATTAATCGTGAATACATAATATTAACCGCAAGCAAAGAGACCCGAATATCGGTTTGCATGCTAGTTTCAAGTGAAGTTGGCATGTGAAAACCGTGAAATCGGTTAGGATCGTCCCAGCCAATTCCATCCAGGCTCATAATATGCCGCTAATTAACCGCTGACGACACAGCCTAATACTTGAGTTCTATTAATATTTTTTTCAAAACATCGCATATTTGTCATTCGTTCGATAAAATGAACGCTCTAAAATCTAACGCGATTGTTGCTACCTGTAGATAGGCCGAAATGTTACTCCAACTATTGCACTAATTAGCCGTAAAAGCGAAAAATTAACCGCAAGCAAAGAAACACAAAAAGTTCCCAACTCGGGTCCCAACGCCACAACTAAATATGAAATATAAACAAAATCGAACACAAAATATTAAAATAGTTTCTTGTAGATGTGCGAGTCGAGTTAGTAAATTTGAATGGATTAGAAGCCTACCAGTGCTCTGAAACCCAAAAGTCAGGGGAAGTTGGTCATTATTAGGCAATATTTTTTCGGAGCTAGATGGATTATGGATATTATACGATGATTAAAATGAAAGTGAGGCAATAAGATTGTCCACTTTAAAGTTTGTTATATAACCGATGTCCCTGAAAAATTGGAAGTTAGATCTTTGGCCGGTATTGGAGGTAAGACTATCTTTACGTTTGGAGGGTCCTTGATGATGTAGTTCTAGTTTATATTTTACATGTTCTTGTTAGATGTTTTGACATACTTTTGAATTGTATGCGCTAATGTTTCAAAAGTGTAGGTACATGTCTGCGATCACTTCTGTCCTGTTTATTGTAGTAAGTAGAAACGGAAACGGATAGTTAGATATGTGTAAAATAGTCCACTCCAATTTTTCGTACTTTAACTAATCTAACATTTTCCTCAATATCTAATTTCAAAATGTATATGTAGCTCGCTTTAAATGACTATTTATTTTGTTACGTGGAATCTTCAGTGAGTTTCGTAAGAAAATATTCATTGAAGGAAAACTGCCAAAAATTCTTGAGTTCATCGAATATAGTTTTATATGTCATTTACCTTATCAAATAGTCATTAGCAAAGGAAGTACGTTCAGTTATGGGAATCTTTACAAGTAGTTACACCCTAGACGTTGTCACTCCAAATATCACCCTCTCGTGATAATGACACAATCAACCTAATTCTTTATTATCCTTGAAAGCTTATTTTATAGTTTTATTATCATTTTCGATACCCAAGACGATAGAGCTTTCTGAAAATCCCAATTAATAACTGTGGAGTCTTCCATGTTTCTTCTATTTCTCTTTATTTTTCATGGATTCAAAAATTTAACTTCAAACATACATTCATGGAAGTAGAGATTGTTATGAAGAAATACTTATAAAATTACCCTGAGCTCCTGGTAGGTAATATTTTTATAGACATATAGGTACTTCACTGAACAGGCAGTGTATCTTCCTAGGCTGCTTTCAGTTTCATAATGTACATTTCGGTAAATGTGATTTAGGAGTTTTTCTTACAGGTATTGAACTTATTTATTAATACTGTTTTCTTGTATTGTTTCAAGCTCATGTGTCCCTCACTTATCACTAAGAGAGAGAACGAGATTCATATAAGGAAATAAAACAGAAGAGATTCAGTTGTTAGTTTGTTAGCTGAGAGAGATTCTCGTGTGCATTATAAGTAATTCAACTAATTTGATTATATGGTGAAGTACACGAAGTTTCTTTTCCTTCTTTCTCTACTCCATTATCAAAACACTTATATCAAATTTTAATATAACCTAATTTCGACTACTCACAATGCATAACCGCAACGCTAGACAGAAATGTTGTTGGAATTTCCAATTTGGCGAGGTATTTGTAATATAATTATTTCGGTTCTAATATCTGCAAACTCTGTTCTGTTTCAGACAACCACACAATATTCCTATCGATTATCTGTATCCAACATCCTTATCGTTGCCATAAATCTGATCTGGAAGATTGATGGATTGCATTGCTATCGTCTCAAACACATTAAATACTGATCCATAATCATTTTCGGCGACTTCATTGAAAGGCTCTTGTGTTGCCGGCGAGTGCACTTCTTCCTCTTCGGTCGCCACCATCCGATGATAAAGCCATTAATAATTTCCAAATCCCATTTCTGCTTCGATGCGAATGGAATCGAACTCCAGAAAAACCATTAGTGCGGCCGAGTGAGAAAGGAAAAAATCGACACTATAAAGTTTTCTTATTAAGTAGCGAACAGGAGGGTAAGTTTGGGGGCAAGAATTGGGGTGTTATTGCCCGTCAAATTGAGAGAGAAATTTTCAATGGAAGGTATTCTGAAACTTTGACATGGCACATATGTTGAAGTTGAAGGTAATTAATTCGCCAAGTCATAGTTTAGGCATAAGTTATTTTCATAAAAGATTATAGAAAAAAGGTCAGGTGCGATTAGGGCTCGCGTGGAATAGCATCCTCATCTAAAATTCACGTATATGATTTTTAGGGACCTAAAGGCATATATTCAAAATGTTAAAAATGCCTCAGTAATTTCGGTGATTAGGGTTGGTCATTTTTCACAAAAATCATGGGTTTCCGAGCTACAGTAGTGGTAATATCATGCTTAGTGGTGGGGCAATTTTTTTTCGAAAATTGAAAATATAGGGAAGCCAAATTGAAGACGAGATTATTTGTAGCAACATTTGAATTGGACATTTTTTCAAAATAATATATGGTCTCCGATTTACTTAAGTGGCAAAGTCTGAAATATTTGTAGGTATATGCGCGATGTTTTGAAATCTCTGAATAAGTATAAGCAACGTATTATCTTCTTTGGTGAACGTTGAATGATATTGAAGATTCAAATGTTGAAATTATAGTTATTCAAGTAACAAGGAATGTAAAGACATGTTAACATTCCATGCATGTGAGTACGAGCTAAGGAGAAAGCCGATGCTTGTCACTTGCCGAGGATGTTAACAGTCGATACATTCCGTATTACTTAGGTATTACATTTTTTCCGCTGCCGGTAATATTAATAGTAATTATTTTTCTAGGAATGTAAAACACAGTATTTACATTCCGTCGTCTAGGAAAAATAATACACAAATGAAATTATATTTGCCATTTTCATGTTTTCTATCTAAGCATGGATGAATTATTTACATAACCGGCAACGGGAGAATATTTTTTCCGACTTTATTAGTTAGTGCACTGAAAATACAAAATATTATTAATTCTTTTAGCTCTGGTACTTTTGAAGTTAGTGCCAAGAGTCTTCTATCTGACTTCAAGTATAAAGTTGAGAGGATATTTAGGCGCCAGATAAGAAAAGACGGTACCCAATATAGAAGATATGTACAAACCGTATATAACAACATGTACGGCTCTAGTGAACTTAGATTATCTATCTTGACGGTTCAACATACTACCTCACGGATTATCCAATTGGAATCAGATAGATCGTTAAAAGTAAAACTAAAAAAAAGGTTTCAAAATAGGTGAATCTGATGTTTTGTTTCATGAACTGATTACATCTTTCATAATATAGATACCTTAGAACTATTTGGAATCTGAAACCGTTGGCCACATTAAACACCATCCCTTTATTTTGTCAAACCCGACAATTGTGTCGCCAACAAAGTTTGCATCTTCAGGGGTTAACCTGTAACTGCTACTATTACAGGTTAACCCCTGAAGATGCCAGCCTTGTTGGCGAAACAATTGTCGGACGTACAAAAGTGTTGGTATATTATTTTTTGAATATACCTTAGGTTAATCATGTTTGTAAATAAATACGAATACGTTGAAAATGAGGAAGGAATACATTTTTTTAGTTTCTGTTTTGTGTAATCTAAGTGAAAACTTGATTTCTTCTCTGTATATAGTTATTCTATATATATTTATGTATATATATGATTATATATTTATTTTTTTGTATTAAAAACGTTGTCTTTGTACCTGTTGTAAAGAATTTGGGATATAGTTTCGACGCCATTATCGTGGTCGGCGAGTGCGATTCGTCAGAGGGTGGAGCATCTTGGCGAGTACAGACGTTACTGGGGCCCGGTTGGTATGAATGTAAGGTATATTACTATTGGTTACCGATACATGCCAAGGTCAAGATTATGTCATGAAACATCTAGTGAGTTCGCGTGGTGGAATGTTCGGGGCATTAGTAGATGTCGGTGGAAGCTTCAAAATGGAGGAGGCTTGGCTATATAAGTATTGGAGAGAATAGATAGTCATTCCGGGGCAGCAAGCCCGGTACAGTTGAATAAATCAGTCAATATAGTGCAGTCAGTCCGGAGCAGTAGTTGAGTCACTACGGTCAATACGGGGGAGGCCGGTACTACGTACGGTGAAGACCGGCATTATGGGGCAGTCCGTCGAGACCAGCAGTATGGTGGAGACCGGAGTACGGTGCAGTCCGGAAGTTCGTTGGGTTCCTAGTATGGGGCCTCCAACAACATAAATAAATAAAGCCGGTCCAAATATTGTTGTAAATAATGAATATAAATTGTAATAGTAGTCGATGGTGCAGTGTAAGATATATATAAACTGTGTATATAAATAATCTGTGATATTTAAGAGATTAAATAAATAAACTAAAGATAAATAAGTCCCAGTCATCTTATATATCCGTTACACTAGGTTGAATATATAGCTTACTTATATTTAACCAAGTCATTTATGGCTTTTAAAAGATTTTCATATTTAATTTTCGTTTATGAAAAAATAGTATATGCAGTTTTCTAACAATTAAGTCAAAAACTATTGACTTGACCATTATGATCTCCTTAATAACACCGAAAAACTATTCATACCACCCTGTAAATGATTTAAATTGTCAGTCACGTCTATCCAAAAGTAATCTTGCAATATAGGAATGGATGGAAATAACTCCGACGTAACTTAGTTTATATTTATTGAGTAAGGAGCGGCTGTAGAAACGAAAAAGGAAAATACGTAGCATCTTAGCAGAGTTGCTAAAAAACTGGCAAATCGAACCAACGTAATTTTTAATGAAATATTCGCTGCGATTTTCATTAAAAGACATCCCTTAGTACTTAGTATAATATAATTTTTACGCGAGCAAAATACAGAATTTCCATCGGATTTGCTTATAATTCCTTGGAGATGAGAGAATAAGGCTGCTACGTCTCTCTTTTAATTTGAAAATACGGTACATAGTATAAGTATTATTACTCTTAAATTTTCTGGATAAGAGAGACACACCTTCTGGATAACAAATCCAAACATAGAAATATATTTCATCCTGAGGAATAATAACTTCTTGCCTTATAATCTATTTTCATTTAACATTCCAATTAAGTATTTGTCAAGAGCCTGACAACATGATATTTCTGTTGAAATTATAAATACTTAGGTATAGGTACTATAGGCATATTGTTTCAAAATCGAAAGAATTAAAATAAGTTTGAAGTAAGCCAGTTGACTATAGTACCTACATCTTTTTTTTGCTAAATTCCAAAGATTAGTACATATGGAATCAATCATTCCACTGGATGAGGCATACCAGAATTTTTAATTGAATTAATTACTACTTGCCATATTTTTTTCTCAAATTATATGATAGTTAGCTGTCATGCAGTTCGAAATATCCAGATGCTAGATTTTTATGTTTGAAATATGAATTAATTAAAAGATATCCTAATACCTATAGAATATGATATATTTTCCTCAAAATTTTTTGATGGATGTGCAAAGCGGAACGAAGTTGACGCGGATATTTAATTTTTCTCAATATTACTTATGTACATAAATTGCTCACTAAATGCTCATTCTGAAACTGAAATTGCTCAAGCTGAAAAAATTATAATTAATAAGATATTCTCAAATTAAAGTTTTGTTTGTAATTTCACGAATATGTCGCTTAATTAGTATTTTCGGGATTGAGTTGCGTCAAAAAATTGCTCAGCAATTGCTCAATCAGAATATATGAATAGTTCCATGTTTTTCGATTGATATTTGCATAAAATTAATAATTATTAATAGTGTTTCAATACGGTTACAAAGCTAAGACGTCATCATGCTTGATTGCTGGAGTTATCTCTGTTGGTAGTTGGTAGTAGTGTTCTGTGGTTGGTCGCCTCTGTCTTCCATGCTTCTGTGCAAGTTTAACTTGTAAATGTCAACTTTGCTTCTTATTTACATACGTCAAGAAGACTGCAAACAAGGAGATTAAACTCGCCCAAAAATTCGTGTAAAATTTCATACGCATATCTTTTGTAAATGCGTCTTTGCGCACGATGCCATGCGCAACAAGCGGCTCTCGCAAAAAAGACAGCAGATCGTGATGACGAAGATCATAGAATTGGAGTACTAATTCTATGAGGAAGATACATAAAGAGAACAAATATTTAAGGCAGAGATAACCATTTAAGGTAATTGTCAAGATGTTCGTCGTAAACGAGGCCACGCTATGATATGCAACTTCTGTAATCTCATGCGGTTACATAGAGAAGCATAGGAAGTTTACTCTCCTGGTTTCCAGTCTTCTTGACACACGGACATGGACATTAACCTAACCAGAGAACACTACCCCCTAAACCTTATACGGACATCACTTGTCTGTGTCTGAAATATTCTTTATTATTGAGTTATTTACCTAAATAATGAAAATAATAGAGGATAAGTCTATACAACTATTATTTGACCTAAATACGACCAATATACATCAGCTTGAAAATAATAATAAAGCACATTTGTCAATTTGATCCCCCTACTGGTTATCTCTGGTACTACTACCTTAGAGTAGGGAAAAGACGTGCGAACACGTAATTCCATGCTCTAAGACTACCACCATTCAGATATCCCATGATGATGACATAGCTTTACAACAATATTAAAGAACTATTAATCATTAATTTTATTCAATTATCAATCGGAAAACATAGAACTATTCATATATTCTGATTGAGCAATTGCTGAACAATTTTTTGGTGCAACTCGATCCCGAAAATACTAATTATTAAGCGATATGTTCGTAAAATTATAAACAAAAATTTAATTTGAGAATATTTAATTAATTAATAACTTTACAACTTGAGCAATTTCAGTTTCAGAATGAGCACTCTGTGATCAATTTATGTATATTAGTAATATTGAGAAAAACAAAATATCCGCGTCAACTTCTTTCCGGTGATGTGCAAGGCAGGATTTGGTACAATATGCCTTACGCAATTTGATTTTCTTGAAAATACAAAACATGAAAAAGTACCTTAGGACCCTATCGATTTTTTTGTTTCCATACTTTTGCTCTTCAGGGTCTGTTACTGAACATTTAACAGGAAGTGAGCAGTCAATTTTTTATACTAATAGCTAAAATTTTCAGATAAATCTGTATATTTTAGTCTCCCATGCATTTAAATTGCTGCGAAACCACTAAACTGATTTATAGAATATACCTTTATGTTAGTCGAATAGTTTAAATAATGGGAAGAGCTCATTTGGCAAAAAAACTCAACAAAAATATAAAAATTCAAAGATGGAGGCCTAATGTAGATTTATTATTGTAATTTCTATCATGAAACACGGAAATTTCATCTCTTGTATGAATATTATTTTTCCTTACAGATAGTTAGAAATAAGGAATTACCGATCTCCAGTATTCTGAAAAAGTAGTCAGACAGGGAATGAAAATGGAGTGTGGAAGTTTTCTTTGACTTTTACAAGGCATACTCGTATAAAAGCTACATATTTCTGCTAAAGTGAAATAAAAATCGCTACTTATAAGATTTCACAATGAATGAGAGAAGATACATTGATATTTATACTACTTCAGCCAATAGCCAAATCTACAATGGAATTTAACTTGCTATTCCAGTGCGATTTGACATCCTCATAACATATTAAGGTTGCAATCATCAACCCACTTTAATTTTAATCTCATTCTTAATAAGATTGTAGTAAAGCAGATCTGGTTTCTAGATCCACATAATTACTTTTTAAAGAGCTTTAATATTCACTTGAGACCAATCCTATAAATTGCAATGATAATGTCTGACACATCTATAGGTGACAAATAAAATCTTTCGTTTTCCATAGATGATATCAAACCCATTGCTATGCGAGACAGTTCGAAAACCTTCCACGCGACGGTACCTTAGACTTGTCAAGGGATTTGTATGTAGGAATATATCAATAATAATAATAATAATAATAATAATATAATTTTATTTCACCAGTAAAACAGATATGCAAATACAAATTCCATAACTGGAGAAAACGTCCGATGATTTTTCATACAAAATCTTAAAAGAAAATAGAAATATTATATACACGTCACTACTAGATAAAATATACCTATATAATTATTAAAAGGACTACACATATACAATCGGAAGCAGTCTCCTGTAGAACAGGAAAGTAAAAGCCCCCCTATGAAGAGACCCAAGGCAGGATCTCTTCGAAAGACCCGGGAGAGACTATTCAGCCATTCGTGCAAATAAACGGTGCACGGCCGTTGCCCGCGGGGCGGTAGATTGCTTATTTGATCACAGCTTGAACCGTAGCTGCCATGAGAATTCATATATAATAATTTCATATAAAATAAAAATAAAAATATTATACCCTTGTAATTCACCGATGGACAGGGTTCGGTAAAATCAAATTAGTTATTGAAGCAGCTAGATTACCGTTTTGCTACCAATTAGACATCTTAAAATCGTATAAAGCCGAGTATCCGCCAGACAGAAGCCACCAACTTTTGTGTTGCCAATAAGTGTTGCTGACAAAAGCCAATAATTTACTGCTTTGTGGTTACCCTTGGCCAGTTGGAAACTTAAGTTAAAAAAACAGCTTAATTAAACTCCACAAAGAAGATAAAAGTATAAGGCCAATCACAGTAGCCAATAAATCTCCAGCTCACAAAATCTCAAAAACAATTAACAATATAATTATCAAACATCTAAAATACACCTCTCCTTTTTCTATAAAAAACTCTCTAGAACTTACGAAAATAATTAACTCTCTAAACCTAGAACATCAAATAAAATATACAATTGTTTCTTTCGATATCGTTAACTTATACACAAACATTCCTGTAACAGACACACTTACATTACCTACTTAACATTTTTTTACTAAACTACCACCAGTCACTTAACAACAATATATTGGACTCCACAGATATAAATAACATTATGCAGTTAACTAACTCATAACTGAACAAAACTTCTTCTCTTTCAATAACACGTCCTACAATATGACAGATGGCTTACCAATGGGCTCACCTCTAAGTGGACTTTTGGCTAACATTTATATAAATCATTTAGAACAACAAATTCAAAAACTATCATACAGTAAAAATATTATCCTATGGAGAAGATACATAGACGATATTTTCTGCATATTGTCAGGCTCATTATCAGAACTAGACACTTTTGTTGAGATCATAAAAAATCTTTCTAAAATCAAATTCACTACAGAGATAGCAATCAACAACTCAATAAAATTACTAGATCTAAACATAACTCTCAAGCAAAATAACACTTTTCAACATATACAGAAAACCTACACAAACTGATACGATAATACCGAAACATCCTTACCATTCCCCTCAAATTAAAAGAACAGCCTTTCACTTCGTTTTAAACAGACCAAATAGCACACAAGAATCAATTCTCACATACATTCGTCAACCAAATAATGAACTCAATAAAAAACAAAAAAATATTAACAAAGTTTTTCCTCATATAACTGTCAAACCAAGATACATTTCAATTCCTTTCTTTGAAAACACACAACAAAAAACACATTCAATCATTAAAAAACATGAATTATCTCTCTTTTTTACCTAGGAATGACTACCAGAATAAGAAATAAGATTTACAGAACATTGTAAAAATAATCCCAAATCTGCTCTCGGTAATCACTTATTAAATCATAAACATAAAACCTCCATCGAAAACCTAACAATAATTCACCATGAAAATAATTATCCTAAGCTAGTCTATTTAGAACAACTAGTAATATTAAAAATCGTAACAACACACACCTATTAAACGACATCAAAGATTTCCCAGATCCCCATTTATTTAAATATTTAAGACCATTCATTAATTTACCAACATTCAAATCGCGCCATAATTTCAAACTGTCCATAGCCCAACAAAAATTGAGATAAAACTATATTTTCGACATTTGATCATTAACCAAGAAAAGCATAATTTCCAACATCATCCAACAAAATACACATAATATCTTATATTTATAAATCCATTTATACATAGATGATCATCATCCAATATTATTTCAGATTTGACAGTATGTAATTCAATAATAAAATTATTCCTTTCACTGTAGTTATACAAAAGAATCACATGCATATATTTATAGAATATAATTTAATTTACCTACTTTATTAATTTTAACATCATTCATATGTCCAAAAATTAAGAGAGAAAATTGTCCATTTGTGTAATAAAATCCCGCCAAATCTCAGATATGTGAGAGTTATCTGTAAAACACTGATTTGGCTATTATTTGACACAACCAGGTGGTTTATTCCAACATTTATTCAATATGATTTGCAATATTTATTGCTATATGATTTTAGAGTTGAATTTTATGATTTTGTTTCTTAGAAGTTAACATTAAGCTTAATAATTTGTAGAATTTTATTTATTTTCTTAGTCGTTATGGCAAAAAGTAACACTGGACTTATTTTCCGTGAAGTAATTATTCGATACATTTATTAAATCAAATAGATTCTATCGTGTAATGAATCGACGTAGTAAATAGAATCTCTCTCCTGATGATTTAGTTATTTCAAACTGATTGGAGATGTGCGACGGTGTGTGGCGCCTGCTAGCTCTGTCGTTGAGGATTGCACCTAAAATTATTTCTTTTGAATACATGACATCCTCGCTAGAAATGAAACTCCATCCCATTATGCGAAACGTTTGCTTCTGATCTGTAGAAATAGCGTACGGTGTATAATATACAAGATATTATCGAAATTTTTTTTCGGAGATAATATATAGATACTTTCGAAGAGAATAATTGTTTTTCCATTTGATGATTGCAATCTAGCAATACAGAATCGCCAATTTCTCCAACTTTCATTGTATATGAATTGCATTGGATTCATGTAAAAATACTCGAGTTTCATAGAAGTCAAGGTCTACTTTTTTTATTAAAATATTTCAATTTACGATTTGCTTGAATATATTTTAATGTATATCGTTTAATTGACTCTTGTACAAATGTACCAATCAATACTGGACTTCGAATTACTTATCAGTTAAATAATTAAAAAAAACCTTAAATTTATTTTATAATATTTGGCTATTATCTATTACATCCTCAATTTGACTGTAGGTAAAAATTTTACATGCTCTTGGTTCTCATACATTTCAATATAAAACATAGATATAATATTCTCCTATTATCTATCCTATTATTTATCAGAAGGAAATGCTTCTGAACCTGCCAAGGATATCTCAGAAATCTGATAATCTTGGCTCATTGCCAGAAGGAGAGATTAGACAATCTGTTGTATCTGCCTCTGATTATATGGCAATATTTAAATTAAAACAAGTTAACGAAATTCCTAATTGTGTTGGCAATCTTTGGGATTTAATTTTTGTATCAACTGCCTAACAACTGTTTGCTTGTGACAATCCTCTTTTCAAGTGAGACTTACCACCCTGCTTTGTGCCTTGATTTTAACTGTTATATGGAGCCAGAATACATTAAATATGATTATATTATTACAACTTTAACCTAGCTAATTATAAAAATATAAATCTTTAGGTACCTGTCCTGTGTTAATTGGGAGTTTTTGCATTATCGATGAAGCTGTGAATTATTTTTATGATGTCATAGATATATATGTCTCAAAAGTGGGATTTACATCTCCAAATGGTTTGATGGCACATTAAAAGATCTTGTGTTTATGAGATAAGCAGCACATAAGAAATATAAGCTCAGTGGCTTTATGACCCACTATAACTATTTTTCAAATTTACGAAATATATTAGTGAATATTCATATCTTATAAGTAATTCAAACTAAATTTAAAGTTTACAAAACAATGTTTGTGTTAAAAAGAAATGAAAATTTATAAATAGCAAGAAGGGAAACCTTAAAGATAAGTTCAGCAGTTCCACTGAGCAGATAGTATCATTCAAGGCTGAACATTTTTCTTCAGCTTATGTATGATGACAACTGTGACTTCAATTTTAAAAATAAAAAATCTGTAAATGCTAGTGTGGGTGTGAGGTATCGGCTATTGATGTTTTTAATTTTGTCACAGAGTTGAACAATGGTTTGGGGTGCGGCCCTGATGGAATAACAAATAAGGAAACTAGATTTGTGTTATGAGGTATACTCTCTACACTTCTTAGTAAATCCCACAGTCTCTTTTTATTTTTCAAAAAAATGGCAAAAGAACTATCACGCTTTTTTAAAATGAGAATTGGTTGATATTGAAGGCTACCGGGCTATTACAAAGAGCTCTATAAATCGAAAACTCTTATAGTTTTTGTGGAAAAATCAATGTCTACGCATTTTGAAAATTTAATTTTAACTGAATCTAATCTCCAGGAATATCAGAAATTTTTGTTAAGGATTATAAAAAGCTGCGATCAGGCCGATGAAGACTACACTGATTTTTCTCTTTCGCTTCTTCTTTTTATTGGAAAGTTGGTTAAGTTATCTATGATCCACTTTTGAGTTGACTAAAGTGCTACCTTGTTGACTTAAAACAATTGGTGGAAATAAATCAAAAAATATGTCAAATGAAATTTCAGTTAGTTCTGGTGTTCCACAGAGTGGTCATTTATCCCCTCTTATTTTTAATCTTTTAACAATGGTTTAAATTATTATATAGGTAGGGAGTATAAGGGGTAATGGTAGTAAAGGATCAAACCAGCTCAAATGTCAACCTTCACCTGCACGTGGTATACCCTGCTACACAACCAACGAAGGCTCTGACGACCGAGTCACGGCGGGATAACCGTTACTACAGGAACTAAGGAAATGTAATTCCTAAAAAGATTCCCTATCAACCCGCACTGGCCAGAGTGATAGGTAACGGCTAAAAAACCTCTAACCAAAATGATCAAAATGACAAGCAAAAACTATACAAGGCCCTCAGTGCCCGGCAGATCGCTAGTCCCCGACTACGGTGGCGGTCGGTATAGACTGCGATTAGAGGGTGCTAAGAATCCCCGGGTTGGACCAGGCTACCATCAAAAACTGAAACTGTATATTGCGACATATAACATAAAAACCCTTTCATCTGAGGAGAAAATCGTTGAATTTGAGAAGGAACTGAAACAAATACACTGGGGTATAGTTGGAATAAGCGAAATCCGTAAGAGAGGAGAACAGCAAACCTTACTAAAGTCGGGGAACATGTATTACCACAAATGTGAGGAAGACAGATCTGTGGAAGGGGTAGGACTCTTCATACACAAGCGTCATGTCCAGAATTTACTCCAAATTAGCAGCATAACTCCCAGAGTCTGCTATGTGGTACTAAAACTAAATGATCGATATAGTATCAAAACTATATAAGCCTATGCACCCACATCCACACACTCAGATGAAGAGGTTGAGGGCTTCTACGAGGATGTAACTAAGGCCATGTCAGACTCCCCAACATATTTCACTATACTAGCTGGTGACTTCAATGTCAAACTTGGTAAGAAGCAAGATGAAGAAGAAACGTCTATGGGGTGCCATGGCATTGGAGAGAGAAATGAAAGAGAAAACCTTCTATTGCAGTTCTTGTTACACAATCAACTAGCAGCAATGAATACATTCTTCAAAAAATCAGAACATCGTAAGTGGACATGGAGCAGCCCAGATGGAAAGATGAAAACGAAATCAACTTTATTATTACAGATAAAAAACCAATAATTACTGATGTAACAGTACTAAATAAATTATCAGTAGGGTCACTGAACCTAAGAAAGGAGCGAATGAAGCTGATTAACAACCAAAATAATAAAAACAACACCGCTAAAACAGAATTTATAACAAGCTTAGTCCCCAGTTGTAACCTTAAACTAGGGGGAAAAGACATCCAATTTGTAACCCCATATAAATATCTAGGATACGAAATAAGAATTGGAAGAGACAACCAGACCTGTGAACTGAGCAGACGAATAGGATTAACCTGGGCTGCCTTCGGAAAGTTAAATCACATTTTCAAATCTGATACTCCAATAAGTCTTAAGCGCAAAGTTTATGATCAGTGAGTCCTTCCGGTACTGACATATGGCTCGGAGACACTAACACTTACCCAAAAGACTGTCAACAGAATAAAAGTGACCCAACGAGCCATGGAAAGGTCTATGCTGGGAATAAGCCTGAGAGATCGGAATTTAAATGAGGATATACGAAGACGATGTAAGGTCGCAGATGCTGTGGATAGAGTAACACGTTTAAAATGGAACTGGGCAGGTCATGTCGAAAGAATGTCAGACAACAGATGGACAAAAATGATATTGGAGTGGTAGCCTAGAGACGAAGCATTCAGAAGCAGAGGCAGACCGCTAACCCGATGGACGGACGACATAAAAAAGATCTCTACAAATTGGATTCAAGATGCCCAAAACCGTACAAATTGGAAAAGATTAAGAGAGGCCTATGTCCAGCAGTGGACGAGAGGAGGCTGTGAAAGAAGAAGAAGAAGATGAACTAGTAGAACTTCCGTCAGACCTCCATGTCTTCACCAATTGGTGTAAAATAAATAGACCAGTAAATGTAGCTTAATACGTTTTTTTCGTTTAAAAAAGTCCTATCTATTTCCTCTACACACTAAATAGTAAAGTTTTACTTAGAACCGAGACTGTCAAAGATGTTTTAGACATTTTGAATGTAGAATTATCTTTTGTGGATCATATCAAATTTATTTGCAATAAATCATTAAAACTCTTGGGTTTTATGATTAGATCGTTAGAGAAATTCGTTAAATTGAATAGTAAATATAGAAGATGTTAATTGTGGTACTGTTTGATCTAATGTTAAATATGCTTGCCCCATTTGATCACTCAATTACAGAATTTATATTGAGGCGTTAGAAAGACACCATATAAAATGACTTAGACATATTGCATGAAGATACTCTGGGGATTCCAATGGATGATATCAATTACGATGAATTGTCTGTCGAATTTTCCATCATCAAAAATCAGAGTTCTTTGATCTGTTCATTTCTTGTATGGTTATTAACTGGTTAATAGACACCTCGATATTAACTGGTTTGATCTGTCTGCATATACCTATGAGATCTACTAGACCGCCTCGGCTCTTTCTTATTGATTATCGTAGGACTAACGATAGGTTTTTGTAGTCCCTTATCCAGATTCTGCAGAGCAGCAAATAATTTAGGAAGCAGCATTGACAGATTTACTATATCCTTTTGAAGATTTAAATTATAAGTAATTTCTACAATATAGAAACAAATTATTATCTATGGAATAATGGAAATATGGTATATAAATGAAATAATAATTTCATTGAACTATTTGAAATCAACGGGTAACCTAGAATACTCGCCATTGTAAACAACAAAAGATATATAGCCCCATCAGCTGGAGCCAATAAAGTGGACGATAAGAAAAGGTCTTTGGATTCGTTGTGAAGGTCTCACAAACGCCTTATGTGTGCGATATGAAGAAGTTTTATGGGCCTGCTCTCGGGTGGAAAAAATTGAAACTTGGGGTCGACAATGAGCCCAAGTCGATGGCAACAGCTGTCCACCTTTGAGGAAGTTGGAAGTGATAGATGGCTGTCAGAGGCGGGCGTCAAGCATATGAAATATTTTCCTGGTTTTGCTGTTTGGCATTGACTGCTGTAAGTGAGACCTTCCACGTCAATCACGTAGGTACAAATATAATTTTAATCTATAATCATATTCATGAATGTGGGTATCTTAACATAATTTAATCTTTCTGTCTTCCCTTATTTCTCCGAAACAAACTATCCTAGCTGAATGAACTTCGGATCACTTTCTAAGAAGCTCAAGGAGAAGGGCGGATGATAAAGAAAAAAATGGAAAATAGAAACTTTGAGAAAAAACTTAGCTATCACACATTTCTCGAGAGTAAAAATAATATTTCCCGTTTCTTATGATAATTCGGAAAATATTTGCTCGACACAAAATGTGTCATCATGTAAGGATAAAAGAGTTTAAGAGGAACTAACTACGTTTAATTAATTATCCCTGTACCTGCTGCCTCTGCCTTCATAGTTCTTAATGCGTGCAATTCAGAGGCGTATTATTTTATCTTAGTTGTTGAGGAGTTATTCGTATTGTGTTGTAATTTTTGAATTATGTGAAAGATAAGTGATAGAGGTCATTATACTTTTCCCAGCAAATGCAAATTTGGAAAGAAGAAACAAGTCAGAAAGTAAGTAGTACACTTTAGTATAAGTACATATTTTTTATTATGATCGATCAATTCAATGTTGTTATGATTATTTCAGTGTTAATGTAGAAGCTCTTTGATAAATTTATTGTTCTTATGAAATACTTGCAATATAAATTTTATAACAAATAAGATAGCATAAAGAAAAATCCTGACTGTCTATAGTCACATGATGACATTTCTGATTGATGGTTATGAAACCTTTCCTGTTTGTAGTAAATTTTCTATAAATTCACGAAATTTATCCTGAGGAAGAGAATAAACATTCTCGAAAGCTTGGCATAATCCAAAGAATTTTTTCTAATAAATGACTGCATCCCCAACAAAAATCTATTTTCAAATATTAATCCAGTCATGAATTTAAAATAAAACTTATTTGAGTGCATATTTTAAAATTATTTTCATTTATACAGGGTTCGCATCCAAAGAGTAGCTTATCAAACAAACGTTTTTTTTTAAATTGAACACCCCTTATTTGATACAATAAATTGAAAGCCCTTTAAATTCCCATCAAAATGATTAACATAGTATGGGTCTTTAATGGGTCGTTCTGGAGCTATGGGCACTTACGTAAAAAAGGTATGTATATGAACGATTGTGGTGGTGTTACTGTGTAAGATAGAAAAATTTTTATTACAAGAATGTTTTCTGTTTCCTGTAGTTTAATAATAATGAATGGAACTGTCGAGAGGATTAAGCAAATATACAAAGTGATTGAGTTTGCGAATGATGAATAACTATTATTTTCCAATGGAACGCTCTATATATAAATACATCGTTGAATGCAGTAATGATTAAGCTTTCCGAAAATGTGCAACATGTATAAGGAAAAGTCAATGACTACGAAATTATTACGAAAAAACTTCACAAATTATTAAGTCGCCTTATCTATTGTTGGATTTCGATTGTTGCCATGAAAAACTCATATTTGGATCAAAGTTATACTATGCGAAGCCAACTGGAATCCGCTTCCAGTTATAATATTTTTTATGTTAAGGCATCTAAACTCAAGACAACCAAAAAAGGCTTTTATAGAATGCATCCTGAAAATTTGATACTACAAACTAGAAGAAGAAACCATATCACCCCATTTCATTGTCTTTATTTTTTTTTTCATGCAAAATAACCGAGCTGCAAACATACATTTCAATTTAGTAGAGTAACAAATAACATAGAAAAAAAATACACAACAAAAATTTAAACAATGAAAACTTATTAATTGAAAATTAAAATAAAGCAACAGAAAACAACCAAACGTATTACAATTAAAATTAAAGTAATTGAAATGCAAAAATAATAAACAAACGATTATCTTATAAAAGATGTTCCAAATTGTAGCCGTTTTCTTGCTGGCATATATTCAGTCTAGCAACGAAAGAGTGTCATTCAGAATATTGGGTGTTATTGACTGAAATGCTTGTCTTATCCTGTTTTTCATGTCCTCACGGTTTGTCGGTTTGTTCCGATAGACTTTATATTTGACATGTTCCCATAGAAAAAGTCCATCGGAGTTAAATCAGGGGATCTCGGCGGCCAACTAATAACCCCTCCTCTTCCAATCCATTTTCTAGGCAACCAGCGGCTCAGATATTCTTTCACACCCCTGTGAAAATGTATTGTACAGCCATCCTGCTGAAGCCACATGCGCCTTCTCGTCTGGAGGTCTACATTTTTCAGGAAAAAAGGATTTCATTTCTGAGGAAAGATAATTAGATTACTCCAGTGAGTATTTCATTGAAAAAGAAGGGGCCAATAACGTGACTATCAATTATCCCTCCCCACACATTTAAAGACCACTGATTTTGATAGTTAACCAAACGCATCCAGTGCGGATTCTCAGTTGCATAATAATGCATGTTATGCCTGTTGCCTGCTCCGTTACTTCTAAAGGTTGCTTCGTCAGAGAATAGAATCCTGCGGATTATTGAAGGATCGTCCACCATCATATTATTCATAATATTGCAAGATTCGACTCTTTTCTGGAAGTCATTGGCGTGAAGTTATTGATGTATCTCCAAGTGCTAGGGGTGCTGCAATACACGATTTACACTAGACTTGGATGCATAAAGTTCTGGAGCTATTTCCCTAGCACTGATTTGGGGGTTTTCTTCAACTTTTAACAATATGTTATATATCTAAGTATCTAGATTTAGTTGAATGGTTTTCAAAATGTTTCATTCTCATGTCGTATTGTGAGAGAATATTATTTTATATATTATTTTGAATAATTATGAATATTTGAAAGAACATTGAAGAGTATTTTAGGATTTCAAAACATCTATTTCACCCAAAAATTTAGAGATTGATTAGTGAGAGAAATCGACCTTTTTGAGTGAATAAGTATCAGAATAATCATGTTTTCAATTCAATTCGAGCAGTCGTACGAGACGGTTGTGTTTTTTGTCTCGTTTGGAGCTTCTCGGTACTGAATGTTTTGTTTTGCTTTGGTTTGAACTATTTTGTTTTGATTTGATTTGTTGTGTTACCCGGTGCGTGTATACTATTTTGTGTTATTGACTTCGAACCAGCGTGTGATTTATCATTGTACGTGTGTTTTACTTACTGTAAAAATTTTGACCTGGTGTGCGTTAACATTGAACCCGTGTTTAACTTGACCTACCGTGTGTGTACAAACTTTTACTGTGTCATTGACTTTTATTTTTATTTACAAAAATTGAACTTTAACTTTAAAATGTCTGAATTTAAGTGTGATTCCTGCCAAACAATCGTCTCGGAAAAGGACAAATACAAACTTCGCTGCAGTGGAGAGTGTCGCCGGATTTTTTGTATGACCTGTACTGGGCTGGATAAGTCAACAACCAAAGTGCTCTACCACCAAAAGTTCCATAACATTCGATTTTTTTGTAATGTTTGTGACTCTCCTACCTTGAAATATCTTCACGACAAAATATCACAGGTACATAAATCGCAGATTTCTATAGAAAATGTTGAAGCTCTTGGAACATGCTTAAAGAAAAATAATGACCTGTTTCCAATATTTTCTGAAATGTACGACATTTTAAATACTCATGACGCGAAATGGAAAACGTTATACAAAAAGATAGATGAGATTCATAGTCAACAGACACGATTGGCGGAAATTACACCAGAATCTCTGTTCCATTCTATCAAGGAAATGAAACAGAATATTTTTAATCTGTCATCTATTTTAACGGACAATCAAGACGAATCTATTAAAGTTCAGATTCATGACTCATCAAAGGATGAGTTATTGAAGGAAATGGCCAATATGAATAAAAGTATAAGCCAATTAGCACACACGGTTGAAAAGTTGGCTGCCAATGATAAGCCAATTAGTAGAAGTAACCCACCAATAGTGAAAAAGTCCGTTTCGACTCAAACCAACCATACGGATAAGCAAAACACAGAGCTTTTGACTTCTCCAAAAGACATTACGCCCAGACCTCCCAAATCCTCCAATAAAGATGAATGGCATTATGTGGTAGTGTCCAAAATCCCATCGACATATAGCGCTACCCTTCTTGCACACTATGTGAAGGAAAAACTTGGAACTACTGACTTTATTCGATGCTTTCCAATGATGAAGAATAAGGACAGTTCGCACTCCGACTTCAAAGTTGGTGTGCAGAATAATAGTCACCTAAAGCAGCTAAAAGACCCAAGGATGTGGCCGCTAGGCACTGAAATCGCAAAATCATCTTTAACACCCTTAAAGATTTCACCACCAGCGTCAAGTTTTTCGACCACAGGCTGTCATTTTATTCCAACCTCTGTAGACAGCCGTAGCCCAACACCACGCCCTGACTTAACACCTGTAAAAGCTAGGGAGATCAAATCTGTTAAGATTGGATCTGACAGGGAGGCTTTAGCTGCCTGTAAGTCTCTTGCGCAGGAAAATGTAGACTTTGTCATGGAAAAAAGTACAAGGAAAGATAGTTTGCTAAATATTGACCCGATGACTCCACCTATAGTGCGGCTGTCCCGTAATTCGGATACGGCTGATGGTCGTTATTTGTTGGCTAGACTGAGGGACTCTTCCTTATTAAAAGCTCTTCGGCTATTTCTAGCCTATCTCCATGACCAACCATCCAGTGTATGTTTTGAAGGGCACACCACCACCAGCATCAAATTAACTCTAGCTTCAGAGGGACTTCCTAGTGACGTGGACACCTTGCGTAAGTTGTATTATCGCTACCACAACGCATATGGTATTGGCTCAGCCGAAGTGGAAGCTGATCTTGCTGCCTTCAGGTCTTTCTTTTCATCCGAGAAACTTCAACAGCTTCAGAAAATTAGGGAGAGTCATGGCAAATATTTTTCCACTGGCTCTCCAAAAAGGAATCAAAATTTTTAACTAAATTGACGCGAACAGAGGATCAAGCACCCTCTTTAAAATTGGACGATGGCAAGCTTAGTGTTTTTCTTATTAATATTCAGTCCTTAAGACACAAAACAGATGAATTATTTCTCTTATTAGAAGAACTTAATTTTCCAGAAATTATTGCCATAACTGAGCATTGGTTAAATGTTGATGAGCCTGTGTTTATCAAAAATTACGCTACAGTAACTAGATTTAATAGAAGTAATTTATCTCATGGAGGTACTATGATAATGTCTACAAATAGCGACTTTTCGGCTGTAACTAAATTCGATAAACTATTGTCTGAAAAAGTATTTGAATTTTCCATTGTCTATCATAGTGCTTATAATCTTTATATAGTTTGTATTTACAGAACACCTGACGCTGACTTGCATATATTCAGTCAAAAACTACTGAGCTTGCTTGAATCCCTGCCTTTAAAAAGCAAGTTAATTTTATGTGGAGACCTTAATATTGACTTTTCCAATGTGTGTACTGCTCAAGAATCTCTTCAGTCCATTTTCGACTCTTTTGGCATAATCATGCATGTTGACTCACCAACCAGAATAACTAAAACTAGTTCTAGTACTATAGACTATGTCGTATCATCCTTCGATCCAAAATTCGTTGACTGTACTGTCCTTAATTCAGGTTTCTCGGATCATGAAGCAATACTAACAAAATTTTCGGCTAAATATAAGTGCAAAAATGCTTCGCGCAAATTATGCCGTATTTTTTCTGATAAAAATTTTCGTAACTTCAAGCACCTATGTCTAACAACAGACTGGTTTGTCCTATCTGACGATGTCAATATCGAATTTCCGAGATTTATAAAAACTTTATCTAACTTGGCATTCAAATCCTTTCCTCTTAGGCCTCTAAAAATCAAACAACATAAACCCTGGTCTACTAAAGGCTTACGTACATCTGCAAAGAACATGCGCTCACTATCCTACATAAAAAAATCATCGGACAGCGTCTTCTACCATGATTACGTAAAACGTTACAGAAAAATCTATCATAAGACTATAAAAGCTGCCAAGGACATTTATTATAATAGGAGGCTGGCCAATTCCGGTAATGTTGCTAAAGAAATGTGGTCTATTGTGAATGACTTAAGAAATAAGACCTCATCATCTAACACAATATCTATTTCACCCGAGAACCTAAATAATTACTTTGTAGATGTAGCAAAACATTTAAAGAACACCATAACTCCTTCCGATGACCCCCTCTCATTTCTCCCTAAGGCTAATATGAATTTACACAGTTTCTTCTTTACACCCGTAGTATTAGCAGAGCTTAACAGTACAATTAATGACATTAAAAACAAATCTTCATCTGGGGCTGATGGGCTTACTCTGAAAATGTGTTCGAACCTGCCGGAATGCACATTGAATCATTTTATCACTTTAATTAACAAATCATTCCAAAATGGAGTTTTTCCAAACTGTCTTAAGACGGCAATAATTGTTCCTCTGCATAAAGGAGGAGATAAAGATCAAGCTTCGAACTATCGCCCAATTGCACTCCTTCCCACATTATCAAAGATCATCGAAAGATTGGTTAAAAAAAGGCTTCTATCTTTTCTTTTTAAATATAATATACTCTCTACCCATCAATTTGGATTTTTAAGTAACAAATGCACAAATGATGCCATGTTTTCCCTCTTTAATAATGTATACTCAAACCTGATCAACCATCACTCTATAGCAACAATTTTCTGTGATTTCTCTAAGGCTTTTGATTGCGTAGATCATAATATATTAACTAATAAATTGGAGTACTACGGTTTCAGAGGAGTGTCTCTCGAATGGTTTAAGTCGTATCTCAACAGCAGGACTCAGATTGTGAGGGTTGATACGTCGATGTCTTCTTGTAAACCAATTGAATATGGAGTGCCTCAAGGTTCAGTACTGGGCCCTATTTTGTTTCTGCTTTTTATCAACGACATTGCTAGTCTTAACATTAGCGGTGAAATCTGCCTCTTTGCGGATGACACTAGTTTCACGTGGAGCAACCCGGATATTACGACACTTCATAGGACTGTATCTAGAGACTTAGTCACGATTAAATCTTGGTGCGATTCAAATCTCCTATGCCTCAATGTTTCTAAAACAAAAGTTTTATCATATAAAAGTACATTGCAATCTTTTGTGCTTAATAACACCACTATTGAGGCCGTTGAATCTGTGAAATTCTTGGGGCTTATTGTAGACAACCGCTTAAAATGGGACTTGCACATCGATGCTTTATCAAAAAGGTTAAGTTCTGCATGCTTTGCGCTGAGATCAGTTTCCAAGGAGCTCAACTTGTCTACTTCTAGAACAGTCTATTATGCCATTTTTGAGTCGCATCTCCGATACGCCCTTCCATTCTGGGGTACGTGTTGTGCAACTCAATTTGAACGTATTTTTAAACTGCAGAAGAGAGCTGTTCGGTATTCACTGAGACTAAGCAGTAGGACTCATTGCCAGGATTACTTTAAAAAATTCAAAATATTAACTCTTCCGTCCCTATTCATATTTGAATCTGTATCCTTAATCCGCAAGCACGTATCTTCTATTCCAGAGAGGCCATCTCACAACTATCCGCTTAGAAACACGGAGCATGATCTTTATCTGCCAACCCCTCGCTCAGAGTTGGTTAAAAGCTCTATACTGTACAATGCAAAAAAAATGCACAATCATCTACCATTTGAAATCAAATCCATAAGATCTTTTCCTGAATTTCGAAAGGTTTTGAAATCATACTTACTGGAGAGAGCCTTTTATGCAGTAAGCGAATTTTTTGTTCAAAATTGTTAATACTTAATATTAAGCTTCTTACACCCACTGGTTTAGTGAATATTATTTGATGTTTGATATCCTAAGGGTCTTTTGTAATGTAAAATCATCTGTCACACGAAATTAAATCTATAACGGCTTATCCCAGATTCAATTAAATACCTACTACCTAGGATAATGCCTTTTATGCAGTTAATGACTTTTTTCACTAAGGCACGTTTCTGCTCAGCTCACGCACTGGTTTATTGTTTGTACAAAATTTGTTATTGTTTTGTGATTTAGTTAGTGTTTACCTTCTGACTGAATTTACAGCTGTATGTTAACTTACTTTCTAACCGAATATACAGCTGTAGGTTTCATTCTGATATATATTTTTGTTTTATATTATATAAATTTGATTAATTTTAATTTAATTTTTAGTTTTGACTTTGTTTTGTTTTTGTATTGTTTGATTTTGATATTTTTATTTTGCTTTGTCTACAAAATTTATATTTTTTCGACAATAAAGCATTTCTCTCTCTCTCTCTATATGTTTCTTATTGTGAGAGAATATGATTACACTTAAATAATATTATATATTTTTTTCTTTGAACTGTCAGTTCACGCCCAGAATAAAAGTAATTTATTCTATGTATGGGTATATATATATATATATATATATATATATATATATATATATATATATATATATATATATATATATAAGTATTTATGCAATATTCTTAAATTACATTTTTTTTTAACTGAATCTGTAACTGCCTTAATAATAATTTTAATTTAATTGTGCTCATTGTTCAAATAGCTACAAACATATAAAGATCATTCAGTAATATTAATTTTTATCAACTAAATCTAGATACTTACTTACTTTCTTACTTATTGTGGTGCCATGACAAATATAGATAATGACATTTGTAATTGATGGCTATGAAATCTTTCCTGTTTTTGGCTAATTTATTCTAAATTCACGATTGTAAGTATTTTTATAATACTATTAAGTTGTTGTTGAAATAATTTTGTAACGATTTGTAGTTTGCCCTGAAGAAGAGAATAAACATTCTCGAAAGCTCGGCTTCAATCAAAGAATTTTATTGAATATATGACTGCATCCCCAAGACATCTTTTTATTTATGATAAAACCAGTCAAGAATATATATATATATATTATATTTGTAGTTTAAAAGCTCACTTTTTAAAAAATAATAATATTTATTATAATTTATAAGTTACAAAAATATAATAATAAAAATGAAGAAAAACAACGTGAACTGAGAGCTACTGCTTATCTTGAACCAAGAACCTCGGGGAACCAGGTGCAATCGTATTTATAGTGATTTTATGCTGATTAAGCATCATGTGACTTGCGCTTGGTTCGTCCGTTACAAGTTCTAGAGCATGGCATCTGCAATTTTGCATATTGTGATAAAACTACAATATTCTTAGAATATGGAATATTCCAGAGTATGGGAATTGCAAAGTTGCATATTCTGTGAGAATGTAAAATGTATTGAATTCTGAGAATGTTTATATATATATATATATATATATATATATATATATTTTATTATTGTGAATTTACATGTGTAGTATATCTATATACATATAGCAAATGAAGACCAAAGAGCACCAAAGTTTGGTCACGTTCTGTGACTTTCGCAAAAATGTAGAGAATACGCCTCCTGGGACTCACTCCGGTTTTTTGATAGTAAATTCATGTAGGTGGGTATACAGGGTATCCCAAAAATAATTTACAACCATCAACTTTTTTTAAGAAAATACCTATTTTTTAATTAATTTCGCAATTGTGTATTAAAGTCTAAGTATGCCTCAGTTCGACAGTTATCGAAAAAATACGGTTTAAAATATAAATCAGTACAAACGACCTGAATATTGAAAAACTAGTATAATTTAAAAAAAAAATGTTTCAAAACATTCTTAATTGGCATTAGAGTTCTTAAAGAAAAAGCTGCCAAGCTGATGTGCAATTGCTTTTCACCACCACTGCTTTTAATTTGAACCATAACATTTTTCATCTCTATACTACCTACGCTAGACAAAGAACCACAGATTCATCAAACATGCTCAAAGACCTAATCAGTGAATAGAACTGACGTTTGAATTTAACAGATCAACAAATCAGTAAATTATTAATTTACATAAAGCTTAGAGGTCTAGGAAGGTAACTGTTTCATACCCATATAGGTATTTTCAGTAGAACAGTCGGAATATGGGCTAGAATGTATAGATTATTTTTTCAGTAAATCCATATCAAAGAATCCAACATTTGTATTCCCAAAACACACAGATGAATAATAAATGAATATAGACATTACTTTTGGGCTCAACACGTATGTCATAAATAACGTGGTGACAAACAGTGGATATGTATTAACAGTTCAGACTACAGCACCTACTGCTGCTTACAGAGAGACTTCCCAAACGGACAAGGAATACAACAGCATGTAATCTGAAAAGCTAAATAAAATGGCACTAGCTAGGCTGCAGGTCATGGCAGCTGTTAATATTTTTTTATGTTTGCATTGTGATGAGCTCCTTTTGAGAAAGCACTTTTCAAACTGTAAAATCCTTGTGTGGTACCTTTGTACTCCTCAAAAACATCAGGGCACAGGTTTTCAAGTGATGAACTTCCACGAAAAATATGGATTTTGGTTACAAGAAAATGATATAACTGCTCTTTTGATATTCATTTCCATCTTATCAAGTCGGGAGCTATACTTTATTGATAAGATAAAACATTATCTGTGTTGTCTGCAACAAAAATACATGGCAGACAATAAGCAGCTATGTTTCTACAAAATAAAGATGATGTCTTTGCGCTCACTTATGAGACAGATATTTTTGTAGCATCCGGGTCCTCGATCGTAGCATAGATTGCTCAGTCCCTTTTTTGATAATGTTATACTCCGTAACATAGATAGAGGTATCACATTTTCTTCTTGGGTATATGGATATTTATTATTTTCTCAGTAGCTATGTGTCTTTTATTGCATAGCTTTCCTTAATAACATACCCCTGCCAAGTGTTTACACACTGCTCTATTGCCCGTCCCAGCAATGCATTCACAAGGTAGCTTCCAAAATACTTCCGCCTACCACTACTGATGAATATATTATTGAGTGGCTAATGGACATGAGATGCATCACTCATAGAAATTTCTTTGTATTATCAATAAACATTTAAAGCACAGATTATAAAATTTGGCTTAATATAATGCAAATGACCTCCGACAACACCAGCACCGCCATGCTAGAAAAAATCAGACATCCCCACCATTCCACAACTGCTTTTTATACTCTTTTGTGTTTTTGTATATTAACCGAGCTCCAATTCTGAATTCTAAATTAAAAGACTTGAGACGCCAACATAAAAGAAGAAATCTTATACAGCATTATTCAAATTGCACATTTTTAAGTGTATGATTTCTGAGTTACAGCAAAATGAAGTCTGAAGTATTTGTGTTTCCGCAATGTTTTCAAATCTCTGAATATAAGTGAACGCTCAACGTTTCACAGAAACTAGAATTATTAGTTCAGAATAGTTAATTGTATTTTAGAAAGCATCACATGTATTTCGGATTAGCCAAATGACATCCAGAACTATACAGAAGAATTTCATGTAGGTTAATTGAAATTCAGAATTCGTCAAATGAATTTCATATTGGTGAATTTTAATTCAGAAATTGTCAAATTTAATTCAAAACTTATCAATGCACTAATATGAAAAACATTTGACGAATTCTGAATTACAATTGACTAATATGAAATGCATTTGACGCTTTCTAAAATTTAAGTGATTATTCTGAATTATATTTGATATCTTCTGAAGCTAAATTGATGCTTTCTGAATTACAAAATAGTAATAGGTCATTACACTGTTGCTGGTTCTATTGAAGTGCCAATAGTTTTCTACTTATAACTATGTACTTCAATATTACCAGCACCAGAAGAATGAATATTATTTAGTATATTTTAGGTATCCATTTTGAATATCGTTACCTTCTACCCATATCCCAGCATATTACCTATGTTAAATAATAATGATATAAGATGAGATAAAAAATTGAAGCCAGATAGCTTATAACTTCGAACTAACTGCGAACATATCTCCTTTCTCCAAAGCTCATTGGACATTTTGTATAGTCCTCCCATATTATTCGCACATTATAACCCAAAACAGCGCCATTCTCTCTCTGTGTATCTTGTTGTTCCCATACAAAGATATTTCACAAGGAGTTTCTTTGGCGGACTTATCTGGCTAAAATATGAGCAACTTCTTAAGCGCCGAATTAATTAGTAGTAAAGGGTGTTTAGAGTTGGGGTAAATTTGCAAGAGGGTAGGGTAAATTAAGGGGCCCGACAAGATAACTTACGCAACTTTAAAGTATCGTGGCTAGGTTGAGAAAGTTTATATAAGCGGAAAAAGCTAAATACACATTATATACTATTTCAAAGTGTAATAAATTATTATATGAGTTTGTCTCAGGTAGGAAGGTACTTTAGAATGAGTTTAATTTGGCTTACAAATAAATTGAATTGAAGAGTCTGTCTGTGACTTAGAAATTGAGAAAAAAAATTTGTTTGTCTGTCTGTTTTCCAGGCTAATTTACGAAACAGTAAAGTCAATTTTGACGGGATTTTTATTGAGATATAGGCTACATTCAACAAACCCCGTCTAAAAAAATCCAGTGTTGCTGTAAGATCATTCTTAGAAATTATTCCTTAAGGATAGATTTCATTTCAAGAAAACTGTAAATGTTATTTAAGTAGGTACTTAATATGCTTTTAGTTAACATGATTTATGTAATATTCTATCCAATCAATATAAACGTATATGAATAAATGTATATTCCCTTCCGGAAAATCTCTAAGACATAAGTGGATACATTCTCATGCTGTTCTCTCTTGGTGGATGGATCTGGGTTGGTGTTCGGACTTGTATCTACGTGCGAGTTGGACCCGAGGTAGAAGGGTTCTATACTCAAGACTTTTTATGACCTTATGCTTTCGTACCAGAATCTACTAAAGTGTTTGCTCGGGAACTGCCAGGTAAAACACCTACTTTATTATAAATGTTACATGGATATCGGAATAGGAAGTTTATTCAAAGGTTTTTTGTTGGCCGGCATCAAGATATCCATCTACTAATCAATAATAATTGAATATTAAACAAACATATATAGGTATGTGAGGTATGTCACCTTTAGATGCACTACACATGATACAACTAGAGCTATTTTTTCACAAAAACTATAGGACCGACTTGTTAGTTGTTGCACTGAAAAATTACAAAATAATATTATTTCCACTGGTGGTGTTAATTTTGGAGTTATTCTGTTATAATACGTAGATGGAAGAGTTTTATCACAAACTTCAAAAGCACCTGTGAAATTAGCATTCTTTGTAATTTTCAGTGCACCAACTAATAAAGTCGGTCCTAGTTTATGTAAGAAAAGTTTTATTTCAATAAGCTTGTAATACCTAGTGTTACGTAGGTAGTTTATCATGTTCTTACTGTTATTATTTCATTTAGTTTGTATTTGTTCTGATTCCTTGTTTACAATAGTTATCGCTTGTATATTGAGAGAGAGAGAGAGAGACAGAGTTGATTTTTTCTCAATCCTTCCAGAAACTATATGTGAGGTACACTTTGTCCCAATATTGTCAGTTTGACAAGCATCTAGAACATTATTATGTGCGTCTAGATAACCATAGAACTTTCTCGATGAATGTCATGTCAAGATTCAGATTAAGAAGCTATTTAAACAGGAGATATAACACCTGAGGAGGGGGTGAAGCTGTGAACGACGGCAGGATCGTGGCCTAAAAATCGGGTCTGCGCATAACGAAAGTGCGCACCTCCATGTTTCTTCTCTGTCTCCGTATATATATATATATATATTTTATCTATGTTCTCTGTCTCCTTTCTCTGTGAAGTGAAAAAGTGAAATTCAAATAAGGTTAGATAATTGAGCTTTTAGAATGCGTGAAGATCAACATAAGCTTTTAGAAAATTACATTCCTCATTGTCTATTGATGATTGCTTGTAAAGCATGCTATATTTGAAACTTGATGCTTGAGTGTAGATGAAACAAGGCGCGCTGAACTGCAATATAAAACGGGCTCCAGATAAAAAGTTAAAATTATCATTAAAAAGTGGGCGACTTTTTTGTCTAAGGAGTGACTTGAAATCTGGTAGAGCGGCGATTATGCGAAATATGACAGATAGCAAATGACCTATCCTCGTATTATAATATAGGTATGAAAATCGTTTGGATAGCATTGCATAAGAATTGTTATAGTGATAAGATCTGCTTCAATTATCTATTCTCATAAAAGTAAAATCGTTGTATAAGGTATTCAATTGGTAGTAATATTTAAGTAGTGTTTCTTGTCTTTATGGGATTCCGAATTTAAAAAAGGATTCAAATGTATTTATTGTGCATTTCATAACAGGTTCTAAACTCGTATTGTCGTTCTCGCTCAATTTGCACTTAATATCTTTCTCTTCGACACCGTCTCTCAATATTGTTATAGAATTATTTGGATCAAATCATCTGTTCTCTGCCGTCGTTTGAGGAGTCAGAGCGTCACATGGTTTTGTATAGACAGTTAAATCTCCTGTCTACAGAGCTTCTTAATTCAGATATATAGAGCCGTGTCGATCACGGGACACAGTCAGTTTATTATAGCAGTCAATTGGAGACATAAGTCGAAAGTAGTTGAAACGCGATAGTCAAAGTGACAAGTTGTGACAGTTGTACCATTACAGAAGCTCGTGTACAGAGTGTTTGAAAATAAACCATTGGAAGCAATCTGCGAACTTTTGAGTATTACGCAAGAGAACTCACCCCACAACGTTTAGCGCAGGGTTAAACGTTACAATTGGTGTCAGAAAAAGAGATCCTCGCATATTGCTGAAAATATATAGTGAATATCAGATCGAAAGATTTGGTGAAATGGCAACTACTGCAGATTTTATCGAGTTTCTTATGAACTGGAGATTGGAAGATGCAGAAAATAGACTACGAGACAGAGAAGAATGGGCAAGAAGTAGACTAGAACGTAAAGAACAACATGCCAGGATGTTACAGTATCAATACCAATCAAAACAACAAAACATCGGAATAGCCATTAGGAGAATAGAAAAAAATCGGTGGCACTTGTCAGGCTCAAAACAAGCGTTTTCAAAGTGAAAGCAGGAAATTATAGTTTTTCCAACCACAATTATTTTACATTATCTTTTCAATTCCCTATTATATCTAATACATTAAGCTGGGCTCGATTTCTTTCAATTTATGTCCAACTTTCGAATAAGAATTAAAAGAGCTCTTCAAATTAGAAGCCGTAAATATTTGGTAAAAGAATTGTCCTAATCTGAGATATCTATATTCATATTCGCATAATAGAGGAAAAGTCGTCATTGCATGTTATGTTAATATTATTCTGTATTATTTATTGTAGATATATATTATTTTTTAATTAGATTATCAACATCGGTGAATATAGGTATATGTGGCGCTATAATTTGCCCGCTAATTCTAATTATTTGAATTCGTTACAATAAATCGAAAATAATGAATATATTTAAATATTTTGCTCAAATTATTCTCCCTTGTCCCTTGTATTCAAATAAGCAAATAAACATTACTTTTGGAAGGGAGAATCAATGTATAAACTGTTGATATCTCACGTTAGAACGAGTACTGTGCTACCTTAAGGTAATTCATTTTTAGAAAATATCTAATAAGCCAGATAACTGGACGGGGCTATTTTTTTAATTCAAAGTACTGATTGGGCCAGATGGCCAGAAAAAATGTTTTTTGTAACCACTGCCTTGAAAGTTCAACATTTGAGCACTGATTGCCGTGGCGAAACTATTCCTGATATCGGTAGCCTTGGCGGTAACATCCAATTTTATGACACTTTTGCTTAAATTAATTAATTTTCCGGTAACTTAGTTATTTTCTGCACTAATATGGAAAGAAAATAGCTTTACGAACGTGCTGATTGACCTGTCAGTGAACTTTATATTATTACCTATTTTCAAAATAAGCTTTTATATCAAAATATTGAAAAACTGACGAGTTATTTGGAGGGAATTTAATAATTTTGAAATTTGAATTCAATATAATTATGGTATATTAAATTTTATTATAATAACCTTTCATATTCTATAAATTTTCATGCTTTGGTGCTATCTAGTTAAACAATTACGACCTTTAGGGGTAATATTAATATGAACATGGAAAGTAAAATAATAACATGCTTAAATGTTGGCATGTTATTAAGAAAGACTCTGTACATTGATATAGTAGAATAATCATTTCTGTGTGGTATTTATAAGATATTCAGCAAACGTTTAACATAAGAGGCATAAAGATTTCCAGTATTATTTTACAATGATACCGTAGCTGTTGATGTTCTCTGAACTCATGCAATGTTGTTGTCTGAACGCATCCAATAATATATCTTACATTTAACGTTATAATATTTTCTGGTAATTCCCTCTGCCCTGGCGTAGACATTCATGAAACACACTGTGTTTAATCTCCCTCAAGCTCTTCTTTGTTTGTTTGTTTGTTTGCTTAGAGAATAAATTTAATTTAGCAATAATTGTGTTGTTTTGGAATTGATCAACATGTAACAAACGATAGATGTTATAAAAACATTGTCACAACTGTTATGTATAAATAAGTAGATGTAACTTAGGTTGTATGTTTTGTTTTTGTTACAGCATAACCGCTGGATCTAGTAGCATCCAAAATATTGACTGTGATTAACGTGTTATTAGAAATTTTTGAGATATTTGAAATAATTATATTGAGTGATCCAGAAAAACTCATTCAATTGCAAGTCAGATAGATTTTCAACATGTCATTTTTTCAGTCAGATGGGAATAAGAGCCAACCGATTTCTACATTCGGCCCCAACAATCAACAAATTAAAGTGTCTCAAATACTTCAAACATTGTGATCCTGATATTGTCTACTAACATCATCCTATCCACTACATAGTGAGTAGCAAATTTATCTCTATACTTATGAAATTACGAAGCATTGATACGAAATAAGAACAACCGACGGAGACATTTATCGACCTCCGCGTCACTCTGATCGATCCGAGCCAGAGGCGGACATAACACTTATGGCATGGTGAGCGCCGTAAGATAATGAGCAATTTAAATAACATCACACCCATCGGTGCGGAAATCACAAATGACGCAAATATAAAAGCACCACTCACCCCACGTCCTATTCTTCTGCAGTCGCTCAAAAAACATACCACACCCATTAAAAGACCAAGCCATAGTGTTTACTTAGATGTTGGTAAAATACAAGACTACCTACTGAATCTCGGACCAATTGTCAACCCGAAAAATATAACCTTCTGCTCCCGCATCTCAAACAACAGATTCTGTATCTACTTTTAGTGGACACGTTCTTAGAAAATTACGGATCAATTACAAATAACGGTACTAGCATTCCAGCGCAGATTATATACTAATTATTACAAACTTACTGAACTCTCTCCACTCTGTATCTAAGATTTACACACCTCATCCTCTATCCGTAATGATCAAAGTAGAGCTGAATTCCCTTAGAAATATTTCCCCAAAATTTATTTGGATCCCTTCCTATATGGGCTTAACAGAAAACGAACTTGTCGACAAATTGGCGAAAGAAGCCATCCAATATCAAACACTCATCCCTTGTCTCAAAGCAATTGCTACTGATTTGAAACCTTTCCACCATACGAAGGACAGCTACTGGAAAAAGATGGCAACAAAACTTAAAGAAATCAAAGGAATACTAAAACCATGGAACGTTGCACAAGCCAGTCGCTACCACCAAGCCATCGTCACGCGACTTCGTCTAGACCACACGTGCCTCACACACCAGCATCTCATAACAATGGAACCGCAACCAGAATGTTTCGCGTGTGAAGTGCCGCTAATCTGCTAAATAAGATTTAAAAACATTTTACTGATATCTGTACTATGTAAATATGTATAACTACTTATATGTATAAACTAATCCAACCCATGCTAATAGCAATTTCAGCTGATGTGGTTATTCTATAAATAAAAAAAAGAGTCAACCGTCGACGGCAGTAATAATAATCACAAATAAGATTCTTCTGTACGTAAGTACAGACGTGGTTTCAACACAACGTCTTCTTTTTTTTGTTTTTTTTTTTCTCGAAAATCAAAAATTCTGGATGGCAGAATTAAAGATGGGACAATATCCGGAAACGTTAAAACTGAACATTTTTGAAAAGTGTTACGGTTCTCGAGTTACATTGATGTTGAAATCTCAAATATCTGTATTTTCGCCATGTAGAGTGGGAAATTTCTTTCAAGAATTAAAAATCCGAAGGTACCATATGAAAGAACAGAATATTTGTAGCAACATTTAAACTGGATATTTTTTCCTTAGAGTTACGAATTACAGCGGTGGTAGAATGGTTAAATCGAACATACGTATGCGTAATTCCGCCACGATGTTCTGAGATCCCTACATACTAACAATTATAAGCAAAGAATATACGTGGGTAATAGGATAAGTACTATTTTATTTGGTATTAGTGACGATTTTCGTGACTAATGTAACGTTCAAAAATTGGACCAACGTATTAGTTGATGCACTGAAAAATACGAAACAATATTAATTCTATTGGTGCTGGTACTTGTGGTGCCAGAAGTTATCAATCTAACTGCAACTGCACAACTTCAAAAGTAACAGAACCAGTACAATTAATATTATTTCGTATTTTTCAGCATACCAACTGATAACTTCGGTCCAATTTTTTGTAAAACAATATTTATCGTCTTTCAGTATCGAGCGCGTATCCGAACATATTTTACCGTGGTCTAATGTACGGATGGCACAAATGAGAAAAAAATACAAATGTTAATAAAAGTGAGATCCTCGACATACATATGATTGAGTTAAAAGATTTTCTGGGAATGCTTCGGTTAACTTTTGTTTATGAATCAAATCACGAAAACATAAAATCAATTTTTGCTACTGATGCATCAAGTAGGGATATATTTTGATGTGGAACTGACTCGAACCGATTTGCAATCGAAAAAAAGCAAGACCAGTTAGCTCCAATTTCAGGGATTTGCAATACATTTATTTAGTCTTTATACCATTGGAACAGGTGTTTGTGTTGACGAAATGTTAATTTAATTTAGAGGTAGATCAAAATTTAAAATGTATATCCCTGCAAACCCCGTATAGATCTGGTATAAACATAATGGCTCTTACAGATTCTAGAAGATCATAACTCTTCAATGCTTATATAGGTATACTGTGGCAAAGATTCTGAAGGTTTTGATTTATCAGATGAGAAGCAAAATTAATCTAAGCTTATTCTAAGATATTGTAACCAGAGAATATATACTCTATTTCTTTCAGTTATATAAGGCTAAATAGAGAGTTATTTAAAAAACAGAATAGATTAGTAAATAATATAAAAATGTTTTCTGAAACTAGTTCTTCCTTTATATAAAAAAAATGTTGATGCGAAATGTTATGAAGAGAATGTCTGAATAATACAGAAATGGACCTTAGTTACTTCTCTTTTTTTTATTTGTTACGTCCTTTCCCATAGAGGGGTAAATTTGACCACACCTCTGTTATAGTGTCATTAGAACGACACGTTTGTGATTAGGGGTCAATATAAAACAAATAACTTCACGTCCATCATGTAATTTTAAACAAATTTTTGTTTAATCAATGTATAATATTTGAATACCTAAAATATTTTCTTCGGGGTATATTTGATTATAAATAATTGAATAGAACTAATTTGAATTGAAATAAATAATACACTTTATCACGTTACTGCGAACACCAATCAGAGCGCATTACGTCATGGACCGCTAAACAAACTAACCAGCCAACGTCAACAGTCATTCAAGTTGCTATATAATCTATGATTCATTGGAAATATCTCTTTCGTTTTAGTTAATAAATAATCAGTGTATTTGCAATAATGGAGGCTGGATTTACAAAAGCAGACAGCTCTAATTTGCTAAGTATAGATTATTTGATGGTGGCAAATTTATTTGCTAGAAACATGGATTATTGTTCTGCAGTACTTAGGAATGTGAAAGTGTCTTTTTAAGTATCATCGACCAATACATACTTAAGGATTTTTTTCTATAAAAAATAATTCTCGCCTTTTTATAGCTGCTGGTCGATATAAATCATAATGGGTCTTTTTGGTTGACCCGCAAATTTAGTAGGTATACAACCCGCTTTCATTCTTATTTGTGACCACTGTACATGGGTGATATATTCCAAATAATTTTCCATATCCTTTTGAAGCTAAAATATATATAAACATGCATTGTCAACATAACCCAAAGTATCTGCATCTGAATTTGAAATCAGTTAGTAATATATTTTAGTATAAATTGTTATCAGAACTTACATCAAAGTGATTACAAAAATAAATTTTACATATTGTTGTTAAAGATGCTGGATCTCTTCTAGCTAAAGTTAACCACTTTCTCCTTATATCTTTCTTTTTCAGAACGTGAACAAATAGTTTATCTGGTGTACTCATCGCTGTGGAGTTACACATGGGTACTGCACAGTACTTATTTATAAAACTTTGTTTTCATTTTTCATAATCTCAATTCTCAAGCAAATTAACGCTGACAAACTGACAAATACACAGCGGCGACAGAGGAAGAGTAAATTTCAATCACTTAACACCTATCTTATATATGTCAGATCGTAAGTGTTGCTGTTGTTAGCGAGCGGTGACGTAGTTTGTTGCGTGAATGATTTACGTGTTTCAGCGGGAAAAATCAAAACTATTTTATTATTTTTTTTTCTTAGAAAATTAATTTTTTTGCTTAGCAAAATATTTTTTTTTGGTATCTATTAAGGTTCGATATAAAAGATAGGAACAGTTCGAAAAATTTGTCAACATCCCTATTGTGTACTGTGTCATATTAGTCATAAGGGCGTGAATATTTCGGAAACTGATATAGATTCAATTTTAAGCTGAATCTAGTTATTTTTAAAACAATTTTGTGAATATTTCAGAGAACGTACGTCTGAACCATGATCTATAAGCTGAGCGTGGGAACCACCAAATAAAAAATACTTTAATTGAAGCTGACAATCAACTAGAAAGTATTCAAATACACCAATTCAAATTAAATTCACGTACGTTACAGAATACTTAGATGGGCTTTGCTTAGATCTGCAGCAATTTATCTCTTTTTAGGAGCTTCTTGATGAACTATTCGGAAATTATCTACTCAAATCATTTCCCGATGTTAATAAGGTCTGCAGAAATCAAGAATATTTATGTGGCCATATACAGGGTGATTCACTGTGACCGTTTATAAGAAGTTTATAGAGAACCATGTACAATAAAAATCTGAAGTTCTGTGCATAGGCATGAAAGGTTGGGATTTATGTACCTGAAATATTTTCAGTTATCTGTCACTTCATGTTATACAGGGAGATGGTGTCTAGTTATTATTAAATTTTGATTCAAATTGAAGTGTTAAAACGATTTTTTTAACATCTTACTGTTTTAAAATAGAATTTCCCTAAATGCATTTTGGCTGTCAAAATTTCCATAAATATTTTTTTATCTAAATAAATATAGTGGTATCCTGACAAAAAGTATTATAATTTATTGGGACACTCCATAAACGCAAGAGATGCAGTGTTGTTAAAATAACAAAATAGATACCATCTCCCTGTATAACACGAAATGATAGATAACTAAAAATATTTAAGGTGGATAGATCTCAATCTGTTATGCCTATGGACAAAATTTTAGATTTTTATTTTACTCGGTTCTCCATAAACTTTCAATGAACGGTCATGGTGAATCACCATGTAGACATTTAAAATGTTTGCTGTGATCATTGTATTAATTCAGATTTGTATATTTCTTTCAATATCGATCAATAAACTATATTTGCTTTCGAAAATGAAAAATGATGTCTCCATATTATACAATTTCTGATAATTTAACATATTATGCGTAGACATATTTCCAAATTTTCATGGCACACTTCGAATGAGTTTTACTGGATCATTCGATAGAAATTTCTAATGAAATTTGTCTGATTGAGACAATAACACACAATAAATAAATATGTTTTTTTTCGATTATAAAGTTTTATACCTACTACCAGTACTAAAAGCTATACCCCAATTATTTTAGTAAAATAGCAAATATTTATTTGTTTTAGGTCTCGTCCAAAGAATTCATATCACATATTCATATAAATTTATTGTGAATCATAATCAAATCGAACTAATATTATCTTCCAAACAAAATTTCTTATTTGTTGTGCTACGTGATATTGGAAATCTCCAATCTCTAAGTTTCTTCTCTGCTGATTTGGCATAACAGGCTTCCCTTTCTCAATATCGTTGGTCCAATTTCTCTCGACAATATAAGAAATGTATCGAAATTCACTTAAGCCGGGCTTTTTCGTTACTTATAAATAAAACGCTGCCACCCACGCCAACTAGAAAAGAGAGCGGAGAGAAAAAGTCCTGACCAAGAGAGTTTCATAAACTCCTCTAGCACAATGGCAGCGATCCAAAACATCCTTTCGAGCAAAGTTGATATCCCGATTCTAACGAAAACTTGTACATACAAACGTTGAACGTAGGTTTCATTTGGAACTATTCAACGGATCGACACGAGACTGGGGCAAGTTTGGTCTTGCTCTTTTGATTGCCACCAGATGCATTCGAGGCACGAAACAGAAACAAGAAACTTCGATTGGTACATTGGGTGAAAGAGCGGCGCCAATTTATTATATGCTATATATAGAGGATCGCAAAGTTTCTACACTTGGCGGCCATCGAACATATAGGTATATCCTAGAAACTTATACTTATCTCCGTCTTGTAAATCGGTATAGATAGACAATCTTAGATCGAAGATTTATAAATGAGGATCATTCATTGAAGACTTGAAATAGACGTCACAGAAATAATGAGAAAAAGGGTTAGGTATCTTATATAGAGCAATACGATCAAAAAGAACATTCGAATAGGCCATTGAAAATGAGAACATGTCTTTGTAAAAGTTATATGGGAGTTAATTATCGTTTCAAATCGTCCAATAAGTAAATGTTTACAAAAATGTGTGTAATTTAGCATTTCTTCTAATGAAATGAGGAAAGTGCTATTTTAATGATTTTTTCAATTATTTATGAAAAAGCAGATTTTTTTTCTCAGGACTAGCAACTCTTACCTGGAATTGACGTTCTGAAAGTGTGTTTTCTACACCAAATAATCGGCAATCATATTCGTTTTCAACTTACACTCCATCTTCGAAATATGCGTGAAAGTAAAAGAACGAAGCTTGCGAAAAAGTCAGGATACAGTTGTTGTCTGTTGACTTGTGTGGTAGGTTGTCAATAATGTTCTCGCTGTCAATGGTGCTCACATTGCCAATATAACTTTTGCGGTGATGGATTATTGGATGAATTTAATTTTCGTGAAAATACACTTTAAACAAATTATTAAAAATAGCGCATTCCCCCTCTTTATTGAGCGTCTTCCCAAACAGAGGAGGTGTACAAGAAAACTGCATGTCTGCATTTTTTATAGTATAGAACACAAAACTTTAGGAGTTTATCAATTCACTTCAACGATTTCCAAATGTTTTTTTATTGCTTATTTAAAGTCGCTTTATAACTACGTGGTTGTTAGCGACCGCATTCATACATTAAATTGGATAAGTTTATGTTTCAGTACTTTTGGATTTTATGCTAGATGAATCTAAGATAATTAATAGTCTTTCTACCACCTAGGTATTTTAATTTTATGTAATCTTGGCCAATAGTATAGTATATTTAGTTTTTTCCTGATGTGTCCGAGTACCCGACATTTTAATATTATATGAGTTATTGAGAAATTTTGTTCTTTGGAAGTTGTTCTCTGGTTGTAGTAGTAAGTGTTGTCCAGTTTGTATCCTCTTTTATAAATGTTTTTTCTTGTACTAGGTTGGAGCATTGAGTAGTAAGTATTATTATGGCATCAGAATAAGTTAATATAAATATGAAAATATTATTTCAAGAGTAAGATAAATATAAAATCAATAATGTAAGACTCATAGAGTTTTCGAAGTTGATTCCAAAGATGGTCTATCTTAGAAGACTACCACTTCGAATTTTTTTTATGCTTATCTTAGCTTTGTGGTGTTTAGGATATGGCTTAGTGCATTTAGTATAAAGTCGAACCTAGTTCTTCTTAAGTTATTTAATCTACAATGTTCATTAATCCTGGTAATAACTCTCAGAGTGGTCACTTGTTTCTAAACTGTACAAAAGCTACCTTGTCTACAGAGTGGAAACGCCTTCAAATAGGCATTAATTATATGTATCACGCAGAAAAACACGTTTGAATATTATCGCAGATTCTGCTATTAAGCTAATTTACAAGCCAAATGCTATATGTAAATAGACTTTGTCTATATGGCGCTCAAACAGGAGTATTGATTATTTAAATATATTTTTTTTAATTGGACCTACTCATTAGTTAGTGCACTGAAAAATATAATATAATATTATTTCTATTAGTGCTGCTAATTTTGAAGTTGAACAATCGTAGTTAGATAGAAGGCTTCTGGCACCATAGCAGCACCATTAAAATTAACTATTTTGTATTTTTCAGTGCACAAACTAATGAAGTATGTCCAATTTCTTATACAAAATATATATTTCACACTTTTGAGTGTAAAATTAGTCATGAAAATCGTTGAGCTTTCTAAGGTAGCACATATCCTATTATCCATATATTTTCATTGCTTGTTATAATTCAGAGAACAAACTCACATACTTATTTAAAGTTTACCACAGCTGTAACTCGAAAATCGTAGCTCTATGGCAAAAATATGCAGAATAAATGTTACTACATATAATTCCGTCTCCGGATATTGTCTCATCTGTTTCAAATTTTTGATTAAAAATTGCTCCCTCCCTCCCCATTGGGGGCGGTTTTTGGAGGAAAGGAGATTTCGAATTTGAATTTATCTAAATGTGGAACCATTTCTCATCTTTCCTCGTTCAAATGAATCAAAAATCATTAAAATCGTTTACTAAATACAGCACGGGCACAAACCAAAAAAAATGAGCAAACAGTCGGATTGTATACCTCCTCGATTTGAGTTCGTCGGTCAATAAAAGAGCCGTTAACTCATAAATCACATTATTGCGAGAGCGATAGCTTTTAAATTGGTACACAAATTTAGCCTTAAGATTTATCAAGTCATTTTATGATAGACGTGAAGGCGTTTTCGAATGAATAAGCTTGATTAAAAAACTTCGAGTGTGGGGCTATACTTCAACAGTCCTATTTGAAACCACAAATAATTATTAAAATTGTTGCACGTTTACTTGGCGAAGCGATGTAAAATACATAGAAATTCAATTCAGCTGATTTGTAGATATGTTTCTTTTGAGACTCGGTCAAAAATAGAAGTGATAGATTGGAATATTTATCAAAATAAGATTTTAAAGACTAGTCTTTAAAATACGCCTGTCGTATTTTTGACCGATTTGAGAAAAGGAATGAGGTAAAAAAATCATCTGTATATTTGCTTTTATGATGAAGGTACGAGTGATTTGCATAGTAATCCGATTTTGATGATTCATTTTTCATTAGTAAAAGCATGGTTGAGACTTGGTACCATATTAAAAAAACAACTCCTCTCCCCACAAAGGAGGTAGAGGTAGAAACATTTTTTTAAAATTTCACATTTTAAATAAAAGGATCAAAAGAATATCTATTTCAGCAAGATTAGTAATGGACTTTTCTAGAACATAATCAAGGGCTTCCGAGATACAGCAATAGGTAAGTTTAAGATTGGTAATGCCATAATTTGAATTCTTCTGACAAATGTATTACTCAAAAATGTAGAGTATTTTTAAGCAAAAAATAGAACCGAATTTATTAGTTTGTCCACAAAAAATATACAGGGTGTTTCATAATATATGCGCAGTACTTGAAGATGTGATAGCTCGTCCAAAAATATGAAAAAAAGTTTATATTAACTTACCCTCTAAAATGCACCATTTTCGGTATACAGAGTGTTGAAAATGAAAATAAAAATTATTTTTTGTGAATATCTTCGGAGTCATTTATCGTACAGAAAACAGCTTCTGTAAACATTTTCCATTCATAATAAGACAAGTGTTGAGCCAGAATTTTTGTTTTTGTCATAATTGGTTAGATTTTGAAGGAGTACCTAATGGGTGTTTTTCTCCCCAATTTTTACGCCAATGGCAAAATTACATTAGATTGGATTAGAAGTATATATACGTGATATACGTAGTTCGTAAATGCTTACAGGCAATAGCCATCTTTCGTGAAACAAACTATAAGTAAAAAGTTCAATAAAACCAAATCCAATTTACCATAATGTTGAAGTAGTGTCCAAGCATCTATGGAACATATACAATAATAATAATTATATCCATTCAGAAAGCTATTAACGTTTTAGTTTCTGAGTTTGTTATTTTATCAAGAGATGCTTCATCAATTAACTACGTCAGAATAATATTGAGTGTCTACGTTGAAAATCAACGTAACGTTTTCCCTTCGAACGCCAGTTTCTCTTGTGTCAAGAGCTATTGGGACCCTAAACTCGATAAATAATCCCGGCCAAAACAATAACTGCCATCTCCACTATTGGATTTTCATAATTTTGCTGGTTTCCTAGCTACACACAGACGTTATCGCTTGCACAAGGACAGAGCGTTGCTACAGTCGAATTATCACAGTATTTTTCTATAGATTATTATCTCGTAGATACATTTTATTTCAGAATCTAGAATTTAAACTAAAATGAAGTTGAAGTGCTGCAAATTAGTCGGTAAAAAAGCTTTTAATATTGGATTAGAATAATAATTCAATGGAATATTAAGAGTATCAGAAGTATTAGAGAATAATAAATTTAATTATTGATAGCACTGAGAGATTTGTCAATAAATAAAATTTCTACACGGACATCTGGATTACAATAATTTTTTCTATCTTTACATTCTGTGGGAATTGAAGAACAATTCACTGGATTATTATCGTTTCCAAAGAGAAATGACTCGATATCCGGGATTGTTCGTTGAATTAAAGTCCCTCCACTGTCAAGGATTTATATCAGTTCCTATTGTCCTGTTGCGGATTTTTTATTTACTTGTATCGAACTGGAATTGGATTGGAAATGCTCTTTTCTTAACTGAGATTAGGTATTAGTTGAGGGTTGCTCAATGATTTATTGTCTTGTTAGATGATTTTGACTGGCTTTTGTGTTATATATCATAGAAAATGCAAATACATATATAAATATTGATACCGTAGAACATTTATGAAAAAAATATGGCTAGTTAGAATTTTAATATTGGTAATAAAATCGTCATTTTATGGGACTTAGATATCCCTCAAAAATCTATATAATGTTAGTTTATATAAGATTTTTATTGAAGGTCTTTCTTTATTATCAATATGAGTTTGTGTATGTGGCTCTGATAACTCTGTTCAAATGAAATTCAGATTTTAATTCTCGAAAACATCCTAACGATGAATATCAAAGCTTTAAATCATTATTAATTTTGATACATAAATTACAAAATATGGGTTCGGTAGCTTACAACAGGAAAGCATTCAATACTTACCTATATAAGAAAAAGCTACACGAAAAACGGATAGACAAACAAAGATCAAACGGAGAAGAATATTAAGTTGTGAAAACTAGAATAAAAGCAGCAGTCGAAGAAACACTTGGAAAACAAACTGAATAAAACTTTTTGATGAGATTAAAAGAAGAAGCTCTATACCAAAATGTTTCTCAAGCAACAACGATACACATATCAAAGAAGGCTTCGTAAAGGAAAACAACACATTATAAAGAAAATAAACACAGCAAGGGAGAAGAAATGAAAATATATAGACGAACACGTGGCTGGAACACGTATTTCGGAAGCATATTGTACAATAAAAAATTAAGAGAACATCGACAAAAATCAGAACGAATATAAATAATATATCTAACAAGGAATTGCTTAAATACAAGACACCAATTCAAAGATGACACAACCAAAATTTATGGAGGAACATATGTAGAAATATCAAAAGTACAAAGTTAAGAAAAACTCCTGGAATAGGTGGTATATACTCTGAGCTAATAAATTATGGGCAAGCTTATACGAATACTAAGGAAACTTTTCGAATGATTCATAAATGGAGAAACTCCACACAGCGAATGATCCAACTCTTATATTTTGTGACCCAGAAATAACTCAATCGAAGAGTGTCCTGGAAATACGGGGGAATCTTTAATTAAGTCTGATAGTAAGTTGAAATAAACCCGCAATCCAATTTCCTAAAAATGCCAATAACACTAGAAACTGATCGCAACTGCGTATAGCATCTGCACATACAATAAGCTTTTATTTTAAAAAATTTCGTATATTTCCAATCTGCAAAGACTGGAAAATGGAAATTAGTCATGTGCTGTTCGAGTGTCCAGTTTACCAAAGCCTTCGTAACCCACCTATTCTTACCTTACCTACCTTACACAGTTATTTCATACAGAAGCTGACTTAATGAATATCATAAACCAAGAAATGACAAGTACGTTAGCAATAAAAATTGTATATTTTGTATGGAGTATTTTGTGCTCAGATCATTTGTTTTACAAGAATAAGAATCTCTCATTCTAGTTGTTACGTTCTTTCTTTATTTTTGCGACTACTTTTTACCACCTATTCATTGTATTTTTTTCAGAGGTTTACCTGTCCTTTTTGTCTATATGTTTTATTCACATTTGAAGACAATGAAGATTCTATTCTATTCTATTCTGAAATAAACAATCTTGTTAAATCAAGATCGTAGTTGTGTACTTAGTTTGAAAAATATAGATATGATTATTGATTGGTATAATCTTTTCCTTCTACCAAAATTCAATTTTGAGCAACATGAAGACATATTTATAAACATTTGAATCAATAGCGGTAATCGATGTTTATTTGCATACTGTTGATGTACCATAAACCATAAAATAAACAATGTGTGCTTCAGCTACCTTTGTTCAAGTTACCGACTCTTTTGTTGTAAAGATGCATGCTAGTCTGCAATATTAAAAGATCTATCGATATTTTAATGTTTTGATTCGCTAAATGAGTATTGAAATTCCCATACCTGCTGCTGGAGGTTGGAGCGGTCGGAGTGGCGCCACGTAAACCCAGCTTGAAGATTGTCCCGGCCAATCTGATTTGCTGATGATTATATCAAAAAAGGAGGACATTATGGACAAAAGCTCACACTTTTTAACACATACTTTGCAATATTTTTTTGTATCCACACATCGCTTATTATAGCTTCGAACATAGTTTATATTGATAAAATAATAGCGTATATTATTTCGGTTGTTAAGCCGGTTGTTTTGCTGCACGGTCCGATAAATGTTGCCACGCATGGTGTGTTGAGGGCTCCCTTGCTTGTGTTGGCTTCACACGATGCTGGCCATCATGTATATAAAATGACAGTACAGAGAAATATAACTGTGACAAATTTTACAAAATATTGAACACTCTAATCAAGCTCTATTTCTAATCATTGTTACAACAAAGAAATTGTCCCAACAATCAGAAATAACATGTTATCATGTGCAAAATAACTTTTGAGTACGACAAGACTAGTTCCAAATGCTCCGACAAGGCACGATGCGTAAAAACAATCACCGAAAATAGCACCGGTTCTATCACCAAATCATGCACGTGTTCAAGCAACCAACCGTGCACGCGATGTCATTTTCTTACACGGAAGCATGCACAGCACCAAGCCTAGCTCCCATCAAGGCAACATGCTGCAAAACATACTTCGTCTGCAGCAGGCTTTAGTTTGTTAGTCACCATAAACTTATATTGTTATTTACAAATTATGTTCAATCGTGCGGTTCATTATGTAAAAACATAACCACAAAATCGATAATATGTAATATGGAAGAAAGTACACCAAATTTACTAGGTAGGTATTCTAGTAGTAAAACTTCGCAAATTATGATAAAAATGAATTCGAATTGACATACCTAATGGAATACAAACAAACTACATTTTTTTTCGACCGACTTCTTAGACGGAGGAGGGACCCAATTCGACTGTCTGCCTTTTTTATGTTCGTTCAAGGGTTTTACATAGTAATCGGGCTCGGACTGATGGATTTTTTTTCATATGACAGAGGTGTGATGGATAAAAACATTAAATCAAACAGATTACTTCCCTAAAAAACAAAAATTCTGATATATTTGTGTTTCCTCTATGTTTGCAAATTACTGCCTACTCAAAAATGTGGAATATTTTTTCATAAAACTAGAACTGACTTTATTAAATAGTGCACAGAAAAATACGGAATTATACTAATTCTACGGGTGTTACTTTGCACTACTACAAAATTACCAGCACCAGTAGAATTTATATATCTACTTTTTATTTGTCAGTACAGCAACTAATAGTCCGTTCCGTATTCCGTATAAATGTTAATAAACTAAAGAAACGGTTCCTGCAACAAAATTAAAGACACGATGGGATAAATGCATTAAACTTATAAATATAAGGCTGTGAATCCCAGCAGGACCGTTGAAACTTTATTTCATGTTTGATTGCCGTTGTGAACCTAAATGAATCTTTTCTTTCCAGGCAACGAAATGGTCTGAACACCTGTCACTTTGGCCTCGGAAATGCGATACTTTACGACAGGACCATTTGTCGAGAGCCTCATTAAAGACGTTCATTACGCCTGTTTGGTATTTTTATGATGGCAATGATATACGTTAAATCCGGCTATATTGTAGCTATACAAAATTTACGAGCCGAGTGATAACTATTTGGGAATGATTTGAAGCGATTCATTGTGATTGCTTGAATAGAGTCGTCCAACAATTTGTCGAATTGCTGAAATTGAGTTTTATCCTGCATTACAAATTTGGATAATGATCATCCAAAATTCCGACAGTGAACTAGCACGGACAACGGTTATTTCATAAATTACCCATAAAAAGTTATTTCAGTGAAAATATTTAGATTTTAATTGGCTCTTCAGTTTATTTATTCTCTATTCAATGCTGTTTATTTCTGTGAGTTTGGTTTGTTTTCTCTTTATACAAAAACTAGGCTTTGGAAGTTTGATACGCTCTATATATTTTTTAAATTGAATCAAGCTCATATGTAGAGTATTTCTAAATTCAATCTTATGATAGACTTTTCTCTTGTTTGTGAATATTCTGTCTTCTGTTATTTCGGCATTTAGGGACCCATACAAAGTAAAATCAGTACAATTAATAAGTTGCACCTAAAAAATTGAAAACCAACAATTTTGGAAATTAATTTGGATATGTAATTCACATTTAGTGAATTTTTGATACATTTAGATGATGTTAGCATACGTTAAACATGAGGAGCAATTTCCTAGGAAACAATCACTCGTAATTTTTAGCAATTCCTACAATTCTCACATAAAATTCTCCAGGAAATCTCGTCTAAATATGGCTAGAGAGAAGAAGGCCTGAGTATAGCTATTGCTTTATTGAAATAGTATCTTTAATATGGCAGCTACCGAAAAGTCACTCTTCACATAATTTCATGATTGAGTCTATTTGCCTAAGAAAATGAATTCATTCGGAAAATACCAAAACAGACTTCGATTTAAAGCTTATTCAAACATAAAATTCGTTAATTCCTACGCATTTGTTGTCTTGTTTCTTATAATCAGTTTAAACTGAACCGTATACCAAATCTAGAGAATCGCCATACAATTCCACTTTAAAATTAAGCTAATTGAGATCGGCACAGAAGTAAATATATACCGAATAAGATGCATCTTTGCTATAATATGTAAAAAAACTATCACCGTTTCATTGTCGGTTGTGCAGCATGCGGCCAACTGTCGCGAAACGAAAATAAACGGCTCTCGTCTACACTGCAAGCACGCATACACAAACACAGACATAAATATTTATGTACGTAACATTTGTAAAATACAGTATGTTCCTACAGCTAAGAGTCTTCTTCATCCATTGATAAAAGTACCCACTATACCAGGTACGTGGATTTGATTTCTTTATTTCCACTGCAGACCCTAATTTTAATTCTTAAAGTTTCAGGAAATGGGAGAAATTATAACAGTAAGTTGGGTTTCTGGATTCGAGGGCAAACGCGTAGGAGAGTTCTCTGTGTGCCAAACACTTGTTTATATTAAGAACATTTTAAGTCCTGGGTGGGTAAAAGACCTACGACAATCTTTAAATTACATCCATGTACATATTTCTGGGCAAAGGTAAAATCAATTGTTTGCTTTATGTTTACCCTTAAACATCCCTGAAAAAAACTGGAAAGGCGACCCGTTCTATTAAGTCAATGTATATTTGATCGACATCCTAAAAGAAGAAGAATGTCGAATAACAGAGTATGTATGCATATAATTATTATTGGTGATATTCTCACATTCATAAAACAACCAAACACGCCCTCCTCAATATTAAAGTTCATAAATATGAGCTGTCCCGTGGTCCTGAACTGATGATACACCTCTGACAGGTAAAGCCTCTATTTAAAGTGCGAAGTATAAAAGCTGTTTGTACCAAATTCCTGAAAACAATCCTGAAATATCTAGCAATACCAATATCGAACAGAGTGACTTATCTTTGGAAATGTTCTAACCCTAATCAAATACCTCTTTTACTCCATACATCTGAACTACAATTAATTATTCAATGGAATATAAATGGTTTGTATGCCCAGAATGAAGTGTTAAATATGTTCACGAAGAAGAACAACCCAGCTTTCATCAACTTTCAGGAAACCAACTTTCACACCTCCAGAGAAGCCCACCTTAGAATCAATTGAGATAACCAAGGTAGAGCTAGTGGAGGCGTAATAATCTACGCAAAAAATGAAGTCGATCTTCAGAAAATACACTCAATGACCAATACAGGAGCAGTGGCAATATCTACGATGTCACTTACATATTTACTTATATGTAATCTTTATGTCTCACCTATTAAAGATTTTACCAAACAAATAACAGTTCAAATTTTATCATCATGAATATTATTTGGTGTCCATACTTTCTTAACTCAAACATAGCCATCAAGAGCTTCAATATGCAAAGCAAACAAAATTTTTATGAATGATTGTCCACAGCAAACTTAAATGGAAAGATCACATCAACAGATTTATTAATGATTGAAATTGAAACAAGTACATCAATCAAATCAGCTCTCAAATCTCTGGACTCGATACAGAACTCTAGTGAAAGAATAGCCTTAGAAGCTTTTTGCACACTTTACAAGGCAGGAGCAACAAGTTTGTACCCATCGCCGTCAATATCTAAGTCACGCATAAGCGGCTAAAAGAGCCTCAGATCCAGAACGATCTCTACACGATTCTCTGCTCTTTACCACTGACATGAACGATCTCAACCCGACTTGTGTGAGAGCATAGGTAAACAGATATAGAGCTAGCTGAACATCTGTTTTCCTCGTTTCTTCCCTACTAACTCGCCAGTTTTTGATACCACCCTAACATAATTGGTGACTCCAACACTATTTTAATACAAGTTCATTTTAAGAACATCATCTAAGACAAAGACGCGTCAAGTACGAATGATGGTACATATAGGTATAGATAGGTAATGCAAAACCTCTTCAAAATATTTGTAACTATTTGCTTGGGCAAGGCTCGTAAGTAAATAAATTTTGACATAGTTCTTCAGAATCGCAGTCTTTCCGCTCTTAATTCATTGATAAAAGTCATTGTCAAACCAATAATGTAAAATTATAATTAAATATCAAATAAAGGTCATCATACCTTCTTCCCAAATACCGCCTCATTTATCATAAGTTAACTAATGAAACCAACATAACCTATAATTGATTTTTCCAAATCTCGAAGAATATCCTCACAATTTCTCTAATATTATTTTAACGTAAACTAAATAATAACAGAATAAACCGCCAGGTTCGATATATTCGACATATCTTGAAGCCGTCGGCCGAATTGCAAATATTTCAAAAAATGTGTCTCTTAGATTTCTTTATGTAAACTTGACCAACGTTCAACGAAATTTTAACAATATTTCTTGGTCTCATACGAACCCTGAGGAAAAACTTCCTTCGACGCTCTAGTGCATCACAAGCAACTTTTGGTAAGGAAAATCATCAGCATTTCTTCTTCTATTCATGAAGAGCATGGTGGATATTCTTAGATAGAATTTGAAACTTACGCTCGAGTAACTTTTTTCAAACAAATTTAAAGGTATGCCGGCAGTGGTCCGTCGGAGAACTCTTACATCGTAATGTGATAATGGAAAGTTTTGCTGTGGGGCCGGTGCTGTGTAAAACGTGCATTCGTGAATTTTGTTATTTAAATGAGCACCAGTGCCGCTTTATAATTCCAGCCAGCCAAACGAGCTGAGTTGAGTAAAGGAAATGTATATGTAGCATAAGACGATGAACTAGATATGAATGAGCTAGACAAAAAAATTCTTATGTATAGTTCCATGTACTTTTACTGGATGTTCCGGAGGTATAATCTTAAGACAAAGAAGAGGACGGGGTTGTTGAACTTTATGAACTAATTTAATAGGTATAAATTAAAGGAAAATAATCCTAAATGTAACAGTTTATCTGCTGCTGCAGCTAGCTAACTGACTTATGTGTTTGCGGGCAGAAGCAAGAGAACTGTTATTGGTTACAATATGGCATTGCCTTTTCTAGTTCTGTTAATCGAATGATTTTAATAAATATTATGAGATAAAATAACAAAATAATATAAAAAAAGATACTTTGCATTGTTTATCTAAAAGCCTTTTCTAAATTAGAAATGTAATTAGAGACGTGATTATTATTGAAAAATCTACTGACAATTTTACTCCGGTTCCATTTCACATTGATGTCAACAAACAGTTTTGTTGCTTTCATTACCTATGTATGATTATTTCATCTAATGATCTCTGCCTTAGTTTTTTTTAATTTATTTATTGATTCATAGTTTTTTTCGTCAATTTATAGTTCTTATTAAAATGAAGCCTCAGGATAAGAGTAGGTAAATGAGCCATGGAGTTATTTTATTTTGTTATGTGAATGATGCTAGTGGCTGAAAAGTTCTGAAACAATGCTTATTGAATCAAAAAATAACTTAGATTTTTTTAATTTAGATATTAACTTTGCACGTATTATTTTTGAGAAGTGAATTACAATAGCTTCCTTATTTCGAGTGCAAATCATATTTATTTATCAATTCGAATTCCTGGTTCGTTAAAAGATGAATCAACGGTAACAGCTTTGGGAAGTTCATATATTGGTATATCAGAAAACAAAAAGTGAATTTCTCTAAATAGAACATTTTGTAGATATATTATTATTTCTTTAAGAGAAAATGGAAATTCCTTTGACGTTACATCTTTGTGATTAGTGAACACAATTGTGAAAGCTACAGACTTCCACGAACTTTGAATGTGTACAGCGGAGATATACAGGGTGAATCACGACCAACGGGATGGAGGTTTATGGCGAAACGGTAAAAGTTTTAGAATGTCTGTCACTTTAGTAGTTTGTACATTGATAAAGGCTACATTTTAAAATTATTTTGGAATATACAGGATGTCCCAAAAATTTGTGACGTATCAAAGTTATATTTTTTCTTATGGGATACCCTATATTTTATTGCATTTTCTGATTGTTCGTAGAAAATAAGATAATCTTTCCTAAGGGTTCCCTATACCTAAGTACAGAGGGTTCCGAGTAATGCTGACATTTCTTAAAATTTGAACTTTTCGAAAAAAATAAATATGTAATTAATACAACAAATTCTAGCAAATTTTCTCTTACATCTAAATAGTTGGGCATTCGTTGAGTGTATTCCAGGATTGAGTACTTAACATATCTTTACAGGGTGTTAAGAATTTACAGTTTCATTATTACATCATTCAGTGTGTAATATTGAGATTATTTTAAATGAGAGAGAGAGAATTTTATTAATTTACCATGTCAAAAAAGAATTCTTCTTTCGAATGGTATAAGGGTGTCCTATACCTAGGTATTATACTTTTCGTGCAATTTAGAATTTTCTTAGATTTAATGGTAAATCGACTTTAAAACAAAAAATGCATACATAATCTAGTTGGTACCTAACTTGATGTCATTTTATGACATTTCTCTGTTAATTATCTTAACAATCCTATGTTAGTTTCAAATTTTATTGCTACTAAAAATGAAGCAGTACCCGTTAAACGAAAGAGTCGACATGATACTTTGCATTGGGGAATGTTTAGAAAATTGTCTCCTGGCATCTAGAGTTTATGCTCAAAAGTACCCTGATAGCGCTCACCCAATAAAGGAAGTTTTTGAAAGACTACTCAACACATTCCGTGATACTGGTAATGTTGCATACGAGAAGGTGAATAAAACTAAACCAGTTACTAGTGACAACGCCAACGAATTTGATATACTGCTGTCGATTACGAAGAATCCTAATACCAGTACTAGAAAAATTTCAAGTGAATTAGGAATAAGTCAAATGAGTGTGTGTAGAATATTTAAGAAAAATCGCTACCATCCACATCATATTCAACTACACCAGCAGTTGACAGAACAGGACTATGATAAACGTCTAAATTTTTGTTTATGGACTTTGCATAAAGTTGAAGAAGATCCTGATTTTTAAAATTATGTATTGTTTACCGATGAATGTACTTTCCACAATAATGGGTTAGTAAATAGACATAATTTCCATTATTACGATACGGTAAACAAACATTTATTTCGTACTGTTGATCGCCAACACCGATGGAGTGTAAACGTTTGGGGAGGGATTGTGGGCGAATATGTTATCGGCCCGTATTTTTTTGACAGACACCTGAATGGAAGAAAATATTTGAATTTTTTGACAAAAGATTTCTGGATCCTTCTCGAAAACCTACCACTTACCATCCGAAAGAAAATGTGGCTACTATTGGACGGAGCTCCTTCTCACTTTTCACGTGCTGTTAGGAAAATTTAGAAATAAATGGATAGGTAGAAGCGTTCCTTATAATTGGCCAGCTAGGTCACCAGAATTGAATTAGATTTCTTCAAATGGGGTTATATTAAAAATATTGTATATGCTACACCCCCTACTACTCCAGTCGATATGAAATTAAGAATTTCGAACGCTTTCGAGTCTGTAACACCCGATATGTTGAAGTAAGTGAATCATTTGAAGATAGAATTACATGTTGCATTGCACAAAATGGCAAGCATTTTGAGCATCTATAATAGTAATTTTACATTTTTTGCTTTAAATAATTTGTTGTTCGTTTTGTAGTATTTATGTATTTGCTTTATTAGAAAGGTGTTTGTGTTTTATTATGTACTCAAATATTTATCAGTAAAAAAAGGAGCTAGTGTGCCTCAGCAACTGCACGTGTGCACATGTATTAGCAACTACAGTGTTTTTACAGCAACTATGCCAAGATGATTTGTTTAAACATTTAGAGAGAATTACAAATGTTTTAAACTTCGATTTACCATTAAATTTGAAATTTGTAAATTGCACGAAAATTATAATACCTAGGTATAGGATACCCTTATACCATTCGAAAGAAGAATTCTTTTTTGACATGGTGATTCACCCTGTATATGCAATATCACAAGCAATAATGGAGGCTAAAGAGATGCCAAGAAATTATATGCTATTCACAGATTCATTGAGTGCTATTTCAGGAATCCAACAACTTTATCCTAAGCATCCTCTTTTGAAACGAATAAAAACCACCTTAAGCCAACTGTATCAAGAAGGGAAAACAATTGAAATAGTTTGGGTTTCATAACAGATGGGTATAGCTGGAACTGAAAAAGTAGATAGTATGCCTCGCACTGCCTTTTCGAATCCATCCGCAAAGGTCGTTAAACAAACACCTTACCGTGACTTAGGTATACAACTAAATAAGAAAAGATATTGTGAACTCATGGAAAGAGAAATGACAGGCAATAGATACAAATAAGCTACACAGAATAAACCAACATATGAAAAACCATAATTACACCGGACTTTGTCGAAAACACCAGACGATCATTTCACGATAAGAATTGGACACACCAAGCTGACACACAAACATATTCTGAAGAGAGAGTCTCCAAGACGATGTGTACATTGTCATATACCAATATCTGTGGAAGACCTATTAGTCTTTCCACAATATCAGCAGGAGAGATACAACATCAACCTGAACAGCAACATAACGCTGACTAAACAGTTATTTAAAAAAAATTAACCAGTACATCAATGACATTAATATATTACATTTATTATAATAAGAAAATAAAATAATTAATATAAATTATATTTTCTGTACCACCGCTAATGGCCCTAAGAGGTTTACGATGATTTTATACAAATAATTGTTCCTGCGAACAAATTGTCCAGTTCTCAAAATAAAAACAAGTGGCATTTAAAAAAAATAAAAACAGTTTTTATTAGGCATTTAAGATTTGAACCGTAGCGACGACTACTATAGCTATCTCTCCTTTTCTTGATTTGAACTATACTTATATAATATATCTGTTTGCCAGCAACAAAAATTCCATAACAAATAACTATTTGTCTACCAAAACACAAAATTAAATTTTAAATTAGTATTATCGTCTAACGTCTGACAACTGCGACAGCTGACAGTGAACAGCGCGACGTATCCATAAAGTTATATATACGACGATCTGAGAGTTCCTATATACCAGAGAACAGAGACGTATATATACGCTCCATGCTCGTGCGAATTGCCAGTGACGGATCCCATTATCCGACATTGTCGTTCCATGTCGAAGAAATAGTTGATCTTGCTTGAATGAGATAATAAAATTAATCATTATTGGATCACACTTGGAGCTTAACAGGCGGTGAGATGTCAGCGATCTAAGTATGAGTTCGAAATTTCAAGTCTCTAAACCGTATCGGGCCTGAGAATTCGCTGCGGAGTCCACCGATACAAGAACCGAAAGTACATAATAAAGACTATTTAATAAAGTCACTTACTAATAGCAATCTAGAATAAGAGTATAATATATATAATGGAACTGTTTGTTATCTAGTTTATTATCCTATGTAGCAGGTAATTTTAACTGGAATTAAATACGGGAGAGGTAGAACTTGGTAATATTATACAAGCTTCGTATTTAATATGAAATAATATACTTCTCTCATATCACTTTCAACACTTTTCTTTATATTCTATAACTTTCTGTCTGGTATGTAACAGAAAGAAGAAATATCAAGCACATTTTGTAAATTATAGTAATATAGTCTTGGAATAAAGAAATTAAATATTTCTCTGTTATAAAGAAGTAGCAGCAATCAAATTTTGTTGATGGAAATCATGGAAAGTTAATTAATTTTTGAAGCAATGACCATGTCAACATAGAAATTCTCATATTTTATAGGAGCAATCATTCGCATTAGTTGCTAATGAATCAAGGTCAAGAGTCACCGTTAGAGACAAGGCTCACCACAGATCGGCCGATAATTTGATCGTTCTGTCAATTAGCCAAGACACACAGCTTACAACAAATCTGACGGAGGCAAATGAGAGTGCGCGTACATAAACGATTTGAAATCGAACGACTATAGAGATGGAAGAGCACTGCGATTCTTTTCAAACCGATTGGTCTGCCAAAAACAATCAGTATGGCATAGTATAGGAGTGCGCAGACACAACGATTATTTTGTTTGTTTTAATTATATTTGGTTTTGGAATCCATTCTCTATTTTTGATTCAATAAATTCCTTGTGTGAGGCGTTAATAAAGGATGAGTTAATTGAGACTTTATTAGAAGAGACTTAGAAAAGACCCAGATTTATATGAGAAAAGCTTAAAGTGATATTAAGATATTAATATTATAATGAAAAAGCTTAGGATATAAATGTGTGCTGCAGTTGTTTCGTGATGAAGTTTTTTGAAATAGCAGTGACAAAATAAAACATGGTAGTCTAGTACTTACTCGAATGGAATTACCAAAACTTTCATCCTCAGTTCGCTACCAATGTATATTGGTTGTGGCTAGAATTCTTGGCTTGATAGTTTCTTCTCCGTTTCATAATGAGAGCTTTCTACAACATTTCTGTTGAGACATTGAAACTGACTCAAAGATGTTTTCTATTCAAATAGATTGCTTACTGCCAATTGAACACGATTGCATAGAAATAGAATAGCAATAGAAATATTTATTCATCCTTTGTGACATTTCAACAGTATGGTACAGGTCAATCACTCCCTCTAAGGAGTGTATCTTAGATGTTCTTAAAGTTAGTACAAAACAAATTATATTATACATATGTAGAAAAAAGATCTTTTAGATAGATAGAATAAAAATTATTACTCGAATAAATATTCGATTTAAAATAAAATATAATACAGTAAGCACAAGTTAAACTTGGTGACTATCTTCCAAGCTATCATGGAGTTATTCCTTTACACTATAATAACATTTGTTCGTCATCAGTGACTTGATTTTTTTTGAAAATATTGAAGGAATGATAATTTTTTATGGTTGTTGGAAGTTTATTGTAAACTTATATATATATATATATATATATATATATATATATATATATATATATATATATCTAAAGCTACCTTCTAATTTTGTAGTTTTGTGTCTTGGTATACATAAATCATCAAAATTCCTGGTAGCATAATTATGATTTGATGAATTGAGTTCAAATGTGTTAAAGATTCTCTTCACATATAAAATACAGTAATAAATATTTATGTAGAAAGACATAAGCTGATGTTTAATAAATGTGGGCTTACAGGTTTGCTTGTAATCCAGATTGAACATTATTCGTATGATTTTAGTTACAAATATTTTTCTGGCATCTATGGAATTTCCCTATAAAATTAGATTGTAACACATGTGTGAGTGCACTAAACTTTAATAGACGTTAATTAGTGCAATGGTGGGCTTGCAGTCTTTAATTCTTGAAATTACATAAAAAGCTTTGTTCAATTTCACATTAACTGCGTTAACATGCACTGTCTATCGAAGACTGGAATCGATGTGCAAGCCCAAGAATTTTGTTGTTGTGGTTGATTCAATTATATTAATTTCGACTGGACATGTCATGGAAGATGCTTTAGATATATTATTATAGAAATGAAAGTATAGCCATTATGTGTCTTATCCACGTTAACCATTAATCCGTTATATATGCACCAATTCACGAAAGAATTTACTGTATCTCTATCATAAGATAGGAGCTCCTCTGAATTGTGTGCAGAGACCGCTAGTGAGGTATCATCCGCGTATATCGTGAACAGTTGAGCCTTTAGATGTAATGGTAAGTCAATTATAGAAAGTGTGATTATCAATGGTCCAAGTACAGATCCCTGAGGAACTCCTCTATTCATGACATAAAGTTTAGAAGTATCATCTGCCACTTTAACTATCATCTTCCTATCACTGAAAAAAATCTATTGTATCTAAATTCAACATTGTATAATTTATTTTTAATGAGATTTATGTCTATACTATCGAATGTACGTGAAAGGTCAAAAACAGCCCACATGCCTTCCATTGTCTAGTTCTGCGTAAACGTATTCGAAAAGATCGCATGCAGCAGTATGTATTGATCTATCGGCACGAAATCCATGTTGTTGTTTAACTATAAGTTTGATGATATTTGGAAAGTTAGTATTGGATACATAGAGGTATATTTATTACTACAGTCTGCGCACCTGCTACCTACAAAACAGTTTGATTGTTAGCAATGTGGGGGCTACACTCCGATTCAACTGACGAAACTGTTGTACGACAGTATGGTCTGCAGTATGCGGTGTATCTAGATGTAGGTTTTAATCTGGCGAGGTCATGAAACCGAACTCCTTCGTATGTGGAACTTGTACGGCTATAATATCACCAACGACACATATAGATATATGATAATGAACTTTTTTATTCCCCTAACTGCTTTTATTATTCCAAAATCTTCATAAAGAAACTCTTTTCGGAAAAGTCGAGTTATCTATAATTGTATCTATTTTTCCCACATTTTCTCTCTCTTTTTGTTAATTCCTTCCATGTTTGTATCTACTATAGTCGAGTTCGAAAACTGTAGGCACTAAATCCACAGAAATGTTGATGATGTTATAGTGTTATTCAGGTTTATTGAGGCTACATTACATAGCTGTATATTAACTATTAAAATAGCACCCCATTAACGATTTCAAATTGCTTGAAATTTCGTGCTCAAAATTTCTGTGCTGGAATGGAGATCCAACAAAAACATATCACTTTTTCGAGAGTACTTAACTACGGAAAATTTCTGAGTTGTAAATATAAAATGTATAAAATACCGTGAGTATGACAGTCTGAGCTGACAACAATCACAACTAATGATATTATTTATCATGGTACTCAATGCTATCAATAACAATACTAATAATATATTTAACTTCAGGTAGTGAAATGCAGTTATTGCATATACCGCACAAACAAATTGAAAAAATATTAAAGTCGTGGAAAATCATATTCAGTTTGATTTTTGGATACTCGTACCTTCACCAAGTTTCATTCCTCCTGCTTTTTTCCAAATATCTATCAGGTTAACTGCTCTGTCCTTTGAGCTACCTCTATGAGATTATTAAAAAAACATAGTACATTATTTTTTTAAATAAATGACCTATAAAAAACCCAAGGAATCAATTATAGAATAATCAAGTAGGTAGATATATATATGGATTCGTTAATATCCCATATTTCTTGGATCATTTTAACCCATTTATGCCACATATTCAATGTCCTTCAAAATATTTATTAGCCATATTATGTGTTTTGCCAAACGTACACAGCTATTCCAAAACTTCGCACCATTTCATTAAAATTATGGCATCATATTTTATAGTTATTCAGCAAAACTCCTATCACCATATTATATTGCTACAACAGTTTCAAATCGTTATTTCAAGTATTATTATTGTTTTGGAACACTTTGGGCTCATCTGGTTGTGTTGTTCCGATTTTATTTATTTGCTTACCAGTAATCGCGTGTTTAAGTACACAATGTTTTTAATTCTGTTTGGATATGATTAAAACTATAGATAAACTAATTATATGAAGATTTATGTTCTCAGAACTGTATTGATTTAGAGACGGCATTGATTTTAATAGGAATGTATTTTGAATAAAACAGAATTATACGGAATTTCTCTCAAATCTGAACAAATAAACAGTCAGAAAACAAAGTGAAATTAATAAATGCATGAGTTAAAACCAGATTGGTTATAAAACTTTCAAATTCACATTATAATTATCAGTCTATCTTGAATTCAGTTGGATAAAAAACTAAAAAAATAGATATTAAGAGATTCATTCGCATACAAAATGGAATTCGACTTTCTTGTAATCCGATTCCTCTACAAAAATATTATTTAGAATTTAAAAAAAAAACTATGAAAAATCCAAAAAAAAATCGAAATTGGTGAAAAGAATCTACAATTAAGAATTTAAAATAGCCTAGACCAAAGTAGAATATATGATTGCTTAGAGTAGAATAGTCATTTGAACTGAATAAACTTTGAATATCCTGGACAAATAATTGAACAAAAGAATAAACCAGAAACATTCTCGATCACAAAATTAATAAAAATAATAATAATAATACATTTATTATCTACCATAGATACATAGTACAATACAAGAATGTATAATGGTAAACAATAGGAGAACTGTTAGGCCAAGTGGCCGATTCTTTCACAACTTCCTCAAAGTACAGAAAATAACCTAATTAAGTTTGCTTCACTAGGAATACAGAAGTAAATGAAAAGTATATAAAAATACGTGCTTATACCTTAATTTTACATCGAGAGAAAATAAGAAATACAAAAGAAAGAGAAAAAATATATATCTAGAAATATTCCTCAGGTATATGCAAAGATAAAATATAATAGGGGTCATTGCCTAGAAAACAGAAATCGCTTGTACCAAATTTTAAATTCCTCATATGATAAGGAGAAATTTGGAACATCCATTATATCGCCAAACAGTGAAAAGTTATAAGAAAAAGACCGTCTGAATAATTGCTTCTTATGCTTGGGAATCATGAGCATATTTCTACGTCTCAAATTCAGATTATGTACATCCGTTCTAAATGTTATTCTCCGGTATAAATATCCCGGTATTTTACTTTTCAAAATTTTATAGAAGAAGCATGCCATATGAAGTTTACGACGATTGAACATGCTAAGCCAGCCAGTGTCCTTCAGTTTATGGGAAATACTCTGCGATCTTCTAATCCCGAAAATTAGTCTCAAGCATAAGTTTTGTATTTTCTGGATTCTTCTAGTGTCAATACTATCGATACATGGGCCATAGACGACATCACAGTGATTGAAATGAGAAAGTACTAAACTATCACAAAGTTGAATTTTCAATTTCGAGTTAAGAAAATATCTATGCCCATAGATGAGCTTCAAGGAGGTATAAGCATTTTTCAGTTTTTGATTAACATGATGTCTGAACCGAAGCTTGGAATCCATGAAGAGCCCGAGATTCTTACAATTATTTTCGAATTTGATGGTGTCATTACAAATTTTTTCTTTGAGTATCTGACCCAAATAGGAGGGCAACAGATTTTTGCGAATTGATTTTCAGGAGATTCTTGTTTGTTGAATCGAGAAGATCATCCAAATCCGAATTGATAGAGCCGTTGGCTTCAGCTATATCTGAACGAGTAGTACAGCTGGGTGTCATCCGCAAAAAATGATATTTGCAGTGTGTCAAGCTCGAACAGAAATTACTAGTGTAAATGGTATACATAAGAGGTCCTAGAATACTTCCCTGAGGGATTCCTTGTAGCAAGTTCAGCAGAGCAGATGTGTTATTAATCAATTTAACCTGTTGGGCTCTATCTATCTATCTATCTATATAAAAAACATTGAATTTGGAATTATTGTTCAGAAATTTTATTGCTGATAAATAAGCAAATCTTAAAAAAATTAATCTGCTACATAAATAAATAGTCTACCAGAAGAGAGAAAGTATAGATTTAGCGAAATGAAACTCCAAAAGTTCAATCTTTATGATGGAAATCAAAAATAAATTTTTACTTTGGTTTGCATAGGAAACCATTTATTTTTTCATTTGAAACAAGATTAGTAACATTACAGTCTGACCAAACGTTTCAGAATCCATTATGTTTTTATTTCCAAAGGCAATAAGAAGAAACTCATTCTAATCTGAATTACCAATCTAAACTAAAAAGGATTATAGTAGCTGGTATTTTGTATTAACTGGATTAATTTGGTGATAGTGGTGATGAGAATAAGACAATGAATTTTATTAAATACAACATACCCACTGTATATAATTTGATAAATGAATAAAGTATAAGAACAAATTTATAATAGAATAAATCGTTCTTACAAAAAATTGGACCGACATTATCAGTTGGTGCACTGAAATATACGAAATAATATTAATTGTACTGGTGCTGTTACTTTTGAAGTTGTGCAGTTGCAGTTAGATTGATAACCAATAGAATTAATAATATTTTATACTTTTCAGAGCACCAACTGATAACGTCGGTCCAATTTTTTGTACAAAATATTTATTGTATTGTAACGTTTAACCCTGTGCTAAGCGATGTGGGGTGAGTTCACTTGTGTAATACTCAAAATTCGCAGATTGCTTCCAATGATTTATTGCCACCACTTGTCACCTTGACAATCTAAACTGTCTTCACCGACAACTACTATTAACATCTGATTCCACAGACTGACTTTATAAGACTGACTGACTTCATAAGACTGACTCTGTCCTGTGATCGACATGGCTTTATATACCTGAATCATGACATTCATCGAGAATGTTCTATGATTATCTAGATGCACATAATAATGTTCTAGAGCCTTGTCAAACTGACAATAGTATGACAAATTGTACCTCACATATATTTTCTGGAAGGATCGAGAATAAATCTACTATAATTCTAGAACTACATAATGAAATATACAAGCAACAACTATAGCAAATAAGGTAGTAGAAATAAATAACTAATAAACGAATAACAACCGTAAGTACACCAATACATTCTACAATCTCATCTGGGAGAGCTCCTTGGATCCTCTGGTCCCAATCCTCGCTCTCACCTCCCGAGGAACACAGGTTGCTTGGTGGTACTTGTGATCCTCTTCTTCGGTCATTAAAATATTTCACAGGAGTATAACCACAATGTGATCTTGAATTGCGATCATGCAATCTAGTTATGTAACAAGAAAACGTCAATTTATGACAGCATATTCCATCGCATCCAGGATTGCATCGACGGCAGCGAATGTGTCTGCACATTCGTCTGCGGCTATTGCACCTGCTCTTTCGTCGTAGACTGATGCGTTTCGTACATCGGTCTTTCCGTAGACTCATTCGGCTTGTTTTACTGCGTTCGTAGCACCTTCTACCTCCTGGACCTCTGAGTAGACTACCACAATGTAAAATGTTTTTCTTATGACCAATGTTGCCTAAACATTTCCTGATACTTCCTCGAGATCTGGATGTAATGCGCCTTTTAAAAGAACTTTTTCTTCTACTGTTTGAACTTTCTCCAGAGATATTGCGCTCCTTAGACCTAGTTCCGGGATCTTCCCTCTTAGTATCAGGCTCGTTATTTGAGCTGTCCTTGTTCGAGCAGTTTTTAAGTTTCGGTTGGTCGCTGTTTATTATCTCATACTGTTGTCTAATTCTAGCCTGTTCTTCGAGAATAAATCTACTATAATTCTAGAACTACATGATGGAATATACAAGCAACAACTATAGCAAATAAGGTAGTAGAAATAAATAACTAATAAACGAATAACAACCGTAAGTACATCTATCCACGTTACACTATTATAAATTTGTTCTTATACTCTATTCATTTATCATATAATATACAGTGGGTATGCTGTATTTAATTTTTTTTTTTCCGGACTTGATTTGACTTACTTTGTTCTATTAAATGCTCATGATCAAATTAAACGAGAATGTACAGGGTGTTTCTGTGGATAACTTCTAATATTCTGCATTTCACAATACTATAACTTTGTTATTCTAAACAGAACATCTTGTATATTTTTCAACAAAATTGTAGCTTTTCCTATTCGCCGTCAAACAGTGTTAGGTTTCCCTATACCTATCTTTTATAGTAACAGAGAGATATGCTAGTAGATAAGCTAGGAGAGTTCTGGAACGGAAGTCAGAGTAAACATGCTATATTTTCCAAAGGGGTCCCGAATAATGGTGTGTGGGCGTGCTGGATATTTTTCCAACGGGGTTTCATTATTAAATGTTAGATTCCTACATTTCATGAGCGCCATCTAGCGGAGAGGGGGTAAGTTACTGCATTTAGATTCCTACAATTCATGAGCGCCATCTAGCGGAGAGGGGATAAGTTACTGCATTTAAATTCCTACAATTCATGAGCGCCATCTAGCGGAGAGGGGTTAAGTTACTGCATTTAGATTCCTACTGTTCATGACCGCCATCTAGCGGAGAGGGGATAAGTTACTGCATTTAGATTCCTAATTTTCATGACCGCCATTAGAGATTATTAATTTAATTATTTTATTACTGAGGAAAAAAAGTTCACCATTGCGCGGGATCGAACCCACAACCACACACACCAACACGTTAACAGTCTAAGCGTTTTCCAAGCCTGCTATCTCGGTTACCCATGTGAATGTGAGAAAGCAATGTATATATTTTGGATGACGGCGCGTGCGCACTTACATCAGATAAGCGGCGAGCTCATAAATTGAAATGTTGTCGCTGTGTTAACATCGATGTCGACACCGCTTCGACGTGAGGGCGATAAGCCGTTTGGGTCTGCGCGCTCGGAAAACCCTTCTCGTTTCAAGCAAACGACTCCCAAAATCGTCTTTTGCCGAAAATTTGATGGCGATTCAGTTTTTGATTCATTTAAATCGGTCAAGATTTGATTTTCGTAAAGAATATACGAGTTGAATTGCAAATTATGCTTATTCGACACAACAGCATCATTAAACGTGCTTAAGAAATCAGTGAAATAAAATGTGTTATGTTTAATATTGTATCAAAAGAGATTTTCTGAATAAAACAACATTATACTTAAAATTTGCTTTATTTAATAAATGATTTTATCAAACAAAATTTTTAGATAGAGTACGGAGTGATTCTTCTTGATGGCATCTCATTGCGTTGACGAAAACGTGTAGGATTTTTGAAAACCTTCTCATTCCAATCTTTTTCACTGAATTGGGTGGTTGGATTGATAGTCATATCATTGAACAATGTAAACACCTTTTGTTTTTCCTCAAAAAAGTTTAAAATATTTTTTAATTCCTCCAAACGTCGAATGTGTTGCTCCAACCTTTCTTTCAACATCATCGTAACTCTATGACTCTCAGACTGAAACTGCTGTCAAAAAAAACTTGTTTCTTGTCTCCCTCCCCCCTCCAATAAAAAACATTTTTTTAAATCTCTCTATTGCTCATAAAGGTAAAGTATTACAAAACCATTTATACAATTCATCAACATTTCTAAGACTACAATAATAGAATTGACTGTTGCTATATGTGTGGTGCATACATGATGTAAATCCACTATTTTTGAATGCTGGAACAGTGTGCCATGAGTCATCAAATTCCTCCAAATTCACGACTCTACTAGCTTGCTCGCCGTAGAAAGATTGAAGTTTATCATCCAAAAATTGCTTCTTCTGATGTCCTCGCACATAGATGATATCAATTTCGTTGAGATTTTCCTTTAGAATATCATCTAGCGCTTCGTATGGTATAAAGCCGGAAGAATATTTGAGGTTATGTACATTCTTCTCCAAATAACAAACGCCACATCGATCTGCTTTGCTTAGCGATGAGAACGGTATTGGTGGTAATAGCAAATAATTACTACATCGACGTCCAATCCTTAAGGCAATTTCTTTGGGGTGGAATTGGCACTCCACATTGAAGCCTTGAATGTCTACGAAAGCTATTCTCATCTCTCCTCGACGATGGTTGAACTTAAACTGAGGACAGAGGTCTTGTCATCCTAGTTCCATCTCTTTATAATTTCACTTAGAGGATGTTGTTCAATTATGTTATCGTGAATGATTGTTTAACTTTCAACGTTTTTCATCTATGCGAGGACAATTGCTAATTTTGTCAGAACAAAGAAAAAAATCAAAAATTGATGACAAGAAACGTTGAAAAGTAAGACCACCACCCAATATAATGTATTAATAACCTTGTAAAATAATGCTGGCACAGGCATCGTGGTTGTGATTTGTTCCTTCTTATCAACGTTTTTGATCCATCTGTTGAGTCGTATTTTTAATGTCTTTTTAAAATTCCAATTGCTTTTCGTAATATAAGATTGAATGTTATTTGTTGTTTCGAAAAATATTTCTGATGGATACATCTTTGAATCCATGCAAAAAAAAAAAAAAAATAACTCGTGTTTCATTCAATTTTCTTTATTGTTTAAATCAAATAACATATTGTATAAAGCATTAGAATCAGTTTTAATCACCTCTTCACATCTCAAATAATTTGATATTTTCCAAACTTGGTGGTGAAATGATGCATCTCCTTTTCACACCAGAAATTCAACCAAATGGCATCGTTTTCACAAAAGTTGGTTAAGTCAACACATCCATACTTGTTTTGTTCAATGAAATTTTGAGTTTTGTATCAGAAATTCTTCAAATCCGCCTGGAGAAAAGATGATTTTCTTGTAAAACAACATCATAGACGTCAGAAGCATGCGCATTATTCACCTCAACTCAGCTGTTGTGTTTGCTTTTCAATGTCTGTCGTTTGACATAAATTTTTCTTCTTGTTTCCTCAGTACTTTTTGAACCAGACAGATCTGATGTAATTTAGATACAATTCTTAGAAAGCTCTTCCAATTAATGAACCCAACATATATTGAGGAGACATACATGAAAATTCAATGAAAGATTGTAAATAATTTTCTTCCAAAAGCTTTTGTTCAATCGTTGGAAAAAACAAGATCATAATGATGGAATTATCTTATTGTTCAAAGGCGAACACAATGAAAAACCATTTGGGTCATCTCTCTGTATCACATATAAAATTACGTATAAGTATCGAAACAAATGAAGAAAATATAGTTCAAAATATAATTTCAGAGTCAATCCAATGCAAATTGTTATGGTAGCAGTTGCACAGAGAAAATGGTAAACTCAAGGAGTGGTAGATGAAATACCAATAAAAAAAGAAGAAATTCCTCACAAGCCGAAAAATGTGAACGATATATTTGTTTGTTTTAACATAGACATAGACAAAAAATGAAACTTGTCGAGCAAAATAGACAAAATGGCACGAATAGCATACAGAAAACACAAGAGACCACATTAATATCAAATTTGGACATTGCTCACATGCCGAAAAATGTGGATGTTATATTTGTTTGCTTTAATACTGATTTAGATAGAAATGAAACTTGTCCAACAAAATAGACAAAATATCGTTTGTAGGATGCAGAAAACACGAGAGAATCACTTTAATATGAAATTTGTCTTAGATTCTATCATTATAAATAGATAAGCTGTTCTCCTCGACTGTTGTAATAACAGTATGTCAAGAAGCTCTTGCTTATTACATTTTATATAAATAAAATAAGATATTAGTAAAATAGTGTTTTATTTAATATATAGGAAAAAAAAGATCATTCATAAAAAGAAGTTACTTTGGAAAGCAAAGTTTTCAATTCTTGCAAGAGCCCACTGCTTGGACATTGTACTCCAAACATATTCCAATTAAATTCTCCTACTTGCACAAGTTTTCGTTGAAATTCGTTGTATTTGAAGTAAGTATTCTTCTTGAAGAAATATATATGTCCATCAATATAACGAAACGCTGAAGTTAAATTGCTTGGAATATCTGGAAACTCGTATCTAGTATTACCCATAAATTTTCGAGCTCCATTTTCATTATATTCTCGATAGTCACCATTTGTCAATAAAATATAGATTTTTCCACTGTTTGTCTGAAACATAGCTTCTACTTTAACTCCTCTAGGTATATCATAAGCAATGGTTCTGATGCTACCAACGATGTTTAAATTTGGAAATTGACTAAAATAAACTTTCTTATTGCTTGCAACCATAAGATTACCATTCGAAATTTGAAAAGCGTGATTCACTTTGGTTATTCCAGTGTTAATTAAATAATCATGATATAGATTTTCAGATTGATGAATTTTATTGTCTTTTTTATTAGCATTTATGTCTATTTTCCACAAGCGATTTTCAGAAATTACGTATAATTTATGGTTGGGGAATCCTGGTGAATATGCCAAAAACATTACGTCAGGATATTTCACATCACACAAGTTAAATGTAGAGCTAATATCTTCTGGAGAAGGTTGCTGCTGTGTTGTTTTGGGTGTTGTAGTAGGTCTCGGTTTGCCATATAACCTTTGAATTGCTAATTTATCATCTTCGTGTAGACTGTTTGCTGCATCTTGATAAAACGGGTACATTATTGCATGAGTATTTAGGCTGTGACTTATTCCTAGAGAATGTCCAATCTCATGTACCAGTACCATTAACAGATTTATCCCTCCATCACCAATCATGTTTCCATCATCATCAATATATTGCCAATTTTCATCAGCTTCTATATGAACTTCAACACATGAAGCATAGGATGCAGGGGGAAACGCATGTCCTAAGACTACTCCTGGACCATCTAATGGATATGGACAGATCTCTTTACCCATGCATATGGTGCGATATTCGTGTTCTCTTTTGACAAATGCTACTAAAATATCTGGAGTGATGTTATTAACATGATCTCTCTTTATCATACTAGCAGTAGTAAGCATTTTAAATGTTAGTCCAGATGCATTTTGCCACATATTGAAAGCTTGTTGAACGACGTTTCGATATTTACCGACACCCTCGACCAAATACCAATGCAGAGTCGTTTTGTTCCATTTAGTTGAAACTACAAATTCATTATCGCTATAGTGACATCGTGGTTTTGATATTAACTCAATCGTTTCTGCATTAAGGCTGCCATCTATCGGTAAATTGTAATCTTCTTGAAACTTTGCTAGACTCTCCTCGAGAGATGTATTTGTATTATTTTGAATATAACCATACTTTTGCAAATATTTCTGTGCATCAGGTAGAGTTAGGTTCGATGACGCGATATGTACCAGCAATAGCAAGGAAACGATCACCTTCATTGTCAACTCGTTAATGATTGAATTATCAAGGTGATAATGAATATATTTTGGTGGACATATGAAATAAAACAAAAAAAAAAGTTTATTTCACAGTATATTAGCAGTCTATGTTAGATGTAGATTCAAATTCATTATCTAAAAAATTCTGTATAATATCTGAACTATAATAAAAGAGATATTCCCTTAAGGTATTAGTATACATACAATCGATTGAGGATGCTTCACAAAATCCATAAAGAAGGTCTAAAACACTCAAATTTACATTATCTAACCAATTTCTTACAATATTAAATAAATTTCGATAAAATTCGTTGAAATTGAGGCATTCCAACATAGCAAGTCAATTTGAAATCACATGCATCTGTACATTTAAAATGGCTGCAATGTCTTCTTCATATAGATTCATGCCGACATTGAACTTGGAAATATACAAGAGGTTCGTATAGGTACCATACTGATATTGAGTCACTTTCACAAAGTCTCCACATTTTGTTTCTATAGGATCAGCAGCATAATCTTCGTTGTCTTCGACATTTTGTTGTATTTCTTGTAGCAAGGTGATGATTGAATCCCACTCGTAGGTGGAGAATGAAATTTCCCAAGGTGTAGACCTTCGCTTCAGAATAACGCATGCACTAAAGTCTCTTGTAGGACTCAGACCACATCGCACCTCGTAGTTACATGTTTGAGATAGAGGAAATGACATTAAAAATAATGGTTTTTCGGTTTGAGCTTTAGTTTCGAACATGATTAAAGCTTTGTCATCAGCCTCATCATCATAGAGTTTGAGGAGCCTTTTAGATCGAACAAAGTTACTCAGCTGATTCAACGTAAAGACCATCTTTTATGATTGTAGATTGTTTATCACACATGTTATAATAATGAATTAATTTTATAATATCAGTATACAAGATGTGTCGGCATTGATTTAAATTAATATGTATATTTCTCATAACTGTGAAAAAGGTACAACTATCAAGAAAAATGAGGCAAGTAACTCAACAAATGACTGAAAATGACAAAAAAAAATGGTACAAATATCAAGAAAAATGAGACAAGTAACTACAAAATAGCTATGTGAGATCAGAAAAATGACAGAAAGAAATGCAAAATACATGAAATGAGAAAGAAAAATGGTACAAATATCAAGAAAAAATTATACAAGTAACTACAAAATAGCTATGTGAGATGTGAAAAATGACAGAAAAATGCAAAATACATGAAATGAGAGAGAAAAATGATACAAATATCAAGCTGAGAAACATACAAGACCTTGTATAATCAATGCTCTGAGGAAAGATGAAGCCATCAAGGTCAACGCAGTATTCGGAGGCGAGTTTGTAATCGTGAAAGGTGACCAAGTTCAAACGGAATATAAATATTTCACTACAGCCAATTCACCCATCTTCACCCACCTGGGGTGTAAATTTGTTAATGTTCACTCCTAAATTCATTACTCGCTTCAGTGCCCATCCACTATCTCTCTCTTGAAATTCTTCTAAGTCTTTGAAGATGAATTTAGGAGTGAACATTAACAAATTTACACCCCAGGTGGGTGAAGATGGGTGAATTGGCTGTAGTGAAATATTTATATTCCGTTTGAACTTGGTCACCTTTCACGATTACAAACTCGCCTCCGAATACTGCGTTGACCTTGATGGCTTCATCTTTCCTCAGAGCATTGATTATACAAGGTCTTGTATGTTTCTCAGCTTGATATTTGTATCATTTTTCTCTCTCATTTCATGTATTTTGCATTTTTCTGTCATTTTTCACATCTCACATAGCTATTTTGTAGTTACTTGTATAATTTTTTCTTGATATTTGTACCATTTTTCTTTCTCATTTCATGTATTTTGCATTTCTTTCTGTCATTTTTCTGATCTCACATAGCTATTTTGTAGTTACTTGTCTCATTTTTCTTGATATTTGTACCATTTTTTTTTGTCATTTTCAGTCATTTGTTGAGTTACTTGCCTCATTTTTCTTGATAGTTGTACCTTTTTCACAGTTATGAGAAATATACATATTAATTTAAATCAATGCCGACACATCTTGTATACTGATATTATAAAATTAATTCATTATTATAACATGTGTGATAAACAATCTACAATCATAAAAGATGGTCTTTACGTTGAATCAGCTGAGTAACTTTGTTCGATCTAAAAGGCTCCTCAAACTCTATGATGATGAGGCTGATGACAAAGCTTTAATCATGTTCGAAACTAAAGCTCAAACCGAAAAACCATTATTTTTAATGTCATTTCCTCTATCTCAAACATGTAACTACGAGGTGCGATGTGGTCTGAGTCCTACAAGAGACTTTAGTGCATGCGTTATTCTGAAGCGAAGGTCTACACCTTGGGAAATTTCATTCTCCACCTACGAGTGGGATTCAATCATCACCTTGCTACAAGAAATACAACAAAATGTCGAAGACAACGAAGATTATGCTGCTGATCCTATAGAAACAAAATGTGGAGACTTTGTGAAAGTGACTCAATATCAGTATGGTACCTATACGAACCTCTTGTATATTTCCAAGTTCAATGTCGGCATGAATCTATATGAAGAAGACATTGCAGCCATTTTAAATGTACAGATGCATGTGATTTCAAATTGACTTGCTATGTTGGAATGCCTCAATTTCAACGAATTTTATCGAAATTTATTTAATATTGTAAGAAATTGGTTAGATAATGTAAATTTGAGTGTTTTAGACCTTCTTTATGGATTTTGTGAAGCATCCTCAATCGATTGTATGTATACTAATACCTTAAGGGAATATCTCTTTTATTATAGTTCAGATATTATACAGAATTTTTTAGATAATGAATTTGAATCTACATCTAACATAGACTGCTAATATACTGTGAAATAAACTTTTTTTTTTGTTTTATTTCATATGTCCACCAAAATATATTCATTATCACCTTGATAATTCAATCATTAACGAGTTGACAATGAAGGTGATCGTTTCCTTGCTATTGCTGGTACATATCGCGTCATCGAACCTAACTCTACCTGATGCACAGAAATATTTGCAAAAGTATGGTTATATTCAAAATAATACAAATACATCTCTCGAGGAGAGTCTAGCAAAGTTTCAAGAAGATTACAATTTACCGATAGATGGCAGCCTTAATGCAGAAACGATTGAGTTAATATCAAAACCACGATGTCACTATAGCGATAATGAATTTGTAGTTTCAACTAAATGGAACAAAACGACTCTGCATTGGTATTTGGTCGAGGGTGTCGGTAAATATCGAAACGTCGTTCAACAAGCTTTCAATATGTGGCAAAATGCATCTGGACTAACATTTAAAATGCTTACTACTGCTAGTATGATAAAGAGAGATCATGTTAATAACATCACTCCAGATATTTTAGTAGCATTTGTCAAAAGAGAACACGAATATCGCACCATATGCATGGGTAAAGAGATCTGTCCATATCCATTAGATGGTCCAGGAGTAGTCTTAGGACATGCGTTTCCCCCTGCATCCTATGCTTCATGTGTTGAAGTTCATATAGAAGCTGATGAAAATTGGCAATATATTGATGATGATGGAAACATGATTGGTGATGGAGGGATAAATCTGTTAATGGTACTGGTACATGAGATTGGACATTCTCTAGGAATAAGTCACAGCCTAAATACTCATGCAATAATGTACCCGTTTTATCAAGATGCAGCAAACAGTCTACACGAAGATGATAAATTAGCAATTCAAAGGTTATATGGCAAACCGAGACCTACTACAACACCCAAAACAACACAGCAGCAACCTTCTCCAGAAGATATTAGCTCTACATTTAACTTGTGTGATGTGAAATATCCTGACGTAATGTTTTTGGCATATTCACCAGGATTCCCCAACCATAAATTATACGTAATTTCTGAAAATCGCTTGTGGAAAATAGACATAAATGCTAATAAAAAAGACAATAAAATTCATCAATCTGAAAATCTATATCATGATTATTTAATTAACACTGGAATAACCAAAGTGAATCACGCTTTTCAAATTTCGAATGGTAATCTTATGGTTGCAAGCAATAAGAAAGTTTATTTTAGTCAATTTCCAAATTTAAACATCGTTGGTAGCATCAGAACCATTGCTTATGATATACCTAGAGGAGTTAAAGTAGAAGCTATGTTTCAGACAAACAGTGGAAAAATCTATATTTTATTGACAAATGGTGACTATCGAGAATATAATGAAAATGGAGCTCGAAAATTTATGGGTAATACTAGATACGAGTTTCCAGATATTCCAAGCAATTTAACTTCAGCGTTTCGTTATATTGATGGACATATATATTTCTTCAAGAAGAATACTTACTTCAAATACAACGAATTTCAACGAAAACTTGTGCAAGTAGGAGAATTTAATTGGAATATGTTTGGAGTACAATGTCCAAGCAGTGGGCTCTTGCAAGAATTGAAAACTTTGCTTTCCAAAGTAACTTCTTTTTATGAATGATCTTTTTTTTCCTATATATTAAATAAAACACTATTTTACTAATATCTTATTTTATTTATATAAAATGTAATAAGCAAGAGCTTCTTGACATACTGTTATTACAACAGTCGAGGAGAACAGCTTATCTATTTATAATGATAGAATCTAAGACAAATTTCATATTAAAGTGATTCTCTCGTGTTTTCTGCATCCTACAAACGATATTTTGTCTATTTTGTTGGACAAGTTTCATTTCTATCTAAATCAGTATTAAAGCAAACAAATATAACATCCACATTTTTCGGCATGTGAGCAATGTCCAAATTTGATATTAATGTGGTCTCTTGTGTTTTCTGTATGCTATTCGTGCCATTTTGTCTATTTTGCTCGACAAGTTTCATTTTTTGTCTATGTCTATGTTAAAACAAACAAATATATCGTTCACATTTTTCGGCTTGTGAGGAATTTCTTCTTTTTTTATTGGTATTTCATCTACCACTCCTTGAGTTTACCATTTTCTCTGTGCAACTGCTACCATAACAATTTGCATTGGATTGACTCTGAAATTATATTTTGAACTATATTTTCTTCATTTGTTTCGATACTTATACGTAATTTTATATGTGATACAGAGAGATGACCCAAATGGTTTTTCATTGTGTTCGCCTTTGAACAATAAGATAATTCCATCATTATGATCTTGTTTTTTCCAACGATTGAACAAAAGCTTTTGGAAGAAAATTATTTACAATCTTTCATTGAATTTTCATGTATGTCTCCTCAATATATGTTGGGTTCATTAATTGGAAGAGCTTTCTAAGAATTGTATCTAAATTACATCAGATCTGTCTGGTTCAAAAAGTACTGAGGAAACAAGAAGAAAAATTTATGTCAAACGACAGACATTGAAAAGCAAACACAACAGCTGAGTTGAGGTGAATAATGCGCATGCTTCTGACGTCTATGATGTTGTTTTACAAGAAAATCATCTTTTCTCCAGGCGGATTTGAAGAATTTCTGATACAAAACTCAAAATTTCATTGAACAAAACAAGTATGGATGTGTTGACTTAACCAACTTTTGTGAAAACGATGCCATTTGGTTGAATTTCTGGTGTGAAAAGGAGATGCATCATTTCACCACCAAGTTTGGAAAATATCAAATTATTTGAGATGTGAAGAGGTGATTAAAACTGATTCTAATGCTTTATACAATATGTTATTTGATTTAAACAATAAAGAAAATTGAATGAAACACGAGTTATTTTTTTTTTTTTTTTTGCATGGATTCAAAGATGTATCCATCAGAAATATTTTTCGAAACAACAAATAACATTCAATCTTATATTACGAAAAGCAATTGGAATTTTAAAAAGACATTAAAAATACGACTCAACAGATGGATCAAAAACGTTGATAAGAAGGAACAAATCACAACCACGATGCCTGTGCCAGCATTATTTTACAAGGTTATTAATACATTATATTGGGTGGTGGTCTTACTTTTCAACGTTTCTTGTCATCAATTTTTGATTTTTTTCTTTGTTCTGACAAAATTAGCAATTGTCCTCGCATAGATGAAAAACGTTGAAAGTTAAACAATCATTCACGATAACATAATTGAACAACATCCTCTAAGTGAAATTATAAAGAGATGGAACTAGGATGACAAGACCTCTGTCCTCAGTTTAAGTTCAACCATCGTCGAGGAGAGATGAGAATAGCTTTCGTAGACATTCAAGGCTTCAATGTGGAGTGCCAATTCCACCCCAAAGAAATTGCCTTAAGGATTGGACGTCGATGTAGTAATTATTTGCTATTACCACCAATACCGTTCTCATCGCTAAGCAAAGCAGATCGATGTGGCGTTTGTTATTTGGAGAAGAATGTACATAACCTCAAATATTCTTCCGGCTTTATACCATACGAAGCGCTAGATGATATTCTAAAGGAAAATCTCAACGAAATTGATATCATCTATGTGCGAGGACATCAGAAGAAGCAATTTTTGGATGATAAACTTCAATCTTTCTACGGCGAGCAAGCTAGTAGAGTCGTGAATTTGGAGGAATTTGATGACTCATGGCACACTGTTCCAGCATTCAAAAATAGTGGATTTACATCATGTATGCACCACACATATAGCAACAGTCAATTCTATTATTGTAGTCTTAGAAATGTTGATGAATTGTATAAATGGTTTTGTAATACTTTACCTTTATGAGCAATAGAGAGATTTTAAAAAAATGTTTTTTATTGGAGGGGGGAGGGAGACAAGAAACAAGTTTTTTTTGACAGCAGTTTCAGTCTGAGAGTCATAGAGTTACGATGATGTTGAAAGAAAGGTTGGAGCAACACATTCGACGTTTGGAAGAATTAAAAAATATTCTAAACTTTTTTGAGGAAAAACAAAAGGTGTTTACATTGTTCAATGATATGGCTATCAATCCTACCACCCAATTCAGTGAAAAAGATTGGAATGAGAAGGTTTTCAAAAATCCTACACGTTTTCGTCAACGCAATGAGATGCCATCAAGAAGAATCACTCCGTACTCTATCTAAAAATTTTGTTTGATAAAATCATTTATTAAATAAAGCAAATTTTAAGTATAATGTTGTTTTATTCAGAAAATCTCTTTTGATACAATATTAAACATAACACATTTTATTTCACTGATTTCTTAAGCACGTTTAATGATGCTGTTGTGTCGAATAAGCATAATTTGCAATTCAACTCGTATATTCTTTACGAAAATCAAATCTTGACCGATTTAAATGAATCAAAAACTGAATCGCCATCAAATTTTCGGCAAAAGACGATTTTGGGAGTCGTTTGCTTGAAACGAGAAGGGTTTTCCGAGCGCGCAGACCCAAACGGCTTATCGCCCTCACGTCGAAGCGGTGTCGACATCGATGTTAACACAGCGACAACATTTCAATTTATGAGCTCGCCGCTTATCTGATGTAAGTGCGCACGCGCCGTCATCCAAAATATATACATTGCTTTCTCACATTCACATGGGTAACCGAGATAGCAGGCTTGGAAAACGCTTAGACTGTTAACGTGTTGGTGTGTGTGGTTGTGGGTTCGATCCCGCGCAATGGTGAACTTTTTTTCCTCAGTAATAAAATAATTAAATTAATAATCTCTAATGGCGGTCATGAAAATTAGGAATCTAAATGCAGTAACTTATCCCCTCTCCGCTAGATGGCGGTCATGAACAGTAGGAATCTAAATGCAGTAACTTAACCCCTCTCCGCTAGATGGCGCTCATGAATTGTAGGAATTTAAATGCAGTAACTTATCCCCTCTCCGCTAGATGGCGCTCATGAATTGTAGGAATCTAAATGCAGTAACTTACCCCCTCTCCGCTAGATGGCGCTCATGAAATGTAGGAATCTAACATTTAATAATGAAACCCCGTTGGAAAAATATCCAGCACGCCCACACACCATTATTCGGGACCCCTTTGGAAAATATAGCATGTTTACTCTGACTTCCGTTCCAGAACTCTCCTAGCTTATCTACTTATGCTCAAATGTAAAAAAGTACCAAACAAAAATATTTTATTCAAAAAAACATTTAATCAAGGATGCGGTTGTTATAGTTTTCGAAGGTAATAAATATAAGAGATATTTCTGTCAAAAGTAATAAAGACATAGCCTTGCTTGTATGATACATTTGTAAATTTGAATTCTGTCAAACGAAGATTCGAGAGGCTTTTAACTTGGTTTCAAGAGACAGGTAATTTGTACTTCTACTCCAAACCGAGCCGATCTAAGGCGGTAATTGACAAAGAAGAAAATGAATTTTCGGTATTACGATCCATTGTTGAGAATCCTGGGAAGGAAGGTTCAAGGAAAATTTGTCAGTTAACCACCATAAGTAGTGGTAACGTGCAGAGAATCCATAAAGGTTCAAATTCATCAATAATTGTGAGAGCGAGATTTTCAGAAACCACTGGACTTTTTCATGTGGGCTCTGGATCGGGTAAAAGAAAATATTGACTTTTTTGAATACATTCTATACACTGACGAATGTACCTTTCATATTAATCGGAATAGACATCATTTCCATTATTATGATACAGAAAACCAACATATTTTTCATACTGCAGATCACTAAAACCGCTGGAGCATAAATGTCTATGAGGGTATTGTCGGAGATAATATCATTGGAATTTATTTTGTTGAATAACAATTAACTGGGTACAAGTTCTTACAGTTTTTACAAACTGATTTCTGGACTCTTGTAACAAGATATTTGAACAGGAATCTTTCAAATAAATGGATTGGAAGACAGGGTCCGTGTCATTGCCCCCCAGGTCACCCGATTTGACATGCCTTGATTTCTTTTTATGGGGATATAAAAAAAATTGTGTTTATAATTTAAGACCGACTATACCAGAAGTCATGAAGCTTACAATAAGAAATGCGTTTGATACCGTAACTCCAGAAATTTTAAGAAAAGTTGGAAAGTCCTTTGAAGAGAGAGTTAAAATATGTTATAGACGAAGATGGTCATCACCTAGAGCAGTTATTATATTTTTTTAATAAATAATAATGATAATCATATAATTAAAATCATAAATATGACTTAACTTTCAAACAACCTTCAGATATCTGGATATTGGGATGGCGAATAGAAAAGCTATAGCTTTAATGGAATAATAGAGGGTGTGTTTAAACAAACAAAGTTAGTTTATTGTGAAATGAAGCAAATCAGCGCTCATCCACAGAAACACACTGTACATTTTCGTTGAATTCTATCATAAGCATTCAATCGAACAAAGTAAGTCGAATCAAGTCCGGGAAACAAAAATTGAAATCTCGAATTGGCGTAAGAGTAATATCAATTTTTCAAACATCATAAATTTTCGAAGATTCCCAATTATTCCAAAAACAGTAGATAGTATAGTATAGTAAACCTTCAATAAAAATACCTTAAAGTTTTTAGAGGAACTCAAACCGCCAATAAAAGATAGCGTGTTCCATTCAACAAAAGATATCTTTGATACCTAGCGATTCTCTAGGATCTCCTGTATACATTAAAATAATTTTAAATTGTAGCCATTATAGTCACTCATCTTCCTATAAAGAAAAAATCTCAAGAAAATAATTATTTTGGCAGCTACAGACCGACGCGCTAGTCGTGTGCTACCCTGTATAATTTACGGCATACCATTCAATAATGCTGAAGTAACTTTTTATTGGAGTAATTTTAAAATAGATTGAATGATGTAGCTCACTTCGTACGCCTCTGGTGCTCGCTTCCTATCCTCCTCAAATATCCAAGAAGCTTTATTCAGGAGACACGATTCCCTTCCGGGTTATTCGGAATAAAGCTGATATCGGAATATGATTTTAATAACATCCTCAACGTAACGGAAAAATATGAAAATAAAGTTCTCCTTTTGACTGTGAATTCAGTGGCGAATATAAAAGCGAGTTGTTTCACAACTACTCTGGCTTCCTAGATAGTTGCCTTATCAAAATGCATGAAATGGCGTAAATTTGTTTCCTAAATAGAAAGCTTGCTGGTTGAGAGATTCACAAGTACACACAAACTACCGCCCTTGTGCAACATTCAAAATATTTCTCCTTGGAGAGATACTCTAATTAGATATTTACAGCGCGAAATGAGGTATTACCGTGGGACAGCTATTCTAGAAAGGGAGTTCGTTTGTGTTTCTGCTTCATTTTAACATGATTAGTTAGTAGTTTCCACCAGAGAGAATTTCTTTTTTTATTGTTGATAATCAAGATACAACTCTGTGAATTGGAAAAGCTGAAGACAAATTGGATGTACTTTTAGTAGTCAAGACAAAATATTGCTTTCAAAACTAAATTAAAATGTGTATTTATTAATTTAAGGATTCATGTTCTTATCATTCGTTCTGAGGTTTAAATTATTTTTAATTCTGCTGATTAACTACTGTACCTGTGAGATTGGGTGGCTATTTTTATTTAAAATACCAACTAGATCACCCAATTAGGAACCATCAGTCATAAACATAGTCAATCTAGCACGCAGGGTGAAAAAATAAATTTGATAACAACAAATAGCAATATATATGACAAAAAATTTACATTCAATTGAATATTGTTAGCTTAAATCAAATCACGCTTAATTCGAAATTCAGATATATAATTTAATATATTCAATAACTGGACAATTAGAAGGAAAACAATTAAGGCTTCTCCGGAATCACGCATTAATTAGTTTTAGAGTCTCTGTAGAGTCTTTCGCAATACATTATATATTTTATTTTGAAATTGAATATATTGAAGCAATCCTTAATATAAATTGGAAGTGACTTTACACTTTATAATGCAATATAAAATATAAGTTTACAAATTGAATCACTCTTCATCTATTTTCCTGTTATCGTATTCAAAGGGTTCTCCATTCGCTGGCTCCCTGGCTGTGGGGCATATGTACAGAATGCGAATTAGATATGTATCATGAAGTAAATGTTGTAAATCACAATTCATCTATTATTGTGTGCGTAAAAAAGTCAGCGTATTCGTATGTGGAGTATATGTCTATCCAACCATCTATCGCTACAACCCTAGGTTGGTCTTGGCTGACTGCATAACTCTTCCTCAATTAGTATGGTCTTCTATCAGTCTTTGGTCAAAAGGGATGTTCATTTTCTGTAAGCCTGATTTAATGTTGTCTGTCCAACGCATTCTTGGTCGTCTGAGTGGTAATTTTCCTGCTGGAACCTCCCCCTACATCAATCTTACATCTTGAAGCCTGTGTACGTGGCCTGCCCATCTTATTCGTTGATATTTAATCTCTTGAACAATATCGCTATCGTTGTAGAGCTCCTGTACTTCAGTATTCGTTCTAACAAGATATCGATTTGCCGTCGAATCGTATTGTGTTCCAAAAATCTTCCTGAGAATTTTTCGTTCAGAACGTCTGAGATTTTCTTCCTTTGCTTTGCTCATTGTCAACGCTTCGCATCCGTATGTTATTACTGGCTTTACGATGGTTGTATAGGTTTTAATTTTTTATGTTTTGGTTAGGTTTTTTGACTTCATAAGATTGTTAAATGCGTCTAGGCAGCGGTTTGCAGATTGAATTCTGCCTTTGATTTCTTCAGAGACGTCATTATCAGCAGTTATTGTAGCACCAAGGTATTTGAAACGTTCTACCCTTTCAAAGTTGAAGGTGCTGATAGTGCCGTTTTGCCCTATTCTATCTCTTTGCCCCATTCTGATTACACACACGTGTTGACTTTTAATCCCACGTATTTTACGGTTACGATGGAGTCTCCGATGAGATCAATGTCATCGTACGCTAGCAGTAAGTTGGGACCTTTACGGCCAATTTCATTATAAAAATTAATCTCCTATGATTTTAATCCCACATTAGAAAATTCTTTTTTTTTTGTTTGGACATATAATTCAAAGTTACTTTAAAAGAGCGAAAGATAAGGTGACAGACGTTGTAAAAGTTATTGAGAGATGCACTTTCTTTATTCCGTCAAGATATGAGTTAAGCAAGTTGAAAAATTAGCTAAAATCTCCCATTAGGGATTCATTATGAAATCGGCCCTTAGTTGTTAGCAGTTCGGCTTTTATTTCGGCTGATCTCAAGGCTTTATATAGAACGAGGTTGAAAAGTAGTGGTGATAGTGCATCGCCTTGTTTAAGTCCATTGTGTATTTCGATATACCGAATACTACTGGATAGACCGTTATTTACTCGTGCTTTAGAGTATAGGTGTTTTCATGAAATAATACATGCAGAGCCTGCACCAACGCAAACATTTTGTCATTAGGTTGTGATTTTCATGGTCGGTGATGTTTGAGAAGCAATTCTGTAATCAGATCATCTAGTTCAATAATTAATAATCATGCTAGATTAAACTCAATCTATCTTTGGTGTACCTTTATTTATATTAAATATATAACAGCTGGCACCACCCGTTTTTTCATTTAAAATGCTACCTTTTTGGATAGAAAGTTTAAAGAGAAAGATATGGATACGAATCATACCCAATCAAATACCTTTTTACAAACTGCTCGCACTGTGTAGGAATTCAGCAAATAAATTATATGCTTAGGATTGTCTGATTGACTGTTTTTCTCAAATTCTTCCTAGTCTGTGATATCTACATACTGAGAGGTGTTATCTAGGAGAGAGGTGGATACTCCTCGCATACGGATCTTTGCTCGCTGATTTATTTTGTGCCGACATCCCAAAACAAACTGTTTGAAGGAAAATATACTCTTGCTTATTTTTCCGTCAACCAGCAAGAGAAGGAGTAAACGCAGAGGTCACTCATTAAAACTTTGACCATATGGATTGTATATTAAAGAAGTTGTAGGCCTCCAAGCACCCACAACTGAAAAAATACATCTTTATTTTCGAGCGTGGGAAACTCAAATGCTTGTGTTACATTATTTATTGCACCAAAATATTAATTTTAATGGAGGAAATGAAAATATATATATTATATTTCTTCAATCGTTTTCAATGAGCAATTATTTTGCCTGCTGTATGGTTTTTATGAAGTTCTTCAGAATTTGTATGAGATAAGATTTCGACACCATCTCAATCCTTCATGAAGCTGTTTTGATTTAAGTGTTTAATCCAAAGCATGAAGCACATTTTGTGTGGGAGGAACTGTGAAACTAAAAATTAGCAACAGAAAAAGCAATATTGAAGACTGCAAATGTGTATGAGCCAGAACCTTACATCCTAAAGGCCGAAGTAGAAGCAGCCCTCAACAAACTAAAAACACATAAATCCCCAGGGGTTGACAACATTACACTTGAAACGATTATCGCTACGGGAGAGACAGACATAACAGTACTCCATAAACTGTTCCAAAGCATCTGGGACACATGCATATGGCCAGACGACTGGACAACTTCCGTGTATATACTACTTCACAAGAAAGGATCCAGAGAAATCTGCGACAACTATCGTACAATCGCCTTAATACCGCATGCGAGTAAGGTTATGTTGCAGGTGATTTTGGAGAGACTTAAGACACGCCTGCTGCCCGAAATATCTGAAGAACAAGCTTGATTTGTTCCTTGTCGTAGCACCAGAGAGCAAATCCTCAACATTAGACAATAGAAATAGAATAGAAAAATTTCGAGAATTTAATGTCCCTACTTATGTATGTTTCATAGACTACAGCAAAGCCTTTGACTGTGTTAGATGGCAGGAAATGTGGAGGTATCTCTTCGAAATGGGCACCCAAGGACACCTTGTCGAACTATTGAAAGGTTTATATCAGAATAACACGGCGAAAGTAAAAGTAAATGGGGAGCTCACCGAATCATTCCGCGTCGGCAAGGGTGTAAGGCAGAGATGTGTTGTAAGTCCACTTCTGTTCAACATTTATGGCGAGTGTATAATCCGTAAAGCTACAGAAGGGTGGGTAGGAGATATCTGTGTCGGCAGAAGAATAATCAATAATCTTAGGTATGCTGACTTTATTTGCCAGCAACGAGGAAGAACTAACAGAACTGTTACAGCGAGTCGAGATGGCTAGTCAGGAGGATTATCGACCGACTAAGAAATAACCGGTCAGAAACCAAGGAAATAAATGGTATAGCTGTGGTTAACCAATTCGTGTATCTGGGATCGCTTATAACGAATTCAGGGGGATGCACATCGGAAATCAAATGGCGGTCAGCAGTTGCAAAAGAAGCCATGGCAAATCTTACTAAGATCTGGAAGAGTCATGACATAGCCCTGTCCACCAAGATTAGACTAGTTAAAACTCTGGTATTCTCAGTCTTCTCATATGCATCAGAGTGCTGGGCAATCAAGAAAACGGATAAACGCGTTATCGATGCTTTTGAAATGTGCTGTTGGCGAAAGATGCTACGCATATCACGGACACAAAGAATAACAATCGAGTCGATTCTTAACCAACTGGAGATCAAAAAAAGACGCACCATCATCGCCGAGCGAATAATATCCTTTTTTGGACATATCATCCAAAGAAACGCATTGGAGAAAATCACCGTCCAGGGGAAGGTACAAGGGACGAGAAGCCGACGTAGATCACCAATCAGATATGTGGACCACATCGTTAGGAAAACCGGAGTACCACTCAACGAATGTTTTAAGGCCGCGGAAGATAGGCAGATATGGAAAGAACTCACAGTTCACAGATCATGATGGCACGATACCCGAAACGGGTAACCGAATAGAAAGAATAAAATATTTACCTATACCTATCTCTAGCGGTTTTTGAAACATTCATTATTTCCCGTATTTTTCCGCCAAAATATTCAGACCTATTTAAATTCTTATTGCCGTGGAATTTGGCTATATAGAAAGCTGAAATTTTGATTGCTGTTTACCATTGTCCAAGGTACTAGGACTGTGTAGAGAAACTTCTTCTACAATTTACAGGGGGATTCAAAAATCTCGATATTACAAACTTATACAAAAATGATGAGAAGTTCATTTTTTCAAATAGAGAGCACACTGTAAATTATCAAATACCCGGTTATATAATTAAAGTCTCTTTCAAATCATATATCATGTTCCTATACATAAATGGTAAGTTTTCGAATCAAAGGCAACTTCCTATAAAAATCTGATTATCTGGCATATTTGGATGAGTTAATCATGACATGTGATGGAAAATATCATTATGAAAACTTAACATTCGGATCAACTACAGACCACCTGATGACTTGAAACAGAAGATCATGGGGCCTTCTTGCAAGACCAGAAACTAGTCGCAGTATTTTTTGATATCAACAAAGCTTTTTATAATATATGAAGATATCACATCCTTAAAACACCTCAAAATTGGAATATCCAATGTCACATACTGGTACTTGCTAAAAATATTTTGAACCATCGGTCAATCCAGTTTCGAGTAACTGGACGCACATCTACATATAAACCACTCCAAAACGCCCCCCCAAGGATCTATCTTTAGATCATCTCTTTTCCTAATAGCCATAAGCAGCATAATAAGTAAAATGTGATCTCCAGTAAAAGCCAACTTATATTCCGACTATCTAGTCATATATACGAAAAGCAAACATACTTCTTTAGCTAGTCAAATACTGCAGACTCTTACTCTTCGATATTATTTTGTTGTTGTTTTGTTGTTATGTACACCCTTTATAGGTACTATGCCCCTAAGTACTAATTAGAACATATTAAATGTTACGAGCCAACATTGATTACGTTCGAAATTATTTATGGTTTTTATTGTTCCTAGTTTGGAAATATATAAGTATATTTGAGTAACACAAGAAACAACCATTGCTGATTTATATAACAAGATAACACTGGATCACAGTGAAAAATATATACCTGTAGATCTATACATCCTCTTTGATATAATTTCTTAATCGGTTTCCAGTTTCCAGGTATTAATTTTGTCACACTAAAATGCTCTACCGATTGGCCTATAACAAAAACTGAGACTTTCCTAATAACAAACTAAGTTAAATGGATACAAAGCATAATAAATTCCGTAGTCCACCATAGCGAAATGTTTGGGTTGCATATAAATGTTTCCAAAACTAAAATACTATTCTTCCTTAAAGATGCCATTAAACGTACATTTAGGTACAAGTCAAGATACAAACAATATAACAGGTCAACTCGCTAAATTATCTGGGGGCTAATATCAACAGCAAGAGTAACTCAAAAAAAGAAATGCTATCAAGGTTGAACAAGCGAAGAAAGTATTCATGAACATGAAAACATTTTTTTACCAGATCAGACCTTAGTATGAATAATAGTCAGATGTAACATTTTCTCTGCCCTAAGGAACGGATATAGTGCGCCTGCTTTTGAGACCAGTTCAAACAAGGTATATGTTTGCTTTTTTGTTCGTACAAACTCAATATTCAACTAATGTTATATAAATAAATGATAATGCATATCACTAAAGTCCAGTTATGTTTGGTTGTGTCCTTATGGAGATTACCCCTGGAACAAACAGACAGATAAAATAATTTAACACTTATGTTGTTTTTGTTGTGTAAATATTTATATGTATGGATAGATGAATAGATTAAATACTCATCAAATACACTAACTCAGGAGTCACATCTCGTATACGTTTTAAATTAATTTATAAAACAAACTTTCAGAACGAACTAAGCTCACCTGTCATGGCGAATATAGGTCACCTCCCATGCAATCACAAAACCGCACTAGTTTCATCATTTCAATTCTATCAATACTGATGAAAATGTTTTATACAAGCAAAGCCAAAGCGCATTAAAAAATTCCACCAATTTGATACTGAAAGGAAAATTATTGAACGCTACACTGATTTTGCAACATATAAAGAATTTTAGACTCCATTTGTCAATGATTTCCAATGATATAATATTCTTTGGTATCTCAGATTTTCATTATGAGGTGATTAGTTGTTTTCAATATGATCCCTTCGAGCTATGATAAGCCCATTCTCAATATTTTTCGAATGAACTATATATTAATAGCATTAACAGCTACACAGCTTCAATAAATATGATACTGAAGAATGAATTCACTTCAAACCAAACTGGAATCATATATCTGTTACCATTAGATAGCACAATTTTACATCTAACTTATGATTAAATACATTAATCTCACCTAATGCCGGATTTATGCAGACATTTAACGTAAGATAATTTAAGGATTTAATGTAACATAATATAAGGTAAAGATGAAATATGCTGTTTACGTTGTTCGATTTATGCACGTCATTTAACATTTAATATAACGTAACATAATTTAATAGTTGGTTAACTTTTATCTTTTATCTTACGTTACGTTAAATGAGCTCAATTTTTGCGTTCTGCCTGCACCGGTCACTGCGCACCGACAGAGCGACCAACTTAAAGGAACCAGCCGATACTATATAAAAGAACTAGGTGAATACAGTGGATAATAATATTCACTGCTGTCTTGTTTTCCCGGGTTTTTAACGTGAATATTTGAGAGTGTTTGAGAATTCATATTTCGCAGGCTTATTTATAGATATTGTTATAGTTATTGTTTTATTAGCAATAACAGTAATTTTAATTTCAAAAAGCATAAATATTTTCTAGGGATTATTTATTTATTTTCAATTGACATTTGAGCAGTCATGGTAGAACTAAAACCACAGATCAACAACGAAAACTAGTATTTCGTAACGGCTGCTGCCCAAAAAGTAGGAGAATAAATGACAATTGACCGATCTAGTGCAAACACGCATGCGTCAACGTTAAATTAAATTATGTTAAATTTACCTTCATAAATTAGGAAAATTTTTGTTAAATTAAATTAGGTTACCTTATATTAAATGCTTAAGTTATCTTACGTTAAATGTCTGCATAAACCCGGCATAAGCTGTTTGTCATCTTTAAGTCTGTTAGAGCCATCTGTTCATCAATACTTTTTAATATAAACTTTTTAGGCTTAGTAGATATCAGCATCTAAAAGTTATCGAACAAGCCCTACTTCTACTATCCCACACAAGATGGTAACAGCTCAAACTCCTAGTTTTCTTTTGCATAATATGTGGAGAAAAGCTTGACTCAGCTTCAACCCCTCATCGCTAGATGACACTAGTATTCGGTTTATTTCTTATATTCATTCCAATCATGCTTTTGCTTATTTATGAAAGCTCATTTCCCGTACATATCGAATAAATTCAAGCCTCAGTCGGGCCATAAACAAAATTTCCCCGTTGATTTATTACAGCTGCAAGATATAAAAGGTTATATCGTAATGGATATCGCTTAGGAGGGCTTGTTTAGCGGTTTGCGATTTGAAATTTCACTCTCCCGCAGGGCGAACGAAGTAATGTGGGGATATGGTCGGATGGTTTATTCGTGAAAATTTTATGTTCAATCATTTGTGGATTTGATTTTATCGATTGGCAATTATTTCCTGTATATTTGATAAGTTTTGATGAGTATAATTTACTTTTTGTTCATAAGTGCATTCTTCGATATTGGTAAATTCGTTTTAGTTCAGTTTGGATATGTTCTCAATTCTCATTAAGAAGGCAGAAATAAATATGTACAGAACAAATAATATTTAATAAAAAAATGGGCAGGTGCGAGCCGCGTTCCGTACTAAGGGTTTTCTTATATGTTTTCCTGTAAACTGAGTGAAGCCTAGATTATTTTTTTAAACTCTGTGTTCATTATCTTCAGAGATGGGCGGAAAGGTATTTTTTGTTTATATATATATATATATATATATATATATATATATATATATATATATATATATATATATATATGGGGTCACGATGGCTGAGTGGGCTAAGGCGCTGGAAGAGCGTTCGTAGCTTGCCACAGCTCATCGTGAGCGCGGGTTCTAATCCCGCCTGAACCATGGTTGTTTGTAAACTGGACCCGTGCACAGGTATTCCTGTATATCTCTTCGGGACTGTATTCCAGATATTAAAAAAATAAATATATAAATATATACACCTATATATATTTATTTATTTGAACGAAATCTTCCATTTTCATGTTACATGATGTATAGACTTCGATTGTCGACTTTATTTTATTTTTTTGTTCGTGCGCCCGTTTTATATACTAAACAAGCATCGATTTTGATGATTTTTGATTCATTTGAAAGAGGAGGCTTGAGAAAAGGTCCATTTTCATAAAAAACGCAAATCCGCAATCTCCTTCCCTCCGAAAACAGCCCCCGAATGGATGCATTGGGCGAATTTTCTCGAAAATCGAAAATCTGTGGTGATATAATTAAAGATAGGACAATATCCGGAAACATTTAAATTGAACATTTTTTCAAAAGAGTTACGGTTTTCGAGATAGAGGCATGTTAAGTTTTCAAATATATGTATTTTTGCTTTATGGAGAGGGCAATTTCTTTCGAAAATTGAAAATGTGTGGGTACTACATGAAAGACATAATTATTTGTAGCAACATTTATACTGAACATTTTTTCCCTAGAGTTACGGTTTTCGAGTTAAGTCGGTGTTAAAATGGTAACATCTAAAATACTTAAGTGTATTTTCGCACCGATGTTTTGAGATCTCATTTATAACAACTACAAGCAAAGAATATACTTGGGTATAGAATAAGTACAATCTAAATTGGTATTAGTGAACGTTCTACGATTTTCGTGACAAATGTTACACTCTAAAGGTGGGGAAAAATATTTTTTACAAAAAATTGGACCGACGTAATTAGTTGGAGCACTGAAAAATATAAAATATTATTAATTCTATTGGTGCTGGTACTTGTGAAGTTGGTGACAAAAGTTATCAATCTAACTGCAACTGCACAACTTCAAAAGTACCAGCACCAATATAATTAATATTATCTTATATTTTTCAGTCCACCAACTAATAACGTCGGTCCAATTTTTTGTAAAAAATATTTATCATAATCCATTTAGCTCCGCAAACTATTCAAACTATACAATCGTGTTTGCATTCATGTGAATGTGCTTCGTAGTTTTCTAGAAAGTAGGCTATGACAGACGGACAGACACACAGACACCAGAGTGATATTATAATTATTCATTTTATTTTTTCTCAGTATTACTAAGAACATATGCACAAATATGCAGTCCTCTCAAAATAGATGCTTTATGAATATACATGCTCAATTTTACCCTAAAATACATTCTTCGCGTTTTCTTCCGCAAAGTTAAGGTAGCAGTAACACAAAAAAAAATTACAAAATTACATCCATCTTTGTTGAAGATAGAATATATAAGTAGACAACTACTTTCAAATGAAAGTCTGAAGTAAGTACAAAAATTGTATAAGTCACAGATTACGCTGTAAACTAGCAAAATGAGTGTGCCCCTCGAGGTAAACACTACGAACTTCCCTGCGGATATACCTACGACAAGTGCGAGTGTGGCTCAATTGAATGAAATGAGTCGATTTCAGTAATGGTTACCGATATATTCGAGAATTAAACTATCTAAAAGAGATAATACATACAGACGCAGAAATCCTTAGAACAACTAGGGAATTCGACAGTAGGGATGATGAAATGTGGAGATATTCTATGAATACATGAGTAAACTTTAGAAAATTTACATTAGATTAGATTGTAGGTGGAGTGGCCCTTCTTAGTCCTATACCACTGCTACTTTTCCAGATCTATTGTGATTCTCTATTTGATGACAGTACAATATCTATATTTATTCTTTTTTTGTGGCCTATTAGCCTAATTACCGACTCCTCCCTTCACATAGTTCTCTGCCTTCGGATTCTTTCATCGAGAAGGTGAAACCGCACACACAACGATCTACAGTGGCACAGTGCGGTTTTCTCTTCTTCCTATTAAAACATCAGCGGTTGTCATCTGCTACCCGTCAGAATTACCAGCAGTTTTGTCGTTGTTTCTTGACTAATTTTTGAGTAGCTTGTGTAAAATAATGACAAAAGCGCTTCTTTATTAATTAGCTAATCTCTGTCCTGGGATTTATTTATCCACTGTTGGATATGCCCCTTAATCTGGCAATTCCACAGGAAGGTTATAGAAAACTTGGTCGAAGAATCAGTTGAAACCATAGGTATTCAGGGTGGCCCACGACTAATGCCACGTTCTGTGCTTACTTATCTGATAATTGTTTTGAGATCTTGAAGTGTAAAATAACTATTATGGCTACTATCTAAGCTACTCTAATTTATACAGGTTATCCCAGAATATCGTTAGACATCAAAGTTATTTTTTCTTTTAAATGGAACGATCAATATATTAGAGGACATCCGAATTCTTCCCAAAAATTAAAGACGACTTTGATAAGAACCTAGACTCTATGGTTTTTGGAAAAACTATGAATGTTTGAATATGCGATATTTCTCTAAACCTAATGAAAAATTTCAATTACTGTTTTCAGGGTTTGAATTGGCTTACTTTGTTGTTCTAATGAATAATAATTCTAGAATCTCATAAAAATATAGAAGTTGTTTCTTTACATAAGCTCTTTTTCACTTCACTTCCAAATGATACAGCTTTATTATTCTAAAAGCAACACCCTGTATATTTATAAGAAAAAATGTTTTTGAATTCTTCATCGGATAATATTACGTTTCCCTATAGTTATCTCTTATGGTTTTGAAGATATTTGAAGAATTATAGAAAGTTAACAAAATTTAAAATGATAAATTTGAACGTAACTCTAGCGGCCGTTTGTTGGGAAACAGCCTCCTATTATTTTTTCATTCTGGCCATCCGTCTTCTATGCCTATTCCATAGATTGTACACAGGTTTTCTTCTATATTCCCTCTAAAATGACCGGTTATCGGGTCCAAATTCATCAATATTTGTACTGGCTAGATTTTCAACATCAACTAAATTTTCATATGTAAGATAGCCCTTTTTTAATACTTTTTTGGCGAATGTACCTGTGACAATAATGCTATCGTGAATTGACATAATCTCCATGATTATGTGACAAAAACTCCACATAATTGTTCTTACTGCTGGCCACCAAAACGGCTAGAGTGCCTGCCTATAAATGCTTTGGCGTTTTTTCTTCGGTGATACTTATTTCTTACGAATAAAAGTTAAATGGAAACAACTTTTTACAGTTATAGTTAAAAATATGTTTTTTTATAAACAAGAAGGAAACTGTGGCAGAAGTTAGTTGGGGTTCGAGCGCATTTTCACGTATAGGTTTTTAGTCTCTAAATAAATGGACTGTAAGACTGGACACCCAGATCACCCGATTTGAATTAAATATACTTAACTATGTTCCTATATCAAAGAAACCCTTAATTTGATCCTAATTCCAGATTTAAAAAAACACAGTAGGGTGTTTCCTGAGAATTACCGGTTACGTTCAAATGTACCTCCTGAAGATTAGCTTACTTTGAATTAGTGCTGTATCCAGCCCCGTTATCATATATCAGTCTTTTGATTCTACTCTGTAATGCGATCTATTATCTATATTCTAATTCTTACTTTCTATTGTTCTCAAAAGTTATTGAGCGAAAAAATCTTCTTTATAGGTATGGGTACTTCTATGGTGAAACGTGAGTTTAGGTCTATGTCCATAGCTTCGGGAATGTTAGAAGACATTAGAAAATCTTTCCAAGAGGTAGTTAGAATATGTATAGAAGAAGACCGTCTTCACATAGAGCATTCATTTACTCGAGCATTTAGGTACTATAAAGTTCGAAACCGAAAGAGATAGGTATAGGAAAACCCAATACTATTCGATGAAGAATAAAAAAAATCTTGTGGTTAACTATACCTGTAATGAAGTAAGTATGCATTGAATCAAATAACTCTTAGGTATTCGCAGCAACTTTTGATTCCCGAGATAATCGGGACCAAACTGCCATTATTGCTAGATTTCCTGATGGACTAAAGAAAAATATTATCTAAATTGCAACAACATATATTATTATAATGCTTTTAACAGATCTGAAATTTCCTGATAGATAAGTTTATTATCATTTTCTCTGTGAACCATTTTGAGAACTCGGTAAAAAAAGTCTTAGAATAATCCGTTACTGAATAATATAAAACCAGTAGAATGAGTGTGACCCTTGATGTCCACACGACGAACTTCCCAGTAGATTTGAAAGTATTCGACGAACATAAAGACTCAATACTAATTTTCAGTAGTTGTAAGTTGTTATCATAGACATTTTCTGATTCATAAAGTAATAATCAAAGACGTTCAGACGTAATTAAAAGGTGGTCGTTGAAATAGATATTACTGATTATTCATATTTCACAACATAAAATAAAAATTTTCATTTATGATATAAGAGGATCATCAATCGATATCGATTGATTGAGTTAATTGCGTCAATACAGGAAAATTTATCTAATTTAGGCGTCCGTATGAATTCGTCAGCTTTCGTCGCTAGTCGGAATATTGTTGTTCGTTGTTCCATTCATAATTTACTGCTACTACGCTTTACGCTTTTATACGCTTCTACAAAGGTATACTGTTGACAAAATTTCCTATAAGAAAATTTTGTCTCTCTCTTACACATGGAAAATACCGAAACTATTCTCTAACAATAACAGATCGCCTTTGGATACATGTAATGAATGAAATGCTTGGCCTAGGTGTTCAGATTTCTATGGTTGTTATAGATCTTGATCTCCAAAATTTTATGTAGAATGATTATACTGATTAAAAAATAAGCGATAAATAACGCCTGCTCGTGATTTGAACCCGTCTCTTCACTACGACGCTTGCCTATCGCCACTTGTTTAAATATAACGGTAAGGCCGTTTATCTAGCTTTCCGCCTTAGTTTTTTAATTGAGGTTTAAAATCAGCTAATGTGACTCGGCTGCAAACTTTTTCAGTTCCTGAATACTTAATTACGCGTCGAATGAGCCCACCCCCATATTATTATCGTCATTTGATCGCGAGATAACGGAGATGATATACACACAGACATCTCGATAAAAACGTTGAATTTGGATTCTGGTGACTTGGAAACGTGGATATATGCAAAAGCTGGGGATTGACAAAATCGGTCCCATTACATTAACTTCCTGTGGGAAGTTAAAAATGGTTTCCGTGACATTAGAATGTAATTGTACATTATCAATTCCTTATTTTTGACCGACTTCCCAAAAGGAGGAGGTACAATTCGATTGTGTGCTTTTTTTTTTTTTTTGGTTTGTGCGCGCCTTTCATATAGTAAACGTACTCCGATTTTGATGATTTTTGATTCATTTGAAAGAGGAGGCTTGAGAAATGGTCCCATATTCATAAAAACGGGAATCCGACATCTCGTTCCCTTCGAAAACCGCCCCCGAAGGGGGTGGAGGGGGCAAATTTTGTCGAAAATTGAAAATCTGCGTTGATATAATTACAGATAGGACAATATCCGGATCGTTTAAATGGAACATCTTTTCAAAAGAGTAACGGTTTTCGACATAGAGACATTTTAAATTCTCAAATATACCTATTTTCGCTATGTGGAGAGGGCGATTTCTGTCGAAAATTGAAAATCTTTTTGCAGTACATGAAAGACATAATTATTTGTAGCAACATTTGTACTGAACATTTTTCCCTTAGAGTTACGGTTTTCGAGTAAAATCGGTGTTAAAATGGTAACAACTAAAATATTCAAGCGTATTTCCGCAGCGATGTTGAGATCTCAATAATAACAACTACAAGCAAGGAATATACGTGGGTAATAGAATAAGTACTATCTTCATTGGTATTAGTGAACGTTCAACGATTTTCGTGACTAATGTTACACTCAAAAGTGTGAAATAAATATTTTTTACAAAAAATTGGACCGACTTTATTAGTTGGTGCACTGAAAAGTATAAAATAATATTAATTCTATTGGGGCTGGTACTTGTGAAGTTGGTGCCAAAAGTTACCAATCTACCTGCAACTGCACAACTTCAAAAGTACCAGCCCCAATAGAATTAATATTATTTTATACTTTTCAGTGCACCAACTAATAAAGTCGGTCCAATTTTTTGTAAAAAATATTTATATATACCTTGCATTAGATTAATAATGAAATAACTTTGCGTTGTCTATGTGTTTATATTGATTGACTGCGGATTACTTTTGACAGAGAGTTAAAAAAAGTGTATACTATTTTATGAGGTATCTGTAGAACGGCAGAAAGAAATGTTGTGTCCATTGACATGATTATTCAACCGTTCTAATACCATTTCCACGGTTTATTACTCAAAACCGTGGGGTTAACTCATGCCACCATTAATTTTTTATTACACAGAGATAAGCAAACCATGGTCCTATTACATTTTTCCTCAAGATGAACCGTTTAGCCAGAATATTAGGAATCAACTATAAACCAAGAAAATTACTTTAGGTATAGGTAACTTTTTCCTGCATTTTCCCAGAAAATTCTTTTTTATAGTAGATGTCTAAGAAATTCTTGGACAATACTACAGAAAAGTTAGAGTGGCTTTCAAGTAAAAGTCGTGTGAAAATCGAGTTTCGCGATTGCCTAGCAACTAGTGCGTGCAAGGTGCCAATTCTGTGGCACAAGCGAGCGGTATCGATACCATCATATAAAACAAAAACAAAGCAACAAATGTACTCCACCTTGACAGGTAAATATCTGTTGACAAACAAACGTTAAGCGTTTTACACGAATACAATATAGCTTGAGGTTCCTAGTGACAGAAAAGGAACAAATCAGACTATTTTTTTTCAACCAGCTCAAAGACATCCTCAATTTTGACGAAGCAGGAATCGTTTAGCCAGAATATAATAACCATAAAATGTGGCAGTTCTGTTGGTAAAGGCTTTACCCAGATTGTTTAGACAAGTTTCATCAAAAAATTCTTGAGCTAAACAAATTTTTCAGTTGTTGATTGCCAACCAATGCGAGCAGGATGCCCAAGAAAACAAACAGACAGACATAACAAACCAATGCCAGAAATTTGCTATTTTGGACACAGGGATGTACGAAACATAAACATGTGTTGAAAACCAGATATCGAAAATTTTACACTATTAGGATACCTACTCTTTTTACATATCTAATGACTAGGGTAGCGGTAGGAAAGTAAGAAGTAATGAATGCCCACTGGCCAAAGACGAGTAGAATATCTACTCTATTGGTGAAGTATTGAAATCATAAATCTAGATTTCGATATTTTGCGATTGATTGAGAAAAAAAATCATCTGTAAAAATGTAGCTTCAAATAATATGAATCAGTTGAAACCATTTTCAATCATATTTAAATCTTGTACTGTTATAGTAATTTATTTAAATTTTCTATGGTTGTCATATTGGAACTAAATAATCTATCATCCATTTGTTTAAATCATGCATACTGATTTTGTTACCGAGTTTGGTTACGATGGTACAATGTTTTTTAAATTCTGCTAGATTTCGGCTGCCCTAGAGATATTTTCCAAAAGCTAGCTTACTGCTATGTAAGAATCTATCTATTAAAGCAAAGTTTACAGAGTATTCTGTAAACTTTGATTAAAGGTGCTGCTATTATTTTGGAGATAATGTAGGAGAGAAATCAATACATATGTACACCGTACGTACATACAAAAACGCACACAAGATTTTACTTAAAACCTTTCTATATAACATCCTATTCCTACCTACTGAAAAGTTTATACGTATTTTTTGTTGTTTTAAATTGGACTATGCACTGAAAAGAATACCTAAAAATGTTTCTTGTCACTGATCTTGAAATACAGAAACATCCATATACAGACAAAACTTTATAGGTATCTATATTTTACCAGACAGTATCAGGCGTATTCATAATCGAAAATTAGTACGCTACTAGCTAGTACCCAACTAAGAGTGAATTATGAATACGCTTGTATTTGTTTAAGGGCATATTGGCTATCATTATTCATTTTACTGATATATTTTTAAAATACAATAAATGACCAGTTTCTACAAATCCACTATTTTTTTTATTCTTTTGAATATTTACTTCTGAAAATTGTGATGTTGGTACACGTACGGGGCATGGATAGACAAGAGATACGTCGTTATTCCTTTTTGAGCAACGACCTAACCTGAGGAGGTATACAATTGATTGTTTATCAGTATTTTTTTTTGTATGTTCGCGCAATATAATTAGTAAACGTGCTCTGATTTTCATGATTAGTTTTTCATTTAAAAGAGGACTATTGAGAATTGGTCTCCTTGGAGAAAATCGACAATCAACAAGTCATTTCCCAAAAACATCTCCCAAAGGGCGTGGAAGGTTCAATTTTTCTCAAAAATTGAAAAGCTGAGATTGCAGAATCAATCAATCAATCTCCTCTTAAATAAGTGAACGTCCAACAATTTTCTTTACTCTAAAGTGTGAAATAAATATATTTTCTAAAAAAAAAAATTGACCGATTTTATTTCTTGGTGCAGTGAAAAAAACAAAATAATATTACTTCTAACTACATTTGCTAAACTTCAAAAGTACTAGCACCAACAGAATTAATATTATTTTCTTTTTTTCATTGCACCAACTAATAGAGTCGGTCCAATTTTTTTATATAATGAAATTTTCAGTTCAATCTTATATGTATAAAAAACACAAACAGACAAGTAGTAATCAAAGACAAACTGATAATTACTTTCTTTTCTATCCTAATATGCTTTATAAATAAGCAACGATACCAAATTCTGTTTTATTTTAATAAATAAATTTTTGCACAGATTTAATACCTAGAATGCGACAGGAGTATTTTGATTTGAAAACGTCGCGTCAGTGGCCGAATCCGCTCTTTAAAGCAATTAAAAAAAAAATATTCTCACTGTTTCATAACATATTTTGGTAGACCTTATTCCATATGTAAATTATATGGAGAATATAGTTTTATTAGATAAGTGCTGGTTGCCGTCTATATAAAGACAAATTACTCATGTATATTCTCTATACGCTTCTGGAGGCGAATATTTCTTTAATATGAATTATTCCGAGCAGTGGCTCATGAGCAGCATCAATTTCAATGCAAATAAGAGAGAGAGAGAGAGAGAGAAGAAAGGAAAGGGTGGTGTAGTGAAGGCGTCTAGGAAGATCGGAAAAGGAAACGAAATCCATTATCGACTCTATAATGGGTTTCTCAGACGGAGGCCGCCGGTGCTCCAGAAAAGTTGAATGGGTGTTATATGACCACTTGAAGAGAGTAGATTGAATTTTGCGCACGCGTACACACAATGTCTCTTATACATAATTGCATTTTTTTGTAGGAATCTAGATTTTGAGATATTGTGGAAACACATGTTCTTAACTCGATAATTATATATCTACCTTGTAGTTAGACAGTATGCCTTTTGCACCAACTTTAAATGTACCAGCAATTATTATTATTTTATATTTTTTATTGCAATAACTAATAATGTCGGTCCTATTAAAAAAACTCCCACATTTGAGTGTACATTTCATTAGTCATCAAAATCGTTCAACGTTAACCAAAGAGTCTATTACTTTGCTTGAACTCATTCATAGATTTCAAAATATTGTGGAGATATACCTGCATATTTCATGCGGTCAAACAATCTAATTGTACTAATACTTCTTCTGTGTGAGAAGTCTTTCAAAAACAGATTAGGACGAACATTGGGGGAATGAATCATGTGCTATGATTTTGAGCTCTGAAGTTTGGGTTCAGGTATATGAAATGTTGATTCCAAGCACTGGGCTTGGATTATTTAAGAAGTACTTGGATATCTAGAATAGAACGAATAGCAAATGCAGAATTGAAAAGAATAGTTTAAAATCGTTTGGAAACTTATCGAGGATGCCTTAAACCAGAGGGCAGAGGAAAAATGGGTAGACCTAAGAGATCCTGGAATGGGACAATTAGAGAAGTAATGTTAGCACGTTATCTGGTAGAATAAGGTGAGAGATGTTGAATCGGGAAAAAGTAAGACAGCAGTAGACTGTAAGTTTGAATACCCATCGAGTGGGGTTTCGTCACGATTCCTGACGTCATCTACCATTTTACGCATGTCGTAAATAATTTAAATTAAATTTCAATTCCTAACCCCAAAACACTGACACTGACATATTTGTACAGGGGCTAAATCACTTTCAAAAAGAAATGTTTGACATTAAATGTCAAAGAGAACAAGAACAAACGTCAAAATAACAATCAGCCGATCTGATCGAAGACATATGTTTATGACGTTAAAATTTTATTTCACCTAGTTTACAAATGAAAAAAAGAGATAGACCCCATTCGATGGGTATTCAAACTATATCTTTGAGCTATAACTTATCCATTATAAACGTAAATATGATAAAATCGCTTCTATTCGTACCTTTGAAATTTCTGATTTCCATCAAAAATGGTACTAAACTCTACACATTTTGAATTACCTTCCCATGTCACACATTTGTTTTAGATTCTTATAGGCCTCTCCTTTCTACAGTTAGTAATGTAGTGAAGGCATACAATTTATGGAGAAAAAAAGTGAGAACATAAATAAAACATGATAAAATCTAGTTTTTACCGTTAATTATTGAATATATTAAATATACGATATTTTCATTTATATTTCTTTAAATAGGTTGAATGGAATACTGAATTTAATGGATGGGTGTACAATATTGCTTTCAGAAGTATTTCGTCAAATCTTAACGCTTTTGATGCGAGGGCTATGTGCTGATGAAGTTAATCTTCCTTGAAAAAATCTTGTCATACTATGTGAAAAAGTCAGAATTCAAAGCAAATATTATGCGATTTGGGCAGCCCTCGGAATTGCCCTCTCTTAAACTGGTTTTAAAAGATTGGTGACCTATTATTTCATTACGGAATTTTAATCCCCATAAATTGTGCAAAGGTACACGTTTGCAGGTAAAATCTTTAAAATCATTTTGAACAGAATTCCCAATACTATGACTAGATGTAAAGCTGGATCTCTTGATCCTTTTATTATCAACGGATCTACCTTTCCATTTCATTAAATTCAATGTTTATATGCTATATATATCTTTCCATTTTAATATAATTATATTAGTTATTATAATGATTATAACAAGATCCTATGATTTTAATTTCGAATCTAGAATATTTTCAAGAGCATGTACAAAAAGATAAGAGTGCGCGTAGAACTCATATCCGTAAAGTTTTGTACCTAAATAATATTACGTTAGCATGGTAAATACAAGGATTTTATAGGAAAAATCATAGATTAATAGCTAGTATATAAATATATAAGTATTTATAAATAATGAAGTTCCTGCAATATTTCTTCTTTTGTTTATTACCAATTCTAATTTTATAAAAAAATGATACCTACTAGAGGGGGATAGAACATCTGGGGCAGACGTAATGGTTAGGTGAGGCCATGACCGCAAAGCTATTACTGATGCCGGTTATCTCTAAAATATTATAGTTTATATGTTAATGAACAAGCCGTCTATTTATATATAACTTTAATTCTGCTATGCTCATGGTGATGACATAATGATCATGTTTGGCCAAGATGACATTTCGAAAAATATGGATTCTATTAATTTAAATTACTTTTACTTACTTACGTTTATAAGAGAGATTATTTAATTTTCCCTCTAACCATTAAATTAAACTGTATCTCCCAATTTTGCCCAGAGTTATAGCAATCCTACCTTGGTAGATTAGGGGGAAATATAGGAAGAGAAGAAAGCGAGAATATAAAGGGTTTGATATGTTTTAGATAAGGAACCCTTTTGTTAAAATATATTACCTATTGTTTTTTTATAGTTCTTTGGCTACACTATAAGTTACAGTAATGGCTAATATGGTGACTGTCCTCAATTGATTCCTTGTTAAGTAAAATACTTTATATGTATATCCATATTAAGTTAAACTATTTCGACTTCGACATTTATATTTTGTAATCAGCGGATAGGTACTCGGACTCAGTTGGAGTTTTTATCTTTGAAGACATTAGAGCCATATGGCGATTTTGAGCAAACTTATCTTTTTTTCCAAGACCCGTTTTGGAGTTTCAGAGATCTGGTGAATAGGGAGAATTTTTTTTAAACGATTTCATAGGAAAGAAAAAGTAGCGTGTTGGCTTCGTTATGTCCTTTGCCTCTTTTTGCAAAGTATAGATGCATCGATATTCCAATAATTCAAACAATATTTTGCAATTCAAACAATATTTATGGTGTGGTATGTACAATGGTTACCTTATCTAGTTACCTCAAACCTATTGTATTGCAAACCTAACCTGCAGCAAACAAAGATTCACGAAGATATAAACCCAAACGAACAATCTTCATAGCTGGCCCACAGTCTTCAGGTCTACACTATTCTGCGAGTAGACTCGCCAGATGCACCGGTAGTGATAATAGACATGGTGACGAGGCAATTCAATTCACCTCCCTGGCCCATGTGTTGAGTTGTGAGACTTTGTGAACTACTAAGTTCATCCACAAAGGCATCACTGATCAAGAAGTCTCTGAATTTTTGCTAACAATTCTTGAGGTGTAGCTCCCACCTGACTGGCGGGTTGTTCTGTAATTGCCTGGGAGAACAATGTTTCGGGGGTAATCTTCCTGGATGATTTCGGAGATGATGTCCTTCTTTGGGGTAGGGGTAGGCTGCCTTGTGGGTGCAATAACTGAAACAGATGAAACGGGAGAACATTTTCTTTGGTGTAGTTAGCTGGGTGAGGCACCCCGCAGTTAGCACACTTTGAGGGCTCGTCAATGCTTTTATGACAACCTTTGGTAAGATGCTTAAATTAAATTCAAATTTTAAACAGGAGATGACATACATATGTGTTGGAACGCATTCACAAGAAAAGCATCACTTCGGTGACGTAAAGTTACTCTCAAGATGGTGACTTGCCCACTGTCGGATACAAATTAATTGCTAGTTATCGGTCATTTTAATGCGTAAAAAATGTCAATAATTTTATGGCAGCAGATTATTTTAGGTAGTAGGTTTTTACGTTATGTCCTATTTTAATAATTATAGCCTACTTGTATAGGTGTTGTCTTTAGTTTTACAAGTATCAGAAGAATCAATTCAGCAAATAATTCATAATATATTTTTTCCTACTCTAAAAAGTATAACATTTATAAATACGACTCTGACGTTTGTTTACACTCACTTGTGGAATGTAATTTAGGATTTTTAGTTTTTATATAGGTACAGCTTATTTACTGCATCAGCATCGTAAAATACAACAAACTATATTTATTTGAAATAAATAATTAATATCTATCAAATCTCTTCTTCTTCTATTCTTCTAATGAAAAAAAAAATGTACCTGAAAGAAATGAGAGCTCTGGCTGTCATAGCAATACATCCAAAAGATAGAAGTGCTAGTTGGTGTGAAGAAATCTGCAGGGTCAAGATTTTTAGGAAAACATACGTTTATTCCTTATAAATTATAATTTTACTACGGCACGTTCCCTTGAAATGCTGGAAAGAACATTAGAAGGGTTCTTAGAAGAAATAACCTTAAAAAAAAACTTTGCCATATTCTACCAACAAGATGGTGCTCCTGCTCTCATTGCCAGTGTTATTGATTTAAATAATTGTTTTAGATAGATAGAAATTTGCAGTAGAATATTAAATTAAAGCTAAAACCATTTACAGATTTAATACGAAAAACACACTCTATACACCTAAAAACAGAAAATAAATAAAAATACAAAATATTGGCAAAAGTAACTAATACTATTAGAAATGATGTCAATTATTTTTGGCCAGCTATGGCCAACATTTTAAACATTAGATTTAATCAACTTTACTGATAATAGCCCGTCAATATTGGTTATGTTTAATTCTTTCTTAAAATAATCTGAATTCTTGGCTTACTTAGTGTAATATAATAGTTATCAAATACCTACGCATAACTTTCACGATAACGGAAATATTGGATATTCTCTAAAACTGATTTTTTTCTTCTTGGAAATTTGTAAGCAGAATCTGAATCAGCATGATAAACTGTAACTCATCTATTCGAAATTTTATATTTATTATTAACATAGATAGCCATGCAATCTTACTAATCTTACTTATGGTTTAGGAGTTTGAGGTCAAACGACTCATGTAATGAGAGTCATCTCACCCCAGCGTAAGGCAGTACGGCTAATGTCGAGTATACCTTATAAGAGTGATGTAAAATAAAAAATTATAGACCTCTCTCTCCTTACTATCCCGTTGTTATATATTCTTTACTGTACAGATTATGTAAAAGATAACCTCGGCAAATATAAACTCACTCGCAACTCACACCACTATCGAACCAAAATTGAAAACAAAATAAGACCACCCTATATTAGACTGCAACACTGCAGAAATATACAGAATCATTAAGGTCCTCTCTTCTATAATAAGCTCCCAGATTACATAACAAGTGTGAATAAAATAAAATTCAAAACTTCTGTAAAATAATTACTTATCAGTAACGCTTTCTACAGCATAGATGAATTTATGATGAGATTTTAGTCCCCAACAAGCCTTACTTAGTTCTGAAACAGCATTATTTTATATTATTTTCTAATATTATATTATATCATTTCATATTTACCAATGCAAGTGTATATATAATATTTTAAACACATATTTCAAATGTAGACTGTTGTAATAATATTATATTGACGAATGTACATATTGTAAAAATGTAATACTTACATATTATTATCTAATAAAGTGAATTTGAATTTGGACACAATATATTTCCCCTATCAAACTATGAAAATCCCTATAGTTTAAAAATATTAATATAATTAATATAATATTAATAAAATTTTCGTCCTTTATCATTCATGATTACCATATTCCTCAATTTGCTTTTTTTACATTGATTGGTTGAAATGGCTAGGTTTCCCTATTTTGTTCAGTGCATGTCATACTCATCCTCTAATCTATTTCTGCTGTATTTTCCAAAATAGTATTTTTTCCTTCTATTTGGTATTGTATGATGATTGCGGTTAGGTACCGATGTCAGATGTTCAATTTATCCACATATATATATATATATATATATATATATATATATATATATATATATATATATATATATATATATAAATAAATGAGGAGCTATCCGTACCAGATGACCATATTAGAATATGAATAATAATTTCACGCCTAGCTGGTAAATTGAACCTACATTTCGTAGGGTGCCGCAATAAGAACGAGGTTTGTCGTCTACATATTGCGTTTGTGTGCATTTTTTCCACTATACTGCTCAATCAGATTGATTACCAAACATAGCATCAGTCTCCCAGATATATATCATGATTTCAAGGTTGTTGCCTCTCATCAGTATATCGTAGGGTGAAGAGCCATATTTGATAATCAATCCTTATTTGGAACTCATACTTGTATCAATCTTCGGTATAGAACTGTCGGTGGAGACAAGTATGAGCGATATATTAAGCATGTATAATGGTGGATAATAACAATCGGCAAAGGTTAATAATTAATTAAATAAATGAGGAGCTATCCGTACCAGATGACCATATTAGAATATGAATAATAATTTCACGCCTAGCTGGTAAATTGAACCTACATTTCGTAGGGTGCCGCAATAAGAACGAGGTTTGTCGTCTACATATTGCGTTTGTGTGCATTTTTTCCACTATACTGCTCAATCAGATTGATTACCAAACATAGCATCAGTCTCCCAGATATATATCATGATTTCAAGGTTGTTGCCTCTCATCAGTATATCGTAGGGTGAAGAGCCATATTTGATAATCAATCCTTATTTGGAACTCATACTTGTATCAATCTCAATCAATCAAGTATGAGCGATATATTAAGCACCCTACGAAATGTAGGTTCAATTTACCAGCTAGGCGTGAAATTATTATTCATATATATATATATATATATATATATATATATATATATATATATATATATACATGCATTTTATCTGTTGGTTATTAATTGCAGAATATTTCACGGTATGTTTTTTACCTTATTGTGGACCCTCCAGCTCTCTTCTTATTTGGCAACCCTGATTCTCCACCGGCATTATCCTCTTGTAATATCCTGTAACTGCAAATGTCTCAACGCAATAACGGTTCCCAAACCTCATCCTACAACAGCCGTTATTCTGCTTCGTCCTGATCGAACAATTAAACTGCGAGAAACATACCTCGCCCACAATAAACTAGGGAGCCGATGGTCGAAGGCCCTGTAATACTATTTGTGTGTGTATGTTTGTTAGCTCCATCGCATCTTCCTAGAGGTGATTCAGCGGCCACAATTCCCACCTTCGTAGCCCATACCGCGAGATATTCACAGAAGAGTGTATCCTATTTGGGCCACATCGTTTCCTGCGAATGTATGTGCGGCCGCGTCATTAGCAGCTGTGCCAACTGAAAATGGCGTCCGTTCGAACTGTGTGTACGTACCCACGTTATCTCTTTTTGTTTAAGTTGGGGAGCTGGGATCAATTTCTTTTATAAGAAAGGTCCAGAAGACTTCTTCAGAAAATTATGTTCTTATCATTCTCAAAACTCATGACAAGCTAAGTGTCCTTGTTTTCTATGTGCTGATTGTTTTTGAACATTATAAATTGTAATTGATTGTTCATATCATAATTTTGGTGTATCTATTGTTGATGAAATTTCAGATTCTTTATAGAGCAACGTGTGTGAGCAGGATGGCCAATCTGTATTACCAGCGAGCGGTAATGATACCGTATGAAAAAAAAAAGATAGCAACAAAATCGACCAATCCGTTCCCAAGATAATTTTGACAAAGACCAATGCCTGAATATGTTTGTTTTTGACTCTGGAATCTCGAAAATCTGAAACGTAGCATCTGTCGAAAAACGGACATAGAAAATTTACACAATAACAATATACTTGCCTTACTAGACTACTTAGGGTAGCAGTATGAAAGTAAAACCACGCTCTTTGACAAGCGCATTACATATCTGTTTATAATAACAGTGACATAATCTTATAACATTGCTGTTGTTATCACAACATTCTAATCGAAGTTTTCTCGTAACTTTGAGATTGATAAATTCTGATCTTTTGTTATTTCCACACTTCGTAAGTGGTCAGTATTTTCTTCAACGTCATTTGTCTTCATATTAATTTTCTTTCCAATTGCTTTCTCTTTTACAGTTTCGTCATTGCTTCACGATATTTTGTTAAAAAAGAGATATATATTCTGATATTCCTCGTAATATTCTTGGATAGCACCTTTTCGCAATAATTGCAAAAATTGGATGATGGCTTATTCGCTAAGATGCAGACAATAATGATGTGAATTACATAAACTCCGATAAGCCACATTGTCTTTGAAAGCAGGTTTATCACTCAACTTCATTGTCACATTAAATCTTGAATTGATAAAATAAGCTACTGACGGGCTGTTCCAAAATTCAAAACATTAGCCTGGCCAGGGTTAAAATGGCCGTCGAAAATTGACAGATATATGGACTCAGTATAGAAATATGACATTGACTGATGACATAATTTAAGCCTGGTCAGGCTAATGTTTTGTATTTATGATGTGAAACATCAATTTGACAGAAGTGTACGGATATTGCGCACCTGCTTCAGCTACATGCTTAAGCGCTACACATAGGCAGAAGAAAATAACGTAAGGATTAAGCTGACAGGCATCTTCACTATGGCTAAAGTACTAGCTATCTATACACTATCCACTTCTATAAACTTTTCAGAAGTATTATATAAAATTCACCCCTTAAATTCTTTTGGTCTTTCATCACTGTCATCTTGACCGATATTATTTAATATACTAAGGGCCGATTTCATAATGAATCCTTAATGGAAGATTAGTTAATTCTCCAATTTGTTTAAGTCATATCTCGATAACACAATAAAAATTTTGCATTTTTCAATAACTTTTACAACGTTAGTTACCATCTCTTTCGTTTTTCTAAAGTAACTTTTAATCCAGGATTAAAATTATTAAGAGATTAAATTTGATTATGAAATCGGCCGTAAGAAATTTAAATATTATCAAATATTTTCGCCGCTGGCACCTTGACTACCATGCACCCTATCTGCCGGTGGTTCTACCTTGTGTTGATAACCCAAGCTTGAGACCTGCAAATACCCGGATTTATGGCAGGAATTTGCTTCCAGAGACGCCTCGTTAGGACGAGGTTAATGTCTGCGATTCCTGCAATCCAGCATATATATATACATGTAGATATAGTATATATATATTGTAAGTACATGGCGCCGCACCTGCTGGTATCGCATAAGCTATTGACCGCGGTTATGCCATCCGGAATGTTATCTGTACGTACATCATTGTTGTAACTGTTGTCTCTGGTATATAGGATGTGCAGGCGAGTTGTCAAATATTGAATCAGATACATAGGTAATATGAGATGATGCTTTGATCATCTAAAGTGAAAATTCTCGTTGCAGGTTACCATTGGTGTTTGTTTCCTTCGATTCATCTGAGGAATGAATTGAGGCATCTGAAGTGCTGCACAATAAACACATTATTAGGTAGTTGTACTGATAATTATTGTCATTCTTGCAGTCAAAAAAACTACACTTAGTTTTTTCATAGATACGAGGTTGTTCAGAGGTCGAAATCCGAGGTTATTCTGTCTCAAATCATTCCTCTATATTTATTGTAAAATGCGGTGGCCAAAAATCTTGAGATAGATTCCAAAAATTATTTTCTCATATGAATATATAAATTTCTCACCAGTGCTAGTTGCCAAACAATTGGCAATCCAAGTACTATTACTTGATCAAGGTGGACGCGATCTCGTGGGATATTATCACTTCAATAAAATTCATATTTCGGCAATACACTGTTTGAATTAGTAGATTCACTGAATTCTCCTATACCGTGTATGATAATCTCCCACAAGTTCGCGGCCGCCTGGATCAAATAATAGAGGTATATTGCCAATATAATAAGAACTGATAACAGAATAATGCAATTGTTGCTCGAAAACCATGAAAAATTATTGTTTCACTATTTTAGTTCAAATGAACATTGCTCTAGTAGTTATATACGATTAAGAGTTGCTTAGAAGTTTTCAACCAAACGCAAATCAAGACGAAAAAATGGAGCATAGTATACTTTATATTATAACTTTTTGGAAATCATCGCCATTCCATAATTCCCATACCTACTCAAGTTTGTAACGTTGGCTTTGTGATCAAGTTACGTTAAAAACATAATATCAGAAGCCCAAAATAACGTTTCATATGTTTTACATATATTGAAATTATAGCTTGGGAATTTAGATTGTCATCGGAACAGGACCACATCCATTACTTGAAACAGTCTTACAAATCGACATTCAACTTCAATATAGGATCCACCCGAATCACGAGACATTTTAGACCTCTATATAAGATTTGTTAAATTAAAATATAAAAGATTTGAATCTATGAAACATGAACGGTTTGACCAACTTCAAAGATTTCCCACCTGCATTCTCATTTCTTTGGGCTTCGACGCTAAAAAGAAACATGGCTACTAGTGTAGGTGTATGATAAAAGTTCACCAATAGGTAGTCTAGCACTCGATTATATTACCCGATAACTGAAGAAAATTATTGCTATACCAAATTTGGAATAATTGTCAGGAAATGGTAATATACTATCGAATGTACTTTTGGACAAGACATATTCCTAATGAATAGAATGCATACAAAACTAACTAGTTTACAGGTACAGCATAATACAAAATTGTTAAATTGAAGCAATACTTTAGAATATAATCTATTTGATAATACCTCTGTAATCTCATCAAACTTATATCATTGATAGGATAGTGGACAAGTATAGGCAAATTATCGCTCCAGCGTTTTCATGGTCACAGTATAATTCTTTTTACTCATAACTATGTTTATCTTAACTACTATCACAATTTTGTCCCGCTCCATTTTGTCTATATGTGCAATTCTTTTTCTCTATTTGCCTGCATTTTTCAATTCTCGTAGTCTTCTTACGTTTTTGAATTTTTCTCTGTCGTACAGATATTCAACGAAATAGAGTTTGTTTCACGAATTATGGCTATTGTAGGTAATCATTCACGAGCTACGTACATCACGCTATACTTCTCATCATATCTTATCATCATGAAATTCTCTACTACGTTTGTCGGTCTAAGCTACGACATGAGATTTTCAACCTTATCTCCTTCAATACCATGATAAGGCGTTGTTCATATGTCCAAAGGCAATGCAATATTTAATTCATAGGCGTCTCAAAGTCTAAGTGACATTCCAGAGAACTCAGATGAATAAATTTATATCTTATAAGTCAAGCAAAAGTTTTGTATATAATCTTTCATATTATTGTTTATTTAATCAATCGTGTTTTTTCTCCCTAATTATATGAACTTCCTTGAAGCGTATAAAAAAAATTAAATACCATATTTTATCTTGAAATCGTTACGCCACTGATCCACTCCTGTTGAATTGATTCGTTTCTCGTGTTTTCATGACAGACGCCATCATTCGTGAAACAAAGTATATCTCTATTTTCGCTATTTCCACTCGTGATGCATGTAGATGCATGCGGTCTAGACTCACGACACGATACTTATTCTACAATGAACTCAGTACATTCTTTTAAAGCAGGGTATGGTAAGATGAGGGATTCCAGACCGAAAGTTGGTCGGATACAAGAGTTTTCTTGAAGAATCCATGAGCTAAAAAATGGTCATTTTAAATCTATAACTCAAGCATATCAACAGAAAGTCAGGAGTTACGGGAGGTCTCAGTAGAACTCATGACAAAATGGATTGGAAAGTTAGAAAGCAATTCCTATCCTGTGAGGAGAGCAGGCATTAATAGTAGCAGTCAACAAGTTAGTTCTTAACTTCTTTAGAAGGAATAATACCTACTACTCATAAAAAATGACAAGTTATGGTTAAAAGGAAGCGAAAACGTTTATATTGAACAAAAACCAACATAAAAAGGAATGATTTGAGACGAGGATGACAACTGAGCGATTTGGAATATGTTAATCATATTAAGAACCGGTCAGTCATCATGTTAGTGCAAGACTACTTTAATATATGAGATATCTCAATTAAACTCAACCAAATAATTATTTTGACTAAAACTGATATGGTCTTTTTCAGTGACTGTGGTCAACCACCTGAATTATACACATTCTTATACATAATGGCTCTTTCACAAAGTTTCAGATATTTCAATAAAAAATCGTATTGACCTGTATTCAGTTATTTAGAAAATGCAACATAGAACAAATAAATTAAAATCTGTGATATGAATAAAATATTAACATTCGAGGAGTACTAAATATTTATTATTTGATGAAAAATAAATATCACAAAAATGAGCGCTTTAACATTGATTAAATATATATAATATAATTGTAAGGTCTTTCCTTCTCAGTTAGTCGATGTAATGGACGGGCAATAGTAGCAAAATTCTTTACGAGCCGTCTGTAATATGAACACAGGCCTAAGAAACTTCGCAGTTCTGTTTTGTTCCTTGGTACAGGCCAATTATGAACCACTTCTGTCTTTTCCGGATCTGTTCTTACACCATTTGCGGATATTATGTGTCCTAAATACTTCACCTCAGTTCTTAGGAAAGCACATTTCTCTGGATTAAGTTTAAGATTTGCTTGTGAGAATCGTTGAAATACCTCTTCTAGATTTTTCAAGTGTTCCTCAAATGTTTCACTGAAAACGATTACATCATCAAGGTATACTAAACATTTCTTTCCAATGAGTCCACGTAGTACTCTTTCCATCAATCTCTCAAAAGTCGCTGGAGCGTTGCACAATCCGAATGGCATTACAGTGAATTGCCATAGACCAGTATTGGCTGAAAATGCTGTCTTTTCTTTATCCTCAGGATGCATTTCGACTTGCCAATATCCACTTTTCAAGTCCAATGTAGAAAACAATTTCGCTCCTGACAACCAATCCAGTGTATCGTCTATTCTAGGAAGAGGATAACTGTCTTTTTTTGTGATTTCATTTAATTTTCTATAATCAACACAAAACCTAGTCGAGCCATATTTCTTTGTGACTAAGACAACCGGTGACAACCAAGGACTGTTCGAAGGTTCAATTACCTTTTGTTTCCTCATGTTATCTATAAGTATTGCCATTTCATTTTGTTTTGCTAATGGTACCCTTCTAGGAATTTGTTTTATTGGTTGTTGGTTGCCTGTGTTAATGCGATGTTGTACCATATTAGTTCGTCCTAGATCTGTTCCCGAAAAAGAAAATAGTTCTTTGTATTTCTCCCATAAATCACCAAATTTCGCCTTCTGTTGGTTATGAAGTTGAGAAATGATTCTCTCTTTCAGCTCTCTTCCTTTCTGGCACATGGTTTTCCCTTGACTGCTTGAGATTTTGACAGATACTATAGGTTCCGCACAGGCAATTACTTCATTTTTCATTAAAACTCTAGGTTCTTCGGACAGATTTAAAACTCTCACCTTAATTGGATGCTCAGTTGATGGATTTATTAATGCGTTTTCTATAATCATTTCCTTTGGTAGACATTCTGTATTACTTTCCAGTACCAGTGCCTCCTTGCACTTAGAACCTTCTATTTTAACATGGATGAGATTGTCAGACCATCCAGGTAACGTAATGGTCCTGTTTACCTTAATTTTTCTTATTCTAGATTCAGATATTGACATAAACAACTCTTCTTCATTAACTTTGAGTATTCGGTCTTGGAGGTTCAGATTGAAGCCAAATTTATTCATGATGTCTAGCCCAAATAAAACTTCGTCCAAAATCTCGGCAACAAATACTTTATGTCTGAATTTTGATTTTTCCAGCTGAATATCTGCCTCGTGTGTACCAATGACAGGTATTGTCACTCCATTTGCAGTTTCAAGTACATAACTTCTATTGGGATGGTCAATTTTGCGAGCAGGAATAACATCAGCTCGCACAATGGTAGAACATGAACCAGTATCAATAACAATATTACAATCCCGACCGCATATTCTTCCTTTCACAACCAAGCTGGATCCTTCATGACTCAGTCGGGAAATTTTGATTTTTAATGATGTTGGGGCTTGGTTGGAGTAAGCCAGTCTTCGCCCCGCAAAACTGGCTAACTGGAGTTTTCCTGCATATTGCTATTTTGAGGCTGTGGACAATTTTTTTTATATGTCCTTCTTTCCACAATTCCAACACAAAGTCTTAGTTCTTTGTTCATTTGTTTGCCCATCCAATTTTTGTAACATTTTAATAATGTGCTTTATGGAGTTACCATTGCCATAAGACTTCTCTTGGGTTGAATTGACCCATCGTGTCTGTCGCAGTCTGAGATGACTTCTGGACGCCTGTTTAGCAGCTTCGTATTCAAGTGCACGTGCAAGGGCATCTTCAATTCTTGTAGGACTACTTAACCGAAGGGCTTGTTGCATTTCAATATCTCTTATACCATCTATGAATGTTTGTACCGTTAGCCTATCAAGAAAGTCTTTTGGTGCTGTAGGATATGCCAGTCGAACGAGCCGGGCAACATCAATTTCATATTGTTGTAGTGTTTCTCCAGACCGTTGCTGCTTATTCTTTAACTATGCTTGATAAACTTGTTGTAGATGTTGATCACCGTAACGCATTTCAAGTTGATCCACTAAAATCTCATATGAAGGTTCGCCGCCAGTTACGGAATTTAAGATTTCCAATGCATCACCACGTAGAGCCAAGATCAATGCAGTGGCCTTCTCTTCATCTGACCAACCACTAGCCAAAGCAGCAGCATCAAATTGTTTTTTATATGTAGACCAAGACTGTTTACCATCGAATTTTGGGGATTCAATTTTTACTGGATTAACTACACCATTTTGAATTTCATTGGACGATCTCCTCAGAGGCACTTCAGGTTTCGTTTGCAACATCTTTTCTTCTATTAACTGAAATTTTTGATCAATACTTTCTCGAACTTTTTCTAATTTCTGTTCAACTTCTTCTTGAACTTTCTCTAATTTCTGGTCAACTTCCTGTTTATCTTCTTGTCGCACTCTTGCTTGTTCTTCTAAGATTTGTCTTATTCTTGTTTCTTGTTCTTCTTTTTCCTGCTTTCTAATTTTTTCTTGTTCTTCTTTATCTTGTTGCCTAATTCTTTCTTGTTCTTGTCTACTTCTTTCTTGATTTTCTAGAATTTGACTTATTTTTTTTTCTTGTTCTTCTTTATCTTGTTGTCTACTTCTTTCTTGATTTTCAAGAATTTGTGTTATTTTTGCTTCTTGTTCTTGTCTACTACTTTCTTGATTTTCTAGGAACTTATTTCCGCAAAATTTGCCATTTCGTCGTAATCTTTCGATTTGGTATTCACCATATATTCTTAGCAAAATGCGAAGATCCCTTTTTCTGACACCAATTGTAACGTTTAACCCTGTGCTAAACGTTGTGGGGTGAGTTCACTTGCGTAAGACCCAAAAGTTCGCAGATTGCTTCCAATGATTTATTTCGAACACACTGTACACGGCTTTCTGTTGTAGTACAACTGTCACTATTTGTCACTATGACTATCGCGTTCCAACTACTTTCGACTTATGTCTCCAATTGACTGATACAATAAACTGACTGTATCCCATGATCGTCACGGCTTTATATATCTGAATCATGATATGACATTCATCGAGAATGTTCTATGATTATCTAGACGAACATAATTAATGCTCTAGATCCTTGTCAAGGTGACAATAGCACGACAAATTGTACCTCACATACAGTTTCTGGAAGGATCGAGAACAAATCTACTACAATTCCAGAACTACATAATGAAATACACAAGCAACACTACTACAAACAAGGTAGCAGAATGAATACAAACTAAAAGAAATAATAACAGTAAGTACATGATAAACTACCCATTTAACAATAATAATAAAAAATCACTTACGGTTTCGCCGGAACTAACAACTTTGTTATTTCAAATAGGATACCCCATAAGTCGATACATTTTTGAAATATACACAAAATTTTGAGTAAAATTGATATACCTTTCCCTATACTTAAAGTTAATAGTTTTAGAGTTATATAATTTTTGTAGTAAAAATCGACAAATGCGAGTTGATTGAAAATAGGTCATAACTTTTTTGTTTTGGCTTTATAAACGTAAAGTTGAAATTTTCGGAATCTCTGCACATTATTTTGAAGATTTCGTTATGATTATTCTTATTAATATTAGCGATTTAAAGATGACTTAATTTATTCGTTAATAACTTTCTCATTTTAAATAGAACACCCTGTATTTTTTGCACTAGCATATGCACAATTAAAATTCCTTTCTATTGATATAACCACTTCCATATCTAAAGCTGACAGATTAAAAGTAATTTAACAATTTACGATTTCAACAATTATTTTTTATTACCTTAACTTTGGAACGCATCAAAACGGTATCCATAGTTACCAGTCATTTATGTCAGTGTCAAAGTGCAAAATTAGAAATTGTCTCTTTCACATTTTTCTTCTATTGAAATTTATCACAATAATGAATCGAGAATACACAAATGCCGATCTGCTCAACTTTTTTTGCAATTAATGGAGTGTGCAACAGGTTTGTCGCGAGAAAATGCAGGACATTTAACGCCCGAAATCCGAATTTGCCGCCAATGACTACTAAGATATTTTGCCGGATTCAAGATAATTTTGTTCAACATGGCCAACAAAATGCTCCATGAAATCGTGTTCCTTCGTTACCGCTGACGAAGCAATGTAAATTACCGTATTGGCCTACTTTTACGGAAATCCTCAAGCTTCGATTCTAAGTGCTGAACATGACTTACGTCAATTCAAAGAATTTTAGCAGCTCAAAATGTACGACATTGAGTTTACACAAGTACAACATCTACACCCCAAGATGGTCCCAGAAGAGTAGAATTTTGCGAAATGTTTCTGCTAAAAATCCAAGAAGATGAAAACTTTATGAAAAATATAATTTGGACAGGTGAAGCCAAATTTTCGCATTTGGCGAAAGAACAAAAGTTTTAATTTAAATTCAGCTTCAACGTTTTTGCTCTTATGAAAGACAACGCACTTGAGTTTTATATTTACAACGAAGTGCTGGACAGCGAAAAATATCTTGAAATATTGCGTACTATCGATACAGACTTTGTAGATGACTTGCTAATTAACGAAGCCATAAGCTGCTGGTATCAGCTTGAAGGAGCACCAACTGATTGCAGACATGAAGTTAGCGAGGAAGTTTATGAAATGTTGAGTACAGGTGGTTTCGGCGCTTTTGCATCCAGGTCTCCATATCTAACGCCCCTAGGTTTTTATTTGTAGGAGATCATAAAGGAAGAAGTTTACCCTGAAAGTCTTCCAGTGCAATCGATAGAAATGCTATGAAATAAGAAAAGCAACATCTAGTGTGGAATCCAGAATTATTACACATAAATTACATTTAAAGTATTGATCTGTTTGTTATGAATTGGTTATTGTTCAACATTTTTTGTGCAGATTATTAAATTTGTTATTGTTTAAGTATTTCTACGTAGTATAAAATAATTGATGAAAAAATCGGAAAATGTTCATCAACTTTCAAGATATCAGCTTTAATTTCATAGCTTCATCAGCGGTAACCGGAAGAACATGATATCTTGAAGCATTTTGTTGGCCGTGTTGAACGAAATTCTCTTGAATCCGGCAAAATTTCTTTGAAGTCATCAGCGGCAAATTCGGATTTTGGGCGTTAAACGTTCTGCATGTTCTCGCGACAATTCTATTACACTCGCCATAAATTGCAAAAAGATTGAGCAGATCGGCATTTGTATATTATCGATTCATTATTTTGATAAATATCAATAACAAAAAACTGTGAAAGAAAAAATGTTTCAATAACTTTTAATCTATCAGCTTTAGATATGGAAGTGGTTATATCAATGGAAAGGAATTTTAATATTTCATATGTTAGTGCAAAAAAATACTGTTTGCTATAACAAAGTTATTAATGTTTGAAATTAAGTCACCTTCATATCGATTTTTCTCTAATAATTTCTAAGGAAATTATTAAAAATCATAATGAAATATTCAAAATAATCTGCAGAGATTCCAAAAATTCCAACTCTACATTTATATAGCAAATTACAAAAAAGCTCTGACATATTTTCGATCAACTCGCATTTGTCCATTTTTAACAAAAAAAAATTAAATTACTCTAAAACTATTAACTTTATGTATACGGAAAGGTATATCCATTTGACCCAAAATTTTGTTTAGATTTCAAAAATGTATCGACATATTGGGTGTCATATTTGAAATTACAAAGTTGTTATTACCTCCGGCGAAACCGGAAGTGATTTTTTTGAAAACATTTTCCTTAGAAAGTTGCCATAAAATTTTCAGATTTTGTTTTGTTATTATTCAGAAATTTCTAATAGGCCATAACCGTGGGACACCCTATATAGGGTGTTCCGTTAAAAAGAAAACACTAATGACCTCATATCTCAAAATTTAGCTTAGCTATTGAAAATCGAAATACCTCAATGAAGAGAGCTATTGTTGAAAAAAAACTTTTGTTCTAGTATTTTTTTAATATACCTAACGCAAGAAACCAGGAGTCTCCAGACTTTCTAGCTACTCTGTACCTATATACTTAATGATTTATTAGAAATACAATGTTTTTCAAGAACATTTACTATATGCCCAAAGCGATAACCATAAAACAGAAATAAACATTAAAACATGTTAAAGACCATATAAAACTTTTGGTTTTGGATCCGTAAGAGATAAAGTCGAAATTGACAATTAACATATTCAAAAATATCAATCAATATAATGTATAGCACGACAAATAGCATTAGAATCATGGTAGTCTCAGATCAAATGATGTTGGAAATAATAATCTAATCGTTTAATGTAATCATTCCAGCATGATGATTATTCAGAAAATTCCAAATAACTAATTTTATAATAATTACATTTGTGATAGACTTATTTAATAATTATTGTTATTGCTACTTGTGATTATTTTCTAATACAATGAGGGTCTACTTCTAATACAGCTTAAAAGTTATGTAAAGTTCTTATATAGGATATATTAAATTGACAATTATTTCAAAGAATTAACAATTTTCGGAATAGATATTCTGAAAAAAATACCCTTATTTCTATTACCTTAATGATAAAATAGATGGTTTCCAATCGAAAAAAATACCTTACACTTTATTGTAGATTTAATTTTCTTCATATTGGATCACCCTGTACTAGTAATTATCAAAATATAGAACTAGAAATATAGAACTATAGAACTCATTTCCTACAAGCGAAAAGGCTTGCTTGCTTGATAATGATATATTTATCTGCAAAGTATTTCTTCACCTAAAATTAATAATATATCAAAATTGCTGGACTAAGGTATAGATGGTCTATTTGAAATAACAAAGTTGTCATCTACTTCCGATATAACCTGAAGAACCACATTCATACATTTAGGGTTTTCTATATATCAATCGATGTAGTTCCGGGAGGGATATCGTGTAAATATTATATTCTGTTGAAACTCCAATAAATGGTAAAAATTGTAAATAGTTTTATAGCAAGAAGAGAACCTAAAATCTCTCTATGTATGTAAGCTGTATTAGGCCTTTTGCAGTCTGGTAATATTCCCATCTTGAATCCATAGTACAAAACACAATAAATTGAGAATCCTTTTGACGTAGCTTCCAGCTGCCTTCAGCAGGTACAACGTAATATATTTGGTCGGGATTTGAATTTCGCATAGGCTTTTTCATCAACCTTCGTCGCCGTGTCGAATAATGAAAGTTCCTTGTTTCAAAATTTATTCGGTAAGTTCCTGTGGCCGCCGCGGGCTTTATTGGTTTTTCTTTGCAATGAAGGCGCGAGAAAAACCGGGCATATTTCATCGACAAAGTTTCCTGTTGAGATTGGGGAGGCGGAAACTGTGAATTGGTATTTTATGAAAGCCACTCACTAGGACCTACGGCGCAAAGATAAGTATTTATTATCCATTCAGTCAATCAATATGCAAAATAGTTTTTCCAATATTCACTTCTAGGCCCTGATTTCATATCAAATTTAATTATTTATAGAATGAGAACTAAATAGTACATATATCATACTCCTACCAGGAAGATCAGTAGTTTATCCGAGTATCAAAAGCAGTCATAACAGTCATTACCAATATAATTAATAATATTTTGTAGTTTTCAGTGCTGCAACAAGTACCTACAGTTATTCTTATTTAATGGCAAAAATATATATTTCACATTTTTAATGTTTTATCCATATATATTCAATTTTGAAGTGAGAAGATTTGTAGATATAGCAAAAATACCCAGAAAAATTGGATGTTGGAGGCAGTGTGGATCTATAATTAGCAGATACCTCACCAATATAGGTATCTGTATTCGTTGATAGATTTTTCACATCGTTCAGTTTTTCTGAACACAATATTGCCTGGAAAAATCTATAGTACTGGAATAATAATGAAAAATAGAAAACCAAAATCGGATAAAGAACATGCCTGTTACAGAGGACAATAAAATGTGTCTAGTTAAATGGTTTGATTCCAAACCTATACATCGAGCTTCCACAAACCTAGGGATAGATCCGCAAAATCGCTGCCAACGTTGGTCATCACAATAAAAAATTACCTTGAAAATAGTCGCCTTTTAGACTGTGTTCTTGATAAATATCCTATGTCTAGTAGGACAAATAAATGGACCATAAGCCAGATAAGTGACAAAAAAAGAAGGAGCCAAACATCTTCCAGAATTTATATCAGAGAAGCAGAAATCTTGGTCCAAATGTAGGTGTTGCAGTATCCAAAGAAACTATTTTAGAAAGATTCACCAAAAAGCAAAATGTTGTAAAATATATTTATGAATAATAAAGGCTATTTTAGTATTCTATACATTTTGAATCATTTGAGGCCTAAAGTATCACATATATAATATCATCATTTTCTAAAAAAAAAACAAAAGAAAATTGTTATACTTTTTGTGTTTAGGGGACACTAACAACTTGTTGGAGGGTAGGAAGAGGCTATGTCGATCAAAAATATTCTACACTTTACCAAAATGAGGAAATTTTAAAATATTCTAAAATCTAGTTGGCTGGTGTATCTCATAAAAAATAATTTCTTATGAAGAAAATTTAAATAGTAAGCAGTTTATTCAACTAAAAAAATATAATGATATTAACGTAATATTAATACAACAAAAATTATGACAAAAACTAGCTTTTATCTTGTTTAACATTTTTGCATCTTTTTCTCATTATAGTCTATCCTATTGCTGAACACTTATAAGAGAGGTATTACAAGATATAGATTAAAATATGTAGCATGCCGTTTGAAAAAGAAATGTTGACTATTGTATTTCTGACATATTATGGCATCGTGAGAACAATTCAATGCCTCTTGTGTTCAATAGGGTTCAGCAAGCAAATTAATAATGTTTAAAACCGGAGACCATAAATTTTAGACGAACAAAATACTTTTTTGGCATAAGCTACCCGGGGTAGGGGTAGAGTAAGAAATTAGTAATATTATATAAGGTCAATCATAAAAAGCTAAGAGATCATAATTTTTTGTAATAAAATCGATTTTTGAGCCACTTTGAATATTGGGTTATATTATAATTACTATTTTCTTGAAAGGAAAGTACTCAAGTGAAAATAACATTTTTTATTCTTGCCATTATATTATCTGCTTATTGTAATTAATGGATAAAGGTAATTGAGAAAACAAATATCTATTATTATGAGTTCTTTTATCAGAAGAATACAAATTTTTGAAGCTATAATGAAAGATCAAAGTTTTCTATAAAAAAAGGCTGACAATTTCATAACTTTTGATATATATCTAACCATTTTACAATATTTCTTTAGGGGAAATCTGCGCAGTTTTAAATCAAAATAAATTAAACCAGTGCTTACATTTTATAGGAATTGTACTGCCTGGTTAACTTATCAAATAACTGTTGGAATATTATGTTGTAAAAACAGTTTCAATATAGTTATTGAATAAATAATGCAAACTCGTAAGTATCCTTCCCATAAAAATAATAGCATTGAATACATTTGAAATGATTTACGATCTACTATGTGGATTTCCATATGAGTATCACACTGAAAAAAAATCTAATCTTTCCCCAAGAGCATACCTGCTGAGCACCACTAGAAATATCCTGAAAAGAATTCTTAATATCGCATCTTTGCATGACGGCGAAAAAACATAATCGTGAGCCGAGAGAAACTGCGCTAGACCTTTTTTGGCGTCGGTCGGTGGGTTTTTGTTGTGTTTTTGGCCGGTTTTTGCGATAAGGGTCGTCAGAACTAGAGTAGCTGTATTATGATAGATAAAAAGGAAAGTGGTTCCGGGAAGGTCTAACATAAATTACAATCGACTATGGTGAAATTGATGCAGGATCTATTGTGGCTAGTTTTGGGATTCAATTTGCTACCCGAAATATGGCACGACATAGGAAAAAATGCAGTTATTTCTCAGAAAATACTTATATGCCTTGGAAAAACTTTTATAAAAATTATACTCTGAAATCGATGAAGCTCTAATTTGAAATGACATACTTTCTCAAAATATCGAATCAATCGATTGAAATGGGTTTAAAGAATGATATTTTTTAAACTGTACTAAAATAAATTTACACTAACAATGTTTTTGAGGATAAAATTATTTGATTGATCTAAATTTGTTTAAGAGTTTTCGATCTAGTAACTTCTTTATTGTGAAATTAACTACAAAAACAGGGTTCATGGTTGTAGAAGGAAGTTAGATTACTTACAAAAGTTTATATTTCTTTATAAGAATTTGATCGTTGTAGAAAAAATCAAGCTCATCGGTAAATTGAAAAGCGATGGCAAACTTCATTTTTTGTAGAATAGGGTAACCATTATATCTCTCATCAGGATAAAAGACGCCCTTTCCTTGATCTCAAAAATTTTGCTCTTTCTAGAATACTTCGATATCAAATAATTTCTAAATGAGAAAATTAATAATAAGTGTCACAAACAGTATGATTCTATAAAATTTGACAAAAATTCCAGTGAGGCGTAGAACAAAAGGAAATCAATACATAAACATATTCCAATAAAGTAATAACCTATTGTTTATAAAGAATGTCTCTGAATAACATACTTATATTCACGAAGTTTATTCTTGTGAATGTAAATAACTTTGGCATGAACCTAGATATTTATATGAAAAATGATTTTCAAATTTCGATTCTTATATAGGGTAATTTTATGTTTTAGTTTGAAATTTAAGAGGCTACTCCACTGGACTTTGCTCGAAAAAGTGTCTGTAAACATGAATTTCCGATAACTTAAAAAATGAATAAGATATGGGAATGCATCAAATACGCACTTGTATTTCTAAAACTTTTTGTGGGTTCCATTTTAATTTAAGCGTTTTTTCTATAAATAAAAATGCCCAAAAACGACTAAACGCTTGGAATATTCGGTCTGAACTAATTAAGATTAGTTTTTTTGGTTGAAAGATGGTCGAGTACTAGATCAGTCGATATGCTGAAAAACAAAGAAAATAAAGTTGCTAATATATAGCTCTCTTCTATTTACACGAAGCGCCTTTCTTTCTCACAACTTTAGAGATAATTCAATATAAGTGAACATATTTTGTTTTCTTTTTAATTCTTATATAAACCCCTATATTTGAGTGCATAAATAATAAAATCAAACTGTACCTACATGTCAAGCATCATAATATTAGCGAATGTGAAACTGACTATTTTGACAAGAGATAATCAAACCTCATAAAATTTAGATAATATTTTTCTTGTATTGCTATGACCTTATCGATCTTCTGGTAAACATGAATTGAAATGAGGCACCATTGTCCTTAAGCCGTTAAATTAAATATTATCACAACTGTGCGATTTCAATGGAAAACGCCAGAGATCCTTAATTCTACTTGTTTATTCGTTTTCAAAACTTCTCTCACCAAATGCATTTCTACACAGTGAAAGTTTCGCAGTTCGATGAGGCTTTTGAATATTCATAGCAAAACTTCAATATTCTCTTGGTATGGTAATCGCTTAATGCTTCAATTAATGATTCAGTATTCACGTAATTGGAAATGATATTGGAAAAGATTTGCCATAAAATCCATAAAATAATAATCACTTTGTTGAAGGAATCATTCGATATCACCATATTTTTAATTTTTTACCGCTAACATAGTAGCTATGTAATTAATAATAATAATAATAATAATAAAAAGATCGTTTATTGACTTTTAACCATTTACAGATTCTTGTCAAGATGTCAAGTAAGTGGAATGTATGTAGATGTATATAAGGGTGGCCCATTTATAAAGAATGCAGGATGCTGGCTATATCTCAGGATCCGTTAATCGGACGACCATAAGAAGTTTTTTTTTGGTTGTAAATCTGCCAAAAGAAAAAGCTGTAAAATATTTATAAGTTACTAAGTCTACCGTCAGAGAGCGTAACTCACACCACGCAGTAGAAAACACGGTTTTAATTAAAATTATCCCAAGTTAATATTGAATCTATTTATTTTTTTTGAATCCTACTTCAAATAAGACAACTTTTATGTATTAAAGTCTTTTCTTTCTCTTGTCAAATAACGGGTGGGGGAGAGGGAAATGTTGGTTTGAAAAAAAACTGAATAACTTTTTTTGGTATGACATATTTTGAATAACTTTGTTTCATTTTGAAGCGGTTTTTTGAGCGCTTCTACTAGAATAATAAAATTTTGTGTTCAATTATTTTCCGAGTAGGTAGATTTATGACAAATTCGCAGATTTTTATGATTTTCTCGAAAATTTTAAAAGCAATGCTATTTGTACTTTTCATTAGGAAGAAAGAGCATCAAAAATTACAGTTAATGATGAAAACAGTTACTCGATATTATTATTCCTTATAGAAAAATTTAATTATTATTAATTTAAACCTTCTTTTTTACGTAAAATATTATTGGGTATCAGTAATTTTTATTAAAGTTACCTATAAGTATTTTACATAACCTAATTTAACAATAACAATTATTTTCTATTACCTATGTCGCTATAGATGAGGTTATTTATGTTTACTGTAATTAAATGAGAATTAAACACAAATAACTACCTACAGCAGGTTACAGCTTTGTATTGCCCAGGATGGACGATACTTTATGCACCTGAGGCATCATTAATATTTTTTTAAATTTTTGTTTAAGTTATTTGGTTCTAGGTTTCTAGTTTTTTCTAAATTCGGTTCTTTTAAGGGATACTGACATTGTCAAGAGAAAAATCGTAAGATAACTGACTAAGGTCCTATTTCATAGTGAATACCTAATGGGAGATTAGTTAATTAATCATTTTGTTGTAACTCATATCTTGATGACGGAATAAATATAATGTATTTTACAATAACTTTTACAACTTATCTTCCGTTCTTTCAAAGTAAGTTTGAATTTGATTATGAAATCGGCCAAAGTTTTTGTAATTGTAAAGAAAGATATATTTTATTTTCGCTTCTTTTGTTTTGTTTCTTTCGTGTCAAGGCCTACCGAAAGTTCTACATATTATAATTTTCTTGTAAAGTATTATTTAGGTTTGATTCTCATTTAATTACACTAAAATTTCCCATCTAGAATGACATAGATAGTAGATTTTTCTATTGTTAAAGAAAGTTATAAAAGGTGTACAAAAAAGTATTGGGCTTATGTTATTAATATATATCTAATAATGATAATAATGTTTATTTGCATAATAAAATTGTAACAGAGTTTGAGAGTTTTGCCAATAAACATAAAATATGTCACAGTTTGAACTGTTATGCTACTTGTGCGTGACAATAGATAAAACAAAAACTTCTTGAAATCAACAAAAGTTTATTGTTGATTATCAGAATACAAGGTGAAAGGTTATTTGGAAAAGATGATGTTATCTAAATAATGACTGTTACGCTGCTGACACACGTCTAATCCGGAACGTAGATAGAGGATAACACACTGACACATACCTAGCCCCACACCCCTCCGTCGCTCATTGTCAAATGCAGCGTAAAAACAAATACTCAATACACTTTTTGGACACCTTGTATAAGGTATAGGTAACATTTTTTTTGATACGTAAAAATGTGGGTTTGAATATATTTTTAATAAGTCTATAAGGAAGAATCATGTCGAGTAACGGTTTTCACCAGTAACTGTAATTTTTCAAGCTCTTTCTTCGTATTGAAAACTACAAATACTTTGTCATAAAGCGCCGTCTACCAACTCGAAAAATTAATAGACTCAAAATGTTATTATTCTTGCAGAAGCGCACATAAAGCGCATTGAAATGAAAAACCAAAAAAAAGTTATTGAGTTTTTTTCAAAACAACATGTGCCCCTCCCCCTACCCGATATTTGACAAGCTATAGAAAGAACTTTATTACAAAGAAATTGTCTTATTTTCAGTAGGTTGAAAAAACTACATTCAGTATAGGTTAACGTGAGCAAAGATAATAGAATTCTGTTATCTTTGACGTGAGATAATTTTGATTTAAACAGTGTTTTCTACATCGTGGTGTGAGTTACGCCCTGTAGCGGTAGACTTACCAACTTAAAAATATTTTCCAGCTTTTTTGACCGACGAACCCTGAACGGAGGAGGTATACAATTCGTCTGTCTGTTTTTTAGGTTTGTGCGCGCGTTTCAACGAGCTCCGATTTTGATGATTTTTGATTCATATGAAGGAGGAGGCTTGAGAAATGGTCACAAAAACGCAAATACAAGAACTCCTTGCCTCCCAAAACTGCACCAGATGGATTGGAGGGGACAAATTTTTTCGAAAAACGAAAATCTGAGCTGGTATAATTAAAAATAATACAATATCCGGAAACATTTAAATTGAACATTTTTTTTGAAGAGTAACAGTATTCGAGATAGATGCATGGTAAATATGTATTTTTGATAAGTGGAGAGGGCGATTTCTTTCGAAAATTGAAAATCTGCCTGTACTACATGAAATACATAATTATTTGTAGCATCATTTATAATTAACATTTGTTCCTAGAGTTACGCTTTTTGAGTTAAATCGATGTTAAAATGTCTACATCTACAATACTTAAGCTTATTTCTGCAGCGATGTTTTGAGATCTCAATAATAACAACACTACCATAAGCAAAGAAAATTCTTGGGTTATAGGATAAGTACTATTTTCATTGGTGAACTTTCAACGATTTTCGTGACTAATGTTACACTCAAAACTGGGAAATAAATATTTTTTACAAGAAATTGGACCGACATTATTAATTGGTGTACTGAAAAATATAAAATAATATTAATTCTATTGGTGCTGGTACTTGTGAAGTTGGTGCCAAAATTTGTCAATCTAAATACAACTGCACAACTTCAAAAGTAACAGCCCAATAGAATTAATATAATTTTATATTTTTCAGTGCACCAACTAATAACGTCTGTCCAATTTTTTGTAAAAAATATTTTCTTTTGGCTGATTTGCCACCAACACTTTTATTCTTATGGTCGTCTGATTATCGGATGTTGAGATATAGTCCTTTAAATATATGATCAATATTTACAAGTTTCGCAGGCCATGATAATGATGATTTGAAAATATTATAAGAGATTTTGAGCAAATCTGCCTCCATGCGAACACGATGATCTACAAGCAGTAGCTATGTAAGGAAAGTATTAATCGTGAGAAATTTTCGGTGTCGAGATTTTAGCAAATGTTGACGTTTCGGAGGCAAAAAATATTTTCAGCCATTGGTCTGTCTGTCTGTGACAGGATTATTTCGGTAACGGACCGACGGATGTTGTTGCTTTCTTTTTTGTTTTGTTGGGTTCCAGTACGACTCGCCGTTGGTACTGAATGAGATGCCTGAAAATTTCATATTTTCTATCTGCTCCGACATATTTTGGCAGAACGGATAATCTTGCAAAAAAATGTTATATGACCATTGTTTGTCTCGACACGCTGAATAAAAATCGTTCCATGATTTGATCCGACGATTTTTTGTTCAACGGAACTTGCCTTCGAACGGTAGAAAAGTCGTATGGATGTTCAAACCAGATCTATCCAGCCGCTACCCAGGTAACAATTTGAGGAATATATTAAAATCCTGTTAAACGTTCAGTGTCGGGCTTCCAAGATATGTTTACTTCATATCAATCTGTCTGTTTGTGCCAGGATTATCTCGACATTCTTCTTTGCTTTGTAGGGTACCGTTAGAACTCGCCTGTGACACTGAATGAACATCCTGCTAGTACTAGTCGCTAGACAACCTGAAAAACTTATATTGCTCAAAATTGTGGCGCGAAAACGTTTCTGAAGTTATTGATGAAACTTATTCAAACATCTCTTATACATAGGTATATATAATCTCTGTATTTCTCAAATTAATTTATTTCAAATACAAGAGAACGTTTTCCTTTTCGAAAACATGTCTTCAAAGTACCTACATTATTATTAGAACGAGCGAAGCGAGCTCTAACCCTTTCCCACAACCGGTACATTTTTCTGGTACACTTTACGAAAATGTTGTGAAATAGAATAATATGTTTGGACTTGAAATAATATTTTTGGAGCATTTATTCATGAGGCGTAAGAGTGATTATAAATAAACAGCAGGTAAGTAGGTACCTATGAGAAAAAACTTATATCTTACCATAATAATATAAGATGATTGATGAAATGATGTTAATATTTAAATTATAACGGTCCCAGTTTTATTAATTATTTAATTTTATTATAAGTTATATATTTTAAAATATAATAATGAAAAATCATTGAAACTTGCATGAATAAATAATGTAATACGACAGAAAATAAAATTAAAATAGGCTATCGTCTAATGATTTCCATTAAAATTGTAATCAAACTCGTGTTTCATATAACAGAAACATTAGCATAATACAAATGCAGATTTTACACGTATTGTAATATTGTTTACAGCGAAATGCCAAGATGCCATACGTTAACTGGTCGTAATGAACGCGTGCTTAACCCTGCAAGAGAACGTCAGCGAACGAGAAGAGCTCGAGATGCAGCAGTGAATTCTTATTGCAATAATACACAATTATTTGAATATTCTGTCAATTTTGAAACTCCTCAGAAAAATTTGGTACTAAGACTTTTCAATTTATGTCATCGTCGTTGGTTTTATTTACATATACAAGAAGATGGACTATTTACTCTTTGTCACAAATTTCAAGTAAGAAACGATTTTCAAAAGACAATAATATAGACCTTGGATCACAACCTGATGGTAAGTCATATTAACAACCCACATATTATTGTTAAAATGTAGAAAACTGAAGAAATCCGGTTGAGGAATTTAATTGTAATAATATTACCTGTAAATTATTTTTATTTCTAAAAGAACATTTCAATGACGTATAGATCACATCGGATAGCGGCTGTCAAGTAAGTTATTAACTCAATAACTCATTTTGTGCAAGTGATCCTTATTCTCACCTCTCAATGTACCGTATTGACTATATCTTGCGAGCCCTGGCAAAGCTATGCTTTTTGCTAGTTACTTACATTATTAACATTATTACTATTTTCCTTTGGTTTGGTCATTCCATAATCTCACATACTGATTCATTTTTAATTCAGGCATTTCAGGTTTTGATGTTTCTTTTCATTAATCCATATCTATGATTTGTAACATGATCCATACTTTCTAATAAAATTCCTTCATTAAAGAACACAGCTCAACACACATTTGCAATACTGATTGCAACAATTTATATTAGTATCCTGGCTTCAGAATTATCGATAGAAAGCGTAATGCCTAAGTTTCTTAGAAAGTGTTTTTATTTTTATTACTCCACAAACTTGAACATTTCGGAATAAGAGGTCGGCTGTAAGGCCACGTTTCTCTCCGATAGGGAGTTCCCCAAGGATTTGTTTTGAGACCTACGCTATTTTTGGCATATGTCATAGACCAATCCACCGTTCTCAATTTATGTACAGTCGGTATAACCTGCAACAAATCATTCAACAATCCAGATAAAAGATTCTTCAGTTTACTTAACAAATCAAATATCTGCCCACATCTGAAATATGCTGTCGAAATCTTGTCCCATTATTTTGTTAAAGATATCCAACTCATTGAGAGGGTCCAACAAACTTCACCCGAATCGTAAGATAGTTCAGTTAACTCTCCTACAACCAAATACTTTATCGGCTCAATTTGTCCTATTTAAGCGACAGAAATGTCTGAGGAGATGCGATCATAACCTATAGGATACTGCATGGTGACTTCTCCGTAGATCTTCTAGGTTATTCCAGCTACAAGATGATGAGAGGTTGCCAGCTCATTATTTGAAATTGAGCAGTAATCTATTAGAACAACTGTGGAACACTCTTGCTCCAGAAGTTATGATAGACCCAAGTAGAAGCACTTTCAAGAACCGTTATTTCTTATCAAGTAATTATGTACTTCTCAGTCGTTATTATTTTTATCCCTTTTCTTATTTAACATTTTCTTTTCTTGTATACTTACAATATTGTTTTCTTGAGCATAACAGGCTAATGCTTTTGCCTTTTTTGTATATAAATAAATAATAAATTAATAAATATTAAAGAAATTAGAAGAAATATTTAATTTTTGCTCCAATCCAACACTTATACTTAACATGAAATAAGATGTTAAACTAAAGTGAAACTCTACCTACAGTCTACTTCAGAGAATATTTCTCTAGTAGACTCTAGTTGAAGAGTTTAAAGGGTTTGGCTCCTATATTGTTACAAATATTTCCATCAAAAACTTTCCCTTTTGTAGCATACGCCTGACGAATTTCGAATGAGTCTCTTTTTTGATTTTTTCACCTTTCTTTGAGGTGAAGTTCCAATAGAAGGTTAGGATGAATTTCGCATGGAAGTGGTCATATATACAGATAGTAATTCCTGTGTCCTTTATTGAGCACGTACTAGAGAATGGAGATTGCATATCAAAGGAAAAGTGGCAGTGAGCTTTGTGAGACTCTAGATGTTGGGTCTTCCTTATTGCAGAAAGTGAAAAAATATTGAACTGGGTTGAAATATTGAAGTACAGTAACTCATCAAAATAAACTTTTCTATGTCGCTTATGCTAACTGCAAGAACTGCATAATTCATTCAATAAACTTGTTTTCATCAACATTCCTTTTGAGAAAAATGGAAATTTTATCTGATATATTAAAGAAGAGGATTTTATATTAACCCACTACCCGCATACGGTATACGTTTGGATAATAAGTTAGTTGGTATTACTGTTGTCTGCTTTTACTGTCCGTTGTCCTATTTTAGTGTAGTTTTGGAGTTTTTTTGACAATAGATGTCAAAACATTTAGTTCATAAATTTGGCATTTTGTGTGTGTGTCCACTTACACGACTACGACTTTCCTACCGCTCGCAGGCAAATTCCAGTGAATGAAATTTCTTACACTATTATAATACGTTCCTTACATAGCCACGATAATAGCGGTAGTAAAGTAAAAATCATCTGGTCAAATCGAGCCACTCATTTTTTTTTCAGCATGTCAAAACAGACAACAATGGTCATGTAACATTTTTTCACATGGTGAAAAGTTTAGCCAGAATCTGTAGAAACATGTGGAAAATACGGAATTTTATTCAAGCATAACTTTTTTATGCTTTTTCTCAGAGATGGCGCTATATGTGGGTGGTAAACGGCTCTCAGAAAAATACTTTAGTCAAGTTTAATCAAAATCGTTTACTCTTGAGCAAATCACGTTTTTTGGCTATAGCTCTACACCCAGTGTATACAGGATTCTCTTTCAGTGCCACCGGCGAGTGATATTAGTACCAAACAAAATAAAAAAGAAAGCAACAAAATACACCGATCCGTTCCCGAGATAATGCTGTCACAGACAGACATACGGACGGACAGACAGACAGACAGTCCAATGGCTGAAAATATGTTTATTAGACTAGAATAGTCTGAGACGTCAACATTTGCAGAAACTCGATACCGAAAATTTCACATGATTACAATACTTATACAGCTACTATAAGTAGCGTAGGAAAGTAAAAACATAGGCAGATACTTGCATAGATATATTCCAGAAGTTTTGTTCAAGAAACTAATATTCTGTCTTATTTGGTTATAGAAATTTAAGTAAACAGTATAATAATTTCAAATGAATTATTCTAATGATTTCAAAGGGTTTCAAAGTCATATATAGTGAACGTCTTTCAAAGTTTCTAAATTATTTTGGCAAATATGTTACACCTCAAGGATATTCCAAAGCTTATTCTAATATTATTATTTCTTATTTGGTACGTTTATCATGTAACATTTATATTACGTCTCTTTCGAAATACCCACTGTATCCCGAAGACCTGGAAATCAAAAGATATCTATAAAATGTAGAAGCTCAATTTGCTCCGATTAGTGTGCTATGTTATGTGTAGCGGGCAATATAAATACACCCTAACTCGAAGTGTAGGCCCAGAATTTACGTTACGAATAAATGCATAGCAACTTGAACGGCTGAAGGTTCGATTATGAACATATAAACTGTAAACTTTGTTTCTACGATATAGATACTAGAATATTAAACAACGATATAGCTGGGGGCACATTATGATCTATTGAATTTTGAATTAAGTTACTGGTCATCGCTACAGCATTTGTTGGCAGTATAGCATGGAAGGTAATCACCGACTACTGTATAGCGTGTCATACTGAGGATGCAATGTGAAAGTTTTATGGATTTTATCTCAACATTTTAAGTTCAAATAAATAATAAGTCTTAAAATTACACAAAAAATATTGATGGTAAAGGTGAAGAACAGAACGGCAACACTGTGCCGATTTAAAATAATTTGCCTATTTCCGGCCACACTACATTTACAGTGTGAATCGCAGAATAGCTATAGTGTCTTGAGTAAGGGTATAACTTCAGTGTAATAAAAAGGTTTACTAGCTGCCAGCTGATGAGTTTAGAAGACAGCAAATCTTCTAGTGCTGGATTAAAAGTAATGTTTTATTTAACGTGTTGTGGATAGATAACTTGACAATAATATAATAAAATTCAAGCAAAAAAAACATAAATATGAAAGAGAACCAAGCTTTTGACAGAAAATTCTAAGACTTGGATAATGGCTTCGCTAATAAAAGAAGTGAGATCTAACTCTTTCGAAGTTCCTTAAATTATTGCTCGTCACATGCAAAAGGTTCTTCTATTGCTAGTCAATATTGCGACTTGACCCTGTTGTTCCCAAACTCGAAGATTAAATTTGGTGGTTGAAATCACAACAATTTTTACAGAGAAATATAAATCAGATCAAATATATTTATCAAATAAGATCCATCAGTATTTTTCTAATGATATGATATTGATGTTTTATGGCATTCTAAATATTTTCATTATTCTCGATATTTTCTGAATATACCAGGAAAGTGTTTCACTCATTACATGACGGATTAATAAAAGTTAAGCCTAGAGAAATTCTCATATCAAAAACAATTAATAAGGAAAAAGCCTGTCATAGATACCTAGGTAGCTTGAATCATAGAAATATAATCAATTTTTTTGCTACATTAGACAAAATCTTCTTCCGGAAAAATCGACATAATAAACTGTATAGAGAATTATAAACATATTGGCTATGAGAAAACGCTCTGATGGCCTCAATGCAAAACGAACTATTGTGTACGGAAAGTGTGTAAGTGAGTGAGTTACAATTTTGGTTTATATGGTGTCCTTTGAAGATGTAAGTTCAAATATAATTTTCTTCATTTGGCTAAAAACTGCGAGCGATACTCTATCATACGCTTAATGAGTTATTCTTTTGATTAGGTCAATTATATTATAAGCATAAGCTGGAGGTATCCGACATCTGCCGCGGCAGATAGACTATTGACATCTTTTCTTTTTCTTATTTCACCCTAATCTCTTCAGTAGCCCGCCCACCAACTCGACAATATAGAACATGCTTTCTCAAACAATAATTGATTATCTCTCTTAACTGGATCACGCTGTAAACCAAATATCCCGTAATTATACTTTCCTACCGCTACCTCAACTGGTAATGTAAGGAAAATATTCATGTTGTGTTAAATAAAAAAATAAAAAACGTCCTCTGTTCTGTCTGCTAATATTGTAGCTTCTAACCCTGTGCTAAACGTTGTGGGGTGAGTTCATTTGCATAATACTCAAAAGTTCGCAGATTGCATCCATAACGTTCATTTTCAACACTTCGTACATCTTCCAATGTAGTACAAATGTCACAACTTGTCACATTGATACTTATATACTTATATACTTATTGATACTTCACTGTTGAACTAATTTCATAGACTGACTTTCATCGACTGACTCTTATAAACTGACTGTGACCCGTGATCGACATGGTTTTATATAGTTTAATCTTGAAAGACGTTCATCGAGAATGTTCCATAATTATCTAGATGCTTGTAATAATGTTATAGAAGCTTGTCAAACTGACAATACTGTGACAAAGTGTACTTCACATATAGTTTCTGGAAGTTCGAGAATAAATCTACCAATTATAAAACTAATTAACAAAATACAAAAACAAAAACTATAATAAACAAAGTAAAGAACAAATAGCGAAAAAAACAAATAACAACCTACATGACAACCTTTCCACGTTTTAATATTTTCTCAGGAATGAAAAAAAACCGATTTGGCTGCTTTAATTTTTGTTTTCAGATACCGTTCGCCTCTGGTATAAAATGGGCATCCTGCTGGCATTAATTGGTTAGAAATAACCGAGAAACGTCTTTGCTGTAGTCCCGAAACTGCTCGAAAGATTTTGATGAAAAAGCAGGAAAAAATATTGTAGATACCTACTGAAATAGAATAATATATTTTCTACATTTTTATTTATATTCGGACCAAACAGATCTTCCTTCTTTTTGTTTATCTTTACATACCTAATAAAGAAAAATGAATGGGCGCACGAGCCAATCGGACGATTTTCATATTTAGTGGGATTTATTTGATAGCGTCAGGAATCTCATATGAGAGGACACACCCGATTCATGTTAGCTGGCTTCGCATCTCTTATAATGAATTGAAAAACTAATCAATTGCATGTATAAAACAAATATTATATCATTAACGAAATAAGTAAACAGAATTATTTCCAACTCATGATTCTACTGATTCTACTGATAATGCTATTATTCTACATTAACATTAAGAAATTGAACTTCCTATAGTCCGCGTCCAAACTAGCGTGCATCGAGGCGTTTTCACAAACACAGGTAGTGACGTGTGGGGGGAAGTTCGATACATACTCTTTTATAGGTCGTTTCACGCCTTATACGATTGGATCATTGATCGGTATTGTGGGTACGGGGTATAGATTCAAGCCAATTTTACTTGGATAGATCAAGTCTTTATCAGATTCAAAGGAAAATATCAAAGAGAGATTGAGATAGAGAGACAGAGGTTTTGAATAGGTACTTGTTTTATTTTATCTAAATTCGTTATTTGGTTACATTACATCCTAGGTATCAAAGTTACATTTGTTTCAAACTTCTAAAAATGTGAATAATTTCAAAATATTATTTCTCAACCCTCTACGGATCCGTTTTAAGCACCCTGCAAAATTTCAATCTATAAACAATCGAGGTTCTATACATGCAAAAATATGAAGTAAAGTTCAAATCAGCTTGAGTCTTTAATTATTACTTCTTAAGGGAATTACCTACCGCTCGGTAAAATTGGAGACCTGAAACTGGTTTTGTGTCAATTAATAATTATGAATCTCTTAGAAAACTACATTTTTGATTATTTTCAAAGGTTGAAAATATACTCTTATTAGATATCGATAAGATCGGACCTATTTTTTCGAAAAGCATTTGGTTTTCTCGATGTATTACAAAAAAAATGTGAAAATGTGAAAATTATTCTGTAAAAAATTATTTTAGTAAAAAAGTTAAAATGAAAAACCTATAGCTATTTATTATAAACTGATGATCAATAAATCACTTATCAATATTTCAGGACCAAAATTACTAGGAACCATTATTCAAACTACCTTAGATCATTCTATCTTTTGATTGCTAGATTCTATTCCTCCAGGCGTCAATAGAGTTGGTATGGTGCACTGTATTATGACTTACCTACTAATAATTATTGTTCAATAAAATTTCAACGATTCTTACTTTTTTTTTGGAAATATTTCAAGTCAAGAGCAATTTTCCAATATTTGATATATTATTCAAAATTATATTACATTTTGTATATTGAAGAAATGCCACTGGACAGCTGTGGCATTAAAATCAGAGAAAGTCCATATTTTTTTCTTCTAGCCAACAAAGGAGAAACCATCGATGGCCGATCTTATTTCGCTTACAAGAGAGAATTGCTGGCATCGTATAAATCACTGGATCTTTCGTCGAACATTTTTCTCGTAAGTTCGCTTTGGATAAAGGCGGTTTCTCTATTTACTTCCACGTGACCGGAATATTTATCGTCCAATAACAATGATATCCCTAATAAAGTGGGCCTTGAAAGTTTCCCAGATATACTGTGGAGGAATGAGAATACACACACATCTGGTACAACAATGTTCGCTGCTGCCACCACCGATATTTACTATCGACAGCCACAAGAGGCGAAATGGAAGTGAAATTATTTGTTTCTATTTTAATTTAATTAAAATATTAAAAAATAACAAGGCTCCAGTAATCGAGGTAGTTACTACAAATCCAATAAACTTTGCTGCCTGTTCCTATATTATTATTATAACAATGGAGAATGCATTTTGTAGCCCTGAATAAATAAGATTGGAATAATCTAACCAATTAATAGAACTGGAGACAATTATTACAATGAATATTGGAATTACCAATGACTATCAAAAATAATAAATAAATCAAAATTTTCATTAAATTCTTCGAAAAAACGCTAAGAGATTAGAAGTATCTATGATAAAACATATTTGTCTACATTTCTGGAACTTGCGAAGCTGTGGATCACAGCAACCTTTGGAGGCTCTGAATGAGTATTAGAGAAATCTCTCTTCGAAAGCTCTCTCTTGGATTGCAAATATAATATTGGGCTCGTTACTCACTGTTCTTAGAATTTCTTATAGTAACTTAGGTACTTCCCATTAATATCGGTAGAACTATATTCATTTTAACCGCCAATATTTACGTGTTCTTTATTGCAGTCTTGTCGGTTAATCTTAAACAGAATATATAATTAGATTTTCATTATTTATGAATTTCAAGTATCACTGAGAGCGGGTACAGTCAAATACCTAGAAGTTAACATTGATCGACACTTTAGATAGTATCTTCACATCACTCAGATGATCAAACATCTACAAACTATGATATATGAATTGAAAACGCCCTCCAAATCCATGAGTCAAAACAATTTATAGTGTAGTGCGCGGAGCCCCGAAAGTCGCTTAAAAATGATTCTGTGGGCCTTTCGATACTAAGGGTGGAAGTCATAGACGTCACTCAAACTCAATATCTACTACACTCAATTTGAGGACAATTTGAGTGTGAGTGGGGATCTAGCCTCTAATTGGGATAACTCAATTTAAGGGTTGGATCATGTGGCAACCCTGTTTTTGACCGACTTCAAAAAAAGGAGAAGGTATACAATTCGGTTGTAAGATTGCTTTTTTTATATTATTTTTTTTATGGCTGTTCGCGCCTTTCGCATAGTAAACGTAGTCCGATTTAGACGATTTTTGTTTCATTTGAAAGAGGAGAGTTGAGAAATGGTCCCATATTGAGGAAAAACAAATCCAATATCTCCTTCCCTCCAAAAACCGCCCCCAAGGGGGTGGAGGGGGCAATTTTTCTCAAAAATTGAAAATCCGAGACGACAGAATTAACGAAAATTCCATATCCGGAAATGTTTAGATTGGACATTTTTGAAAATAATCATACGTTTCTGCGCTACAGTCTGAAATATGTGTTTCAGCTATGTGGAAGGGGCAAATTTTTCTGAAAATCGAAAATTCGAGACTTGAAAATTAGAGAGGGGACCATATCCGGAAACATTTAAATTGAACATTTTTTCAAAAGAGTTACGGTTTCCGAGTTTCGCAATGGTAAAGTCTGAAATATGTGATATGCGTATTTTCGCTAGTACAAGCTAAACCTACCAATAAATTTTTGGGTATTCGTGAAATAAATATTTTTTACAAAAAATTGGACCGACTTTATCAGTTGTTGCACTGAAAAATACAAAATAATATTAATTCTATTGGTGGTAAAAAATATTTTGATTATTATTAATGAGTGTATCCATCGAAGAGCATTGAAGTATCTCTCTGTTCTTTGGTATGTGAACTGTAATTCTCATACCCTGCCATTCTGTCATTGTCAGTTGCAAAATTTTGGATTTAAATAAAATTAAGAACCTTATATTTGATATGGCGCAAAACCAGAAAAATATATGTCAGTAAATGAGAAATGCTTATTTAAAGAAGCTGCGCGTCCGCTATTCAGCAGTTATAGTACAAATTAAATAAATTTATTCTGTTGTTATAAATTGTAAAGAAACAGATGAGCCACTCAAAAAAATGAAATAATATATCGAATCTATATCTCATATAAATTTCACTGTAACTAAATTTCTCAAGAGGATTGTTGTAATCTTTCAAATTTGTCTAAAATTCTCATTGATGATTTCAAAATATACTATCTTACCTTGGAATAGCTAAATAAATATTATCTTCCATATAATCAATGAAATCAATAAATTCGTTGAAGTTATTCATTTTTAATGAATGGATATACTATATATATTTATTTATTTGAAATATATAAATTAATGTAACGAACTAGGCTTCGGTGATAGGTGCCATAATGGTGGGCGTGTGCGATTCGTCGGAAGGCGGAGCACCTTAGCGAGTGCGGACGTTGGTGGGACCCGGGTGGTGTGTTGCATACCGCTATTGGTATTGGTCAGCCATGCATGCCTGGGTCAAGACATATTCCCGAAGCTTCTAGTAACTTCGCGCAAGTTCGGGAGAGCTCGCTTGGCATCGGAAGATGGGTGTAGAAAATACGAGAGCCGTTCTGCTTGCCTATATATTGGAGAGTGCTGCGGAGTCAGTCAGTCAGTCAGGGGCAATCGCCCGGTGCAGACGAGTAAGACTGGGGCAGTGAATATAAATTTTAAATAGTTGAATATAAATTGTACATAGTTGTAAATAGTGCAGTGTAAATATAAATAGTGTTGAGTTAGATAGTTATGGATATTTAGTCTGTGATATAAATACTTAGTGTAGAAATAAATAAACTGTTGTAAATAAATAAAGCCCAGTCACTTTTATATTCCCGTTACATTCAATACACTGAGATGTGTGCAGACATAGGTGCGAACAAAACCAGAACGACCCCTTTGCATCCTCAATCGGATGGAATGGTAGAGAGGATGATCCGAACTATGGGCAAGCACCTCTCTAAGGTTGTCTCAGATCATCAGCAAGATTGGGACCAGTACATCCATTTGATCCTGATGGCCTATCTGGCGGCTGTGAATGAAACAACTGGTCAGACTCCTGCTAGTTTAATGTAGGGGCGCGAGTTGCGCCTACCCTGCGACCTGGAATTTGGCCGCAGACCTACAGAGGACAATATCGCAGGAGAAGGATACGTCGACCAATTGAGAGCCAGAATGGATAAAGTCCACGAGCTGGCCAGACCAAACATCCAGCTTGCCAGTGATCGAATGAAGCACCACTACAATATTCGATCAGCTGATGGAGTCTTCAACGTGGGAGACCTGGTTTGGCTGTATAATCCCCAACGACATCGAGGCCTTTGTCCCAAACTCCAGAGGCAATGGGAAGGTCCATATGGAATTATGAAGAGGATAAATGACGTCATCTATCGTATCGGAAAGTTACCAAGGGGAAAACCTAGAGTGGTGCACATAAACCGACTCGCACCATACGCTGGATCGAACAATCAGGAGGAAGCACGAGTGGCTCTTCAAGAAAATAACGTTGAAGAGCGAAATATCAGTTTCAACGACTTCATGTCCAACTACGCAGAAGAAGGTCAGACTCGGTGTGACAGTTGAGGTTCAACAAGACCTTTTCAAACTACCAGCCGACGTTTCTATTGCCCATTGTGTAGCGGAGGATCTACGTATGGGCCAAGGTATTGCTCTGGTGTTTAAAAGGAAGTTTGGAAGTTTGGATGAATTGTCAGCCCAACGACCAAGAGTAGGAAAAGTTCTGCGACTAGCAGAGGGTAATCGGAACCTCTTCTATTAGGTTACGAAGTAGATGTCTAGAGGAAAACCCACTTACAAGGACATCTGGCATGCACTGAAGAGCCTAAGCAATGAAGTCAGGAATTATTACATCAAGAAGTTGGGTTTTCCGAAAATAGGCTGCGGGTTGGACGGGCTAGATTGGAAAATTGTAAGGAGCATGATCGAATACATCTTCCAGGACATTGGTGTGCAAATTACCGTGTGTTGCTTCAATCCAAAAGGAGTGTATTCGGGAAAGACGATAGACTGTTACTTCTTCAACAAGGGTGTTTGCCTGGCAGGATCCAAGTGCAGATTCCGCCATGGAACGGAAATCCAGCAAGGTACTACCAAGGATGATTCTGATCGGGACGATCAGATGCTAAGGAGGGGGCAGTGTAACGTGAAGACTTACCCGAATAATAAACTACACTCACAAATGAACTATACACACACAATGCACATTCCGGAAAACATGGGAGACATCAGAAGGCAACGAGAAAAAGTCCTGGTCTATTCTCGAAGCCACCTATTGAGAAATAACCTCCAGAAACAACAAAAACAAACACTCGACCATCTAGAGCTTTTTAGATTAGATTTATATAAGGATGAAGGCATAGACAGAGTTAATTAGTCATAAAGCACTGTCATTGACAGTTCACATAGATCACATAGAAAGTTGTTATAGTCCAAGAAATATAGTGTGAATATAAATGTGTTTATAGACAAGTAGTTATTGGTGTAAATAAATAAGTGAAAATAAATCGAACCCAGTTTTAATATAAATTCCCGTTACATTAATATTAAACGCAATGAAGAAAGCCAGAATATTGTACGAAATTATGACAAGCTGAAAAAGCGACATTAAATTGAATTAAGTGCCAAAATTTGGCACCTTAATTTATACTCAATATTGAGAATCAATTAAGGGGCATTATGAGTGTAGTTTTGTTCTTGAATCCAAAATTTGAGTATAGGGTTGATTTGAGTGGAATTTGAGGGTGAGTGGAGAAAGAGTGACGACTACGAATTTGACCCTAAGATTTATAACTTACAGGAACAATTGGTATTACCTTGAATTATGTTTTCTAATTTTCAAGAAATGAACATCTTTAGTTTTGAACAGCATATTCCAGAAATTCTTATCTGGCAAGTAACACCTCTGATTTCTCAATAAGCTGAAAGTGTGAAAGAACTTGACGTGTGGCTTATTAGTTTCAAAGAAATCGGTTTAATGGTCAACACATTTGGATTTAAAGCTGACGAGCGTAGTCAAAATAGAAACAGGCCCACGAAGGAAAATTGTTGACGAAAACGATTTTCTAACATTGCACGAACTGTTATGTTGGTTCCATGTTTTCAGCCACACTGAATGGAACCTGTCGTGTATTTCTACAAACATTTAATGAAGATGGGTGGAAGTAAACCCTCGCTTAAACAGAAGGGTAAGAGGAAATCTCAGATGCATGGACACGACATTTTGCAACGCATATTGACAGCAGAAGAAATGGAAAGGCAAATAGATTATCAACGGATATTTAAATATGAACTAACGACGTATCCCATGCCATTGACTTCAAACCAGAAATTTTCTACCCCTTCCAACAAAAACGCATTGGGACAAATTCTTCAAGATGTTAGTAAGTACATACTAATTATTTGTAGCTTTCACAAGGTATCGATTTTAATAAGAAAGTTTCATTGGTGGTTGACAGTCAAAAACTTGTAGCTGCAAAGAAAACAAAATCAGCTGCATTGGCTCTTGTTGCATGGATCAAAAATGTTGTGCAAACAAAAATACATTGCCAAATATTTTAACAAATGTGCCTGAAGACTCCAGTAGCGACAGCGAATAAACAGGTGAGAAAATATTCATCATCTTGCAAAAACATTTTACAGACTGGAGAATGCGTAATGTAAATAAGCGAAACAAAAAGCACTTTTGAATATCCCGCCTCCAAACCTATCCGAGAGGGTGAGAGACGCGAGGGCGGACGATCGAGAATCTAACCTTCGAGCCAGCGGCTGGAAGCAGAATGATGGATTCGGCCAATTTCTTATTTTTATATTTATTGTTACAGCATGCTTATTATTTATGTTAAAAATATAAATTCTGAACCGTTATCACCGCAAAGAACGTGGCAATAATTCTTAGAGAGAGCACCTTTTAAAATTTGAGGCTTAGTTTCTGAGATAATGAGTGATATATGATAAAAAGTATGAAAACTGCTACATCTAGTAGGTTGCGAGCCGAGAAATTCGCTTTCGAAAGTTTCAAAGCATGGGGGATTGCACTGTTTTTCCAAATTATTTTATTTTTTTGGGACGATACGGTCACAAACGAAACATTTAAAATTTTCCAGATCGAAGCAGAATTTTATGCTCTATCGATATATGTGAAAAAAAAACAAAATTTCGCATAACTTTTCTTTGCACAGGACGGTCGTTTGACGACTTTGGGGTTATATTATTCAAGGTAATACCAATCGTTCCTTTAAGTTACAGATTTTAGTCTCGAAAGGCCCACAGGGTGACACATTACTGCGCGCCTTGCACTCTACTATTACTAGGGACTTATAGAATGAGATATTACGGTGTGAAGCAGTGGCGAAGTGCTATTTGGAGAAAATGAACATCTTGCAGAAGCTCATCCTCAAAATTTTACACAAGAAAGAAACTAGAATTTGTGACATTCGTCATTATATAATTTACCTCCTTGTTTTCACATAATTATATACCTATTCATTGAGCATGTTATTTTGAAAAATATTCGAACGGGTCAACTAGTTCTTTTACTTATTTTAATATCACAAGAAAACTTCCAGATATTGTGTAAGTCACTCACACTGCGAACCACCAATATGTGTATGTCTATATATGCGGATTATCCTTTTGTTTATTTGGCATTTCCTACTTTATAAGAGAAATTGTTATCCAAGTAAACCTTATTATTATAACCTTCAACCACATCTTGCCGCCCTCTCGTAATGTTTATATGTACTTGGTCACTGCCTGACCCAGTTTCATTGTGGAGGATTTAAAATTGTTTTCGCCTGTATGAGAAGGTAGTAAGTAGTTTGTGTTGTAGATGCTGTTTTAATTTTGTAGTCAGCTAACTTCGGAAGCCGGTCCATAGATGCAACTGAAACTCTCCAAAGATTGCGGCCTTTATATTATGTTGTTTTCTCTATTATTGATATTTTAATTTATGATCTATTGGAAAAAGCTGATAAAAGTAGATAGCTCCTTTTGCAAATATAATTGCTGATGAATTTCCCTACAGCTGTATTCACAAAGAAATCTTAGTTCGATACATAGAGTTCTATACTAGTTGATTATGTTTATTAATTTAGTAAGGATAATATACTTGCCAGATTAAATAACGACAATTAACCATTGCATATTACCTGTAATGTTATATTTACACCTAATAGGTGGAACTGGCATGTTCAAATACAACAGCAGGATGACATTTCCTAACAATATTGTTTACAGAAAGCAAGTTCACAGTGACGACAGATACGTACAAAGCATCAGATAACTTTGCAAAAACATTTGGATCATCTGTGCCGCCATAAACTGTGCTAAGATTCTTCTCAGTAGGATTCATGGGTATGATATTTTCTCGTTTGGCTGACATTTTCAGTTGAAGGGCTTATTGTTTATTTATAAAGTGAACTCAAGTCTCCAAATTAAGACTGCTATTGTACTCATGTTAACTTTGATTCCAGAATAAATGCAATGGGTTGAAAATAACTTTAATATTTTACGATAGTCACGAACGATTATGAATCCAGTGAAACAATAATAAAAACACTATTATCGATGTACACCATGTAGGAGTAGCTTTCCTAATTTTAACTCAATACAGCTGTAGTAATACAATGTCCTTGTGAAACGCTTGAAATTTGTAGTAATGCTAAGAAGAACTTTTTTTTCGTGTCTATGAATTTTTAGAAATTTTAAATTATATATCTTATCTTTCGATATATTATTGTGTCATTATTATTTCCTTCTAGAATAAACCTATAAATTTGAAGTGTGATTCGTAAGTCGAATATGAAATATCAGAATAATTAGCCTGTTGATCACTAGTAACCTGGTTTAAAATTTTATTTCTCAAAATTCTGTTAACAAGGATAGGAGAAAAACACATATTTGGAGTTATAAAAAACAATAACACAAAATCTTTATCTTAATCGCTCATAATTTATGGTGTCTACGTTTTATTGAGCTTAGATTTGTATTGTTGATATTTTTTTCTAGATCAATAAATGGTATATACTTGTTAGGTAAATATCTGCTTAAAAAGTGATTACGTGTAAAGCAAATTCTTAAATTTAAAAATCATTCCTCTAAATTAAAAAAAGCCTTCACCTATGACTTCCCTCGACAAACCACACCGCTTCAAGATGGAAACAACCTCGTCGCATTTACCGTTCTGATTTTGGACACCCTATATGTATGATTAACGAAAACCCTTACATTGCGTCGCATGTAGTCCTTCAATATGCATACCAAAATTCGTTGCCCTAGGTCAAGCCGTTATTGAGCTACAACGCCAACAGACTACATACAGACAGACCTACGGACTTGAGATGCCATGATTTTCGAGATCTAGGAACCCCAAAACGTAAATATCAGCAAAAATCTCGAGGTCGATTTTTTACGTGAATCCAATACTTCCCTTATTGAGGGAAGTAAAAAATACAGTATTTCGTATGAAAGAACCATTTTGCTACCTATATCTCAATATATGTACAATAACAAAAACTCTTATTACTACAAATTAATTCCGATCAGAGTAAATAATGAGTTTCTTCCAGGTTTTATTTTTACATATATTATACGTTTAATATAAAAATAGTAAGTAATTAATAACTACAAAGTGAATTTTAGGTTTAGTATAGTTAACCCACCATTTCTGGGGATATTTTGTTTGCTCATTGATTATTCTTAGTATGTATCTGACTGTCTGACTCTGACATATCTGGGTATTGATTTAGCGTAGCACAAGTAAATGATCAGATATCAAAATGGCTGAACTACAACACAATGCAGGGTAACGTTAATTCCGTGGGAAAACCTTTCTAAACATAGTAGTGACCAAGTGCTCCTCTCCTGCTTACGCCTCGGTCACACCCGGCTCACCCACGACTACCTCTTGGTTTACAAAAAAAGAACCCATGTGTGAAACGTGCAAAGAAAAATTGTAAAAATTACAATATTTCTTAATTGTTAAGTATAACATGTCAATGGCTCGCTAATAACCAAAGTGTCTCATACGATTAATAATAAAAAAAATAATAAAGAGTAAAATTAAGCTCAAAATGATTTTTTTTACTTCTTAATCTTATTCTATCTAAACTGTTTCTCAAAAGCTGAAATTTAATATTACTATTATTGATTGTCTTAAGGCCCTAGACAAAATGAATGGTCATACGACCTGATTAGACGATTTTTTTGTTACTTTTTTTGTTTGCACTTACGCAACACATTTTTATCAAATAATAAACTTTTATTCTTCGATTATCATGAAAGCGGTTCACTCTAACATTTTTAAAAAGTTTTTGACTATCTCCATAGTGTATCTATAAGATCTAACTTCTTCATAATATTTTTCTTCAAATGTGATAATGAAATTTTATTCAAGTTATTGTGTGAAATAAAACCTTCTACTGCCTAAGTTCAGTCACAGTTTTTGTAGGTAGTTGAATTAAATATAACAATTGAGAAGTGTCGATGGTATATTGCAATAAAAATGAGTTAGACATTTATCTGCAAAAAATAAGAGATAGGGTATTTCAACTTTGTTTTGTCACCTTGAGAAGCAGTAGCGTGTGGCGAGATATAAAATACGCTTTTTATCTCCCATTTAATTAGGATATGGCAAAAAATCGGTAAATGTTACCGTTTACTTCTACTTCGCTACATTTCTTATGAAACAGGGGCTACCACTCACAAAAAGAAAAATTACGATGTATTTACATGTCTTGTTGGTGCAAAGGCACAAAGAGTCGCTTCTTGAAATGATTTTGCTTGGAATGTTGAGACACAAATTGAAAAAAGGACTATAGGTTACCGGCTCTTTTTTACTGGCTGCGACATCTTATTTTTTATTGTCTTATGAATAATATGGCAATGGCCGTTCTTCTTCTTCAATGAAAGACATTGAGGATCTGTACTATGGAAAACCCAATGTTCGTATAAAATTGCTGTGAGTAGGTACGATACCTATAAACTAGAGATAGTATTAAATACCTATGTAATGTTTGTTCATAAACAACAGTCTTACATACTACTTTTTATTTTATTTATTATTTTATTATCTCTGAAATATGAGACGAAATTTTTCAGATGCATGTGCTAATTTTTACATTTGTTAAATATTTGTCGTTATTATTAATTTTCAAAAGGAAATATATATTTTCTGATATATTATTTAAAGGTCTTCTTCCCACCCATCCACTTTCAAAAAAATAAATATCCTAGAATCTTAATAGTAATCTTTGGAGGTGGCAAATGTATGTACAGAAGACGAAAATCTTTAGATTAATTACAATTATTAATTAAACAAAACTCTGAAAGGTTGTCCTTTGGTGTTCGCCTTAGAGGAAAAATCAGACAATTGGCTTATGGTTCCCTAATAAATATGTACCAGACTGCCCATTGGTCGAAATTCAAGCGTAATTTAGTAAAAAAAAAGACTGGGTGCTGTTGAGTTTCTTCTGAGAGAAGTTTTTTTTCTATAATTACGGGATATGTCTTTTTAATAACAAAATTATTTGTTATTAAGAAAAAAACAGAAAAATGAATTGGCAAACAGAAAAATGCATTGGCAAACATGAAGCTCTGGTCAGTTTTACAAAAGTACGTAGGAACCGCTAAACCAACAGAGCATCTATTTACATGATCTTATACATCGATATTTAAATAAAAACGGCTGGTTAACGTAAATTACCTTTATTCAATTTAATGCATTTGTAACATATTATTATTAAATTTTGGCTTGGTAAATTACATATTCCTCTGTGACCGCATTATTCTTAAATTGGTACATGAATATAGTTCTATCCTCGCTTAGCTTCTTATGTATTATTGCAATATTTAAATATTCAATTTGTACAAAATAAGCGAGATGAACGTTAGCTTAAACCTCAAGACCCTCTTGAATGTCCAAACTATGTCATTGTCTCACAGTATAGTAGAACTCAATAATGATGCAATACATGGAAGTACCATGATTTTATTGAATCAGTGTGCACTTAAGGAGTTGACACTAGGAAATATTGATATATTTGAACATTTTATAGATGAAAAAGAATTTGAATTCTCAATAACTCATGAAATTAGGAACAATATTTATTTGATTTGTATTTACAGACCGCCTACGTGCAATTCCTCAGTTTTCTTGAATAGATTAGAGATTCTTATTGTAGCTGGAGACTTCAACATAATCTATGACGAAAAGACTTTTCTATACGTACCTACATAATCATGCAAATAACACCTTGCTTTTGTCATACAACATGAAAATTTTAATTCTAGTACCAACACGTATTTTTTCACGACATTCGTCTACTACCATATATTATATTTGCTCAAACCTGGGTGAAAAAAAATTGACTTGCAATGTTGTCCCCGCCGGATTGTCAGGCTATGAAGCTATAATTCCGAAATTACCTTTAAAACATTATATAACGATATTCAAAATAATACAATTTTGGAAGAATATACAGCACCAAAAATTTTGACAATATCAAAAAGAAATATCAGCTAATTTCGTGGGGGCATGTGTTGTCTACAAATGACTCTATTGGCGCATTTCTACCACTCTTAACCAAAGTTATTTAAATTTCTGCAAAAAAAGATCGTTGTAGCTACTCTATACGGAAATATTTTTAAGATGAATTCTTAATTAAATATTTCAATAAATATCGCCAATTTTACAGATAAGTAGGTAATTAAATCAGCAAAAGATAATCATTACAGAGATAGATAAAACAAAGCTACATACGCACCTATATCTGATCCAATGGAATGTTCGAAACATGTAAATATGCCCATTAGCTTTCATTTTGGACATACAAATCTACTAAAAAAACATAAGCTCATCTGGCATTGACGATTTATCTGCAAACATCTTGAATATCCTTCCCGACTCTGATTATGCTAGTTCTGGCGTTCTGGCTATAAATAAATCCTTTGCCCTTGGAAGCTTTCGTCCTTGCTTAAAAACAGATCTGGTAATCGCTCTGATCAAAGGTGGAGATTTACAAGGTTCAAATGAGTTCAAAAATCATAGAAAACCTAATGAAAAAAGGGTATTAGGCTTCCATCAAAAGTATAAGATAAAATCAAAGTCACAATTCGTTTTTTAGATTGAATATGTTTATATAAATCCTAACAATGGAAATGCTGTAACTACAATTTTCTGTGACTTCTCAAAAGCATTTGATTTTGTAAATCATGAATCTCTTTTGGAAAAAGGTACTGCTTTGGCTTCAGTGGACCATGCAATAACTGGTTTAGGCCTTATTTAAGTGACAGAAAACAGTTGGCAAAATCAAACGGAAATCTATCTCACACCAACGATATCCTATGGGGTGTTCCTCAAGGATCAGTTCTGGATGCAGTAAATTGGAAAAGATAACCGTTATTGAAAATGTCCAATTTAAATGTTGTTACGTATTTTCTCTTATTTAATTTGGCAGTCTCATATTTTCAATTTTCGAAAAAAATGTCCCCACTAAATAGCGGATAAACACATATTTCAGACATTACCACTTCTAATCTCGAATTTTAAATTTTCGAAAAAAATTGCCTCCTCCACATAGCTGAAACACATATTTCATAAATCACTACTGCTGTAACTCGGAAACCTATGCTTATTTCTTAAAATGTCAAATTTAAACATCTCCGGATATGGTATCCTTTTTAATTTTGCCGTGTGGGATGGTCAATTTTCGGGAAAAATTACCCCACACCCCTGTGGGAAAGTTTTGGAATGAAAGAGTATGTCTAATATTGTTTTTTTTTGTTAGTGAGACCGATTCTCAATAGTTTTCTCTCAAATAAAAAAGAATCATCGAAATTGGAACACTTTTATTATGAAATATGTGCGAACATCAATAAAGAAATACAAACAGTCGAATTGTATACCTCCTCCGGTTCGGTCATCGGTTAAAACGCATCTACAGTATCCGAAACGTACTTTATTAGGGAAATAATGAATGGGCTAATCCGCAGTAGAATTGAATATGCTTATATGTTTATCTCAAACTGAGTCTTACAGCCTACAGCCTCTGGTGCTCGTTACGCTTTTGGTATTCCCCATAGAAAAAGTATATCCCCGCATTATTTTAGGTAGTATCCGGTTTGTAGAAGAACTCTCAAGCTTTCCATCTCAAAAATCTGAAATGCAAAATTGTAAATCTATAATTAAATGGTGAGATTATTGCATTAATGATTACTCAAAAAAAGCTTTTGTTAATATTTCGAATATTACTGTACCTTTTCTCAATGTATTACAGAATGTAAACATTTTGATTAAACTAGAAAAATGTCACAAGTAGCCATAATGATATGAATTTCTCAATTTTGAATCAAAACTGGCGTTATTTTAAGATAGAATATTATAATAAAAAGCTGACAAATGCTTACTTCCAAACGTGAGAGAAATTTTAAGAGACGAGAGTCAACCTTATCATTTTCCAACCTATTTGAAATATGACAAAAGGATAGTTATAGCAGATAGTTATTTGAAAAAATTAATTTTATAGTAAGAATGGTGGTTTCCCATGAAAACACAGTATGGACAGACATAATAAGCAATCTCTGAATTCACTGAAAAAAGATTTCGCAATTTATTCAACAGATTTTATTGAGTCTTCGTCACGACCGTTCATTCACATAATCCTTCTCCGATTGAAAGTTGTTAGGAAGTTTGTGATGAAAAAGTTACATTGGGTATCAAGCCATTATGTAACCTAATTGAATATTGATCCTATTTATTATTTGTCTCGAATGAAATCGGTGAAGAGTTTACTGATTATATCGAGAAGTCAATGAAAAAGATCTCAAAAGTTTACATCAATTGAAATTCCAATTTCTGTAGAAGTACAGCGGCTCAATGGAAAGATGAATAGATATAGAAGAATCAATTTATTGTAAAGCCATCATGTTTTTCAGGCTTTCAGTCAGATTCGTGTAATCCTCTTAGCAGACGAATCTGAAGTATTGGAAATGGACTTTTTTTCTAACTCCATTCAGATCCGTTTTGTAGGCGTTATTTTATAAGATGAAATAGAGATGACCTTTTTAATCAAGTGATGGCTTAGGATACAATCTCTTGGAATACTAAATCTTAAAATGCTATCTGCCCAAATTAATAACTACCTATACTCAAATACAAAATGCACTGCCCAACTCGGATTTTTGATTATGGCAAAATTTTCTAGAGATCGCCTAAATTGTATCAAGCATGTGCTGCTAGCTGGAACAACTATTACACAAATAATAATTTTTCGTATTCTCTTCCCGTTTATTCAAATTCTTGCTAAATATAAGACAAAGTTAAATATATTTTAACGTTGTTTCAAGTCCCTGTACGCGGATCAAAATTATTGGTCACATGGGTATATCGGGGGATATTTACAAATTTGAAGAAAGCAAACTAATATTAGTAGATATTATTATTTGTTTTTTCTTTTGTAAAAACACGTCCTTTGCAGTTTTCAAGTTTTCATCGACAGTGTTATTATGTCTAGCTTTGATATCTCTCTGAAGACTTCCTGGATGTTTATTTATTATGTACTGGATACCAGATTGAGGATGTTGTCTTATTATTCCATCAGCCGTTTGCTGTTATCTGAAGGTAGTTATGTGATTTTTTCTAAACTCATTTCTTCATGTTATCCTAAATGTGTTCAATGGGATTAAGATCTGTACTGCACCCTAGCTATAGCCCCATCTGAATACAGACCTCATTCTTAGTCTGAGTTTTTCTAGAGAAGCATCATTCGTCCTTGGGCTCGGCCTGAATTTATTCCACAAATACCGCTCATTTGAAACTTCGTATATCGCTGCATTATGTTGAGTAAAAAATGTTTTCTATCCTTATAGGGCCTCTCCGATAACTCAAACTTTTTACTATGGCTCTTACAACAAAACTCTCGTTGGTCATCTGTAGACACACGGGCGTATATTTATCTGGAACTGCCAAAGCGACCCTGCTATCATCAGAAAAGAGTTTGTTACTTCACGATTCAATGGTCCAATTGGCACACTTTCAAGAAAATGAACTCTAGCACTAGCTCCTGCTCCAGTGGAAGCAGGTTTACCATTGGTGGGTTCGTTTTTGTTTCTGTAATAATAATTATTTTTAACAAAAGTGAATATTGAGAAGAATGCTGACACAAGCGACTCATTCGTTTCGTGCTGATGTTCTTTAATGTTGGCTTTTAACTTGGGGGCTTATACCGGACTGCATTAGAATTAGAGTCAAGAATAATTGGTGATTTGAGCAAGAGCTAATTAGGATTGAAAAATCAGTTGCAAAGATAATTTATTTCACATTAGATGACCCGGTCAACTTCGTACCACCTAAAATCTATTTTATTATAAGGTGATTATATAAAAATTGCATGTATTTAAAGTTAATTCAATATATTCTGTTTATATGAAATATTATTTATGTTACAGAATATTCAATGCAAAGCTTTTTGATAAATTACTTTTTTTTTCCTGTGTAATTATGTAACAACGTTGGCTTTCCGACACGCGAACTTGCGACATATAGTTGTGCATGCGCGAAACCCACGATTTATCGTATGGTTTGTTTATTGTCATTGCAAAGGCCAGACGTCAAAGGAAATGAAATTAAGAAAGTTTTACGGGTCCCTCCTGGAGCACCCAGAAAATAAATTCCACCAATTCCATTTTTCGTAGCTTCTGTCAAAGAATCGTTAACAATTTTTTGTTGTTGATTCAATTGTGAAACATTTGTACAAACTGCTTCGGTGTCGTATTGTTATTCTCTTTGTAACTCTTGGTTAAATGCATTGTGCATTGGACGATTGGGTGATATCATACCCAAACATGAGAACAACTCATTCGCCATCAATAAACACATGTCTTTTATCATAAACAATGTTTATTTTAAACTTCTGCCATCATTTGTAGGGCTGGAGTTAAAGATTGACGCACATTATGCAAAACATACATATAGTCCATATTTTTGACAAACAAATCGTTCGGATTGGAAGGGAAACATGTTGATACGAATCTGATGTGGTGATGAAGATATGACGGAATCTTTTAGTGTATTATCCTAATCTTTCTCGAGTGAGAGTTGACACGGTTCACGGTAAGTTGCACACGTATTACCATGTTCACTGTTCTCAGCAATTGAAACGAAATCGGACCAAAAACATTCACCAGCAACAATCGTAGATAATAACATTCGTTGCTGCCAATATCTAGAAATTGTCAAATTATATTGAAATGAAATAATTTGCCATAATTATATTTCAGTTGCTTTACTATATTTGATTTCAAATGCACTGTAAAAGTAGGCAATTTCGAAAGTTATATTCCCGAGGACCTTATATATTAAATTTTATAATTTCCCGAAACAACATACTGCGGTTTCTAAAACCATAGTACCACTTCAAAGTGATTGGCCCCTAATTTACCAACAACTCAAAGAGGCATACTTTGAAAACAACTACATGCCAGAAGTTGTGTACATTTCCATTAAGTGACCGTTTCTCTAGACGTCGGAAGTAGGAAGTTGCTTTGAATGTAAGTCACATAAGTGAGCTTGAACCAGTTTACGATGCCTGTTTCAAACCTCTGGAATCTATAACAGTAATGTAGTAGCGGGATTTAGATTAGGGTGTACTAGGAAAGTTAGACAACATCAAAGTTTACAATATAACGTTTCTGTCGCCGATTCTGACACGTTGGTCGAATCTATATTTGTGATTGGCCTTATTTTAAAAATGTTATTTCTCGGTGTTCTACGTATCCATATCCATAAGCATTAGGCATTCTTTCTTGGTCGATCTTCACGGTTTCATTTTAATGCTCATTACCTTTGATGAATGAACTGTCTAAGAAATTTTATTTTCTTCTGCTTTTACTATCTCGGAAAATTTATTCATATTCACATTCTTTACTAATGTCTGATAATCAACAAGTCTTCAACATTGAAATAAAAGTTAGATTTTATCCAAGCAATCTTAATTTAAATTTCCTTTCTATACAGGGAGGGGCAATAGTGTAGTGTAGTAGTAGTAGTGTAGTGTAATGGTAGGTATAAAGATGATTCAAAAAAGAAATTTGACTGGACAACAGTCCTTAACCAAAAAATATATCAGAATATACAGGGCGAACCAAGGAAAATCTACAGGGTCGAATGCATTTTTTTAAATCGAATGCCATGTATATTAGCATTAGCATATTTTTTCAAGCAACATTGTGAGCAGATGCATACCGAAAACCTAATTTTCTTTACAGATATGAAATTTACGAGAAATTAGTATAATTTATTAGACAGATGTGTGATATCCCTGATCTATTTTCTTGCCCTTAAATTATACAGTGTATACTTAACTATTTTTTTCCAATTCGTACCAATTTGAATTATATTCTGTAATGCTTTTGATATTTATATATTTTTCGGCTATATGACGTAGGACTAGGGCATGAACATTTTTTGTGTTTACACCCCCATAATATTTTTAAACGTTTTCTATTTACTGAATTCGATAGTTTTGTCGAGTTCGTTAGATGGAACATTCCATATATTTTTCGCTATATGATGTTGGAATAGAAGTCGAACATTTTTTATTTGCACACCGCCGGCTATTTCTATTTATTTCCTAATTGTTGAAAACTAGCAAATGCACATAAAATCTCTTGTACAAATCGCCTACAAATTATGCCATAAAAGAAACGGTATCACCGACACCCATATCGATTCTTGAATTTATAATACATTCATATACATAAACTACACACAAATTTAAATTGAAAATTCTGTTTGTTTTTGCTTCCCAATACAATGTCAGAGACCCCGTTTAAATGTCTATTTATTACTATTTTGGCATACAAAAATGACGCCCTCATCTTACCCTTTAAGGGGTTGAATACTAGTATATTATTCCTTGTAGATATCATAAAAAAATCTTCTGTGAAATTTCAGCTTTCTGGGTTCCAGGGTTTGGGATGGGCGTTGATGAGTTGGTAACTGCCTCAAGATTATTATTTATATGGATATAACAGATGACCCCTACGAGTATTTCGCAGAATAAGATAGTCATTGAATGGGAATATGATTGTAGATTGTAGATTTTTCTGCATATCTTTTGTCCAAAGCATTTTTTGCGTTGGCTAGCAATGGCGAGGCATTCTATCACCAGGTGATCCGGAGTATCCTCCTCCTCCCCACAGAATCTGCACTCGTCGTTCTCTGCTAGACCTATGCTTGTTAGGTGCTTCCTGAGGTGACAATGCCAAGTGAGAAGTCCAGTGAGGAGGTGTAGCATATTCCTACTAAGATCCCGATACTTCTTAGAACTTGCAGTATTAAAGCTTCCAAGAAACTTTTTGGAATGATTCAACTCAGGGAGATTCCGCCAGAGTGTTTCGCTTTCGGTTTTTTCTTTCTCCTGAAACCCTTTCTTGTATGTACACTTACCTGCACCATAGAAAGGTTCTGGGCCAGTGAAAGAAGTTCGTGCCCCTTTTCTGGAAGGTGTGTTGGCCGCTTCATTCCCTTTGATTCCCGAGTGGCCGGGTATCCAGACTTAACAGACCTTGTTTCTCTTGTCTATTTCATTGATTTTTCTTCGGCATTTCCATACCATCCTAGAATGACATGAGAGCTCCTGACTGTCAGAATGTATAGCTACATCACATTTCTGATAGCTTCTTTCTAGGTTCATTTCTACACATCTTTCGATTGCAAGCACTTCTGCCTAAAAGAGGCTTGGACAGTAAACTAACGATAGTGAGCATTCGGTGCCAGGTCCGAATACTCCAATGCCAGTCCCCGTAGTGTACCATTTGGTGTTATCCTTTTTGAGATCTTGGATTGTAGGCTTCCTTTACCAATCTTCTTTTCTGCTAAGCATCGTAGTAAAATCCTTCTCTATGCTAATTTTCCTTATTTTCTCGTCACTGGGAAGGTTAGCTGATGGGATGTATTTGGTCAGGGAGGACCAGGCTCTCCGATTCCTAATTTTCTCATTGCCAGTACCTTCCCTGGCTAGTCATGGTCATTGGATGGGAATATGACAATGCGGAAATAACAAATAACTGCAGAAAAATATAGTGACAATTCTTAGTCCTTGAAAACTTTTAAGATCATTTGGATAATTTTTGATTCTCTTATACAATACCATATACCCATAACCAATGACTACTAATTAGTGTTTTTTAAAAGATCAAACTAATAACGCTTGTAATTTCAAATGAGAAACCCCAGTCTATGTCTACCTATAACATTTTCAACTCTTTCATATGGTTTTAGTTGAGAGGTAATTTCCGTCCACTTCGGGTTGCATGTCATTATGAGGAACGAACAGCAATGCCTATCGCGTTTTGAATGTGAATGTCCTGAGATAGACTACCAGTGCCAGTTTCAGAAGTCTCACCTGAGATTCGCTATTCACATTACTCTATTCGGTATATTAGCAGACGGTTTACACTTGCATTGAAATGTAATAAACTCCAACCAATAGTTTTGTGAAAGATTGTCAATAGATGACGCCTTCCGTATATACATACGGTTTTTGTAAATGTTCCTGAAACAAACGTAAAGTTAAAAATATTAAATGCGACTTAAAATACGTCGAATTAAAGCAGTTTAAGGCATGATAAATTGTATTTTCGCAAAGAACGTAATTATCTAAATATAAATGCTGACATCTTATACTATTCAATTTATAATAGGTACTCAAAACTCGAGTTGAATTCTGGCATCAAGTTAATCAGAGGCCATCTACCGTCTTGAGTTGTCTACAAAGTTTAAACACCTAAGCTTATTTTCCATAAATTAAATTGTCGTTTTGATGTGCCAACCTATTAAGAATATCATCTTTCTTTAATATAAAATCTAATATTTCTGAGCTAAAGTTGTCAGAAAGGATTCCAATCAAGCTAATAGAATATCGGCAGAGGACTTCTTATTATAAATTCCTTAATAAGCATTTCAATCATTCAATCGATGGCGACATTTACATTTTGTAGTTGTCTCAAAAGAGTTTTTTTTTTCAGTTAGATCTTTGTAAAACCATTTTAATTAATTTTGCCATCAGCTGGAAACATAATCTTCCAAATAACGTCTCAGAATACACTGTTATGAATTAATATATATTTAGCATTCAGTATTTGGTGCCAAAAGTCTTCCATCTAATTACAATTGTATTTCAAAACCTACCAGCACCAATAGAATTAATATTATTTTTTATTTTTCAGTTCTCCTACTAATAATGTCGGATACCTTAGACATTACCACTGTTACCCTAAAACCGTAATTCTATGGAAAAAATGTTCAATATGAATGTTGCTAGAAATAATCTAGTCTTTAATTTGATTGCCTCAGACTTTCAATTCTCTTTAACATCAATGTAACTCAAAAACCGTAACTCTTTTTAAAAAAATTCAAAGTTCCCGGATTTTGTCCTATTTTTAATTATGCCGTCTCAGGTTTTCGATTTTCGAGAAAAATAGACTGCTCTACCCTATTCGGGGGCGCTTTTCGGAGGGAAGTTAATTTCGGATTTTCGGTTATTACGAATGGGACCATTCCTCAATCTCAAATCGGAGTACATTTACAATATACAGCGCCTCTACAAACCGATAAGAAGCAGACAGTGGAATTTTAGGTATATCTCTTCCGTTTGGGTTTTGCCTTGTTTCTCATAGTAAACGTGCACCGATTTTGATGATTCCAGTTTGAATTTGGAAGAGGATGACTGAGAGATGAGGGACCCATATTCAAAAGAATAGAAATGGTTACCTATGTTTCATGAATATCTTGGGCTTTTATCTGACTTAAGCCATGTTTATCTTTATTCTAGGTCACTTAAAAAGTGTAGGTACTTGGCACAAAGTTTCACCGACATCCAAAAATGTCAGTTCTGGTTATACAGGAATTACAGCTAGAAGATATACTTTATTTGAAAATAACTTTTCCCTGCCTCTTCTTAGATATGAGCCTTGAGAGAGTGGTGGGGCTTTCTGAAGAATATTTTAGACAAAACATTTATTCCATTATCGCAATCGAACAAGAAGACATTTTGTGACGCAGGCAAACCTTGTTAGTACCCAACAAAACAAAAAAGTAGAATGTTCTTTTCCCGCGATAATCTTGGCAAGGACATTCAAAAGGATAAATGAAAATATGTATATATTTATTATCTATGGAAATAATTGTAATTGTAAAATTTATTGTAACTCATTGGGGTCGCTGTAGGAAAGTAATTAACGAATGTTTTGTTTACTATACATCATTTTAATCCAGTATTAAGAAAAGAGAACGCGGCGTGCATTACCTGTGATCATGAGCACCATGATGAAATGCTTTGAAACTTCATCTCTATGGAAATCCACTTTGAGTTTGAGTTCGATTCCAAATATTGTTGCTTCATCTGTAGGGAATTAGTTCTATGTTTTTATAACAAAAATATCTTTGATGAGAACATGAACAAAATACTTATTTAGCGAAATGTTCCAGTCCCAAGCTGCAGAAGAAACGAAAATCAAACGTATCGAAATTGTTGGCGTGAATATTGAATAGAATGAATTATTACTCACAAACTTTATTATCGTCGAATTAAAAAAATTATATAAAAATTCCGACGTCTCATAGCCAGCGCATAGGCAAACTTCACTGTATTTAATTATTATCACTTTTTTCTATAAATCTTAGAGAAAAAGGCTTTAGGATTTAATCATATCTCTTTGTACTACCGGAATGTTTACGATTATTTATTTCTAATGACCATGGTAATTTGAATTTTACTCCTTTCTTTTCGATATGTAGGTATGTAAGAATTTGAAACTATTATTAAATGTTACATTATTACCATTGTGATGTAGTGCGTAGTTTCAAATAGTTTTATGGTATACGAACGAGCTGTTATGTTCCTTGATACGGGTATGAAAATTTCATCCAGTTTGACCTGCGTAGTCACCGTCAATGAGGACATAAACACATAATTTACAGTTATCTGGAGTTTTTGATATATTTTTCGTGACTTACTACATTAGTTTAAAATACGTTACATAACTGAATCCCAAAAAATCTAAAATTATTCTAATAGACAACACCTCCTCACAAGAGCCGAAAAAACAAGAACTCTGAGAAATCCGCGTGTGGCTGTGGTGTACGAAGAAGTCCAAAGTAGACTGAACAGGGTGAAGTTGTGGGTCTCCCTCATCACAGAAGCATTAACTCATAAATCCATAGCCTTTGTAGGGCCGGTGGTTGATTATAGAATTGTTCTATTCTCCACTATCGCACCGTATTAGACGAGGTGCTGGGCACAGTTCGAGAGATGGGTACTATATAAGTACCTCCCATCTACTGAATAAAAAATCAGTATCTTTATAAACAATATATCTTCCCAATAAACTTCAGGATAACTGAATTTCAGCCAGCCCGTCAGTATCAAAAGCTTGACCTTGCGGTTCGAAGTCATGGAGCCTCTGCCACTTGAAGCCACCAATAGACAAGGTTCCATTGTCCATCGTCTAAACCCTCATTAAGAGCATGAATTTTGTAAATTTGTCTTTTTTTTCTGTAGTTCTTTCCTTGGACCCAGCTTCACTGGACATATGTCTGATATTTTATCCCTTCCTCTGTTATTTATCTGATGATTATTACCCCATGTATTACCTATGTAAGCTAAGGACAGGCCTAAGAATGGGTGCAGCCCCAACCAGGTTAAAAGAAATAGAGAATACTGAATATAGAACTGATTCATATGGTACGTAGATTTTGTGATTATCTTGTGCAGTAATCCGAATAAAATAGTTTTAGGACCGCAATGGTTCAATACTAGATAAATGATATTATAAACTACTATGTTAATTTCATTTCTACAGAATATATTGTATTGATTGAAGTTTTAGTGAGTATATTATTTTTATTTATATCATCATCAAGGTTATATTATAGTCCTAGCAATTAGAAACGTAAGGAAGGGTTTGGAAGAGTAGAAGATTCTATATGATTGCTACAAAATCCACTCCTCTCAGAAAACTTCCCTACTGTCCTAAGAATCGTCGAATCAGATCGTTTGATAATCAACTATTTTCAGCGTGCTGAAACTAATAACAGTAATAATTGTCATATTCGTTTTTGATGTAGGAGGTGACGTTTTGCCACCATCTGAAAAAACAGTTAGATTACATTTCATTTGAGCATAATGTTTTGACGCATTTTTTCTCAGAGATACGCATCGTAACAGGTAGTAGAGAGTTCAAAGCATAATGTTTTAGATACGTTTCATAAAATCGTTGCAGCTGTTTTCGTGCCACAATCTTGAGCCAAACATGTTCTTCAGCTATTGCTTAGCTACAAATGCTTACAGGTTGCCAAATCTGTTTCACCGGCGAGCCTTACTGATACCCTACAAAACAAAAAACGAAGCATGAAAATCGGCTCATCGGTTCCCAAGATAATCTTGGTAAACTCAGACAAAAAAATGTTTTTGACTGAGAGGTCTTTGAAATGTAAACATTTGTAGGAAAGCGGTCACCTTTAACTTGGGCCACACCAAATATCGTCAACGTCAGTCTTTTTGTACCTCAACTCCTGAACAGGTCTCCTCTCCACTGCTTTATTAGTATTGCATCTGACAAGGGGACATAACGTTCTACCAGATTAGAGGGTTTTTGAGGCGTACCTTACTACGCCAAATGAGCTTTTGTTATGTCTCAAGACCACGTTACGAAACATTTGATTGATAAATAATAAATTTACATAATTATATCACATGCAACATGATTTGTCATGAGAGACAGGATAAAGGAAATATTCCATAGCAGTTCCTTGATTCGATAAAATCGCTGCTCGACTTATTTCCTAAAAGGGCCGTACTGTGAGTTTTCCCCCGATGTAGCAGCATATAAACAGGAGTTGTTCGAGAATACATCGAGTGTAGATAGATTCTTGCTCCATTGATTCCGGCTGAGAAATTGAATGTACACTAAGTCCAGCCAAGTGAAAAATGAACTCTTTGGTCACCAAACATATATTCGAGAGATCTAAGGTAAACATAAAGTCTTCTTTCGTCGTGCTAGTACCGCAAACGTCGATTGCTTTGTTATGGTCGAAAGTTTTCTACTTCGAGGTAACTTGAAAGAAGTAAATTTTCTGTGTGACGGCTCTCTTTTATTCCCTTTTCGAATTTATTATCTGAAAACTTTTTTCCAAATTGATGGCTGGTATCCACTTCCTATGCCGATAATTTTTATGTTCACAGTAGTTGAAATATAATTTATCACGTGATAATGTTCAGAATAGAATGGACAAGTATATAAATTCTTGCAATGAACTCTTAGAAAAACAACAAAAAATATTCTAGCATTCTACATCCAAGAAGACAATCTCGTTCTTATGATAAATTGCAGCATGCAGTGGCTTTATCAATCAACTCCATAAGGCTCTACATAAATGACATTTCTTGGCTCATCATCAATTTCTCTTGGAGTCATGACAAATAGTCGTGTAACTCGCGAAGGACTTGCGACGTAACATTTTAAACAAAATCCATTACACTCCCTTATTCGGGTACATTGCTCGAGATCAGAACATCCTCTTGTAGAATCCGCGCCTAATGTAAGAAGATATACTAAGCAAATTGAAGTTAGAGCCAGCTGGATGTTTCTTATTCATAGCGGATTTGCTGGCAGTTTGTTGGGCGACCCTTAGGAGCTGTTTCGTGCGGCAGATATTTCGTTCCAGTTTGAATTTTAGTTTTGTTTAATATGCTACAGAAATATTTCTCGAGTCATATTCCGATATTTTTGAATGAATATAATTACCGTTTGTAAGATTAATTAATGTAAATCATTGTAGGTACATTTTATTACAACTTCTTTCTGTTGATATTGAAAAATATTATTCTATTATGAAAAAATTATGACCCACACTATAGAGAATTCAAATTCAAGTTCGGTGCTGATAATTTTGAATGAATCAAAAGTATTCTTTCTACATTTGATTGAAAATTCATTTATTACACAACTTCAAAATTACCAGAACCTAACTACCAATAGAATCAATGTTATTTTATATTTTCTAGTATTATACATCATACCATAAATACGGTAATAGTTTTTGTAGAAAGAAAATTACCTCCAGGTGGTTCAATTTCAATCTACTTTCAGCCAGAGAAATACAGGCCTCGACATCTTCTAATAAACTAAGTTTTCTTATATATTGAAGATGCAGCATCTCAAAGCAATGGATAATTATAAATTCGTATCTGATCCTAGGGATAGAAAATGGGACTCTGGCCTTATTTACGATTATGGAAGTTGATGTGTCTCCTATGGCCGGTCGGGAGGCGGCAGCATCAATTCGCTCAGGGCCTTGAAGTAATGGACCGAATTACCTGCAGAACGTGATTCCGAAGGCTAATAGAAGGCTTAGTGAAACCGCATGTTTTCTTTATGAAGCACGTATGCCTTGAGACTAGATGGCTAGTTATATATACGAGATACACAGGTCGGACGTGTCGCCCTCTATGGAGAAAGCGAAGGAGATTCTTCTTTTTATGGATTCTTATCAATTACGATGAGAGAGTCTTATGGATTTTCTTGAATCGGGCTGGATGTACATACATATATACCCATATAAATATATACAGAGTGGCCCTCGACGAGCACCTTGGTGTGTAGCTAATGAATCTGATTTTTTGAAATTCTTTTTCTAGAAAATTATTTCAGATATTACTCTTCTCAAAACTTCAAGGTCAACTTTTCTGGGGGCTTACTATACCTAGGATCTACGGTTTCTCTAAATAATTGAGAATTTTCGAGAATGTAACATGTTTGAAAAACAAACAATACTCTCGATCTAATGGAAAATTTCATTTTCTCTTTACTAGATTTCATATTGGGCTTATTTTTTATTCAAAATGCTATAACTTTGTTATTTCAATTGGATCACTCTGTATATTTTCCAACGAAACTTCTTTATCTCTTGTATGGTTTCGAAGATATTTGAAGCGTCGTTGAAATTTAGGAATAATTTTAAATTTTAATTATCTGACTCCCAAAAAAGATGTTTGCGAACATGTCCAACTTATAACAAACAATTTATTTTAACATTTTTAACAATTAACTCAGAGCTTTAACATCTCTAAATATCTGGAAGGCAATGCAATTTTACTGGAATATCTTTTTCCTTTGAAGAAAAAAACATTCTTAAATTTTATTTTCTTTCTCTCTTCGATGATAGTAAGGACTGAAGACAATTCATACTTATAAACAGATATCTGTGTTCTGTGGTCAGTACTCCAATGCCAGCGTGAGGAGTCGTACGAATACTGAGCGATATTTGAACGTAATCATAATCATTTTTATTATTATGAAAATGAAACTGAAATTTAGGAATGTTTGAGTTTTTCCTTTCATTATACGTAAATATATAACTTAATTCCAAATTTGAAGTTCCTAAGTCTCCTAGAAGTACCATAGAATTTTCATGATGGGTGAGTGTGTCAGTGACAAAATTACAGAAATTCGACTGGCGATAGCTCGTAAACTAAAGTTATGAATTGTATGTTATTTGGAACTATAGCTAGATATATTATGTCCTCTAAGTCTCAGTAAATTCAGACTTCTAGCTTTCTTAACAACGAAGTTACAGGAGGGTCGAAAGTGGCCTGAATTGCTTCGAGAAAAGGATGGTACGGCCGTGCTCGACTTGGCCCTGCCTTGCCCCTAAATATATTTCTCACACTCATTTGACAATGTTTTTACTTATTTAAAAGATAGCTATGATTTGGAAGTAGATAATAATCCTTGATACATTATTTGTACTTACACTTTTCCAATGATTTATTTTGCATAAAAATAGTTTCATTTTTCCTAATTCGCATAACAAAATTTAGTCATTAACCTTATTAATATTTGGGCTTTACCTACAGACAATCATATAAAACACAAAAGATTACTGCGTGAGAGAAAATAAAACGCGCGATTGCTCGTATATTATTGTTTGTGTTGCAAGGTTTAAGATTTTGACAATTCCTACGTGGTGGCGATGTTTGTTAGCATCACATTCTCTGGGCGAATTTTATCATGTACCTTCGTACGAATTGACGGTGATGAAGGACGTCTTAGAGTAGTTCGATATCACAAAGCTAACGAGTCTTGTGAGAACTGCTGGTGGATAAAGTGCATTCGGGCGTCACCTCATTCCAAACCGAGTCTGTCCAAGAAATGCCGGGTCTAAGAAATCCACCAGTTCATTACCGAGAAAAACGCAGACTGATTTTTACGTCATATTGTTCGTTTTTGAAGAGTTATTCCTCCTCAACGGGTTTTTATATAAGTTTACAAAGTACACAACTTTTTGTAATTTTAAGTTGAGTAAACATTGAAAAGAAATTATCTTATCTGTTTCAAGTTGCATATGATTTCCTTGGTCTTTCTTAATCGGCTTTGGTGCATTGCATGACAAGAAGCGGTCTTGATATAAAGTAACGTGAAACAAACACTATCAAGTGGTGACTAAGATTTTTGAATCCTACCCGAAAAAGAACTTCATAAGTATAAATTACGTGAAAGGATCAATGACCTATTACCATAGATTGACGGAACACTCCATTGATAAAATATGTTTTGTTTGATTGACAACTTGTTTTTAGGCCAGGAGGTCTATTCTGTACACTAATCGGCAATCGATAGCTGCTAATCGGTCTAATTATATATATAGATATACTTATACATGGCGATATGTCATTTGATGCCAGTCCGCAACCAAAATTGATTGTTCTGTGTCGTCACCTTTTGGTGTTCTCTTCAAAAAGTTATCGGGCGGTCTCTTGAGTGCGATAAGTGAAGATCCTTGTGAACGATAACATTTGACAGTCGATGATGTCACGTGTTTGTTTATGTTCAACTATAACCTATAACCTCTTGTGCTTTGTTATAAATTGTTGTGAGTTTTCTCAAGTGAGAATTTATAGGTTATAGGTTATTCTATTTTTAGGTTACTTCAATCGGCAAAAGTAAGTAAAAATATATTGGTACTCGTATTTATGTCTCACCTATTTGAGAATTGATCCTATACCCAATATTCTAGGCAGTAATAGCTTTCGCATATAGTATTAATTAAATTGGAATCTGAATTACGATTATTTTGTCATGGGTAAGTAGTTATCGGATCGGATCCTTGTGTTACTTTCATCAATTATATATTATATTCTTTTATATTCATCTTTCTGCAAGTTCTCAGAAAGTAACATGACGGATACTATCCTATAGGTAAGTTACAGAATAATAATTTCATAATCTACACCATTTCCACTTTAATTCAATAAGGTTTTGATTGCCTTTGAGAATACAAAAAACGTAGTGGAGAATAGTCAGTTGTATTTGAGAAATTATTTTATCATATCAATATGTATGTAATTCTATTTCAGAATGTATGATTTGAATTTAAGAAGTTGCTAATTGCATTTGAGAAAAGTATCCTAATTGATTTAGCAAGTGGGTAAAAAGGTCGAAAGGTTCACTGTAATCATCATTTCTAATGTTAAGATTGTGTTATGCATGTGCTTTTGTGTTTCTCATTATCTTGTTATATCTTCTCAATTACATTTTACCATTTCTTGAATACATTTGAGCTCTTAAATTAATATTTTGACTACTCAAATAAAACTGACTTTTTTCAACTATTTGGTGTTAAATAAATTTGACTTCTCTCAAATACAATTGATTTATTTTTTAAAAAAACTCAAATAAAAGTGGAAATGATGTAGAAGAAACCATTAGTCTAATGATTATTACTTATTGTAGTATAGGTCCGTAAGTACTGCAAACTGCAAGTTATTTTCATTTTGGTGTGTACGTTAAAACATAAGTAAGTGAGGAGTGAATTCAAGTAGCTACAACAATTTGTTTCTACCACTGAATAAGTATTTTTCATATATACATACAATATATATATATATATATATATATATATATATATATATATATATATATATATTTACTTGTAAGACATTGATTATATTATATTCTAGGTTCATAACTAGATATACGATATACTTACTATAAGTGGGTCCCTACTGTTGTTCGAATAAGTAAGTCAATTTCAGTTCAGTGTGTTGATTACTTTTTTGTTAGATTTAGCCTTCACGTAAGTTCAGTTTTATTCATTGTTGGAATTGGTATAGTATTTTTGAGAATATCTAAATAGAAATACAGCAAAGAATATAAAATCATCATGTCTCATAATAATATAACTTTTCTAAATACTTTGCTGAAGAAAGCAAGGTTGGTGAGATTTTTAATTCTATTATATTTTAATTTTTATATGACCTTAACATAAGTAGAGCACACGTACTTGTTTTTAGTAAATTGTCTATTACTTTTGGATCAATTCATAATTTTCAATGCTGGTTTGGGCTACTTGGCACTGGATGTGATGAATTTGGAACATCGTGTACGGCGTTTGTAGAGAAGAACGGAACGGAGTGCGTGGAGAGCGAGTCATGTTCCTTTTGAGATGCATGAAGATCAATTCATGGATCATTGGGAATTTGGGAATATTCAGAGCTTCAGCCACCCGAGTACATACTGGCTCTTCTCTAAAGACTTCCTCATCCCCCTGTTCCAGCCTTTCTATGAGTTCCTACGAAATAAGGTAAATATCAACTAGTGTACCAGAAAAGATTAAAAAAATGTAATTATTGAACCAGAAAAGTGAGAAAATGTCTAGAATTATAAATTATAATGTAAGTTTAAATTGTTATTATTTATCTAGAAAAGAGAAAAGAAATGAAATTTAATTTGTACGGAGAAATGCAATGTCACAGAGGTGAAGCGATATAAAATTTTAACTAAAGTACGTATGTATATAACTCTGAAATAACTCACTATTTCTTCAGGATAAAGGTCAGCACATGAGGAACCCTCCCAATAATTTGACCCAAGAAGGCTACAAATTTGTTTATCCTGCTCGTTAAGTGCAGGCTCATTATTCGGAAGGCCTCCCGTTCTAGCTCTTGCACCACGGATCTTAGCAGCCTTACCAAGAGCTTTGGTCTCCATGTCTACAAGAAATTCATCTCCAATAATGACTGTGAATTTATGATGAAATTAAGCTTAGGATATTTCTATTGTATTAGCTCTTAAAATATTTCCTTTACATTGAATTTAAAAGATTTATTTTTGATGTCTTTTAGATATATTTCTCATGACTAGGAAGATAAGCTTGGTTAGCAAAATATGTATTAAAAATTTCTAGTATGCCTTGGATAAAGATTGGAATTATTAAGAATATAAGTCTGTAAATTAGAAGAATGTTATTATATGAAATTATTATATAAAATGACTATGTACAAACTTGATCAAATTTGTGGAACCATCTTTATAGTTATATTAAAATCTTCTCTTACAAAAATAGTGTTTATTTTGATTTGCAACAGCTAAGATAATTTTAGAGCTATGACGTCATTGGTCGTTTGTTCAAATGAGATCACTCTATATATTGTTTCATTTTCCTCAATGTTAGAGTGCTCATTTTGTTTTAATGAGAATTTATTGATAACTATTAAAAAACCAAAAGTTGGACATCCTCCGAAACTTATTATATCATCTAAAATGTGACAATAACTATCTAAAAATACAAAAATATATAGGGTGATCTCTTTGGTAAAACTTATCACGTCAGATCCAGAAATAATTTTCCATCCCTGTATATGTATAAAGATATTAGGATAATTTTCTCTGATAAGAACTTTTGTCACTATTCACAACTTATTTCGATTAGTTCATATGTGTCTATTGCTTTATTTGTGGCTACACCATCATAGCCAAGGTGCGCCCCAGTAGCGAATTTCGGGTGGCTACACATAAATGCTACCAAAGAAGTAAGTTGTTCTTTATTATCTCGGTTGCATCTATTTTGTCTCCTAAGAAAATTGCGTAGAAAAATTCAAATTTACTTTACTGCTTCAGAAATGCGGATCATAATTTACCGAAAACATAATATTATTATTGTTGTAACTTTTATACACACAAAAATACAATATATATTTTATGAGAACATTAAAAATACTTACATTTCGGCTACAGTATCCATCATTGAAATTTAAATCACAAGAAAACTATCACAAAACTTACGAACAGAAATCAACCCTCCAAGTTTATAATTCGCAATGATCTTTCTTACACAAATTAGTCGCGCGAAAATGTATTAGTTTATATCTTAACCGTATATCTCGAGATATTATTGGTTGAGACAAAAGAATGGATGACTAATAATTGTTTCTCGCGCCATATGACTCCCATCGGTCTATAACTGCCGTTGGGTACAGTCAGTTCATAAATATATGAACAAATCCAAAGCAAGAAATAATAAGGAATATTTCGCGAATATCAATGCAAGTTTATAAAATAGAACAAATATATTTTGAACTGAATATCTCCACCTGTTTTTAGATATGCATATTCAGAATTTACTAATAGACTCTGCCATGTAAAATATCTTGGTTTCGTTTCAGAGTTATTCATAAATCTAGAAAACCGATTAAGGTAGGTAGATACTTGGGGCTGGATTGAATCACATAAAAACTGTTTTTCTGATAAATAAGAATTGATTGTAAACAACCATTTCATCGTTAAATTAATCGATCATCGAATAAACATGCAAGGAATGAAGAAAGTAGATGAGATGGTGAAATTCTTTATGAATCTCTGTTGTTTATATTGAGATTATCTACCGTAAGTACCTACATATTTTGGATTTGCCTTCGATGTTGTTCATAATAATTATATAATATTCATCTGTTTTTTCTCTGATGGTGATTCATTAGTTTGTGTTAAACGTAAAGTTAATTCTATGATAGGTATAATAGATAGATTTCGAGTTTGTGGTATGATAATAGAGCAAAGCTCTTCTTCCTCACAGCAAAATTCACAGAGTGAAATCAAACACTGTTAGAGCTATTTGCAATATGATTGTTCGCTCAAACAACACACTTTTGTGTAGATAAACTGAGGTATTGCCAAACTTAATTATTGGCAACTCTCATTCTTGAAGCAATAATGTGAATGCTATCATTAGACACTAATTCGATTGATCTAAATTAAAAAAGCTTCTTTCCAAATGTCGGCGTATTTTTCATACCTTCTTCTCTTATCCAACATAACCTACATTTGATTTTTCTCACTATTGTACCGTAACCAAATAACGTTGCCTCTACTATCTGTAATAATATAACCTCACCCAGTATATGGATAAATAAATTTAACATCTATGTGAATGACATTTCGATCTTCAACTGTTATCGTTAGATTATGTCGATTGCCGATTAGTGTACAAAATAGACCTCCAGGGACGGTAAGCTGTGGAAGCGGTCAGAAGGGCAGAACTGTTTACGCTAACCCCGCCTCCACTCCACGCATCTTCGCATAGGAAGTGACGCCAGTGGCATCAAGTTCTTGTAGTTTTTGTTTGTGGTTATTATTTATTTTAAGTTTAATCAAAAGTTATGTATTATCTTTAACACGACTCTGTCCGTGAAATAATCACTGAAAGTCCCACACAATATCGAATATTTGAGGAAAATCAAAAATTACTACCACCACATTTCAACAATGGAGCTTTACAAACCATGTATTCTCATGTATTTTATTAAGAAATTTGTTAATAGGTCACCACTGATGATTTCAGCTTGGATGGCGGGAGAAATGTCAGATAAAAAAATATTCTGACATTGACGACCATGTGAGTGACATAACTCCGGTTCTAGACATCGGACAGCAAACAGATTTCTTATATGCACTCTCCAAACATGTCCGAAGATCTAAAAATTTCATTTAACTCGATCAGGCCGAAAAAAAGTAGTTCGCGCACACTCATAATTTGGATTGTTCTTTATATTATTATATTTAAGATTTATACGTCGAAAAAATTAATAGGTAAATAGGACAATTTGTTCTAGGATTTAATAACGTAAATAAAATAAAAATCGCTTTAATTATATAACAATATTTAGGTATTAGTTTCTCTACTACAACTATGTCCCACGAATATATAATAACTATCTTTCAAAATTCAAGAATAAACAAATTTCAATTTGGACGGTTTATTTCTATCATATTGCACACTCAATAAACTCAAGGAAGCTTCATGTTATTATGCTATTTGGCAAATAAATTATTAGTAATAGAGTTAAATATAGTATCTACCTAACTCTTATTCTCCGTCTCTTTTAAGAAAACTTTTCTCCTTTTTAATGGACAATTGCATTAAAAAAAGGAATTCTTCGTTCGTATCACATATCATCAGATATTTACCCTACCATATACATAAAGCATAAACTACTTGTTACTGTCTAGGACAATTAAGTCAAAGTGAAGAAAGCGGAATAAACTAACATTAATTTTCAACCATCTCAAGAAAACTTGAGACAATGAAATAAAACCCTGAGCTCGTTTTAGTTAAAAAATCACCTGCTCTGGCACACAAGACATTGCCAAGAGCCAAAAGACAAATGAATGAAAGAAAAATGAACAAAAACTTTGCACTCCTTAAGAACTTAATTTTGAGCAAGCATATGCCGAGATGGTTCTTGGGAAAAATTCAATTAGCATACGCTTTTGATGCGCAATCACGGCGGCCCTTAATGCTCCTCAAGGTATCGAGGACACGTAGTAGCATACAGAATTAATTAAGTGGCAATGGCGCCTGATAATAAGAGCCTTCAAGGCAGTGTTTTTTTATAGGAGAAATCTATTTGCCAATGTAATTGATTCTGTTGAAGACATTACGCTTTTCAAGTAGAAAAAATCTTTAGATTCAGTAGGTGCTTTACCGGCTTTTTTATTCTTACGGTTGTCTTACGTTTCAAACGAGAGTTTGACACAACAGTATATATTCATTGATAAGTAGGTAAAGAAAACTACTTTTATAAGGTGTTATATCCAAACTCAGCTAACATATCATTTGCACATTTGTATTAAGTATATTTGACTCCCTTTTTAATAATAATAATAATAATAAATATGTTTTATTGTCAGAAGACAGAATCTTATTGACAAAGCTTAGGTAGTGTATAAAAAATTAAAACTTGGTTCAATTAAGTTTAGAGACACAAATAATAATATTAATATAAGATTCAAAATCAGTAATATAGTAATCAATACAGTTAGAAACTAAAGAATAAAGTCACATGTATAAATAACATTTACATAGAATAATATAGTTAAAAACTACAGATTTATTGAATATATTAAAATCTGAGCGACTCAGCTAAAAGATTTCATTAAAATATTCTTGCAAACTATAATAGGGTCTATCAGATAGAAATTGTTTGACTGATTTTCTGAATTACAAGATGTTCGCATGATTAATGAATATTGATAAACTCTGCAACTCCTGCCTTGAATTTTCCAGCATTGATTATCATGGCGAAAGTACTCAATAACCGCGCATTGATAACTATTTCTTTATTACACTCTATCGTAATTTATTTTATTTACCAGTAGCATCGATTCATTCATGAACTAGTGCAAAAAGTAACTTCTACGCACGCACTGACTAAAGTTTCTTTCTGACGATAGAGCCGCTAAATACTTGATATCATCAGTTTTGCTCAAAATATGCAATGTTTTGATGGCTTAATTTAATAATTCTCATGGACAACATTCTAAATCATTGTACTATTTGATTTTATAACTGTCACCTCTCTATATTTAATAGATGGCCGTGAACTGTGCCATTAAAAACAGCAAACGTTAGTACCTACCTAAGTCAATCAATCGGAAACAACTGCTGGATCAGGGAATGACAAATTCTATATTATATTTTTGAGCCAATTTTAATTTAAAACATTCTATTATAGGCATAGGTATATGTAAATTCCTTTACACACTTATAGCATAAACTCCCACTAGTTCACCGTCTTACCTAAAGAAGAAGTAGGTATACCATCCGGCTGTATGTTTTTTTACTTTCCTACGCCACTATAATAGCTGTATAAGGAAAGTATTGTAATCGTGTGAAATTTTCGGTATCGATATTTTTACAAATTTTGACGTTTAAGAGTTTTCTTAGTCTAATAAACATATTTTTTAGCCATTGGTCTGTCTGTCTGTTTGTCTGTCAGTCTGTCTGTCTCTGACAGCATTATCTCGGGAATGGATAGGTGAATTTTGTTGCTTTTTTTTATTTTGTTTGGTAGCAATATCACTTGCCGGTGGCACTGAATGAAAATCCTGTATACACTAAGTGTTGAGCTATAGCCAAAGAACGTGATTTGCTCAAGACTATAGCGCGAAAACGGCTCTAACGATTTTGATTAGACTTGCCTAAAGTATTCTTCTGAGAACCGACATATAGAGCCATCTCTGGGAAAAAGCATAAAAAAAGTTATGCTTGAATAAAATTTCGTATTCTCCACATGTTTCTTCAGATTCTGGCTAAACGTTTCATCTTGCGAAAAAATGTTACATGACCTTTGTTGTTTGTCTTGACATGCTGAAAAAAATGAGTGGTAGCACGATTTGACCAGAGGATTTTTACTTTCCTACCGCTATTATCGTCGCTTTGTAAGGAAAGTATTGTAATTGAGTAAAATTTTGCATTCACTGGAGTTTGCGGTAGGAAAGTCGTGTGAGTGGACACACCAGATTTTTTGTGTATGTAACCTCTCATAATCATCTGAAATTGCATAATATTGAAGAATTACTTGCCAATTTTTGAAAAAGGAATATTTTGTTGAATAACATTGAAAAAATACAAAAACCAGAACTGGTTTTATGATATTATTAAATATTTAAAATGACTATATGTCCATACAGAAAATATCATTGAACTTTATTTTGGAAACCTTATTAAATTTGAGATAACTAAACATATTTGATAATTTCTGAACTTTTCACCAATTCTCAGTTTCAGTTCGTTTGGTCTATTATGTACTTGATTCTTGGTTTAAATGCATCTAAGAAGATAAAAATTGCTGCAAATTTAAGTAAAGCCTATCTAAATTTTCTGTAACTTAAAAGTTTAATTGAATTTGTATACGTATATAAATCCTGTCCAGCTGATTGTCTAATAGTTTAAAGCAGGTAGTCTATTATTGGGCTTTTTGGATGAATGTTCTTCGAAACATTTATAGAATCGTTCAGAAAATGAACAGGTTCAGTTTGGAATTGAATCTAAAACATCTTCCAATCACTGCACAGCCATGCTATATTTGCAGCAATGACTGACATATGACATGAACATTACTAGACAGATTCTGAAATAATCACAGCATTTTCAGTATACTATATACAAATTTATATAGTACAGGTATCTTTTATATGATATTTTTTTTATTATACTAAACTATCTTTTAATATAAGAGGAATACAGTTTTATTTATTAGTTGCGATTAATATTGCTGCTGTCGACCGTTTGGTGATTTATACTCAACACTATGGGCTATGGAACGTATACAACGACAGCGATCTCTAATGTATGACGCCTTCAAATTGTGATAAGACTTATGAGGTTACAGAAAATAGCCGGTTGGTGGCACTGATTGACGCTAAGTTGAATGTTGAAGTTAGTTACATTAAACAAAACTGATATAGAATATAGCTATCTTCAGTAGTTTTCATATGCAAAATGTTTTGTTCTGTGTGAAATTTAAATTTTCAATACCAACTAACAAACTATTAAATATATCTACAATAATAAGCAATGGGAAAAAACATTGTATTGCTAAATATGTAACTGGTTCGCCAAAAGATTAGAAAGTTCAAAAACACACTCAATTTACAACAGGCAAAGTTATTTAAAGTACCGCAGGTAGTTGAAGTTTTGAGCTCTTACAGAAAATTAAATTATCAATACATTAATTAAACTTACTTTAAAGGACGCTGCTACAACGCACTCTATCCTAAAAATACATTTTTCCCCAAACCAATATATTTGGAATCACCATTTTAAATCAGATAAAATCAGTAAGACATGATTATCCAGACTTCAAATAATTCTACGAGATCGATGGCAGCTATTACCAAATGACACATCAACTCCAAACCCAGAAAATATGATAACGAGGTAGAGTTGCGAATTTTTTAACGTTCCTCATTAGTTATTACCAGAAAATGTTTCAGGATTGCTGACAAAGAAACGGAAAATAAAAAACTCTGATAGTTAACCTCAGGACTAGCTTTTCCAAAATAAATCAACTGATATTTACATATTTTTGTACCAATTTCATGCGAACCATTTCACTGAAAAAAATTTCCTTTTTGGAGCTCATTGACATTTAAGGACATCCAGAGATTCTTTAATATTCCTCCAACTTGGTATTAAATATTTCATAAGAACGACATGATATTCTGTAAAAGCTTCGTGTGGTCATAAATGAGAACATATCTGTAAAGGTATATAACAAGATGTATAACCCTGATTGTCATATAGCTCCAACAAAACGGAATTTCAAATTTATTTAGTATATTCGTAGGTTTCATTTCATCTGACTTTTCCAAACTGTTTGAGGAATTGAAATATATTTTACAAAAAATTCGACCGACGTTATTAGTGCACTGAAAAAAACGAAATAATATTAATTCTATTGGTGCTGGTACTTTCAAACTTGTGCAGTTGCAGTTAGATTAATAACTTTTGGCAACAACTTCACAAGTACCAGCACCAATAGTATTAAAATTATTTAGTATTTTTAGTGCACCAAATAATAACGTCGGTCCTATTTTTTGCAAAAAAATATTTATTTCATACTATTGAGTGTAACATTACTCGTTGAACGTTCACTAATATAAAAGAAGATAGTACTTATCCTATTATCCACCTATATTCTTTCTGGTACTTGGTAATAAGCTACGTCCTAGGTAAACACGATATATGCGAACAAACTGCTACACCTACTTTGGCAAAAGTGAAAATTTTAAAGAAAGTACAAAGGTAAAAGAGAAAAATGAAATTTATAGAGATAGATAAAATATCACCTAAATGTTTGTCTGATTTCATTTTCGTAACCTACGCCCCAAAATACGTACCTATTTCCCGTAATTTTTGGCGTGGTGGCCGCCAACTATAGATTTTCCAAATGCTATTAATGTCGCAATAAATGAAATTAAATAATAAACATAACCCCATTCTTTATCAACCACTTGTGTATCGTCACTGCGCGAATTTCGTTTATTCCACAAAATATTTCGTTTTTGAATCTCAGCAATGAGTACTTTAATCATGCAAGAACTAGAACGACTGCGGGCAGAAACAAAAATTTGTTTTTTGTTTGTGCGTGGGATACGGTAGGGCCGCATCTCACTGTTCGCACGCATACCGTGTTCAATTTGTACAGAATCATTTATATTTAACAGATTGATCGCATACGTTCTCCGCATCGCACGCAACGCAACGCACGCACCGCATATATCGTGTTCACCTAGGACATAGCGTTATGTAGGGATCTCAGAATATCGCGGCGGAAATAAGCATAAGTATTTTGGATTTAACAATTTTACAAAGGTAACTCTCAGGAAAAATTTTTACTATAAATGTTGCTACAAATATCGTCCCCTGAACATATTGAAAATATACATATGTGATATTTTAATTTCAATGTAACTCGAAAACCGTAACTTTTTTGAAAAAGAAATTAAAATAAACGTTTCCGGATATATTCCGCTCTTTCCTTCGGGGGCGGTTTTCGGAGATTTCGGATTTGAGTTTTTACGAATATGGGACCATATCTAATGTCTCTTTCTCTCTTTCAAATGAATCGAAAATCATCAAAATTGTACGTTTACTATATGCAACGTGGGCACAAGCCAGAAAAAAAAAACAGCCAGTCGAATTGTATACCTCCTCCGTTCGGGGTTCGTCGGTCAAAAATTGGTTCCTTTTTGAACACAATATAGAATTTATGTCTCAGCGGAGATATAAATAGAAAAGAATACCATTTTTTTATTTATTTTCAATGCCTCTGAAAGATGCTGTTATGTTAAGCAGTATTTGACAGTAGCACTTGAAAACGATCAACAATTTCTAAAGTTTGTTAAGGCTTAAAGCAGTCCAAAGCGCCAAGTTTGCAGAAAATTTGCATTCTTAATAGACATTATATATTTATATATGCCACATAATCTGTAGAAACATGAATCTAAGAAGAAATCGACATTTCCCTATGTGCCGGTGTGCCTTAGAATATTTGTTTTTTGCCAGTAATATATTCATATTTCAATATGATTATAAACCAACGATTATATACTATATATATGTGTATATAATCCTTAATAGTAACCTAAGATATATCTTCTTCTCTACACTCCTTGCTCAAGACCCTCATAATGACATGACAACAATCGATGACAACGAATTGTCATCTGACTCTTAACAAAGGCATGCTGAGAAATCTATCATGTTTGCAATGCCTATTGAATGACATTTTTTGGATCGCTCGATACTATAAACTAAAGATATAGTTTTTTTACTTCACTAAATCACCTAGCCTTTTAAAAATGCAAGTTATTGAGGAATGATCCTTTGACTATTCTAGAATTGTTTAAGCATATCATAAAATAAACACTTTATATCCATTCAATCTATTTGTCAAGGAGAGCACATTATTAAATCTGTTTAAAGAAACCATTTGTGACCGAATAACTATTTTCATCAAGTGGTTCTATTTCGTCTTCTCTCTTTTATCGCCTTTTACCTACCAAGAGATTAAAATGTTCGGGTACATAAACAAGCGCCTGGGTAAGATGGATCAGCTCAAGAATAAGCTGAAGAATAAGCAGATAAAAATTCATCACAAGTATACCGCTGTGTGCTTAACAAAGTTAAATCTGGGAGAAGTTTTTTTAAAGGGGTGCTTAGAGCATAATGTGCGTTACGTTTTTAGCTACTAGAAGATAAATTGCGGGGAGGGGATTTGGCAGTTGAATGGAGAGTGGGCCTTTTGTTGAGAAAATGCGAACCGAAATTGATGTTTACCCAATTAATCATTTCTGGATAAACATAGAGCATGTCTGGTTTGAATAAGAATGAAGAAAACTGAATACAAATTGGGATAAGTAATTTCTGAATGTAATTTGATTAGTGCTATGTAGGTGTTCTGAAGATGAATTACCAACTAAAATAATATTTACTTCAGGAAAATAAAGACGTTTTTGTGGATTGTATTAGTTGTAATTTATTATTAAATTAGTAATTTATAAGTAGGTATATACTTTTAACCTGATTTTAGCTTTACTTATTTTCGAATATTTTCTTATGTCTGTAATTATTCCATTTTATATCAAGCTTAGGATACGATAAGTTCATAAATTATGGACACGCTTCGATATCATCCAAAATTTGAAGAGAAATACATCAATGTTTTATCAGAATTCAACTTTTGATGGAAAAAAGTATATTTAGGCCCCCTTACCTTCTAAACCAATGACCTATTAACAGAGATAGACAGAACATTTCATTGATATAAATATTTTTTACAAAAAATTGGACCGACGTTATTAGTTGATGCACTGAAAAGTATAAAATAATATTACTTCTATTGGTGATAGTACTTTTGAAATTGTGCAGTTGCAGTTAGATTCATAACTTTTGGCACCAACTTCACAAGTACCATCACCAATAGAAGTAATATTATTTTATACTTTTCAGTGCATCAACTAATAACGTCGGTCCAATTTTTTGTAAAAAATATTTATTTCACACTTTTCAGTGTAACATTAGTCCCGAAAATCGTTGAACGTTCACTGTACCATATCAATGAAGATAGTACTAGTCCTATTACCCACGTATATTCCTTGCTTGTAGTTGTTATTATTGAGATCTCAGAACATCGCTGCGGAAATACGCTTGAATATTTTAGTTGTTACCATGTTAACACCGATTTAACTCGAAAACCGTAACTCTAAGAAAAAAATGTTCATTATAAATGTTGCTAAAAATAATTATATCTTTCATGTAGTATCGAAAAATTTTCAATTTTCGAAAGAAATTGTCCTCTCCACATGGCAAAAATACATATTTAACATGCGTCTATCTCGAAAACCGTAACACTTTTGAAAAAATGTTCAATTCAAACGTTTCCGGATCTTGTCCTATCTTTAATTATATCAACTCAGATTTTCGATTTTCGAGAAAATTCGCCCCCACCACCCCTTCGGGGGCGGTTTTCGGAGGGAAGGAGATTTCGGATTTGCATTTTTATGAATATGGGACCATTTCTCAATCCCCTTCTTCCAAATGAACCCAAAATCATCAAAATCGGAGCTCGTTTACTATATAAAAGGCGCGCACGAACCAAAAAAAAAAAATAAAGCAGACAGTCGAATTGTATACCTCCTCCGTTCGGGGTTCGTCGGTCAAAAATACGATTTGTTTGTTGACAACATCTTTGTGTGCCAGGGGGTGAGCTGTGGAAGCGGTCAGAAGGGAGGATACAACAGTTTTAACTAAACCCCGCCTCAATGCACTCGTTTTCTTCGTAGAGAAACCAGTGGCGTCTCGTTCTTTTAGGTTTCATTTGCTATACGTCGAAATAATTAATACCACAAAATAAATCTGGAGCTTGGTGAAAAAAAGTCAATGTCCAAAAGTTGCATGTTTCAGCAATATTATTAAATAGGTGTGTATAATTAATTTCTAAAGTCTAGGATTTGAAAAGCGCAAACAATATAAAAATCTCTTTAATGAAATAACAATGATTAGGTAATAATGTCTTTACTACGCACATGACCGACATTTATATGTCAATAATTTTCTTTCAAAATTCGAATATATAAGTTACCAAATTTTAATTTAGACGGGTTACTTGCCGACGGATGAAAAGTTACTTCTGGGTTCACGGATTCTATTATATTGCATACTTTGCAACCCCTACTCATTTTTCAAGTTTTGAAACCAAAGAATATGATAGAATATTCAAAAACCACCAAAGCACCAAGTATTTAACTAATGGGGGGAGGAAAGCTGATATGCGATGAGGCGTGGCCGAACAAGGGATGATGTCAACACAACATATTGTTTACAGTTCCGTCTATCTCTGTTAATAGGTCATTGTTCCGAACTATCAGGAAATCGAAATTTTTTGCCGTGAAAAAAAAATTGAGACAACTCCAACAACTTTCTAAATTATGGCAAAGTCTAAAATATATGAGTTCCGCTATGGGGAGGGGGTCATTTAAAAAAAAAATGAAAATTTGAAACGGTCATACTAAAAGAGAAACCAAATTCAGCAATATTTAAATGGATATTTTTTTGATTGAACGGTTTTCCAGTTACAACAGTGCTAAAGTATAAAATATGAATAATAATAAATATAAGCTAAGAATGTACATACATGCCTATATTGGTGATAGTTACCATCTTCTATGGTATAAGTGAACGTTTAACGATTTTTATGACTAATGATACTATCAAAATTGTGAGAAAAAACTTTTTTCAAAAAATACGACCTACTTTATTAGTTGGCGCACTGAAGAATACAAAATAATATTAATTCTACTAGTTTTATTTTTAAGTTTTATATCATTAACGGAAAGCTGATGATCTTATGAGTTCAAAAATACCAATTATATGGGGATTATTTAAAAAAATATAAAATACAGGGTACTGGAAAGATAATATATTTTCATTCCCTGTTACCGATTTTATACACATTCAGTAAATAGCAACTACAAATATGTTCGTAATTACCAGTGCATATTGATATTATTTGATTCTTGTTAATTAAAAGTTAATGTTCTATTCGTCTATAAACGAAATTCTGCGGTAGTACCTACAACAAGAATAACGATGAATCACTTATCGGAGCAAGAACTTAGATATTGGAATTGGTAATCACAGAAAAGTATTCAACATTTTAAATGAATATTATTCTGACTGTAAGCCCGTAAACCAGTCCTCAATTTTGTAGTAGTAGTAGTCTTTTGGCAGCAAGTTCAAAATTACCAGCACCAGTAGAAATTGTAGATAGTTATTATACAGGGAAAAAAATGATTAGATTTTAGCTTGAGGTTGTTTGAAAAATCGAGAGTTACGGTGACGGGAGAATGGTCATATAATAATGAAAAAATAATACAATATCAGTCAGAAGATTATCAAAGTGAAATTTTAAGTTTGAAACGGGTAGTCTGTTGTACCTAATTATAGCGACAATTAGACCTGTGTTGCTAAGGAAACCTTTGGACTAATATCGGTCAATTTGATTCTGTGTTTTGATTTATATGCCCAGGAAAAAAGTACACAGTTTTCTCCCGTGGAAGAAATAAGATTCTCCATATTTAAGAACTTCAATTTCCGGATTTTGTATTTTCTACCCCTACTTCGGGTAAGTTTATTTTCAAAAATAGTTGGATAATATTGATGGATGATCAAGGCATCTTAGATAGTTCACATGATCACTATTAGATAATTCTCATTGTAATTAATATAACCCACTACAAATCTTTAATTCATAAAGAACATCAACAATCAATATTAGATCAATATTGTTAGGCTTAGATACCTTTTGAGATTATTTTATAAATAAGTATTTTCATGTGCTCAAGAATTAATCTATTATATTTTAGGTCTTGACAGAGGAGTTTGAGTGAAGCCTTCGAAAACTCAAGGTTGATGATCTGGAGGAACACATATCTAAGTAGATTTCTTGTATCTATTTCTTGGTAAAGACTGAATTTTTTGGGAGTCTAGTTTAACATATTATATTTGGGTAAGTTCACACGCACATCACATACGTTTCTTGTTTTTTAATAAGTAATTCTGTATTTTGTAAGGATCAAATATACATGCTGAGTTTGACTACTTGCATGTGATAATTAGAGCTTGAGGAAGATCCAATAATAACTAGCGAGGAATAAGTAATGTTAAGGTGAGTTTATACAGTAAATAAAATAAAATAAGAAAAAAATTAAAATTGAAATATGAATAATCTCAAAAAAGATTGGTTTATACAGATGACGAAAATAAAATAAGAAATAAGAATGAACCAATCAAATCACAGCTTTTTTGACAAAAACTTTTGTGTTGTATGCAAGTTGAGTGTTCTCTGGTGGTTGATCATGCGCATTATCAGTTTCCAAACAAAATAAAATAAAATAAGAAATAAAGATGAAAGTTGGCCATCTTTAGTTCTTATTCTTATTTCTTAATTTAGCTTATTTCGTGTATAAACGCTCCCATGGAAATGAGCATGTTCAACTTTCTTATTTTATCTTAATTTGTTTCTTATTTTATTTTATTTACTGTATAAACTCACCTTTAGAGGAAACTACTATTATATGACCTATAATGCTTTCTCAGATGTCGAATACCTTATCAAGCATCAGTCAACGAACCACAGAGCTACCTATACATCATTGTTTATCTAGAATGTGAAGTAAGGTTCAGATATAGCACTAATATTTTGAATATATAATCAAATAAATGAGTAGTTTAATTTTATTTACAGGAATGCAAATTATGAAAAGAGAGTTCCTTTTATTTTATGAATAAAGTTTATGAGACGTGACATATCCATTTCAAACATATATTGTACCTACATATGTCTATACGTCCTGTCTTTATTCTCACTTTTAATTTGGTAGCTCTCATTTCTGCAAAAATAATATAAAAGAAAGTATTAGACAAAATTGTTAATTATGAAATTCAACATAAGCTAGAAAATTAATTTTCATCAATTGCAATCGCTATTGTGGTATGTGGTATGCATAATAATCTTTATTAATCGTTTGTAGGTATTTGTTGTAATATTTTGTTATTTATGGAGGTTTTCAGTGTTGAATAAATAAATAAATCAGCATATGAATTTTTTTACACCATGTTAGTGCTAACGCCTATGTTTTGGTATTTTTGAACTGAAAATGGCTATGACGTCATAAATTGGCAGGTGGAGGCATTTTGAAAAAGTAGAAGATAAAATTAAAATAAAGTTGGGCGCGTGAAATTTCTATCAAGTCAACCACTATAAATTATATTTACATATTTTCTATGCTCAGCCCAACGATTTTATTTTTTTGTCTAACCAATACCCTAGATTGATGAGGAGAATAGTGTGATGACTGGTACCTAAGACCTATCAAATTATTTTTTATCTTTTAGTGCATTAACTGCATCATTACTATCGTTATTTTTCCTAATAAAACTGTACAACTAAAACAAAACATTCCTACTAACTTTATTTTCAAGTTTTTACTAAATGTCAGATCAATCTATCAACAGGAAGGGGGTCAAATATCAATTAATAGACTTAACTCAAATAAATAAATAAGAAGCAAGGCAATTTAAATAGAATTAATTAAAAATGGCATGTTAGCTTTTTCACTGTATTTTAATATTTCAGAACAATTGAAGCGTACATATAAGCAAATCAGTAGTATTACTTTTTTCATATGCGAGTATATATAAAGCTTGAATTAAGCTGGTTCAAGCTGTTTTGCTTCGTCCCTCGAGGTCCACATTATTAACTTATCACCTGCATTTCTAATTAGACAAAGTCAATAAATGAATAATTATAATAAATTCAATATTTATTATGTATGAAAAAATTGTACCGAGAAGTTCTATAAAAGATATCCTCATTCATTTTCTTAGCTTTTCTATGATTTTACTCAGTAGACATAAAGTTAATGTTGCTACTGACCAGAAACATCAATTGTTTGCCATTATATAATAAATAAGATAACACACTGTTGAGCTAAATAAAATTAGTACCTTATGAACCGGCTCTCAAATTTACGAGGAAAAATTTTACAATTTACAATTACAATTTGTGATCACAAAAACACTGCTGTGAAATTTTTATAGGAATTTCTGAGAAGGTTATATTAATGCAGACAGGTACAATCACATCAGCAGATGTTGGGAGCAGTATTGCCTCGTTACGCTGCTACACGTAATGGCATTCTTTGGAAGGGGGCGCTTCCAATACACCCCGACAATGCACCTCTATAGCCGTGGATCTACGTGCGCCATATACCACCTTAACGACCGCACCCAACGATAGTTTGGTTAACCACATCTGAGCTGGGTGGAGAAGGTTAATGGTGTACTAGGTGTGGGGATCCCTGGATAATACAGTAAAACTGGATAATAATCTTTGAGTAAGTCATTGTGCATGTCTGATAAATAAGTAGGTATATGACTATCTCTCTAAAGTGTGTATTTGAAGAAAAGTATGGCATTGTTCAAATTAATTAAAGTACTACATATTGTTTGTATTCCCTGGCACCTTTTCCTTCAAAAAATTTCATAATAAAAAAAGTTATTCAAAATTCTTCTTTTCTTAAAATTATACTTTTTTCATATTACGCCCCAGTAACTACATATCTTAAATTAACCAGATTTCTAGCATCACTTTTCAAGATATTGGCTAAATTGGAGGAGTTGAGGTCGCAAAATCATATCCTTATGAATCTCTCCTACATTTTTTTCAAGGCGAGTATGTACATCTTAAACAATTTGCTTTTTAAGCTAAGTAGCGACTTAGTGCTTTTGTTTTTAAGGAGGATACATTTAGCAACTTGTGAAGGTTAGAGGTTAAACTTCCAAAGGAAGAACTGTTCACCCTATGAATTTCATAGCCAATGAGAAACATTTTGCGGATCATCAATATTCATCGCCCATAGTTCTTTGGCAATGTTGTCTTTTCATATTAGGGGTGGTCATCCCAGTGGTCATTTCTCAACCGGTGCTTCCTCCCAGACGACTTTGACTGTGCGACTATTTAGTAGTCTCCTTACATATCCCTCCCAGGGCAGTCGCTTATATTTTATTTCTTGTACAATATTAGATTCTCCTTATATATCCTCTAGTTCCTTGTTCCTACAGATTCTGTATCATTCTGTTGTTGCATACACTTTTGGGCCACATATCTTTCTTCTCTTTTTTTGTTCCGTATGCGTTCTAGCGTCCTAACCATACATGACTGCTGGTCTTCTTATTTTTGTGTTTATGCTAATTTTGGTCCGTCTTGATGTTAGCTTGGATCTAAGGCATAGTGACCATAATACAATATAGATAGGGAATGCAATAGGCGCTACTGTAACTGGAAATGCCGTAACGTCCTAATAGGTAAATATAATCGAGGAGGGATTTCGTTCCTTGTTCAACAACAACTTCGATCAATATTTAAACTCTTCTCGAAGACTCTTCAATATTTCTCATAGCATTCCTTTTCTACTGTAGGTATTAACTCTATGATCTTTGGAGTTTCTGAACTGCTTAGAGGCATCTCTTGCCTGCTTGACTTCAGCAGTTAACTTATGCCGTTCCTGCAGTGTTTTCTGTTTGCATAATTCTCAGATATTTGATTTTTTTACGGGCTTATTCTTACAACTTTAGGCTTGTTCCAATGCATCCGTAACTATGAAGCTCCGAGATGTTCGAGTTTTCAAAGAAGAAGCTAAAAGGTAATTAGGATATCATAGCTTTAAAAGCAATTTCTCATTTCATTAAACATTTCTTAATTCTCAAAATTAGCTAAGATTCATACAGAAATAACTCGCAGCATGATCTACCAAGTCGTTTGTAATAAGTAGTTGTCGGGAATTAAGATAATAAACTAAATTACTTTCAAGTTAGTAAGAACATCGAAACATTCATTGTTCAACAAGCATCAATTGATATCTCATGTAACTAACTTCTACATTATTTATCAAATTATCCTTGACCTCTCTGCACATTGTCAATAATTGCATTATGCTACAGGAGACCGACAAAGTTTTAGGGCCATCCAAAATACTCGCAACATATTGTTTACGATGATACAACTCTAGGCACATATTCACTTTTATCAACTTGACACAGTCGATCGCCGCACAACTTTAGGAGTTCTATTCCCATCTCCTCCCTATCCGGGTACCGGGATCCGCTCGACAAGAATTATTTAACGAAGTTAACTGTAATGTTCGACAGGGATCCTCGTTTAATTGAATTCCATTGTATGGTGAACGCGTCCGTTCACAACTAAGTTTTCTTAGTCTTTGAGCTGGATCCGTAAGTAGCGGGGATTTAGAACAAGGCTGTGTTTTTTACTTAACTTATAGATAGTAGCGTCATCTGGACAATATTGGTTAGATATGTTCAAAAACCGAATTCGGCCAGTAGGTGTGGGCAAACACATTTTCTCAAGCACAGATTTCTACATTACATTCGTACAAAAAAATGAAAACTTTATAGGAAACTTAAGCATAGATTTAAATCTGTGCCATTTATAACAATAAAGCAGATTAATAAATTTAATTATATGATTATTTAAACTAAAGTTCCAGAATAATTATAAACCATATTATGATAACGTAGAGTCATTGATTACTGATTGTGAGATTTTGTTTTTTTGCAGTTAAGTTTTAGCTATAAAATTAATTATATGTGGAACATCGACATGCCTCTTGTCTATCCATGCTACGAGTACTTACCAACAACCAAGTTTTTTAAAACTAAACGTGTTCTTTTCACAAAAACAACACCCCTTATGAGATAGATTGGTCGAAATTTAAAGAATTCATATAGTGGAATTGTACAAACTGATATTTCGCTATATATTCTTATATCATTTTAAAGGGGCATGGGATTGTTATTTAACAAACAGCTAATATTTTTATAAACATATTACAATTTGTAAGTGTGAAGAGTATTTTGAAGCTGTTGCGAAAAGTTGTCAATCTAACTATAACTCATAATTCGCTTGATGCTTTATGCATATGTTTATTTCAACAACAAAAAAACTATTACATAACATAATCTGCTAAATTTACGATGTAGAATGTATTGTTTGATTGTAAATACATCTTGCAAATTTTGTGGGTACATCTCACACACTCTGAGAAATACATAGTCACCTAATAACGTAACGTAATTTAAATCTCACAGAGCTATATTTCAGTATAAGCTACATTTGGCTGATGCACCACAGACTTACTTACTAATCTCGTACTATTTCTGATTTGAGGTTTTTAATAAGAAGATTGTTGCCAGCCTTAAAACAACAGTTGTTTGTATAATTTTTGCAAGAAATTATGTATGAGTTATATGTAGATCTGTTGAAGACTCTTGGCACCTACTTCAAAATTAGCATTACCAATGGAATGAATATTACTTTGTATTTTTGAGTTGAGTTGAGGTAACTTGAATCGTTTCCTTCCGAAGAATATGTTCAATTAAAGGACAGAAAAGCGACCATATCGCGAATGGCACTACATATTTCCATTCTAAAAATTTCTGAAAACTATACTTCGTACTTCGAACCAATATTGAGAATCAGAACTTATTTATTTTCCTTACAATTCTATATCAGAGGAAACTTTTAACTTTTTTGTTCAGATTTGGAGAAAGTAGGCTGTGACACTCGGACAAAAAAGTTAACCAATTGACTGACTCAAGAGTGATCTTATAAAGTGTTCTATATTTCATTATATACACGGAACCCTATTCAGGATCATAGTGATATCAAGGGGATGCATTCGCAACAGATAATAAATAAATAAACCAAAATCATTTTGGTATTATTTCTGAATTCATTTAATTGATTTGCCATTTTTGCCAACAATAATATCGGAACATTGCGTGTAAATACACTGTTAGCTGAAATTCTAGGTGCTGGACATTTTGCCTTTGATAATATCCAAGTATTTTAAGTTGTAATTTCTTTCTACTCCATAAATGGCCGAATTCGATCATCGGAGTTAAGCAGTACCGAGTGGGATTAGGCTTTTGTTGTCTGACCGTTGATGAAACAGGCGCGTGATCGAATTCCTGCCTGTCTTTCTGTCTATTTCTTCTATCGTAAAGTACATGAAACCAACGAGAGTAGATACAACTCTTTTGGAGTAATATTTCTAAGATTTATCAAGAGACATATCGTATAGAGAAAATCATCGTAACCATCGACTGTTTAGTCGCATACACAATGCGGCAGCATGTCAGCTGGGCCGAAACTGAAATTTAATCCGCTTGCTTTCTATGTTCAATTATTCGCAAGAAAAAAACAAGTAACATTGTTACCTGACTCAATCCCCTGCCTTGAGAATTTGTGGCCCAGCAGACAACACTAATGACACTACCTACATGCGCGTGGCACAGCTGACAAACGCCGCAGAATGCAATGTTCCGATATTATTGTTGGCAAAAAATGGCAAATCAATTAAATGAATTCATAAATAAGATTTTGGTATTATTTCTGAATTCATTTAATTGATTTGCCATTTTTTGCCAACAATAATATCGGAACATTGCGTGTAAATACACTGTTAGCTGAAATTCTAGTTGCTGGACATTTTGCCTTTGATAATATCCAAGTATTTTAAGTTGTAATTTCTTTCTACTCTATAAATGGCCGAATTCGATCATCGGAGTTAAGCAGTACCGAGTGTGATTAGGCTTTTGTTGACTGACCGTTGATGAAACAGGCGCGTGATTGAATTCCTGGCTGTCTTTTTGTCTATTTCTTCTATCGTAAGTTACATGAAACCAACGAGAGTAGATACAACTTTTCTGGAGTAATATTTCTTAAGATTTATCAAGAGACATATCGTTGGTTCGCAATCCACAATAAATTGTAGATCAACTTATCTGTGAAAATATATCCAAGGCAGTGAACGCCACTTGAAAAAGAAAAATACGGATCTTATTATATTTATTCAATATATTGTTTCTACTTATTCTTGCAGTCATAGCTGTGTGGATAGGGTACTGGCCTACAGGCCAATACATGAGCTTAGCTCCTGGTAACACTGTTTATCCAATAATCGAATACTCAGATTGCTTCCTATTTTAGAAGGTAAGTTGAGGTTTTGGTCCCGATTACATAATTTATCAGCGGCCTGATTCTGAATTCGAATCGGCTCATCGATTTAAGAGATAAGTTGCTTTTTGTCGAGTTGTGAACACAGAATGACAATACAGAAGCATTGACTGACTAACAGTTACAGCTCGACTACCTACAACTCAATTCGTAAATTGAGGATCCGATTCGAGTTTGAATACTTACAAATTGAGACGCCAGATCAGTACTTGTTCGAGGCGAAGAACAGTTCATGACCAAAGGTTTCTTGGAGCTTTGATGCTCAAAGTTATTGAACCATACCAAATTCACTTCTATTCAAAGTACATTTATGATTGAACCTAGTATTCTAAGCTATTGTGTTATATTCTTATTTTAGTTTGGTATGATAGGAGGCTGTCCCCCTTGTCAGACTGACCATAACCAAGAATATACGTAGGTATAAAAAATAATGCTTCTTTCACACCTATGTGACCGGGGCGCTTCCGACAACTATATTTTGGATAAAATCAATAGTTACTTTCGCTAACTTGCGCCAAGTCTCCTTTGAAGTTTTAGTAAGTATTTATACATAAATTATTGGGTAAGGCGTGAGGAGGGGTAGCAGTTAAAATGCTCTAAGTTGCTGCATATATAAAAATATAGGTATACTTTGGATCATCCCTACCAAAAATTTCATTTGAACTTCAAAAGGATTCTTTTTATGTTATAAGTATAAAGTTATTAACACAAATAGTTTTACTTTCCGAACTTCTTTGATAAATATTGCTCAAATTAGACATTTTCTATTCACATTTGTTTCCTATCAGAGAACACTACCCACTACCTCAAATTTCCAATTATATGTTTCAAGCTTGCTCAAGTCATAGAAATCTTACAATATGTTAAGAATGCTATTTGAAAAATTATAGTGGGGTGCTCTGTCCTTTCTCATTAGAACATACGCAGTTGTTCTATTTGTTGAAAGGATAACCCAGTACGAACCGTTTAGCAAAAATATGGATAAACAGTACATGTAGAAAATATGTAATTTCATTTGAGCATAGCTTTTCTCCTGCCTTTTCTCAGATATGGCATTTCTACGGGGTGGTCAAGAGCAATCCGAGAAATACTGTAAAAGAGTTTAATCAAAATCCTTTGAGCCGTTATCACGCTACAGTCTTGAACAAAACAAGATTTTCGGCTATTGCGCAGCAACCAATGCGATTAGAACTTACATTCTATGCCACCGGTGGTATTGGTACCAAAGAAAACAAAATCCATCTGTTCCCGAGATAATCGTGATACATACAGACAGTCAGACCAATGGCTGAAAATATGTTTTTTGACCTCAGAACTCTGAAACGTCAACATTTTTTGAAATCTCGACATCGAAAATTTTACACGATTACAATACTTTCCTTTATATAAGTTACTATGATAGCGATAGTATAGTAAAAATTGGGCCGTCTGATAATTTTTTTTCTGAATAAATATTTTTTCAAATTTATTGAGAATTGGTTCAAAAGGAATTATTTATTTTATTTTTATATTTATGAAAATAGTTATTTTAGATGAATTGGAATTGTTTATAGAATTTTTCTTAAATTATTACCACACAAAATGGTAATGGCTACTCATATTTTATGAGTATCTTGGCATTTCATTTGATTTCAAATCTTCAATTCCAATTAAGACTTGTACTTGGCACAAAGTTTTACCGACAAACAGAAATGTCTATTTTGGTAATATTTCAATATACGTATAAAAAGCGAGGTCCTGAATGCTAGAAGCAGTTCTTATCTCGAGTTATGATCTGTATATTTCTGAACTCCAGTGAAGTGATTTTTTGTTTCAAAATACAGATTGTTGTCGCAGGCATCTCCGTCAATCGGATGTGGAAGCTGTATTGGTTTTCGCCTTAAACTCAGTAGGTATGTGATGTACTATACGGTTCGCTAGATTAATGCTCAATCATATTTAATCACTAATAATTCTCTGCATGTTATAACTGAATAAGTAATTTCCAGGGGGCTTATAGGATGACTTATTTCCCTTAGAATACCTATGTTTAGTTAGGTATTAAGAGAATCTGATTTACAGGACTTTTTCTGGAACCATATCTCCTAAACGCTTGGGAGTAGATACTTCCAACTTTTTGAGAACTTGTCAGTCTATATGCCCTTAGAAAATAAAAATATATAGTATAATATAAATAGATAATACTCTTGAAACACCGGACAAAATTTCACAATTAAGCTTTACAAACGAATGTTTTGATAAGAAATTTTGATTCCAACTTGGTTGACGAAAACTAGCTTACATTTCTCGAGAATGCATTCTACATGTTAATGAATACTCCGTCAAAATCAAAAAGTTACTTTACTCTGGAGAACTTGCACTCCAACTTACAACGTCGAATAATATATTTCTTTGGAGTTTTCTAAATGCTGCCTGATTATTTCTATTTCTTGCACCACATCATGAATTCGCTCATGCATTTCTTGTTGATTATTGCATTCTCGTTCATTGCACGATTTTTTATAAAGCCTGAAAGATATAAATTAAGAAAAGTGAGATCCGGGGATCACTGGGCCCAAACGATTCTTCCACGCCTTCCTATCAATCATCTTAGATAGGTATTTGTAAAAAATTGCTGAACTTGGCGGGCAAAATATTGGGGAGAGCCATCTAACTGAAACCACATATTTCTGATCATGTTTAAGGGTACTTTTTCTAGCAAGGCCGCCAGATCATTTTGAAAAATGTTTAATCTTCCATATAGCTCTAATCGGCCCAGTAATACCAACCGATAAATTAAATCCAAATTGGTGTTGAAAGCGATCATTTCTTATTATGTGTGGATTTTCTACTGCCCAATAGTGCGAATAATTGTGTATGTTAAATATTTCTGTGCGCATAAAGTTTGACTCATCCATCTACAAAAGGGAATGAGTTTGCCCGTAGTAACTGATACCCGACGTGTACTGCGAGTAGGATTTTCTACAATTAGGTAAACTACTTGGTTTTCATCATCAAATTGGGGTCTTCCTTCTGGGTATGGTTGTCCAGGGATACAGCCTTCGAGGTACGCATTCTGCGGCGTTTGTCAGCTGTGCCACGCGCATGTAGGTAGTGTCATTAGTGTTGTCTGCTGGGCCACAAATTCTCAAGGCAGGGGATTGAGTCAGGTAACAATGTTACTTGTTTTTTTCTTGCGAATAATTGAACATAGAAAGCAAGCGGATTAAATTTCAGTTTCGGCCCAGCTGGCATGCTGCCGCATTGTGTATGCGACTAAACAGTCGATGGTTACGATGATTTTCTCTAAACGGGTCAGAGAACACCTGCCTCCAAATTCGGGTACAACTCATTCTATACCTTGGTGCTTCTTGGATATATTAACTTCTAAAAAGTATTGAATATGTCCTTGGGTTTCTCACTTTTTTTCTATAACAAAAACTAGTTTTTAATAAAATCACGAAAATAGAAATTACTCGAAACCAGAAAGGAATCGGACCTTATGTTATGTGACCTTTTTATCACAAATGATCACTTCTATCACCTTCTTTCGTTTGGACGATGACTTATGACAAACTTCTTTATGTCGTTGAAATGACGTTTAATTTTGAGAGTACGAACGATTGCAATATTGTATTGTATCTCTACGAAATTTACTTTAACCTACCTCTATGGATATTGAGCTTACTTTATTCAGTCAATATTTAAATAAAATTATTACCAGACATTTTCTAGTCGGCTCCTTGGCCACAGCTTATGAACTTTCCTCACAGGGAAAACGTACTTTTTTCAACTATTTTCCCAGCTTTGTAAGGAAAGTTAACTTCAACTGGAGCAATGCCGGTGTATATGAATGCCAAGAATGTAAGGTTCGTGCGGCTCCCGTTTTCGCGAAAAACTCATGGTATTAGTTTCGTTCGGTTCTTCTTGGAATTGCCTTTTACTTAAATCGCTTTTCTGTTTGCTGGTTCTTTTGTTTCCTTTGCAACGTTCCCGGTTATGAGGCGCCGAATATTTGCAAAATTCTTAATATCATAGCAAGGCTTTTGTTCTCCGTCATGCGAATACTTTCAATGTAGGTGTTTATTTGATTTATACATTTCGATGTATAGGTGAAATGAACGACCATGATGGAAATTTTGAATCATTTTTTATGTTTTTTTTTGTAGATATGCTTTAATAATTCGATGAAAATGGAATAGGGATTCTAGCCTTCGATTCTATTAAGTTAACTTGATATTCAGAAATCGTGTCGCTCACCCTTCGGTCAATTTTGAGTGACGTGTTCTCCAATGTTCACGCTACAGAACAATTGGCCATAATTCATGGATCTGTCTATCAGGAGAAATCGTCGGCTCACATATCAAATTACCATCGGTCCGTTTTTCCTCTATCCAATTTAGAGCCAACGTTATCTGGGTTTGACAGGTGGCTATTGAAGCCAATCATCATGTACTGATTAATTAGCTGAAACAAATTCCAATTGAAGACTGTATTGGCTGGAGTACCAAGAGTATATTTATTGATTTATTTATCTATAGAATCTGGCACCTGCATAGAAAATTTTAAAACATTGGTATTATAATCATTAATAAATATGGACAGTGAAAGAGAACATTTTATTATTTATGATAATAAATACTTAGGGCCGATTTCATAATCAAATTTAATCTCCTATTAATTTCAATCTAACATTAAAAATTTCATAATTTTTTTGATTGGCCATATAATTCAAAATTACTTTAAAAGAACAAAAGCTAAGGTGATTGACGTAAAAGTTATTGAAAAATGCACTAAATCTATTCCGTCATCAAGATAGAAGTTAAACAAATTGAAGAATTAACTAATCTCTCATTAGGGATTCATTATGAAATCGGCACTTAACCGTATATTTGTTCTGCAATATGGGACATAATAAATATTGTTTCAAAAGAAACAGAACTTTATTAGTTTTTCTACTCTTACTACATTATATTCATTATTCAACTGTTTTTGAGCAATCAACAGTAGCCATAAACAAACAGCGTGAGTTTAACCCACTTGTAATTCATAATAACAATTCACAAGCAACTTCAAAAATACCAGCATCAATGGGGCTTACATTACATTGTATTTTTTACCGACTTCTCACATGGAGGAGCTATAAAATTCGCCTATGTGTTTTTGTTTTCAGTTCAGTTCAGTAATATATTGTATACAAAATTTTTACTTTATATTTTGAGTGTTTCATTAGTTAACATTCACTTATATTAGGTGATTTCAAAATATATTGGTAACAATATTGCACATTCCTTGTGCTTTAATCATAGACGTGATTGGATTTGATTTGCTTACAACAGTAAAGCAAGAAGTTAACTTAAAAATCATCAAGAGGTTTTTCATCAAAATTATAGTGGATCTGGAACCATACTCTATTAAAGAGTATTTGGGAGAATAGATATTCTTTTGAATTTCTGCAGTGAAAATGAGTCAAATGTTTTTTTTTCAATCAAGAGAAATGTTCTATAAAATTTCTATACATAATTAATTAATTCTAATATTTTTATTCAATCAAATACTGAGACTATTCTCCCTAATTACTGTGATATTACATGTTTTTGTACTGTCAAAAAAACTTGACATTTCTGCATCTTTGTTGATGCGTAAATGTCTTTTTTTCACTGCCAAAATGATTCACAAAATAAACATGAAATATTACTTTTCGAAGGATTTATTTTTAACAGACTGAATTATTAACTAATTTTTCATCATAAAACAATTTCATTTATTGGCATATTAATTGATAGTAAAGTTTTAACAATTAATTCCAACATAAATTTTCGAAGATGTTCTATGTTGCTGCTGATCAGAAACGTTAGATAATTCTTGAAGTGTTGATTCCACAATTTTGTCAGATATTTGAGTTTGTTTGGAAGAAGATGGACAATTCAATATTTTGTTAGAAATCTCAATTTTGTTATTAAACTATCTTCTATATATGCTACGGAGGCAGATTTCAAGCCACCGTGACGTTTCCTGAATCAATAGAAATGCAGAGATGTCAGTTTTTTAACAACTGTACAAAAAATGTTGCTCGTATTTCATGCATAAAATTCGTGTTTTCCGAGAGAATTTTTGGATTCAAACTCTCATGTGCCATTAAAAAAACATTCATTTTACGCACTTGATACGAAAATAACTATTTTTAGATGTAATGTCACTATGATTTTGTTATTCCTGAAAATAAAGCTAACTTCTATTCTATTTTTTTCTATCTCAGGAACCTGTTGCTATTTCGAGAAATGTCCAATTCAAATATGCCTGGAAATCATCTCAATGATACAACCAGATAAAAATTTCAATTTTGAAAAAACTTGACCCCTGCACCTCCCGACACGTTTACTATAAGAAACGTGCGTATACTTTGTTTCACGAATGATGGCGTCTATCATGAAAACACGAGAAACGAATCAATTCAACTGACAGGAGTAGATCAATGGCGTAACGATTTTGAGATACATAGGTCAAACTGGCAGGAAAATAAGTACTAAAATAGATGAACACGCTAAAATAATAGATAAATATAAATCTTTGTTTCTTACTACACCTTATTAACATATCAATTCGAAAAGTTCTTTCGCAAATCATGTTATCAATAATAAACACACCTTGAAAATCAACAATGACGTCAAAATATAACAACATCCTAGAGATTTTTGAGATCATTTCCAACAATAATAATCCACGAACCATATCACTCAATGAACAAAGCAACTTTGACTGCATACAGTTCTTCAACTGCTTAAACTTCTGAACTTGTTTATAGACATTGTATTTTGTTGTTGTGCTTCTCCTAACCTTTTGTCTATAATTCTATAATATAATATAAGTCTATAGAATTTGACTTTATTTTATTTTTATAATGGGATAATTTAATTATTTTCTTTGTCAAGTATTAATTTTAATTTTTGCATTGGTTTGGGATCGTTTTTCTAGTTTTTCCTTTTTCTTAAAAAAAAATCATATTTTCATCTCCATCCATCCACCATTTTGTATCTTTAATTACATAATTTTTTCACTTTACATTTTTTCACTTTACATTTCAATATCTTATAATATATTTTGTTACAGCACTTTGAACTTTTTGATTGAAAATGAGATTGTACAATCTCGAAACATGTCTCAATAATTAACCTTTCAGAATAAACTGTGGAGAAGACTTTGTGTTTCATTTTCGTCTTACCACTTCACTCCACTTTGAGAATGGACTTCTACAACCATTATTATATTTTATTCCTCAGTGCTTCGTCTACCTAATAAATGTTATTTATCAATCTTCAACTTCATCATAGGTATTCTGGACATAGTCTCCAACATGTAAAAGTGTAAGTGCTAATTAAAAATGCAATGATTTAGAAGATCATATATTAAACTAAAAAACCTGAAAAAAAACAAGCTTTTATCAATCAAGTCACCTTTCAAACTTTTTTTTATCAAAATCGGTCCATCCGTTTGGGAGTTATGATGCCTCAGACAGATGGAAAGATATATAAATTATTCTAAAAATTGAGCCTATCGAAAATATGAGAAATATTTTCAAACCAAAACTTTATTGACTTTATTAGTTGTTGCATTAAAAAATACAAAATATTATTATGTATTCCTCTTAGTGCTGCTCGTTTTAAAGTTCGTGACAGACGTATTTCTATGATATAACTAACTAGTCAATTTCAATATAATAAAGTCGGATCTAAGTTTTGCGAAAATATCAACTATAGCTAGATAGAGATTAATTCAAACACTCATAATCAACAACAATATCTTACAACAGATAATATTTTCTTAGAAATATTCAAAATATTTTAAACATTTAAGCAATAAAAACTATTATGCAATTTAATACAAATGAATTAGGTATGTATTTGCTAATTTCAGATAATTTCTTTAAGCGATTCATAAGTATTGACTATCGGATATGAACAAAGCTGACATGGACACTGTGAAAAACCTACCCAACAAATAATGTGAGAATACATTTGGCTAAAAAAATGTGAATACCTATATGGGAATAATAATTTTTGCTATTCTTTCCAGACAAAATATATTTCTCATTGATTTGAAAAGGTTAATAAAAAAACAAACTCTTCCTGAAATAGGTACTATAGTTCGTAACCATTCAGAACTTATTCACTTTATCCTCATGTAGGGATAATTCCCACAAGCATAAAAAATGACATGGGCTAAATGCAACAAGTTACGCCTACTCTATGATATTTTATATGTTTATGATCGTCTCAATCTAAAGTAGATATCTTTACAACCAATAACATAAGAAGCAGTACTGTAGCACTAATCCTGGTAATTTGTTGTTAAAATGTTTATATATCCTGACACTGTTATGAGTTGCACTTCCAGATGCAATTTTCTGGTAGAGATATACCATTCAGTATTCATAGTGAAACATGTGAGTTTTTTTCAGGTTAAATGATTTTTTCAGATAACACAAATATACAGTATTACTGGACGAGTATCCCCCGTTGGTCTAGTTGGCAAGACGTTGGATTTCTAACCGAGAGGTTGTAGGTTCGAGCCCAACTAGATCAAGAACTTTTTCCATACATGAAAATTTACTAAAACATTCCGGGGGTAGAAGGATCACTATAAATATTTTTCACAAAAAATTGGACCGACGTTATTAGTTGATGCACTGAAAAGTATAAAATAATATTACTTCTATTGGTAATGGTACTTTTGAAGTTGTACAGTTGCAGTTAGATTGATAACTTTTGGCACCAACTTCACAAGTACCATCACCAATAGAAGTAATATTATTTTATACTTTTCAGTGCATCGACTAATAACGTCTTTCCAATTTCTTGTAAGAAATATTTATTTTTTGAGTGTAACATTAGTCCCGAAAATCGTTGAACGTTCACTATACCATATCAATGAAGATAGTACTTATCCTATTACTCACGTATATTTCTTGCTTGTAGTTGTTATTATTGAGATCTCAGAACATCGCTGCGGAAATACGCTTGAATATTTTAGTTGTTACCATTTTAACATCGATTTAACTCGAAAACCATAGCTCTAGGGGAAAAAGGTTCATTATAAATGTTGATCCAAATAATTATATAATTATGTAGTATCGAAATTTTTTCAATTTTCGAAAGAAAATGTCCTCTCCACATATTTAACATGTGTCTATCTCGAAAACCGTAACACTTTTGAAAAAATGTTCAATTTAAACACTTCCTGATATTGTCCTATCTTTAATTATACCAACTCAGATCTTCGATTTTCGAGAAAATTCGATACCACCACCCCTTCGGGGGCGGTTTTCGGAGGGAAGGATATTTTGCGTTTTTATGAATACGGGACCATTCTCAATCCCCTTCTTTCAAATGAATCCAAAATCATCAAAATCGGAGCTCGTTTAATATATAAAAGGCGCGCACGAATCAAAAAAAATAAAAGCAGACAGTCGAATTGTATACCTCCTCCCTCGGTCAATAAAACGGCAAAAACTAGCGGTCGACTTCACTTGTATGTCCCTTAAAGGCATATCGGTGGTTCGGAGTCCATCTTAAGCTGAAGGTCCCCTTATCAGTTGCAATTCTGATAAGGCAGTGAAGGGGAGGCCTGTTCAGGAGTGGACTCAAAAAGGGCTGACGACGACTGGACGAGTAATTGACTTAGTCGTTAGGTGCAATGTTAATCCGCATAGGTATTATTAATAAGTTCAGTTTCCTAATTAAATTAGGATTTGGTATCTGGACCCGTTGGCGTGAATCAATAAACATTTTGTACTTCTTTTTGATATTATTTACCCTTACGGGCGTTAAAATTTTTGTCAATTAATGAAATCAGCATAGATTTACAACGAGAAACTTTGAATGTACGTGCTTCATACTCATTCGATCTTATTACATGATTCCATTTGAACTTGAAAAATCTCTCCCAGGAGGGCGTCCATAACGACCCTATACTCGCCATTCAGTGCTCTGAGAAATGCTGCTCTTACGCACAATAAAGCTATTGATGGGCCCTTTCAAGAGCATGGACGACCATCAAAGCCCCTGATTTACCAATAACTACTTCGGAAGAAGGGATAGCACATTAATTGGATTTCTCACTATGGCTCCATCATTCAAAGGCACCCACAATACCAATTAACAGACATCACCTACTTAACGGCGAGGAAAAATAAAATGGTTGCACTACTGGCACGTTAGGGACCATTTTTCCAATTTAATGTACCATACCTTATATCGACTATGGTATGAAATTTAACAATGATTCAACACAATTGTCAGTGGAAAGATATTTTGAATATTTATTTCTAACATTCATGAAAATAATGCTGATTGATTGAATTAATTAAAACAGGGCTCTAGTCACAAAGTTGACTTTTGAACACAAACATGGTATAGGTAAGACATTAATTCAAGAGTCGTTTGCTTTATGCCCTCAAAATTTAAAAATAAATTTCAAGGAGAAGGCCATTTAATTTTCATAGGAAGGTAAACTTATGAGAATTTAAAAATTATGGAAATTAAAACTGATTTGTAGAAAATTTGAGGTCATCAAATATTCTCAAAACATTTCATCTTAAAGGCAGGACATAAAAGAAGCATTTAGAGTTATTGAGGGCGTTCCAGACATTACGACCACACCGTGTGTGTTATACATTCTTTTAACTGAAGATACCACCCCGACAAATCTTATAAATAAATAAATCTGTTATAATATATGTATATTTGCTTTATACAGTGCGGCCGTAAAGTAAGGAATAAATTCAATAATTACTCTTTTAACCAATTTTTTTCTAAATCCTTGTGCACGTCGATTTTATTTTTTGTCGAGCATTTTATTGAAAATAAAATTATCATACAGGGTGGTCGCAGAAAACCTGAATAGGTAGTAAAAAGGGCATGAGCCAATAAGACACTAGAATATTTATTACATTCACAGTTCAATTAATTTAATTTTTACAAATGTTGAGTTTTTTTCCATTTGTTAAATGACAATAACCTAAACGAATAATAAACTCCCTCTGCACATTATTAATGACATCCAGTGTAAAAGGTTCTATTTCTTACGCAATACGAAACTTTAAGTCGTCTAAATCTGCAGGTTTTGTTTTAAGAACTTGTTCTTTAATATTACCCCACAGAAAAAATCTAAGGGAATCAAGTCCGGGGATCTTAGAGGCCATTTTATCGCACCTCTTCTTCCAATCCATCTATTTGGAAAAATTTCATTTAAAAATCTGCGAATGTCTGCATGGCAATTTGGTGGGGCGCCGTTCGGTTGGAACCAAATGTAAGTGGATTTGCTTCTCCCGGAAATAACGTTGGGAGAGATGGAATCAAATCATCCTTCAAAAGTCGCAAATAACTGTCACCAGTTAAATTTTCTCAAAAAAGGGTCCTATAAGAGTGTCTCCTACAAAACCCGCTCATACGTTGATTTTTACATTATTCTGACTAAGGCCTTCTCGCATCCAATGCGGATTTACGTCCGACCAATAAGGTAAGTTTTGAGTGTTTATTTTTCCATTAAAGATGAATGTAGACTCGTCCGAAAATAAAATATTTTTCACTAAATTTTAGTCCTCAAAGACTATCTTTTTGCTTTCTGGAAACTTGTTCGATGCATTCTTTGGGTCTTTGGGCCGTGGGCCTGACTACTAAAAAGAGACACAAAAGATTGAAAGAAACAAATAGAAATATGGATTAAAATCGGAGTCTGCAACGCATTGCTTGACAAGGATGCTAGATGGCTGAATAATGAGATAATTTGGCTAAATGAGGTTTGAGGGGAGGATACAACTGAACATGTAACTAATTCTTTTGGGGTAATTTTTGGCTTATTCTGGGTACCAAGGTCCGAAAACCCACATACCCCATACAGTGGAGGTGGAAGTCTAAAAAGAACCGTATAATAACCAGACTAACAACAACTTTTCTAGGAAATCTGAACAATAAATTTTTACATAACTGCCACTTATAAAAGCGGCTTCAAAAAGAAATTGTGATGATTTTTATAATTTGTCTTCGGTGCTGTTGTATTTCTCGAATAGTCACATTTTATTAAACAATATTTTGAAAGGCTACTCGCAAGACTTTCCTACCGCGATTAGAGTTTTACCAAACATACAAATTGGTTGATCAAATCGTGTGACCAATACATTTCTTCAGCGAACCAAGTCAAATAGAAATGGTTCAATTCCATTTTGACGTAGCAATTATTGTTTCGCCAGAATATGAATGAACTGGTGGAAAATATGAAATTTAATTTGAGAATAACTTTTTTCCTCTTTCTTTCTCAGAAATGCGCATTATAGCAGATGATAGAGGTTTTCTTGGCTGATTTATCAAATTGGTTATAGCCGTTTCGACTCTACAGTTCAGAGTGAAACTTGTTGAAAAGAAGAGAGAACAACAAAATCGACCTATCACTCCTTCCCGGGATAATCTTGGCACAGACAAACAGACATATCAATAGCTGAAAATATGTTCCTTGGACTTAGGGGTCCTGAAACGTGAATATCTGCTGTAAACCATACAATGAAAACTTTATGCAGCCTCAATACTTTCTTTACTTGGGGTACCGTTGGAAAAGTGAAAATGGAAGGAAGAATAAATCTCAATGAATCTCTTTAGAAGTTTTTCATTGAAATCCTTGCACAGCAAGGATTTAAATTTTTACGATGTTAACCAAAGTTTAGTTACTCGTTGGTTACTTAAGCGTAGCAACTAACCATCGCATAGCTAACCATAAGTTAAAGGTAAGTCAACCTTGTGTTATTTATTCGTAGGTTACTTATTCTTCGATCATCTAACTGTTCGTAGTAAGTCAATGCTCGATCACTGAGTGAGGTATAGTATTTGTTAATTATTTTATTTCAAACTAGCTTTTGCCCACTACTTCGTGCGCGTAGACAACAGCATTCAATTCCATGCGGTAGTTTTTGCGTGTAGAAACATACAGGTAGACAAACAGACGTGGTAAAATGGAACCTAAATTCTAAGTTATACCTCTAGCAATACATCGGTGAGAATTCTATTTAGTAGTCTTTGCATGGTAAATGTACAAACATATAGAGAGACACACAGACGCGATAAAATGTAGCCTACATTTTAAGTTAGACCTTTAGTAATACACCGGTGGGAGCTGCATTCAATTCCATGCAGTAGTTTTTGCGTAATGCGTGGACGAACATACAGAGAGACAGATAGACGCGATAAAATGTAGCCTAGATTTTATGTTAGATCTCTAGTAATACATCGGTGAGAGCTGCATTCAATTCCATGCAGTAGTTTTTGTGTGATGCGTGGAGAAACATACAGACTAAAATTCAAAAAAGTGCTGTTTTGGCTTGTGTTGCTCTAGTAATTATTATATAATATCATTTTTTCTTAAGTACAGAGATCGTCCTGTTACAATTTTATAATACATATATAGATGTACAGATGTATAGAAGTATAAAAATGTATAGATGTATAGATTATCATGCGTTGTTCTAAAAGATTAAGCACCAGCTTTTTCATTTTTGCCTCATTGCCGTTTCACTGCAGAAATTTAATATTGTCACTTTAAAATCCATTAGTGCCATTATGAGCAGATGAGATATAATAAAAGTGGTTATATTGAGGACATTATAATGCAAAAGGCAACAAATGGACCTTGCTTCTATATAATCTAATATAGAGAAGCAGCGAAAGTAACTTAATCATTATGTTTCACATGAGCGCAGCTAGAATCCTCATCTGTGGTATTGACGGAAAAGTGTACTAAACTAACAAACAAATAGATATAAATTCGTTAGGGGCTTAAATCAAAGTACAAATCTATTTGCATTTCACGTACACCCCTTTCTGAATAAATCAACTTTGATTCTGCAAAGTACTTAAAAGTACTATGTTAGTAGGTATATAAAATACCCTTTTCGAGCCTCAATGCTTGTTGATTTACGAGAAAAATATAGTAGATACATTAACTTTTTATCTATCCGCAGCTTTTTCGAAGCTTTCACGGATAGTCCAATACGATACAATAAAATAATGACATGATTATAGATCTAATCGAAAAGGGGCAAGACGCCCTAACGTAAATAAAACCCGATGGCCATCTCTTCTGTCAATATAGTCGAAAAAATAAATCGAGTAACGACATTACAACCACTAGAAAGCCAACTAAGGGAATTAGGTCTAGATATATACCTATACAACTTTTTATTAAGGTCCGCTGCTTGGAAGTTTCCGACGAAGTTTTATGTGTTTGCAATAACCGTCGGTGCGGAGTTCGGGCCAACTCTCTTAAACCCGAACGAGTCGGAGCAATAAAAAAAACTTCGGTGCTCGCATCGAGTCCCTTTTACACTTTTCAGTTATAAATGTTGTCAGAAAGTTTCTTCGTGAGCTCTAAAATGCACCAGGTAGGGGCCGATTAATTAGTTCCCTGGGAGATTTTTCTTGGTCTCTGTGGATTTCCAGAGTGCCTGGCACTCGTCGATTCATCGCGCCGATTTATCCAAATGTCCTTTTTTTGTAAAAGCTTCGACAGATTGAGAAACAAAATGAACAGAATAATATTGCGGGTAGTTTTTTATGCATTTATTTTGCTCAAGGGATTATTTTGCGCCTTTCAAATTTGTGAGTTTGATTAATTTTAAAAATAAGGTGGAGTGAAACAAAAGCTGTGAGGGATTTTAGAAGAAGTTGGTTGTTAATTTTGATGAATAGTTTTAGCAAACTGCAGATAAAACCTTATTTTATCTTGGACATACAGTTAAAATCTGGTCTGCTTTGGCAGCTTCTAAGTGTATACTGGGCAGTCACCAAGTTGGTCGAAGACTTGTTTGTGCGCCTTGAATTGCCTTTGATTCTTTCTGATAAACATAATATTCTCATGAATGTATATTGATGATAAAGTCAAGATTCCTAGCTCGGAAAATTCTTATAGCTCTCTTCTCGAGCCTAAAAAGACTCTAATAACCGAAGCAGCTCCACCCACACGATAATACTGTAGGATATCAGGCGCAGTAAACAGATATCAATGTTGTGCCTAACCTAACCAAACAATGTCCTCAGAAAAAAAGATGCTACTATTCAATCCTTTACCCCAACCTTATATTCATAGAAGCTTCAGCAATCAATCTGTCAAATTTTGAGTAGGAAATTGGCCGTCAAGTTTTTTTATAGAAATTGTTTGGAGCTTATGCACAAAGCTTAAATCCAAGTTTGTGGGAACCTCAGTTTACCACAAAGCTGTTAAGATGAAAAAAATGGATTATTGAACGAAAAATGTGAGGGACTTTGTTTTCTATACTTTTCACCATTGAGTCGAGTGACAATTATAACAGTGCAGAGGGCGGCAAATTACCCACAAAAGCATTTCAGGACTTTTTGACTCAAAATATATTTGTTAAGCTGACCTATGATTTCGAAAGTTAACTACAAAAAAGCTACAAATTTCATTTTTTTCCGTAAGTAGTGTTACGTTGCCCGCGTAAAGATTGGTACGAAAGGCCTGCATGATCAAACCTATGTTTGATAAAAACAACTGAAATTCAAGATGATCTGGTGAACACAAGTTTGTTGAATGATAATAGAGTTCCAATCGTTATTCACAGCAAATGCTAATTTATATATATTTATATAATAAAATCTTCATAAAGAAACCTTTGATTGTCGAATTTGAAAATTAACTATTACTGCTAAGGAAGAATAATTTGTTTTCAATGACCGATTTATCTTAGCTGATCTTCTTGAATTGAGAAAGCGAGACATATTTGTTTTATGGTGGTACCACTTCCAAAGACTCTCTCGGCAAAGATCATTTCATGAAATTCACACCTTCACCAAACTTAACTCGGATTCCACCAGGAGCCCACTGAATGGATATGGAAGAAGAGTGCACAAGGACTTGAGCTGTGACGATGGAGTTGAATCCAGCAATGAAAAATTCAAGAATCTATCGCCCACTGTTACAAAAAAATAATGGTAGAATTGCGGGTTCAGAAACGCATGCTTGATCTTTTGCAAATGCTGCGATGTTGAAAACTGCAGCAACAGTCGACGAATAGAATATGACGACTTAAACTTCTCTTCTCAAGTCGTACTCTGGTCTTCATCATTAACCAGCAAAACGGACGAAATTGAACCTGGAAGCGACGATGCAGAATCGACAGAAAGTTTGTCAGCATAAGAAAGTATGCCAAGAAGAAACACAGAGTCAACAAAACAAAACATCAACGGTTGATCCGATAAAAAAGGCTGAAAATCCTGACAAAATCCAATATTTCAATATAAAAAACCAAAATGTAACTTTTTGAAAATAAAACACACTAGGATTTTTAAGTTAATTTGTGAGATCTTTGGCCAAAAAAATTGAAATCAAACATATAACAATATCTAAATACAATGAAAAGTGAATATTTTGAGTCAAGGTCAGTTATTTATATTTGGGACCATTATACACCTGCTACAAAACGGTCATTCTTATAATCCGGAAAAAAATAATTTTTGGGGTCAAAAAGTGCGCTTTTCTGGTTCTATCTTCTGATAATTCCATTTGAGATCATCAACCCTATGAAACAAAATGTGGAGAACTATGCCCCCATATTTTTTGATTTTTTACATGCACCCCAAGCAATTTATGCAAAAATCATTTATTTTATGCATTTCATAAGCCCATACCACATACACCGTTGTCAATCAATAGTCAGGGGCTACCTTTTTTCTGGTTGCGATTATACACTTCTTTTTCATTGACGATGGTTGCGAGCGTTACCCAATAATATAGGTCGTCATGGCAGCTGTCAGGATTTTGTATTCTGACTTTCCGAATTTGCACTTTTGGGAATTCAGTTAGGCTATAGTCACAAAAATTTATACTGAGAGATGAAGAGACGAGAATTGGTAACCATGGAGTGCTTGTCCATTGTGACTGAAAATCAGAGCGGAATCGGCAATCGTAATGGACAATGGTCAGTGGGATGCGGTCATTAGAGCCGGTTGTAATGCATGGTTAAACGAAAGTTGAAACTTAACCGAGAATCAACGGTGACTTTCCGTATTATGAGCCTATAACCGAAGGTTGAGCTGACAGCAACTGGCCATTTGCTTACACATTCCGACCAACGGTTTGGCAGTGACCGGCCCTCAACAAAAAGATGACCTTGATTGGTTGACATGCTCGAATTTCGCCAAATTATGCTCAGAACTCAGAGGAAGCCGGTACGTTTATCGTGAGCAGTCCTGACACATTGTCGTCACTCTTGCTGATTACTACAATGTAATTGAGCTTGAGCTGATTTCAGATTTTGATTAAAATGTTCTGATATAGTATTTTTCAAAATTTGATTACTTTCTGAAATTGAAAATTACTTATTTACATAAATTTTTTTCCCAAAACTGTCATTTGGCGATTCTTGAATCAGATCTATCTTTCAGTACATTTTGACAAATATATTCGTTCTAAGTTGGCGTTCAAGAAAAGCAGATAGATAGATAGATGTTCAACTATCAAGCGAGAAAATCAACTAAAGGCCAAGTTATTCTGGTCAAGCTTACCTATACATATATATGTGTATTAAGAGATAGAAAAAATGTTTCATTTATTTATGACAAAATCAACAAAATCCTTTCGTATGAGACAAACGAATATTCTATTATACTGTAGTAATATCTCCTTTTTATTACAATATGGAAAAAACTAGAATTTTCACTATCCAGTATGGACAATTTAAAATTAGCTGCTGTGGATTTGGTTGGCACACCGAAAACGGACTCGTATATGGGTACGTGACATTTTTCGTTTTCAATTTTAATTGAAATCCTGCATTGGAGCGATGTCTCCTTTAATAGGCTGCAGACTATTTGTGCACCGATGATATGATGAATCTGTCTCTATGTTGCTGCATACGAATCGATGCTAGTCGTATCAGAAAATGAATAAAATAGTGGTTCCAGGTAATCATATTTGAGTAGATATTGAAAAAAAATCCCATTTTAAGGCCCCTTATACGTACATGTACGTATATATCGAGCACTAATAAACTAATCCTACGTCTGTATCTCAGAAAAAAATCATATTAGAACTTATGAAAAATTTTCTTGCAAAAACGTCCAAGGGGAATTGCTAGAAATAACTTTTGAGTCATTAGCTTACCATTAGAAGATCAAAATATTCTCTATGAAAGATTGAAAAATATTTTTCCCCGAAAATGTGCTCTACTTTATGGAGCCATCCAAAGAAAATCATTCGAAGTAGGCTATTGCAGATGAGAACGATTCCTCTGCATGTGTGTGCTAGAGTCAGATAGGTATTAGTGTCATATTCAATGAGTCGGTACCTATTCGTTAAATGAGCTTTGCTCGGTTAACACAGGATTTAGAGTAGGTCTATAAGGATGTTTAATCTTAGTTCAAATATGTGCATATTTCTAGTAAAAATATATTGCGATATGTAGATCGGTGAATATTGCTTTTATAGTTCACATAGCTCATAATTTACAGATTTTCAAATAAATATGAATGTGAAACATACCAGAACTCAGCTGTATCACCCAACAATTGCCTTCTCAACCTCCAAAGAGAGTACTGAAATTTTTATAACAATCTGTGGAACCATTCCCGAAATAGCTAGTGTGGACCTCGAGGGTTATATCCACTAAAAATACAAGTAACGCCAATCGATTTCTCGGCCCTTAAAACCCATTTTTCAATTTGTTTTCCAAATCTGCCGAACCATTCAAGAAAAACTGTATGGATCTCGAAGGTCCAATAGGATGAATATTATTTTGCATTTTTCTGTGCAACTAATAAGAGTTGGTCTTATTTATGGTGAAAAAATATTGTTTTTACTTCTTTGAGTTTTGTATTAGTTGAGAAATTAGTGGAGCGTTCAATTGTATTGAAGTTTGTAAATCTAGAATGGTAATGTGGTCAGAATCCATTATAGCTTTGATAATAATTTAGTCGTCACTTAGTGCTAATTTAATAGCATACAGATACCATCCCGATAACTACCGTCCAATTAGTGTTGTTTCATTGTTCGGCAAGATCATAGAAAAAATCTTAAAGAATCAGCTAACTCAATATTTGGATAAATTTAACATTCTTAATGACAACCAGTTCGGTTTTAGAGTAGAACGGTCAACTACAAAAGCACTATTAAATGTGGCGGAGAGCGTTGTCGAGAGCTTTGATGCGGGAATGCATAGCGTTTTAACATTATGTGACTTATCTAAGGCTTTTGACTGCGTTTCCTACAACATATTATATAAGAAACTACATATTTATGGTATAAGAGATAATGAATTAGTACTGATAAAAAACTATATGCGTGGTAGATCTCAAGTGGTCTCTTTTAATGAGTCTATATCAAAAAAGGGTGCGTTGAACTATGGGGTTGCTTAGGGCTCAATTCTAGGCCCTTGTTTAAGGATCAAAGCTGGAATTTTGAAAAACTTTCAAAATTGTCAGATGGATCTCTTAATAGAGCAACATCATGATGGCCATAAAATGCTTTTGAATAAAAATAAAACCAAAATTAAATTACCTACTGATTCTAAATTAGCGAAAGCCCATCATGTTAAACTGCTCGATGTTACCATCGATGATAAGCTTCCATGGATACCGCATACGGATGATCTGTCAAAGGAGTTGTGTAGTATTATATTTTTGATAAGGTAGTTACATTCTTTTCTCAACTTTTCTGTCTTAAAGACTTATTATTTTGCGTTTTTCACTCTAAAATATCGTATGCATTTCCACTTTGGGGTAACAGTTTAGCCTCTGAAAACATATTTAAGCTCCAAAAAAAAGTCATAAGGTTCCTATGTGGGGCTAAATATAATGCACATTGTAAGCCTCTATTTCTAGAGCACAGAATCATGCCTTTGCCGTGTATTTTTATTTATTTTACGTTAGTTGAAATTCATAATATTAAAATTACCATCATCAAATACGAATCATGGATATTTGATGAGAAACGATAGATTCAATATTCCGTATCATAAATTGTCAAAGTCTAAATCTAACTCACTGAATCTAAACTTTTATAACAAACTGCCAACAAAAATAAAAGAGTCTTCACTAAAAAAGTCCAAAAAAAGTTGTAAAGATTACTTACTACAAAAATGTTTTTATTCTATTAACGAATTTTTAGATGCACCAATTGAAATATAACTTAGCAATACACTTATGTACAACTCTGTAAAATTTATCTGTTATGTATGTCAATCTCATTGTTTATTTTTGTGTTATGCACAGTTTTCATATTTCTTGTAGATATTATATAATATACGATGAGTTGCTATAATTTACATTTATATGTAGAAAAATAGCCAATCAACTTTTTATTTCCATTTCCATTTCTACAGTCATATTAGATTATTCCAAAAATAAATTATTACATAAATTGTCCTCAGCGCTAAAGCTAACTAATTCAGTGCTAATTTAGTGCTCTCATTCTGCTGTAGATGTCAAACTAGGAAGGTTTGGTATCAGAATACAAGAAAACAAATGATCTTGAAAATGTTTGCGATTAGTTTGGCAGCACTAACTAACTTAAGCACTGAGTTAACAAAGCTTTTGAGATAGTACACTGTTAACTAAAATAAAAGCTAGCAGTTTTCTAATTTTTAGTTCAATTTTGGAAGCATCAAATTTGTCTTTTGGGCGCTAGCATGATGACTAAGCTTCAGATTGATAGCTCAACACATTCTGTTTTTAAATTTAACAAATCGACAGACGGTGTTATGGAGTGACGGTTCAACCTACAAACATCCTTGTATATCAAGCGGTTTGCTTTCTATCCACTTTATGAGTGATACTAAGGGTCCAGAATTATCAATTACTGTAAGACTAACTTTCCAAATAAAATCGTTAAATCCGTAGGAAAGTATACTCAATCGCTGCTAATTCAATTAAACCCGAGACCCCTTTAAGGATAAGGTCAGTAATAGGAAAAACGAAAAGATACATAGGATATCGAGTGAGAGTCCGGATAATACGATGTGTATTTGATGGTTTTCTAACATTTGTAGGCTTTTCTAGATTTATACGATACCAACATTACTACGACTTATTTTTATTAAAATAAAATGAGATCAGACAAACTATATCAATAGTAAGCCAAGGGCCTATATTTATACTCATGTATCACTGTTATTTATAGAATTATTTGACTTTATTGACTAATCTGATAAGTCAGATATGTTCCTTTACAATTTATCTACAGTCCAGATAAATAATTAATAATAAATAATATAATTTTACCCCTTAAAATGTTCAGCCTATCATGTCATCGATAATTTAAGGATTCCGGACATCCGATGAAAAGAACAAAAAGCTTCTGGGTTGTAGGAGCAACGAACCAAAAAAGTCAAATTTATTATTCAAACAGAATTGGTGACTAATATAGCTCATTTTGATTGAGAAAAATATATTTTGTATTCTTCACTGCTGGAAAACTCAACTTTTGAACCTGTTTAGAAGGTCAAAACAGAGTATTTTCTGTCTTAGTAGCTGGAGCTCTTTTTTAGTAGATCTTAGGTAGATTAATTCCGAACCTTCTCTAAGATGTCCTGATGGAAATCGAAGCGATGACGTTTTTAAGACGCAGGAGCAACTCGGGAACAGAAGACGCTGATATGCCAACGGACAAAGTCTCTACCAAATTTCTAGCCGAAAAAAAGGATCGCAGGTCATCTGGAAATTACTGAAGGCAGTTCTACCGTGTACGCCTATTGAGAACTTTGCTTCAAATATCGATCTAAAAGTCAAACTGGCAGATGAACTGGAATATATCGGCTTCTAGGAAACAAAATAATTCCAGGCTGAAATGATGGCAGTGTTGTAATGTTGATTAGAATATTATGAACTTAATAAGTTCCTGATTAGACTGGCAGTCCTTGACAAGGTCACTATTATGTGGGACGCTATACACAGCAATATCATGGGCAACATCATAGCGGGCGACCTCGCCAGAATTGGGTAGAAAACCATCCCAATCGGACCGGAATCCGTAAACTGTATCTGTGGCAGTCTCATTATACCCGAACCTAAATAATGGGCTTCCAAATATCAAATTGATGAAAAGGAAAGCAAGGAGGGCTGTAGGCAAGGCAAAGAGTCTTTGCCAATACTGGCAAGGCAAAGGAATGAGGAACTGGACAGGGGGAAGTTCAGAGCCCTGACAAGTATTCTCACCTAAAAACCACAAGGGGGAGTTCACTTATAACATAAAGAGCTCTTTCACTCAACCCTTGATATTAACCAGAGTTTTTTCAAATATCTAGAAAGAAAAACAGTACAACTACACTACATTACTTGTATATTATATTGTAACGTGAAGACTTACCGAATAATAAACTACACACACAATGCACATTCCGGAAAACACGGGATACATTAGAGGCAACGAGAATAATTCCTGGTCTATTCTCGAAGCCATATATTGAGAAATAACCTCCAGAAACAACGAAAACAACACTGGAAACATCTAGAGCTTTTTAAGTTAGATATAAGGTTGATGGCAAAAAACAGTTTTTAGTTTAGTGATAGATAGTTAGATAGCCAGTCATAGATCACAATCGGATATAGCTCATAGATCACATAGACAGTAGACAGTCGTTATAGTCCAAGAAATATAGTGTGAATATAAATGTGATTATAGTCGTGTAGTTATTGGTATAAATAAATAAGTGAAAATAAATCGAACCCAGTTTTAATATAAATCCCCGTTACATTGGTGTCAGTGTGGAATCAGTGAGTGATTACAAAATTGGACAGACTTTAGGAGACTGCGTTTTCATGCAGATTTGGGTGTTTTTGAGACATTTGTTAGATTTAAGTTTAAGACTCTTCTGTTCGTTTTCGTGTTGGTGTAAAGACATTTTGTGTTAGTGTGAAGACTCTTTAGTTCGTTTTCGTGTGAAGACTTTTCGTTTGTTTTCGTGTGAATGTAAAGACTTTTTCGCGTGTTTGTGTGAAGAATTTTTTTCTTCTTTCTTGCTTTCTAAATTGGAGAATCGGTATGGAGACAGTCATTTTCAGCAAGTATACAAAGCACAATTACGATCTCGGGTGCAACATGCAAATGAGAGTCTGCAAGAATTTAAGGGGGAAGTAGCTCGTATTGTACGGCTAGCATATCCTACAGCTGCCGATAGCTTCCCTGATGAAATTGCGAGCTGCAGAAGGCGTTGAAGCTGACCAGGCCAAAATTGCTAGAAGAAGCACTAGCTATTGCTTTGGAGCATGAAGCCGCAAGCCAAACTTTCCGAGGGCATCATTTAAGAGCAATCGAAGAAGAAGATCAGTCCGACAGGGAGTCCCTGTTAGAAATGATAAGGAAGCTAGTTAAGAAGAGAGAGCCACGGTGTTCTAACTGTGGTGAGCTAGGACACCTACGCCGCAGTTGTAAGAAGAAGGTTGCACAGTCGGAAAACTAGAATGGGTCGAGATGAGGGGCAATCGTCGACCTGCAGAAATAGTGCCACAGTAATTACGGTCAATGTGTCATCTTCTGGCGGAGCCTTGAGTTTATACATCGATGGTGAAATCTATGGAGAAGACAGAACGCTCCTAATAGACACCGGAGCAACAAGAACAATAGCCAGACCAGAGCTCACCACAGATCATTCCCGGATATTACCAACAAAGGTCCAACTCAGAGCAGCGACTGGAGAGACAATAAGAACACATGGTGAAACGAGCCTGACCATCAGCATTGGAGAGATCACCATCAAGCACAGAGTTTTAATCGCTGACATATCAGACCAGTTTATTTTGTGAATTGACCTTTTGAAGAAGCTTGGGGCTGTGTTAGATGTCAAAAATGGTGTCTTGAAGGTCGATAATGAAGAACTGCTCTTTCACGAGGATAACGAAGATGTTGTCCGATTAATAACGACTAGTGACGTAATAATACCCGGCTATAGTGAAAAAATATTGATGACCAACCCGGACGGAAACTGCAAATCTGGAAGTCTGAGACTGGTAGAAGAAATAAATGATACGGAATTTCTGACAGCTAAAGCTATTGTTCGAGTAGGAGATGTCGTTCCTGTCAGAGTAATGAATCTAAAGCAGAGCCCCATCAAGTTGAGCAAGGGAAGTATGGTTGGAAATTGTGTTCCTGTATAAGCGATATGCCCTATAAGAACGATCAGTAAACCATCCAGGACTAGATATTCGGAAGAGCTGATTGATGTGGTCATCAAGACTGTCCAGGACATAGACGAGAAACAATTACGAAAAGTGAGAGATATGCTTGTTTAATTCCAGGACGTATTTGCGATGGAAGAAGAATACAAAGGTAAAGCAAGTATAGTGACTCACAAAATAAACACGGGGAACGCTCAGCCAATAAGACAGCAGCCAAGAAGACTTCCATTGGCCAAAAGAGACGAGGCCGAGAAAATTATTCAAGAAATGAGCAAGCAAGGAGTCACTGAGCCATCAAATAGTCCATGGACCTCGCCAGTAGTGCTCGTGAAGAAAAAGGATGGTTCTACAAGATTCTGTGTAGATTACCGACTTCTGAATTCAGTCACTAAGAAGGATAGTTATCCGTTACCCCTAATAGATGACACCTTACATACTCTCTCTGGGTCACGATGGTTTTCTACACTAGATCTGAAAAGACTGCTTTCTCGATAGGATCAGGGCTCTGGCAATTCACTGTGATGCCGTTTGGACTATGCAATGCTCCCGCTACATTTGAGAGGCTCATGGAAGCAGTTTTGAGAGGACTGACAGGGCAAACCTGCCTAGTATATTTGGATGACGTGATAGTGGTAGGAAAATCATTTGAGGAACACTCAAAGAATTTAAGAGAAGTTTTCCAACGATTACGTGAGGCCAACCTGAAGCTGAGTCCTAAGAAATGTTATCTGTTCCGACGTGAAGTAAGACATCTGGGTCATATCGTATCTGGGGACGGCGTCACGGCAGATCCAGAAAAGATAACAGCCATTAAGGAATGGCCTATTCCCAAGGACAAGCATGAGATGGTTTGTGAAAGGTTTTGCCAACAACGATAAACCTTTAACTAAGTTAACAGAAGAAGGCAAAGAATATTCCTGGAATTACGAGTGTCACAGAGCTTTCGAACAACTGCAAGAAGCTCTCATCAGCGCACCAATCTTGGGTTATCTTAGGCATGACAAAAAATTCGTATTGGACACAGATGCCAGTAATACCGCCATTGGTGCTGTCCTCTCTCAAATTCAAGACGGGCAGGAGAAAATGATTGCCTACTTCAGCAAGGTTTTGTCAAAATCGGAGAGGAATTATTGCGTTACCAGAATGGAACTGTTGGGAGTAGTGAAAGCCCGCGAACACTTTCATAATTACTTGTATGGTTGCCGCTTTCTAGTTAGAACTGACCATGCAGCGTTGATGTGACTCCTGCAATTCCGTAATCCTGAAGGACAAGTGGCAAGATGGTTAGAACGTCTTCAGGATATGACTATGACATCGAGCACAGGGCAGGAAAAGTTCATGGAAACGCAGATGCCTTATCCAGAAGACCGTGCAACTATAACATCACCCACTGCTCGAAGATAGAAGAGATGCTTTGCCCTATACGACGAACAACAGTAGAGAATGAGGAGTGGTAGCCCGAACAAATGAAACTGGCCCAAGAGAGTGACCCATGTTTGAGAGTGGTCTTGGAGTGGATGCGCCGTAAGGAGAGGCCGTCTTGGCAGGATATAAGGTTACGAAGCCCTGAAGTGAAAGCATATTGGAGTCAATGGGACTCTTTTGTGTTAAGAGATGATCTGCTGTATAAAACCTGTGAGTCTGAAGATGGCACTGAATCCAGATTACAACTAGTTGTGCCAAGAAGCAATGTGCCGGAGATAATAGGTCAGCTACATGATGGACCCTCAGGTGGGCATTTTGGAATCACCAAGACTCTGCAGAAGGTTTGGGAGAGATTCTATTGGGTGAATTGCAAAGAACATGTGAGACAGTGGTGCCGTAAGTGTGAAGTGTGTGCAGCCAGCAATGGACCACTTGGCAGAAAGCGAGCACCTATGAGGCAGTATAATGTTGGGAGTCCCATGGAGCGAATTGCTCTGGATATTGTGGGGCCATTTCCTGAAACGGACAATGGGAATAAGTATATCCTAGTAGCCATGGATTACTTCATAAAGTGGACAGAGGCGTACGTAATCCTTAACCAAGAAGCATCGACCGTCGCCAAAGTGTTGGTGAAAGAATTCTTTTCACGTTTTGGCGTTCCTCTTGAAATCCATTCGGACCAACGATGAAACTTCGAGTCAGCCCTGTTCCAAGATGTGTGCAGACTAATAGGTGCGAACAAGACCAGAACGACCCCTTTACATCCTCAATCGGACGGAATGGTGGAGAGGGTGTACCGAACCATGGGCAAGCACCTCTCTAAGGCTGTCTCAGAACATCAGCGAGATTGGGACCAGTACATCCATTTGTTCCTGATCGCCTATCGGGCGGCTGTGAATGAAACGACTGGTCAGACTCCTGCTAGTTTAATGTTGGGCTGTGAATTACGCCTACCCTGTGACTTGGAATTTGGCCGTAGACCTACCGAGGATAGTGTTACAGGAGAAGGATACGTCGACCAATTAAGAGCCAGAATGGATAAAGTCCATGAGTTAGCCAGACAGAACATCCAGCTTGCCAGTGATCGAATGAAGAACCACTGCAATATTCGATCAGCTGGTGGAGTCTTCAACGTGGGGGACCTGGTTTGGCTGTATAATCCCCAACGACGTAGAGGCCTTTGTCCCAAATTCCAAAATCAATGGGAAGGTCCAGATGAAATTATGAAGAAGAAAACCTAGAGTAGTACACATAAACCGACTCGCACCATACGCTGGATCGAACAACCAGGACAAAGCACGAGTGGCTCTTCAAGAAAAGAACATTGAGGAGCGAAACGTCAGTTTCAACGATTTCATGTCCAACTACGCGGATCGGAAGAAGGTCAGAATCGGTGTGACAGTTGAGGTTAAACAAGACCTTTTCAAACTACCAGCCAACGTTTCTATTACCCATTGTGTAGCGGAGGATCGACGTATGGGCCGAAGAATTGCTCTGGTGTTTAGAAGGAAGTTTGGAAGACTGGATGAATTGTCAGCCCATTTACCAAGAGTAGGAAAAGTTCTGCGACTAGCAGATGGTAATCGGAACCTCTTCTATTTGGTTACGAAGAAGATGTCTAGAGGAAAACCCACTTACAAGGACATCTGGCATGTACTGAAGAGCCTAAGGTATGAAGTCAGGAATTATGACATCAAGAATTTGGGTCTTCCAAAAATAGTCTGCGGGTTGGACGGGTTAGATTGGGAGGAGCATGATCGAATACATCTTCCAGGACGCTGGCGTGCAAATTACCGTGTGTTGCTTCAATCCAAAAGGAGTGTTCTCGGGAAAGACGATAGACTGTTACTTTTTCAACAAGAGTGTTTGCCTGGCAGGAACCGAGTGCAGATTTCGCCATAGAACACAAATGCAGCAAGGTACTACCAAGGATGATTCTGATCGGGACGATCAGATGTTAAGGAGGGGGCAGTGTAACGTGAATATTTACCCGAATAATAAACTACACACACAATGTACATTCCGGAAAACACGGGATACATTAGAGGCAACGAGAATAAGTCCTGGTCTATTCTTGAAGCCATATATTGAGGAATAACCTCCAGAAACAACGAAAGCATCACTGGAACCATCTAGAGCTTTTAAGGGTAGATATATAAGGTTGATGGCAATGACCAGTTTTTAGTTTAGTGATAGATAGCCAGTCATAGATCACAATTGGATATAGCTCATAGATCACATAGACAGTAGAAAGTCGTCCAAGAAATATAGTGTGAATATAAATGTGATTATAGTCGTGTAGTTATTGGTATAAATAAATAAGTGAAAATAAATCGAACCCAGTTTTAATATAAATTCTCGTTACAATATCATTTGAAGGTTGCAAGTGCAACAATAATAATAAGAACAATAGTATTAAGATTAGGTACAGTTAATAGTTAATATTGGATACATATTACACATAGTGCATTCATGACGTACAAACTTGGAAAGTCTTCTTTATAGCCTGCTTGAATTTTGATGGATTATAGCTTCTGAGATGGGAAGGAACGGCACTGAACATTTTTCTTTCATAAGTTCTGTGGAATGCAGCAGTTCTCATACCTTTTCACCATATATTCTCATTGTGGATGTCAGTTCTGAATGAGATTAGTTAGTTAGTTATTTTGTGAACTTCCGCTCATGTACCGGAAGGAGGAGTACCTACCATACTAGGTATATATATAAGCTCTTCTTTCAGCGAGAGGAGATCTTGTTATTTTGACGTCTAAGCTCTCGCAGAATCGGAAATCATAGCCGTTTACGTCCCTAGGATTCTAACTGTCTTAGGAGGATACACACTCAAACATCACTTTTGGTGTGTAGGGGCCACACAGGGAAAGCCAATACAATAAAAATAATAAAAATAAAAGCCGAGATACATAAATATATAATTTTTCTCTAGAATTTAGAATTTTTTCCACCAGCTGTAAGGAACTTTTTGTATCCAGCACATTGAAATCTAGCATTTTGTAAAAAGCTCAACGTTTGCAGAGATACCTTACAAACAAACTTTCTAATTTTCTCTGCTGTTTTAGATATCACTGGATATAAGTACAGAAACTTCAATAATTTGATAACTAAATAAAATATCCAAAAATGTGAAATAAATTTATTTATCATAAAATAAAACCTACTTGATACACTGAAAACTACATAGTTATTATAATTATAGAGGTGCTGTTACTTTTGAAGTTGGTTTGGAAAGTATTTCTCAGTAAGTAGTACTTAGAAGAATCTATTTTTTTGTATTCTTGAGTCAACAAACTTAAAACAAGTGGAATTAAAAAAAATTAAAATAGTTTTTATTAGGAGTCTAAGATTTGAACCGTACCGATGAATACCTACTATTGCTCTCCTTTTCTCGATTTGAACTATACTTATGTATATCTGTTTGCCAGCAACAGCAATTCCACAACAAATTACTGTTTGTCTACCACAACACACATAACCTTAGAGTTAGAGTAATATATACGACGATCTGTCAGAAAGGACCTATATACCAGAGAACAGAGACGTATATATACGCTCCACACTCCATGCTCTTGCGTAATTCCAGTGACGGATCCCGTCGACCGACATTGCTGTTCCATGTCGAAGAAAAAGTGATCTTGCTTGAATGAGATAAATTTCAATTAATAAATATTGGATCGCACTTGGAGCTTAACAGGGGGCGAGATGTCTGCAAGCTAAGTTCGAATTTGAAATTTCAAGTCTCTAGACCGTATGGGGCCTGAGAAATCGCTGCGGAGTCCATTGATACAAGAACCGAAAGTAATAAAAACTATTTAAAAAATTCTTAAAATAATATTTAAAAAAATCATTAATTGACGAATTTTGCGATATTTGGATATCTTATAAGTACATTAAATGAAATATTTAATTTACTCTATACAGCAGCATCCAGTTCTTGAACATAACTTTGCTAATCGTTTTGCATATTGGGAATTCAAATTGAGAAGTGTTAATGGAACATTTATATATTATTTACAAATTTTTGTATATTTTATCTTTCTGATAAAGTTGGGGAGTTTCCAGTCTTAAATAAATTTGTCACTAATAATTGAAACTCTGAAAAAAACCATTTTCAGAGCAACCTTCAATTTACGAGTATTGAATGCAAATGGGTGTTCAAAATACTATCAACTGTTTGATAGTTTAATAAAATAAAATATATAAGCAATCAAATAGTTTGTCTAGAGTAGATGTACAGGCAAAAGAATGTTGTCCAGATGCCAATCGATCCGTCGCTAGTATCTACTCTTCCAACCTTGAATGAAGATTATTGAGAATGCGTTGTCATATTTCATTCGAGTCTGCCTCCTTATCTGATGTGAAATTGTGCTTTGATTAACTCTGCTTGATCTGCTCTCAAAAACTTTGATTTTGAGATGTGCCCACAGAAAATAATCAAGTGCACTATGATCAGACCTCCTGGTAGGACAGTTAATCACTTTGTTCGGGAATAATTTGTTTATCGCACCAATTGCTAAGTCAGAAGTATGGCATATAGACCCGTCTTGCACGAACCATTTTCTTGAATTGTACCCTTGGAATTTCTTCTTCAAAATGGACTGCAGATGTGATTTTTTCATATTCAGTGCTTGACTTCATTTGCAAATGATTAACAAAGAATTAAAGCGAATCATCTACTCTTTCGATCGTTTCTTATCCTCTGAATTAATTTCCTACCGCTATCGTCACTTGGTAGATTGAACCTCTCTAATTCAAAAGTACATTTCGTCTCCTTCTTTCTTCTACATTTATTTTGCATAATAAACCATAAAATAGGAATACGGATTCAATGCCGCGAGTAATTTATCAACAAATAAACTGTTGGTATTGTTTGAAAGACGGAGAATCATTTGATAATTAACTATTAACAAATGAACAGGGTGATTTTCTTTAATGTCCACCCTCTTTAACTATTTTTGTTTGTTTTATTTCTAAAAGATGCACGCCACTCCGCTACACTCACTCCTTCGATCATTCATTGTATTCAACCGCTTTAAAACAAATGATTGAATTCTTTTGCATTGGGATTCCCATACCTACTGGGTCGGGTCGGAGTGGTGCCATGTGCACGCACCCTTAGAAAGTTAGCACAAAACAAACACCCGATACCCTTTCTGGACACCGTTTGAAATATCATAACAACACATAAAACATGAAAAGTAAGCTGTTCATCATTTATTCTCTCAGTTCTATGACGCATGTTGTATACACATTATTACGAGATTTTCGTTACATCTCGCTCTTGGTGACATGCACCCACCTACACAACATTATTGCTGCAATATTTTTCATTTGACACTTATTACCCGGTCGACGGTAATATGTTACATTCATAGCATTTGAAATCGTCAAACAATTTACTGCCGCTCGTATATTATAATACAAACGAAGCGAAATAATGCGGACACAGCTATTTATTCAATAATAATTTCAGCTGGGGAATTAGTAATTAACAATTTGCTGATATTAAATTTGTACGTATTGACAAGTAAGAATTAGAGCCATATTGATGATTAAGGTAATTTTGATGTTGAATCATAATTACTACAATAATCAATGTTCATCATGTTTTCGTGGAATTGATACCGGTGTAAATAAGCTTTCTATGGCATGTTAAATAAAATATAAATAGTTTATTTATGTTAAGATAAAAAATGGTTCATTTAACTACAATCATGCTAGAATCCATGAAGAAGTATTATTAATTATATGCATGCTGAAAGAAATCCTCTATTCCGTTCAGTGTTTTCCATCAATAAAGCACTAACCTGTGGTATAGGTATGACGACTTTCTGTAGGAAAGAGAATGTATCCTTTACAGAAATCTGCATTTGAGCATGTCATGATCATTCACGGTTGTCAGTGTCAATATAATAAATTAATTTTCTTATTTACTATTTTATTCTTAGTTTTTTGATTTTACTTCAGTGACTAAAAAACTCTTTGAAATGAGTGCTGTGTGCCTCCCCTCGTATTTCATCTAAGGTGCCTTCATGTGGAAGTGATAATCCTCGAAGGTTAGTAAAATGTTTACTAAATAAGAAGAAATTATAGTTTTTAAACAAAATTTATTGCTAACTCAATCTTAAAACTGTCAGATTAAGAGTAAAAGATCTGTATAAAAATAAACTTTTCTCATGATTTCATCTCCATTCTTAGAAGTTATTTCAAAGGAATTATCTATTTAATACGAATATTTATGATCATGTAGAAATTATATGATTTTTTCCAGATATCGATTATCCCATTCATTGACATTGATCGTCGAAGGGAATGGGTGAGAATGATTTTTTCAGAATTTGAAAATATGTACCTCAGAATCTATTCCCACTATACTGATTCAGTAAAAAATTGAATAAGATCGCATTTCCGACATTACATTTGCCCTGTGAGTATTCTTACTACTTTCAATATATATATATATATATATATATATATATATATATATATATATATATATATATATATATATATATATATATATATATATATAATATAATTTCGGTTTGCAGATTACAGCAAGGATCCCCTGCTGATTATCTTGTAGAAACATCTCAGATTTTTGGAGGTTACCCATTGCTAGAAAATCTATACACCTATACTTATGTTTGAGCTCATCAGATTCTATTTCAGATTCAATAACCATTGTCAGAGTGAAGGTTGTTCAAATTGTATAATACCGAAAATAAAGAGAATTCTATCGAGATCGAATCCCGTTGAAAACCATCTTATATTGCTACTACCCCAATTAACCGTGCCACCCGAAAACAGCATTTGCTGGATAAATAAGAATTAAATGGTAATCCAAAAATATATTATCTATCTATTTCTATGACTTTCCTAGTAAAACTATTCTGGAATAGTAGATTCTCTTAGATCATTGATAACAATGAAAGAGAACACACCAATAGGGCACTTGAAAGTTGTATCATATTGTTTGGGAATTCTACTTGAAGTTTATGTTATTAGTAACTTAAATGTAACAAAAATGGCATCAATTTGTTTGTATCTACCTCACATAATGAAGTTTCTACTGTACCTGATATCCATATTAGAACGATTCTAAAAAAGTTTCTCCTTAAATCTAATCATGTTCTCAAAAAATATGCAGTGGTCCTGTAATTTTATATATAAGAAATTGAGCTAATATTTTTGATGATAGAATTTCACTTTTCACCCAAACTAAACTGATACCATTTATATTAGCGGTCAGATATTATTTATTATTTGGTAGTTGTATATATGTACATATACTTCTATTGTACAATTTTGAATATATCAACAATTTTTTAAAAAATAGCTTAGTTGAATTACTTTTTTGTAAAGTTATATGGTCATTGTAGCTGAACCATTTATTAAAATAAGGATATTTTGTTAACCATAAGCATAGTGCTGATAGTGCAATATAATTATATATAATTAGGTCCCTGTAGAACGGTTAACGTCATTTAGTTGACTCTCTATTAATCTGTTTTCATTTAATAAAGTTATTTCTAAGATTTAATCAAGAAACGGTATTTAACTGTAAACTTATCTCTGTATCTAATGACCATAATAAACTTTTGTATCACAAAATGACTTGTATATGTTTGAATTTTTGTTCATGAATTCATTATTGTTTAGCAATTATTGCACATATAATTTGTTTTAAACAGATTTCAATAAATATATTATTATTAATATTTTTTACTTTGCCGGTATTCATCAATATTGTTAATTCTTATATCATATTATTAATTAATCTCATAGATTTCTTTATAAAGCTAAACAATACAATTTTACTTTATGAGAAACCTACGAAATTAATTGAGAATATGATTTATGAAATAACGTAAGATGATTTCAAATTATGAGCCATTACATTTCAATTTTGCCACCGGCCAAAAATTTCTCATTTAGTTCTTCGTGCAATGCACAGATGGCAGTCAAGTACTTGAATTTGAGAAGATTCTTACATCAAAGAGTTGCCACACTATATTCTATTTATTACTCTATGAAATGACGTTCCAAAATGTCTCTTGCTCCTGCCCATGTTTGAATAGATTTTTTCAATAGGTGTATAACTAATCTAAGATATTCATCTGAGGTTAAACTGTTATTAACCTAAAAGTAGGTAGTCTATGTTCTATAAAATGTGTCAATTGAGCGTTTTCAATCAGATACAGAATAAATTACCTAATATAAACTCTATTTTTTAAGATCTTGTCAACCTTTATGTATGTACATATCTAGGTGTCGGTACGAAACAAATGCAAAAAATGCAGCAGACAGAGAATATAATACAGATAGGCACTACAAACTCTAATATATAGAGCCGAAAAGGAAATATTAATGGTTACTTTACGTTATCCGAGTAAATAGACATCCATCACGGACATTTCACTAGGATTTCTTAAGAACTCCAGTTTTTTAATCTTGGTATATCAAGGTTTAGCCAGCGTAAGCCATATAAACGCCCAAAGACTTGATTGAATAACATTGAATTATCTCTACCACACACAAAATTAACTAGAATGATGGTTTTCAACCGAATCAAAAACTGCTGCGAGACCAAGAAGAAGTAGGTAACCGTAGAAACGGAAATGAGGACGGATATATCGACATACACGGCGCATCCGCCAGTATTTTAACAATGACGATAAAGTATACCAGAAATTAATCTTGAAAATATCATTGGCAAAAGTATGAATAATCCTAGTGCGAGTTCAAATTTGACAAGAGATAGGTACAACACAAATCAAGTATCGATTCAACATTTCTTCCTCACGTTGATTAGGACAGAATAAGTGTCCATTTCTGAAAACATCATTGTGAAAACTATATTTGCTCTCGTGGTTTATGGTATATAACTTTTGAAGTGCAATAGCTCTAAGCATCAGCGACATTCCTTTCATAAAATTGCAATGCAATACATGAATAGGTTTTACTTCAGATCAAACTAATTACTAGTTATATAAAATATTCCTATATTAAAAATATACACAATTATTGGTTGCTAATACAGGGTGTTATGATATTACTTTTTTTTTTGGAAATATATCAACATTGAACCCAAATCAGAGAGAGAATATATCTTCATCTTATTGATGAGTAATAGGCTGATTTATTTCAAAATAATAACTATCTGTTATATTACCTCAGGAAGTGTAGAAGCTGTACCAATTCTTTTATACTGTTATTCAATATACAAATAATACTTCTTAAATATCTGAATAATATTCATTACAGCTTAGATATTAGCAAATTTTTTTCTTTTCTCTATATTTTTGAGTTATAAATCTTTAGAAACTTTAAAGTCAGTTATCCTATTAGCCATTATTATTATTATTAGTTATCTGGAATATGCATATTCGAGAAAAAACTAATTTTTAAGCCATATCAGGCTATAAGAAATCATATTGTTGCCAGAGAACTATGAACAAAACTGCACGCTATTCATTATTTATTGTATACAAAGTTCAAAGTTCTGTATCAACTTCAAAGTAATTTTTCTAATGTCATAAAAGACCACTTTCTACCACATTTACACAAAAGATTATGAAATAAATCTAGCGGTCTACTTACTGACTGTACCGATTCTGTCATATCTCATTACTAAATTAGATTAGGTAATAGATTTCCGTGTTAAATTAATAAACTACCATCGTAATTCAGTCAAATCTTCCCCCATTTCACCTTAACCATCTCCTATTCCGAAATGACTTCACTCAGTTCCACTGCTAATGCAATATGCCAGAGCAGCTCGACGCCCTCGCATACTTCCAAATTAAACCGAATACATTATGGAGCCTTCTTATGCGCATTATTTTGCCGCTAAACAATTTGTTTACTTTGCCTCGCTGGAAATCAAATATTTACTAGCGGAAAATAAATAGATTCTGCTCAGGTCGGGTGTTTAGGTTTTGGAGCAGCACCCCTCTTTTGTGTTATTTCGCGTTTTGGATACATTTCGGGTATCATTTGCGTGGAAGATTGCGGCTGAAATATAAATGAGATCCTGTCCGCGGGGCAACGTGTGTTTCGGCTCTCTTTATTGGCCAACCATAAACAAGGAACATAGGTCCGTTATGGTGCCGATTGCGCCAGATGATTTACTGTACGTTGTTTTTGTTGTTATGTTTCGGCTAACATGGCTATCCACTCAATTTCTTTAGGGATTATATTCATTGTTGTTTGTTCAATAAACTAAGAAAGGACTACTGTGATAAGGGAATTATTAAATTATACGTGATTGTCCATAATGAGAATACATTTGACTGTAAATTGTTTTGAATTAATAGTATCATGGCTTCGAAGATTTTTCTCGTTCATCATACAGTTGGACCTCAAAAGTGGTGGAATTAATAGCCACGGAAACCATTATATGGATTCTAATGATTATGTACTTGCCCCAGCCTGCTTCTTCAATGACGGAATATCAAATGTATCCAGTACAGGTGGTTTTCATAACTTTGTACGGAATTTCAACGATTTACGAAACACAGCGGTTAGAGTGGGACATATTCACTATATTTATATATGATAAACTAAGTGATTGGTTTATCATATGATCCTTTCTATGACAGGAAGTTGACATTCTTGAAGCCTTTATCGAGAACATTTTAACATCACAAGCGGTTTTCATGAAACAAAGTTTCAAATTCCTCTTCTGCTGAATGCCTATAGCTTAGAATTTGAAAGTGATAAAAAGTATATATTATACCATTTTGATGATGAAAGTGCACCTTATATAGTGCAACGATAAATTTCATTTTGTACCCTGGTTCCGGATGCTGCTAATCCACAATGGCCGAAGATATTTCAAAGCCACTAAGAGCATTTAGTGTTACTTGATGGTTATCCATGTCTTGCCATACTATCAGGATTCAATAACCTCTACAAACATTTCAAAATAGCACTTATTTCGGTCAGATAAGAACCACAGATCTAAATTCCTAAAAACACAATAATCTATTTTATCGTTAACTTTGAGAAAATATCAGTTTCTACCCCATGTTAGGAGCTTGAGCCTTAGGTAATTTTTCTTCGAGAACTCTCGTTCATATACCATGTCCAAGACGTTTGAGTAATAGACAAATTGCAATAGTTATTAGCAGACAACCTTAATGGGTATAACGCTTCTTACAATGGGTCAGATAGTGAAAAAAAACAGTCAAAAAATTCTAGAACAAGGTAGAAACCCTCTATTATATCTGAGTACGGTTCACGATTTCTCCTCTAGAGCCCTTAACAGATGTTAACATTGCCCTGAATCCAAAAACCATATTTTCAGCCAATGTTCTGGCTGTTCGTCGGTCTGTCTGGGCCTAGATCATCTCGGGAATAGATTATATGATATCGATATGGTTCACTGCTGACTCATATTGGGCATCCTGCTGGCACTGCCTGGGAAATGGCTTTTTACTACCTGCTATAACGCGTATTTCTGTGAAAGATAAGGAAAAAATGCTATCTCCAATTTTCTGTAAGCTCCTATTTCCATTGCTGTTTGACTTGGCATGCTGAAAAACTAAACTAACCTAATCAGTGATTTCTATGATCAATGGAATTTGTTTGAGAGCATAAAAAGAGTTGTGTGAGTGAGTAGAAAATATTTTTCTGAATAGGATTTCACTGCATTTACCACGTCAAATTATTTCACCACGAATTTATTTAAAAGTCGGTATTGTGTATCCACTTCTAATTAGTGGATATGTGCAGTTTTACTGCTTAAGATATTGCTAATAAGTTGTATCAATATCCTGACTTAAATAAGCATTAAATCGAGTTACGTGTAATGATAGGCAGGTGTCGGAAAAAATAATTTGTACTTTTTCTTATCCCATTTTCTCTATATTTACAACAGAAACTTATGTTGACATTCAAATAAGCAACAACATTCTAGTTAGCCATTCTGCTTAGTAAGAAGAAATAAAGAAAACCTGTATTACGTTTTTCTATGGCTTTTTATATCTGTTCAATGTTGTTATATATCGTGTATCTTTGAAATTAAATAAACTGAATCCTGAGCTCAATAAGTATACATTCACAAGCACATTCACCAGAGGAAAATTCGAAATCCATACAACTCCACATCGACATTGTATTCTCGATGGAACAAACCGACATTTATTCAGTTAATACGGCCAAGATGCAAGCATCCTTTTCTACGTAACGTCCATACTAATGCTTGATTGATGCAGAACTCTCAAGCCTCAACCGCTGCGTGATCCCGCCGCCAACGAACTCCGCATAAATTCCATCTCCATCTCTTTCTAGCTTGCAGTTGTAGGCCGGGTTGTCCTGTTTGGGTCCACATTAAAAGAATTTTAAATTCGTATCACAAATGCGCGCGCCAAGAAACATGGCCATTATTTCAATTTTACCGGAACACTTAACAGCGAAGTGCTAAAATAAAGAAACTCGACTCCCTGTAGCCGGTCCCCTTATTCAAGGACAACAACAACTATGAGACGCTGAAAGTTTATTTTCCTTCTTCTGTTTTGTTTTGCTGAGGACTCAGAAGTGCATTATAATGAGGCTGCTTGGAAGTTGTGCCATTATTACTTGCAGTTATTTTTCCCTTCCTCAAAATGGTCATGGATGCCCCTCAATGTGAAGGGCTGAATATGCCATTGGTTTACCAATTTACTTATCACCCAGAGCAAAGCCTTATGGTATGACATGGATAGCTAGAAAGAATTATTTGAGCTGCTCTTATAAAAAATAAACTTAGAACCTTGAAACTTTGCCAATCTTTAACATTATAAAAATATCTATTATTTACTACAAGTGACTATTTCATTCAATTCATTATGAAGATATTTAGCAAAATCTCTTTAAAAAAAATTGCTCCGACTTTATTAACTGGTACAATGAGAAATACAAATTAATATTAATTCTATTGGTACCGCTAATTTTTATTAAGTTGTGCAGTTGTAAATATATTGAGATTTTTTTGCACCATCTTCAAAAGTACCAGAATCAATGGATTTAATATTATTTTGTATTTTCGATTGCACCAACCAATAAAGTCAGTTTAATTGTTTGTAAGAAATATTTTTTTCACACTTTTGAGTATAACATTATTCATCAAAATCATTCAACGCCCACAAAAGAATATAATACGTCGCCGACAACGTTGCTTATAGTTATTCAGTTATTTCAAAACATCACGGAAATACACTTGCCCACTGCTGTAACCAATCAATCAATTTATTACCATATATATATAATTACAATTTCTTCTTCTAGTATTAATAAGGTTAATAAATACAGGCTTACCAAAAAAAGGTTTCCCTTGAGCATGGGCGTAAGCATTTACATCATTTTAAATTACTATACATAAGATTACAAATAAAAATTAGAAATAGTACAAAAAAAATTAACATATAAATACGCATGTACACATACATAACACATAAACGTCTAAATTTAAGCACTTATGTCTGAAAAGGCACATATAGGAAAGTTATATTGACTATATGTATTTCATTTCAAGTTTCTCCAATCAATTGCACGATGTATTCTTTCTCTTGGGTACGTATATAGCCAGTGTTTAAGTATTTTTCTTAACAAGTCAAGCGAATTAATCCTTCGTAAATCATCAGGTATATCAGCATATAAGACGGGGCAGAGGTAACCGAATGATCTTTGGCGTTTTTGACTTCAAAAAAAGGAGAAGGTATGCAATTCGGTTGTAAGATTGCTTTTTTTATTTTTTTATGGCTGTTCGCGCGTTTCGCATTGTAAACGTACTCCGATCTAGACGATTTTTGTTTCAATTGAAGGTGGAGAGTTGAGAAATGGTCCCATATTGAGGAAAATCAAATCCAAAATCTCCTTCCCTCCAAAAACCAGCCCCAAAGGGGGTGGAGGGGGCAAATTTTCTCGAAAATCGAAAATCCGAGACGACATAATTAACGAAAATTCCATATCCGGAAATGTTTAAATTGGACATTTTTGAAAACAATCATACGTTTCCGCGCTATAGTCTGAAATATGTGTTTCATCTATGTGGAAGGGGCAAATTTTTCTGAAAATTGAAAATTTGAGATTTGAAAATTAGAAAGGGGACCATATCCGGAAACATTTAAATTGAACATTTTTTCAACAGAGTTACGGTTTCCGAGTTTCGCACAGGTAAAATCTGAAATATGTGATATGCGTATTTTCGCTAGTACAAGCTAAACCTACCTATAACTTTTTGGGTATTACTGAACGTTCAACAATTTTCATGGCTAATTTTACACTCAAAAATGTGAAATAAATATTTTTTACAAAAAATTGGAACGACTTTATCAGTTGTTGCACTGAAAAATACAAAATAATATTAATTCTATTGGTGCTGGTTCTTTTGGAGTGGGTGCCTACAACAACAAACTACAACGGCACAACTTCAAAATTACCTGCACCAATAGAAATAATATTATATTGTATTTTTCAGTGCAACAACTGATAAAGTCGGTCCAATTTTTCGTAAAAAATATTTTCGTGTATGTACTCTCGGAATAGATGTTGTTTTATCTTTAAAGCGTGTTCCATGTCTATGTTGTATGCGCTCGTGTTTGTGTTTGTTTTTATGATGGTGGAGAACTAGAGATAGGAAGTATACTTTTCGGGCATCTAGGGCTTTTGCTTCCGTAAATAACCTTGTAGTTGGGTATCTATAGTTTTTACTATTTATGATTTTCAAAATCCATTTTTGGGATGTCTCTAACGGTTTTAAATAGACGTATGCGATGCCGCCCCACGCCTTTATCCCGTATGTTATGTGTGTTTGAATTAGCGTGTTATATAAAATTGTCAAATATTTCACATCAAGTATTTCTTTGTAGATTTTGAAATTGTAGGCCATGCTCTTTATTTTTTTTGATATATAATCTGAATGGCAGTTCCATCTTAGGTTGCAGTCTATTATAATTCCTAAATATTTAATGTGAGAGACTGAAGGGATTTTTATGAGGCCTTTATTAGATTCCAGTTGATTGTATGTTGGAAGGATATCACTGTAACTCGTAAATGGCAGAAAAAAGGTTTTTTGAAAATTAATAGTGAGTAGGCGGTTTTGAAAGAAGTTCATGACGTTTGTGAACTTTATTTTTTAGGGTTTGCCAGGAAGAGTCTTCATAGAAAATCGCAGTATCATCAGCAAAACTGATGATGCTGCCTTGTGTTGTTGTTTCAAATAATTCATTTATATATAAATTGAATAGAATAGGCCCCAACACAGTACCTTGTGGTTCACCGTATTCCAGAACTCTTTCTGAACTTATAATGCCATCAATATTGACTATTTGCTTTATATCACTAAGATAGCTTTCCATTAGTTTTAGTGACTTTCCCCGGAAACCAACAGTTTCGAGTGTTTGAAGAAGTTCTCGATGGCTGACTGTGTCGAATGCTTTGACCAAGTCGACAAAGATGCATAGACACGGTTTACTTTTGTCCATGGAGTTATATATTTTTCCAATCAGGTTCAACATTGCATCTTCAGTTGATTTTGTGTCCTTGAAGCCGAACTGTTTGTCAGACATAATGTTATGTTTCGTAAAGAAGCTATCGAATCTTGTCTTCAGAAACCTTTCAAATACTTTTGCAACGCTGCTTATTAAAAAAATTGGCCTATAGTTTATTACATGTTTCTTGTTTCCTGCTTTATATATAAGTTTGATTGATGCGTTTTTTTAAATACTTGGAAATGTGCTAATATCGATCATCTTATTTATTATATAGGTTAGAGGAACTGAAATGAGATCTGAATGTTCCTTCAACATCTCAGACTTTATGTTATCAAGTCCGGGAGCTTTTCCAGTTTTGAGGGATTGGATATTTTTTTTGTATTTCATCAACGGTTGCAGGTTTTATGAATATTGAGTTAGATATTCGAGTTGGTTGGGCCTTCTTTGATGAATCCGGGGTAATTTTTTCCGAGAGTTTTTTTCCGACTGTAGCATAGTACCTACTCAGCAAAATGTTCCGCGATATCCTTTTTGTCTGTTAGATGAACACCGTCTTCTGTTGTGATAGATTTCAATTCATTACAGGTTTGTTTACCATTGATGATTTTCAGACTTTTCCATAGACCATTTGGATTATTAATATTTTGATTAATTCTTCTTTCAAAAAATTTAATCTTTTGATTCAGTTTGTTTCTGTATTTCTTGAGTTTTAACTTAATGATTTCATTATGAGGCTCAGCTTGTAATTTTCTATATAGGTCATTTTTTATGTTAATTGACTTAACCAGCCGTTCCTTAATCCATTCTTTCTGTTTGATGTTTTTCTTTTTATTTTAAATTTACTGGTGGCCTGATCACTTATTTGTTTTAGAGTCTGGATGAAATTATTTGTCATTATATCAACGTTTTCATCTAGGTATATGTTATTCCATGTTTCATTTTTAAGTTCATCCCTTAGCTTTGTTTTGTTGATGTAAAATTTATATTTTCCGTTCTTTTCCCATTCAGCAGAACATTTGATTTGCGGGATTACGGGAAAGTGGTCGCTGATACAAGATTTAACTAAAAATGATTTGAGACAATCATGAGGAAATTTCGTCTTCACAAATATGTTGTCAAGACAAGACCGTGATTTGCCTACGGTACATTTTTTACCTACTTAAAAAAAAGGAGGTATACAATTCGGTAGTGGTTTGCTTTTTTTAAAATATGTATGCCTGTTCACTCCTTTTTTATAGTAAACGAACTCCCATATTGATATTTTTTTATTAATTTCAAAGAGGTGGATTGGGAAATGCTTCCATATTTAGAAAAACTCAAATCCAAAATCTCCTCTCCTCCAAATACCGCTCACGGCCAATTTTTTTCCAAAATTGAACATCTGAGATTGCAGAATTAAAGATGAGGCCATATCCGGAAAAGTTTAAATTGATCATTTTTTCAAAAGAGTTACAGTTTTTGAGATATAGCAAATCCAGTCCTTAATATGTGTATTTCCAAAATGTTGAGGAATCTTTTTTTTTCGAAAATTGAAAATATGAGACGGGCAAGTTAACGAAGAAATTATATGTAGCAACATTCAAATTAAAGTATCTCTGCTCCACGATATTAAGCGATCTCTAAATATAAACAAGTAGCAGCTAAGCTAAGCTAAGCGGATTAATAAGTACTATCTTCTTTGGTATTAGTGAATGCTCAATGATTTTCATGACTAATGTTACACTCAAAATTTTCAAATAATAAATAATATATAAAAAATGGATCGACTTTATAGGTTGGTGCACTGAAAAATAGAAAATAATATTAATTCTACTGGTGCTGGTAATTTTGGTGTTGGTGCCTACATATAACTACAACGGCACGTTGAAGCATTCACACAAATACATTGACAAATCAATCATTTAGAAAGTAATGCCAGAAGTCAACTTCATTATTTTCTTGCAAAACTGATGATTTTAAAACACACAAGAGCTCGAAACACAATGACATCAAATACATATCAAGACCTTTCTGAATATTTCCTGTGAAAAAGCGTCCACATTCAAGTGTCTACATTAATAAAATGCTGACTTCTCTTCGATTAAAAAAACGATTAGGTATATTAGAAGAACGTCTTCCAGAATTGTCTGTTACTTCGTCTCATTGACAAATGCTATTGTTCCCTTGTTCTTTTGTTTCTTTTAAAATAAAGTTGCTGTTGGAATTATATTATATTATTACGTTCAATGCTTGTAATGAAGTAGCTGACTCAGTAACCTTCGTTAATATAGGTCACAAGATTACAGCGAAGTGGTCTCATAAATTTTAAAATTTCTAATACGAATAATTAGAAGTATACTTTTGATTTAATGCTTTCAGCTCATGATATATAATATTAAATAATTATTCTAAATTACTTCAAAGTATATTTGAATTCGTGGTATAAGCTTGTAATTCATTTTATATGAAACTTGACATCAACATACATTGATACACACATGAATATTCACAAACTCAGTGACAATATATTTCCATCTGAATTTGGTTAGGTTGAAGCTGGAATCTACGTATAAGATTAGTCTTCCATTAAGGTTAACAAATTCCAGACCAAGTTCATTGCGACTCCTCAACACGTGGCTCATATTAGATGCAAGCATTAGTATTCTAGTATTCTAGCGAATATGCGATTCACCCAGTCGTCTTAGGCAACATATTATGCTATTGCTTTCAATATTATCAATTTTCTCATCATATACATCTTGTATGAAGATTCCGAAATAATAAGATGTATTTATAATAACTCAGTTTTGATGGAGCTGCAGCTCCATCCATGTCATTTTAATCAGCTGAACTTTCTTTTATGTGAAATCCAAAAGTGACTGAACTGTTCCGCAAAACCAAATAGACGCAATCACTGATGGCAGCAGCTGCACAAGTTCTCTTACAGCTGTGACAAAAGTGGGCCAACGTGGGACGTAAAATCGATGATTTCATACATGGTTAATCTCTGATGGGTAACATGCTGAGCTTGGCACAGCCCCCCAATATCCGAATTATCCTGTCAATTCTTATTTTTGAACGGATAAATAAGCTCGACTAAAGTTTCGGTGATGCTGGGCAGAGTATTCTGTGTCGTCAAAAAGCTATCGTTTTCGGCTTGGAAGTGTAGATGCAGATAAAAGTAAAATGTCGAATCATATGTTAAACTGTTGATGTTCGAGAATGACATAATGAAAGTAGCACTAAATAAAACCAAAACCTTCACATTGAAGGATTTCGTCTGAAACACATTTTAAGTAACTGATATAATCAAATGAAGTTCATAGAATCGAATAAAAACTCATGCTGTGCAATTTTTAAATGATAAATACAAATTCAAGTACTCTATTATCATTTTATTGTTTATTTAAAATATTGTAGTAAATTTATTGCTGAAATAAAGCTTCTTCATTATTCAAAAGTTAATCCTCCATAGGAAGTGGATTGTGAACGATTAACAACTTAATACGTGATGGTCTACCGTTCTCTCATTACAGTTTTAATTGACAGGATTAGAAGTGTTACCAAGTTCTTCAAATGTCATAAATTTTAAGGTGACTTAATTAGGTATGAGTCTGTTTTTCAGCCGATTCTGTCAGCAGACGATATAAAGCTTCTACCAAAGCCATCAATTTCTTCACTCCATTCTTGATGATTACCTATTTGATAGAAATTAAAAATTGGCCAATCCGATAGAACAGCATTATACAACTAATTTTAAAAATTAAAGAGATCATATTTTAGATTCTGAGTAAACATGATACCAATCTTTGAATTTCTGTTCCATCGAACCAGATTGAATCTTTTACATAACATTAGGTTTCAATAATACAATATTGTCCAATAAAAATACTGCTAAATTTCTCGAATTTACCTTGATAAACACGTTAACTGGGTGACTCACTGTAAGAATCAAAGTTACACTCCCCCTATTATTTGAAAACAGTGCTAGATATTGGTCAGCTTGTAAATATATATTATGCACAAATTGAATCACATCTTCGATAAGGAGTCTGTGAGGCATCTCCACCAAGTCAAAAGATGTGTTCACTACACAAAAGGCGATCTTAAGGAGCATATTTACATTCCCTTCCAGAAGAAGCTGTAAATTATTTTTTTAAATCTACCAATATTTTGACTCTTGCTAGCTTAAACATATTCGAAATTTCTTGTTATAGCAACATAACCCATTTAAGCTTAATAAACACATTCATTACAAGAATACACGTCAGAAAGGCTTAATTCACACGCAAGTTGCTAAATACAAAATAGTCCAAAATGCACCCAACTATACCTATGGGATCTTTAATCATCTGTCCTAACATATTAAATGTAGTTGAACACTGAAAATGTTTCAAAAGCGCCTTAAATTATTTTTGGTGCAAAATAGTTTTTATACTGTGCAAGATTTTTTAAACTGTCAGTTGCAATAATAGGTATTTATTTTTTATTTGTATTTAATTATGTTGGTATATGTATTCTTAGGAATGTTGTGAAGTTTAAAACACAATGTAATTATTGACTTAAGGAAATAAAGAATATTATTATTGTGGAATAACATTGTAGGGGTAATGTAATCAACTATTACAGGTAATTAGCTGTTATGAGTAAATATAATAAAAAAATAGTTTCAAAGAAGCTATTATTTTTCTGTAATATCAGATATCAACTCCCAAAGATATCCTAATTACAATTTTTATCTACAGTTTCTGAAATCATAGAGCATAAATAGTTGGGTATCAAAATAGATAGATATATGATACAAGATTTGCACATTTTATATAATAAAATAAGACATAAATATATTTTCAGACGATTGGATGATTTGGATATTCTTCTGTGTTCAAATTTTATGGAATTTTGAATTATCTAAAAAATAATAATGGTTAATGTTAATGGTCAGATCTTATTATGATTAGTTTTAGATAGACAAACATGACCAAAATTAACAAATTAAGTTTATATTCTTCAGTATATAAGAAGTGAAGAAGAACCAAAGAAAAAAATACTATAAAGTATGCCAACCTACGTATTTAAGGAGAATCTTATATTGAAAACTTATAAAGGGGCAAGAAATAAAACAAATGTGAGTCATAGATATCCAGATTGAAGAAGATCCACATTTAGTCTTTTGCAGAATAATTTAAGTAATACCTAAATCTGTTCGCACTTTTCCTCTTTCAAGCAAGCAAGTCAATATTTCTCACAATATCTAAATGTCCGAGATCAATTTCGTTCGATTGCTGGATATGTTCTTGGATGATTGAGAATAGTTTTTGTCATCGGACAGACCTTACTTCTCATTTTCACATCATCATTTATCTCAACATTTTTGGACAGGTCTTCTACAGCTAGCTCACCAACAACTTTAAAATCAGACGTCTCGGAGAGATTATTTTCTTTTTTCAACTTTTTTCGAACGTTCGATAAGGCTCAGTTTTTCATTGGTGTATTTTTTATAATTGAACAATTAAATCGAGATGGATCGATTTTGGTCCAACCTCTTCCAGAGTCGAGTTGGTTATTATTTTGCTGAATCTTGTTTCATCCTTGGCACCAATAAGCTAAGTTATTATCTTCTTCCCCGTCAATGCCTCCTCTAAATGTTGTCATTCCGGATAGTTTCCGTTTTCAGGAAGCTCTATATATCTTTTGATACAAATTGGTGTGGCCATTTTTTAAGTTTTCTAAACGTCAGAAAGGTACTTCGCTACTACTAAGTCTTTCAACTATATCGTCAATAGTAACGGCAAAGAATCGGCTAATTGTCCACCATCGTGTTTTTATTATATTTCTATTAAGAAAGTTGCATATTCGCCAAGTTAACGAGACAACATTCTTCTATCAGAAAATGAAAGAGTGGCAAAGTTTTTTCTTCCATAAGTAATTGATGGCAAATAACCCAATAACTCGTATTTGATATGTTTATTACAAACAAAGTTGATTCGCTAGCTTGACGCCAAGTTAAGCAAGACAACATTTTTCTAGTAGAAGGAGAAGTGCGGCAAATTTATTTATTCCACAGCTAATTAACGACAAAAAAGCGGCAAAATCCTCAATAATATTTTGTTTTGATACATTCCTTGTAAATATAGCTGCACCGCTAACTTGACTTCATGTTAGAAAGACAGAAAGATAAGGGATGACTTATTTTTGAAACATTATTAGTAGAGAGAGGATTGAGATGGAAATCGTTTTCAGCCGTAATTATAAAGAAATATTAGTTCGTTACTAGTCCAGGTTGATACTTAAATTATCACATCTGTTATTGTCGTTAGTAAAGTAACTAGATAACAGACCAAACTAGGACAGATCTGAAGAATAAGTTCATACTCAATTATGTGGCGTCGAAGTTATTTCAATATATTTTTTTGTTCAATTATAGTGACATTTTTCTATTTTTTAAATGTAACAATGGGGCCACATCTCAATTACATGATATCCATGATAAATTATTTCTCTAAATACTGATGAAATTAATGATTATGGTCAATAACTCTTTTCAACTCAGAGTTATGCTTCTGTTATATATATATATATATATATATATATATATATATATATATATATATATATATATATATATATATATATATATATATATATATATTCAACCAGGTGGAATATATATTTGGTGGTTAACCATCTAGCTGTTCTCGATATAACAACGACTGCGGCAGCAAAACTATTTATAATATCTACTATCATCACAACAGGTGTGGTCAGTAAAGCCCGATTAAAATGCAACTAACAGTGTCCACGAAATTTTGTACGGTCGATGGTTTGATATATATTTTGACGATAAAATCAACACCAATGTGGTTATAGAACAAGGTGGAAGCGTGTGCACAATAACGCACCGTTGAGGGTTCAACAATATATTTATTTTATATATTAAACTATAATTCAATCTCTGGTTTACAGATTAAAATATGAATTTATGATAGGTATCAAATTTCAACAATAATTGATGGGAACCTGATATTAAGGAGCTAACTTAGAGCTAACCAGTTTTTCAATTCAAAGCAATATAGATTTTCCATTCTACATAAATTCCCGGTGAGAGTTTTCAGTATTTACTGAAACAATAGTAGAATCAGGAGAATGATTTGGTCTCTGACGTTTCATTGCAAGCGATAAGTTTTTGCTTTAATAAATAAGATTAAATTCTAAAAATAGCCTTCAATAAAATAGAAAAAGAAAATTAAACTACAAAGTTCGAGTTGAATTCTCACACGAAGGGTTCCGTACTCGTTTCCATTACATTATAAAAGAAAAATTATACTGTCTAATCTATAACTGTTCATGAGATACAGACGGAAGCACAGATGAAAGGTTTTGGTATTTTTCTAATGCAGAAATAAAAATACACATTCCTTGAAAATCTCAGCTCTCTACCTTTTACGGTTCATGAGATAGGCTCCGCTTACAGACGGACGGACGAGCAGCGGAGTCTCATTAATAGAGCTCCTTCAACAATGTGGTACAGAACCCTAAAAAATCATAAATGTTGCAAATCTAAACATTCAACTAAGCTTTCTAGTTGGGTCAAACGAAAGCCAAATAATTGGATTCAGCATATTCTCATTTACCTATGTAGATTTGGCGGAACTTGGGCATATTATTATAAATGTTTTTGCAAACAGGCTTTCATTTCACCTTCATTGGAGTTATGTTCTGGAGACACAGGGTAGCCCTTATCAATCTCCAATGTCGAATGCATCCCAATTTATGAAATAAAGTACATAATAAGGCGTGAAAACATTGGCTACAATGAATAAATATAGTGGAGTGAGTTAGCCGAAAGAAATTTCACATCTGACAACGAATGTGCCGTTTTGGATGCAGGTAGTATATGGATAGACAAGTCCAAAAAGCCAAAAAACTAGAAATATTTGTAAGTCTAATAAAATTTATATTTTAAGTTTTTTTTTTTTAAATGATTAGCTGAATAACTTGAAATCCGTTACATATAGCTGATTCCTTCAACCATGCTGTTTTGTTTGTAGAAACGTTGACTTTTCAGGGTATACTTATATGACATCCATACCTGTTGTTCTGTCCCATTTTATACGTATGTTAGTAGAAAATCCCATAAGTGGCCCTATTATCTCATCAGAAATACCTGAAAACAATGCAGGATGATCGATTGCCCTATAGGCAACATGCAATATAATTATTTTTGATGTCTTTTGATTTCATGTTAAAGAATTCCGTTGTAGAATAGACCAGAAACGTGGTTTAAAAAATCAAAGTCTATAATTTATTGCCAGAAATGCTGTTTTAAACTGACTATTTCAATTCTCGCGCGAAAACGAACCGACAGTTGTGATGACGTCAATCATGTCTGTCACATATATTTCCTCCTTATAACTTATGATAACAACTTGTGTGAGGCTTTGGTTTGATAAGAGCATACTCCAGGAATTTAACAAAAGTTAATGATGACATGGTTGTAGGTACGCTTTTTTGTTGAAAGTGCAGAACTTTCAGGTGTGGAAATGAAAGTGACTTAATTATTAGGGTATATACATATCAAAGTTAAATTGTATATTTCAATCAGCAAATACCTAAGCGTACAAGCATAACAAGTATATTTGTTGCCGACTTACGTTAAAGTGATCTTCACAGCATTGAATAACAGTCTTTGGAGAATAATTGTCATCCCTTTTTGTAGCTTGAAACCACTTTTTTCTCAGTTTTGGATCAGAAAGTCAAGTAAAAAACAATTAATTTGGAAGTTTTGCTGAAGTAAATGGACACACTTTCTATAAGAAAGAACATTAGTAGCATTATTATGACTACCTGATGTTTCTTTATGTACTTATACTTATGAAAGCCAGCGATGAACAAATATGAGTGACATTGACAGATATGAATGAAGTCATCGGAACTGTCGCTACTTTTTCGATCGAATTTTGAAACAGATTAAAACCGCATTTAATGCAATAAGTTTATCTTTTTAATATACTTGTGGTCTATTTTACATGGAATTCTTTAAAATGAAAGCAAAAATAGAAATATTGCATGTTGCCCATGGCCACACAATGCTCCAACAGTGATCGGTAGTCAAATGTGAGTTTTCACAAATCAGTTGAACTTTATGCATACTAATACGAGTACTATTTTATTTGGATATTATGCCAACCATAAGAGTATTTGACAATGTATAAGATAATTATTGAATATTGATAATCAATCTTAGTATTTCACAGTTATGCTTCAAATATGTCTTGTGTCACAGATTTTAAAATAGAAATAAAAGTTCTATAGGCCTTGAAAAGATATAATTCATTTACATAACCATCAAAGATTACAATAACTACATTTGCTACTTCAACAGCTTTAGAGCGGCTCTATTACTTTTCTAAACCCATATAAATTACATTGTTGCCATAACGAGTCGTCGTTGTGTATCGCCACATTGTTTTGGCAAAGTTTCAGCAATTGTTTGATGATGAAAGTTATATAGGTATATATTTTAAGAGGTACGGTTTCGGCAAACAAAAAAGTAAGGCACATGTCTCTAGCTAAGCTAAGCTAATGTTACAATGCATACCCGAATTATACAGCGCAATGTAGGAACGTGTGAGAAAACTTTGGCGGCCATATTGATTATGTCATCAATACACCTAGAATATCAGAAATAGGTATTTGTGTCTCGGGCTTATTAGACCCATCTATGTTTTACCTGAATTCAAAACGGCACATTGGATGCTAGATGTGAAATATATTGGGACTGGACAGGGATTTTATTTTTAATATTAGTATGCTTTTAATTTTGAATAATGGAAATAAAACCAAGGACATTGTCCTTCCTCCTAGTATATTCTATAGTATAATTATGATTTTCGAATGATGTGTGTGGAAACATTTATCTCATCTTTTTGGTTTTATTCGTGTTAATGGGTGAACGTGAATTAATTCGCCTAGTTGAATCTTCCAGAAAAAAAATAATAGGCATCGATCAGTGGAAGAAAAATTTACCATTAGGTATAAACATCTACAAAATAACTGTAAGATAATTGATAGTATGAATATGACCTGCATTATTTCAAACGTTAATCTGTCAACATCTCCGCAATAATTTTGCTTTCATCAGCACATTAAGCTTCGTCCTGTGACTTATAGATTAACTATTTCACAGAAGTATTAGTTACCAGCAGTACCATCTTTGAAATTCAATATATGAACTTGGTGTGATTCTTAAAGTAGAAAGAAACGGGATAAAAATTATCCTACTATAAATGACTCTATCGCTATGACCTACTTCATCTAAATACATCCAGTAAGCGAACCTAGAGAAAATCATCAATAGATTTATTTTATGTCTAGATAATGTGCAGTAGGTAATCAAACCTATTATGAAGAAGCGTTAATTTAAAAAAGAATAGCTTTGAAGGTGAAATTGCCTTGATATAAGTCCAAGTCAGCCTTTGGATTACTGTGCAAATATTTTATAATTATCAATGTTCTGAAGCTATTCATATCAAATTATATTATAATATCTGGGCGACCGAGCTTTGCTCCAGTAACACACAATTACAGAATTTAGAGTGGGTCTATAATAGTTACTAAGGATGTTTAATCTTGGTTCAAATTAATATGTATATATATATATATATATATATATATATATATATATATATATATATATATATTATATCTGAAATACACTCCCGAAGAGGTATACAGGATACCTGTGCACGGGTCCACTATAAAAACAGCCATGGCTCTGGCGGGATTCGAAACCGTGCTCACGGTGAGCTGTCGCAAGCTACGAACGCACTTCCAGCGCCTTAGCCCACTCAGCCATCGTGAACCCTTATATTTCTAAGTAAAATGTATTGCGATCGGTAGATCGGTAAATATTGCTTTTATCTTCCATATAGCCCATAATTTACAGATTTCAAAATAAATATGAATGTGAAACATACCAGAACTCAGCTTTATCACCAATAGCCTTCTCAACCCGCAAACCCCATATTGAAATTTTTATCGCAATCTGCGGAGCTATTCCCGAAATGGCTAGCGTGGACCTCGAGGGTAACACCCATTAAAAAATTAAAGTATCGCCAATCGATTTCTCATACCAGAACTCAGCTGTATCACAAATCGAATTCTCGACCCCGAAACACCATATTGGAATTTGTATCGCAATTTGCGCAGCCATTACCGAATTAGCGGAAAGCTTATTGACAAAGAGTGTCGAAAATTTTACATAATAGGTATTCATAAAAGATACATAACTCCCAAATTATTGACAATTCCTCACTAACCCTCTCTGTTATTCCGTTAATAGGAATCGGAAGGACAATCGATTGCTCCTTTTTGTAATCGGGAGTACACAAAATTTGTCTTCCTTATTTTTGTTAAGATCAGTGACGTATATTGATCTTCAACAGTTACGCTAATTTACAAGTATATTAGATTCAGGATGTTCTTTTTTATAAATCGTGATTGTGAGGACAAAAAAAATACTCAATTAAATTCATTTATCACACTAGGAATATTAAAGATGTTTGCCAAAATTTCTCAATCCAAGGAAGATTATCAATTCTCCATACTACATCCTACCCATTCAGAACTTCTAGAAGGTATCTCTCTCGGCGTATTACCTCCAATACACTTTCAAATATTCAATTTATTGGCGACACAATTTCTTTTTCATCCTCTTCGAGCTCAAGAATCAATACGATATTTCACCCGACGATACAATAGAATGACAAATTCCTATGTAATAAAATTTCACAGCTATTTTTCTATTGCGGGATAGCTGCCGAGTTACCAATTTTCGCCATGCGAACAGAAGTAACAGAACGCTTGTGTTACCTACCTATAGATATAGTCGATCAATTAAAATACGCTCATCCCATTTCTTTGGACAAAAAACATAATAGCTCGTAGGAGGTAGAAGGTTTCACGTGAACGAATGTGACTACTGAATGGAATTTCAAGCTTCTTGAGAGATTTGTTGATGGCTTAAATACGTTGTGGAAATTATATTTCCTCATGCAATCATGGCTTATTCCGGGCGATTGGACCGAAGGAATGGGTAGGCAGCGATTTGTCGGCTGATCGATCTCCTAATCATCAGTACTGACAGACAAGTCCCTAACATGTCAGGTTTATGTCGTGTTCATTGAAATAATACCATGAAGACAAAGCAATCCAGAAGGAATGACATATGAAATTGTTTTTCCTAAGTTTTGTCCTCTTTTACTATTTGCTTTTATGGGAGAAATCGAAACTTCAAATAAAATTTCATGTATACAGGGTGCTCCTTTATGATATGCGAATATTTAGAGTGGTTATTCTACATCGAATATTAATAATAGTTGATTAAATAAGTCCCAAAATGTTCCACTAATAAAATACTAAAAAAAATGATTATTTTTTTTGAAAAAAGGAAATTAATTAATATTTTCGGAATCACTTTAGATATTTTCATTAAATTACGTAAGCAGAGACTATTAATAAAGGCATATAATTTCCAATACAAAAATAATTTCTAGCTTTAACAGTAACCTGCGTACGAGTACGGACTTTGATATTTCTAAAGAAAAAATATTACGCCAATAGTTTCGTTCCGAATAAAAATAATTTTGGAATTCCCCTTCAGTTCGACAAATAAAAGTTCTCATGCGTTTTTAGGCTTCAATGCGATGTTTCAAAGGAAAAAAATTAAAACCGTCGGTTTGTTTGACAGAAATAATATTGTAATTATTTATTGCAGGATACAATTCCGAAATAAATCTCGTTGGCTGAACCTAAGATACATAGTATGTTATCTTTTTTAATAAATTCCAAACAACCTTTTGTACTTAAAAACTCGTATTAATTTCCTTTTTTCTTCTAAAACTTTAACACTTCATATTTTATTAACGGAACATTTTGGGAGTATAATTTAATCAACAATCAAAAATTAATTTTCGATGTAGAATCACCCCTTTAAATATCACATTATTAAGGAGCGTCCTGTATATAGTATTTTTAAAATACCATTAAGTTGATGTTGAAATAATGTTTAACGATTTGTAGTTTGCCCTGAAGAAGAGAATAATCAATCTCGAAAGCTGTGCTTTCTATTATTTATTTATTTTATTATTTACGGAACTTGTGATAGACTAGTTGAAAGAACCTGTCGTGAATTTATTGCCAAATATCCTGAGTTGCTTCCAATTTTCATGCCTACGCCAGAAATTTACTGTTACTGGAACAAGTGGTAACCGGAGATGAAGGAAACGAAGTAAATGTTTTGGGATATTTTGTCGCCTTTCCACGTGCTTCAATAAGAGCAGCTGTCAGTGATTTGTTTTTGAGTTATTCCTCATTTCAAAAGATCCTCTCTTTTCATATACTTCATCCGTATTCCTTCATAATGTTACAAAAACTCCAGCCTACAGATTATCCTCAACAAATTTGCTCAATGGGGAGTGTTCAATAGAAGGAACCGTCATTTTGGGGCCACCGACTATCCACATTCAATTATTGAAGTGGAAAACCAAACTCAATTTTTAGTAAACGTTTTCTGTTTGTTGTTGGACGATCGTGTACGTGGACCAAGAAAATTTAAATGGGGAACGCTATCTGGAAGTTATAAGCAATTTTGTGGAAAACTTCCAAGATGAATTACCTCTACATGAGCTGATTCATACGTGCTATAAATGGACAGTGCACCTGCACATTTTACAGTAGCCGTGGATAGAAAACTTACAGATTTCTTTCAATATAGGTGGTGGGGAAATAGTGGTCCGCGACTTTGGCCGCCACTTTCGCCGGATTTGACACCACTTGATTACAACTTGTGGGGGGAGTCGAGGAAGAGTGGTATAAGACAGAACCTAGATCTCTAGAGGATTTAACAAATAGAATAACGCAAGCTATGACCACACTTGATCCAAATGAAATAAGAAGAGCCACAAATTACGCTGTCCAGGAACGTATTGTTGAATGCTTAAACCAAAACGGTGGACACATAGAGCATATCTTGTAGTTTTTTTTGTTGTTTGTTTTTCGTGTTCTTACTGTAAGCTATTTTCATGATTAAAAGATTTGTAGGTATTTATCAAACCTTTCTAATTGTTCAAAAATTGATCAAAACGAATATTTATATAAAGAATGTTGACAGTAGTTGCAAAACGTGGTATCAGTAACAGCGATTATTTTACGTCCAAGGTCACTTAGTCATTCGTAAAAAAGAATAATAAATAAATATCTTTTATATTATTTGAAAAAAAAAACATATGAGAGTGTGATAAACATTCCCCTAAAACTCTATTTTCTACCTAATGACGGTAGCAGAATAGGCATGTGCTATTAAGAAAAGTTCAGTTTTTTTAATTTTTGTCATTAACATCTTTGATTTTTTTTTTTTCGAGTGTTAAACAAGACAATTTTCATAATGATGGATATACTGAAGGAAACTCTTACTTCCAGCTACCGATCAAAAAACAATGCTTTACCGGTGGACAATAAGAGAGATATGAATTCTTAAACAGACATCTGTCATGAGAACTTTTTCAAAAAAAATGACACACGTCAAAAGCTATGACAGACAAGTTATAACAACTGGGGCTTTTCATACTTAATTGAATGTGGGGAATTCAAATACGTAAGAAAAAACAGGGGGTTCCGTTTAAAAAGACAACGTTAGTATAATTTCCGGTGTAACCGGAAGTGCCACCATTTTGTAAATATTTTCACTAAATTTGGCAACGTTGTTAAAATTTTTATATTTCTATCTCGATTTCTTAGTGGAGTCGAGGTAACAAACTAAACTGGCGTAAAGGTTAGGACTAGAATTACTAAATGATATATTTCCTTTCTTACCATGAACGCAAATTCGAGGCAGGTATTTATTGGTAAAATCATGATCTTGAGTATTTAATATCATATTAATTAAGATATCAATTTATAAAACATGTCGTGTTTTGCGGAAAATGCAGAAACAGCAGGAATGAGAAAGATAATGGTGACATATGGCATACGTTTGACCTGATCTTTGTGACATGTTTTCCGTATTTTATGAATTTTGCTGTGTAGGTATGACTTATGTATAAGTCAAATACGAAAGGAAACATTTTATTTTGCGATTATATTTGACCATAGATTTAGCATTACATTGACGATGCTTGCATCTTTCCCTTTCTGTGGGCCAAATAGGCCAGTGCGCAATATTATCGGCTTGGACAAACCTTGGCGGACACAAATCCTTACACCTTCGCTTTGGTTTCTACTGCTGTTTATTACTTTAACGCCCCTCTTTTAGCATTTGGTACACCAATATAGCACACATTAGTCAAATCCGTTTTAAATTTCAAAAGGGGCCCTATTTTGTCATCTTGGCCCATTTCTCATTTGATTTTTTTCTCGAGAATCCATGCACTATTACAACGTCAAGCATATGGTAGAAAATACGATGATACCACTTCTTACTTTTCACTTATATAGGATATAAACCTGATAGGGTGTCTTGGAGGTCCACATCTCCCATATATCGATTATATTGTAACGGGCATATAAAAGTGACTGGGATTTATTTACAACAGTAAACGAATCGCACACGCCCACCATTATGGTACCGATCACCGAAGCCAAGTTCGTTACATTGCCTCTCCATAAATCTGATCGTCCCGATCAGAAACATCCCCAAAGCTCAGCCATCTTGTCCATGCAGGCAACACGACTTCTTGTCTACAATTAACACCTACCTGTTGCCAATTACAACACCTGCATTATCGTTGCCAACCATTGGCCCCAACAGCTCTGCCGTGACTCTAACGGACACTCACTGGTTTAAACCAAGTTCAACGGCACCTTCCAGTTGAACTTCACCACCAGGCTTCATTTACAGTCCAACATGCTCTCTCATCCCAGATTGAGCCACTGCAAACTCGAAGCACTGGAATTTCCATGGTCAAGCTGCCATAACCCCCAGCAAGTTCACATCGAAGCCAATCTCTTGTTCTTTTTGTTGAAACATTGTGTTCTCGAATACACCACCTTGGATCTCAATGACAGAGATGGCTGATTTTTACCATGGAATGTTCACCTTGCCATATACTGGCCCAGCGTCGGGGACCTTCTTCATGATGACATCGTAGACTTCTATCACTCAACCCATCAGATCCTAGCAGCTCTTGACTGTTCAGAAGATGACGGTAGCCAAACCGTTTAGGACCCTTTGGTTCTATGGTACCTACACCACATGGTATTCGGAAGCTGGATACTGTCATCAAATTTCTGTTCAACCAACTACGTGGATCATCTTCAGTACCGTACCCTGCTTTCCTCTGTTCTTCATATTTGTGATTCGCCAACAGCTCTGGATCGTCGCTGCAGCAGCTATAACAGCATTTATTTTAACATCCAGCAGAGCAACGAAGGCACCGAGCTGCACCCCGTTATCGCAGCCAACTCTTTCTCGATAATGTTCGAAAGAGAATTCCGGAACGTTCTCAAAAGTCACTACCGAAAAACCGTGAAGCGCGACACACTTCCTCGCGAAATTTGCGGTCACATAGTTCAGTCCGAGTCATTCTTCCCAGTCACTATCACCTTTATATCCTGTTTGATACACCATACTACCCTACACCTGACACTAATCTAACGGGCATATAAAAATGACTGGGCTTTATTTATTTACAACAGTTTATTTATTTTTACACTAAGTATTTATATCACAGACAAAATATCCATAACTATATACAATCTATATTCACTATTTTTTTCTTCTTCTATCGCTCCTCTTCCTTTCTTTTTCATTTCTTTTTCAGTTTTACCATTTAGTTTTTCATGCGATTCACTCGCATAGTTGAAGCACTGTGAATATTTTTCTTAGCTAAATATATGACGAGAGACATTGAAGAAAAACAATTGTCGAAGTAGATCTTATGATTTATGCCGCGAGGTATCATTCTACCATACCTAGAACTTATATTTGTACGAGCAGTGAAATCTCAAGCACGAGCATTAGTGCAGTGAAAATAGTTTATAACCTGGGAAAAATTTGCAACACAAATTATTATTTTTGCATACTATTGTGAAAAGTGTCTACTTTAACATATTCAAAATCCCCATTAACCCCGGCCCAGCAAATCAGTCAAAATCCAAGATGGCAGCTGAATCTTTCTTTAAAAACTTATAGCTTTGTATAACTTTGTATTTATAATGTAGAATATATAATTTTCGTACAATTATGAATTTGTTGAGTGCAGTAGGCAGTAGGTTCACTAATGACAGGTTGTGGTCTTTCCGATTAATTTGAAATGATATATACAGGAAATGCAGTCTCTCATTTAGTAATTGAACAGTGTTTAATGAGGTCACTCAAGACAAGTGGTGATACTCACCAAAAGTAGTGGTATGTCCGAAATACGACAGATTACTTGGATGTTGTCAGTGCCCATGTATTCGAAATACAATAAGTTAATGCAAAAGCTCACAAACGTTGTACACGTGTCTAGTGAACAACATAAAGATTTGACGCAATCCCGAATGAAACAAGACATGGAGGGCTCAAATAAGATACTTGAGCTACTGAGATCGATTTCATCTTATTCAGACGATTCAACTTTACGAACATTGTATCTGGTATCACAACAGTTGAACAATTGAATGTTGATACATTTACAACCATTGGTAAGGTCATTGTGGAGAAGATGAAGGGCCAGTAGGTATTTTCGTTCAAAATAAAAAGAACTGACAAGGCATATTCAATTTCCTGTGTTGCATTCATTAAGTTCAAGAAGGAGGAGGACACTATTGACCCAGCTCTGTTATTTCAGCGATTGATTATCTCATCTTCTTCCAGTATAGCACAATTAGAAATAGACACCTGATAAAGAGACAGCCATTTTTTTGTTTTCCAGAAAACTAAATTATTGAACACGTTTTTTGCAAAACCAGAAATACTTTTTCTATGATTTACATCGTTAGCAGAATCAGCATCTACATATGCTATAATTATATTTTCATTGTCAAAATCTGGAACATATTCCAAAATGTTTTATTAACCTTAAATAATTGAGTACAGTATTTAAATAATTCCAATGTTCTTTATCATAACACTTTTGAAACTGACTAAAATATGTAATAGCAAAGCTCAAATCTGGTTTACTGCCCAATATTACATACATAAGGCTACCGATTAATTCCTTATAAGATAAGTTATTCAACATTCTAATTTATACATAGGTAACGTATGTTTTGGCTGTATACAAACATTTGAAACCTTGCAATCTGGCACACTAAATGTTCGCAAAATTTTACTGATCAGATCCACTCTATTTATAAAAGTACTGTTATCATTCTTGACAATAGTTGAAATAAGTTTTATAGTAAAATTATTTGATAGATCTGGAGTTAAATCTGTCATCTTGAAAACTAACATTATTTTTTTCCTTAAAACATTTCAGCTTACTGAGAGGTTTTTAGAACATAATCAGATCATCCACATATATAACTAATAATGTACTTTGAACATTTTTGCCAAGTTACACCTTATGAATAGAAAGTTATACATAGTTATAAATTTTGTAACGAGAAATACAAAATTCAGCAGCCATATTGGATTTTGACTGATTTCCTGGGCTGGGATTAATGGTAATTTTGAATATGTTGAAAAAGACACTTTTCACAATAGAATGAAAGAAGAATCATTTGCATTGCAATTTTGCCCAGGTCAAGGGAATTACATCATAATGACTGCACTACATGGTCTCAGACTCAACTTCGATACAGAAAAAGTACAGCTTGCCACTTTTCCATACAATAGCCGAAACTCAAAATAGTTAAACTGTCTCAGATCTTTTCTAAGGATTAAATGTATTGACAACATTATATGAGTTTTCATCCAATGTATCCAATTACTGCAACAAAATAACAGTGAATCTCAAATTTTATATCTAAGCAAGATTCAAGTAACCTGACGTGCGAAGTTGTGATTATTTCATGATACTCTCTATTCCTATATTTCAGTCAAAAATCTCAAAAAAATGAACAAAGATCGACGGAATCGAGCGAATTTTGTATATTCTCCCATTCTTACTTTTATTAAGATTATCGTCACATGACGAATTGACTGTATATAAATATGTTGAAACATATGGTCCACAAACCTGCTCAAGTTCGATTTAATGTTAGGTATAAAAAGGGAGCCATGATTAAAATGTTTGTAAACATGATATATTTTATGGTTTAGCAATTTTCCCATGATTTCTCAGAACTTCTTAAGCAGTTTTTTTCTCTACTTAATTTATTTGCCATAAGACCATATAAATTATAACATTTATAAAAAAATAATGAGGTGAGCTCATGAACTTTCTTCATCTCTTGGATTTTCAGCTTATCTATGTAAACTTACTTACTCAGCAGGCAGTTACATAATTGAATCCTATTTCATTGGATTTTTTGCTGATATAGAAAAAAACTAGAAGCAATTATAACAAAGTTTGTATTTATTCTATCCGAGGAAGTTGGTGTTTTACTACAAGCACCGTTAGACTACGTAGTTTGAGCAGTGTTAGTATTTGACTAATTTCAAAGATATTCAGTGGGAAATTAATTAAAATTTTTAACTTGCTCGTGCTGATTTCGTATTTTTGGTCTAATTAGAAAAGTTTCACCACGTCTATGGCAGTATTCAATTATAACGTTATAACAAGTGCCTGAGCAGTTTGAAATTCTGGTAATATTTTCAAAAATATATTTATGTAATATTATTACATATAATAATTACTAGAAATAGATGTCATTAATTTGAAATAACTTCTTACTAGATGAAACAAAGTTCACTTAGCACAACAACACAACAAAACATAGAGCTAGCACAACTTTCCTTTAGAATATAATGAGAAGAGAAGGCTGGGAGGGGCATCTTAACAGTTGTCCCCCCATAACATATTTTTATGCTGTCAAAATATGCATCATAGCTTGCACAATCAAGCACAAGCAAATTTGAAGCTAGCAAACCTCATGTAAATTAAGGAAAAAATTTCAAAGAAAAAAATTTGTCCCCCCACAATAATATTTTGGTTTCAAATAAGTTGTGCAAACTTCTACACACCTAGCACAACCTTGCACAACCAAAATCAAACCTTGCACATCACCCAATAACTTAAGAAAAATTAGTAAAGAAAAAATAGCAGCCCCCATAGTATTATTTTGTTTCAAATAAATTGTGCAAGCTTCTACACACCTAGCACAACCTTGCACAACCAAAATCAAAACTTGCACAACACCCAATAACTTAAGAAAAAATAGTAAAAACAATATAGCAGCCCCTCCATATTAATATTTTGGTTTCAAATAAGTTGTTCAAGTTTCTACACACCTAGCACAACCTTGCACAACCAAAATCAAAACTTGCACAGCACCCAATAACTTATGAAGAAATAGTAAAGACAAAATAGCAGCCCCCATATTAATATTTTGGTTTCAAATAAATTTTGCAAGCTTCTAAACACCTAGCACAACCTTGCACAACCAAAATCAAAACTTGCACAGCACCCAATAACTTATGAAAAAATAGTAAAGAAAATATCAGCCACCCCTTATTAATATTTTGGTTTCAAATAAATTGTGCAAGCTTCTACACGTCTAGCACAACCTTGCACAACTAAAATCAAAACTTGCACAGCCCTCTATAACTTAAGAAAAAATAGTAAAGAAAAAATAGCAGCCCCCCATATTAATATTTTGGTTTAAATTAAATTGTACAAGCTTTTACACACACTACCTTGTACATCCAAAATTAAAACTTGCACAGGTCCCCACAAATCTAAACATTACAACTGAAAAAATGTAAAAAAAGGCATGTAACCCCCCACCACACTAATATTTACGCTTCCATCAAATTGTGCATGCTTGCACACACCTAACACAAGCTTGCACAACGAAAATTAAAGTTCTCACAGCGTCCAATAACGCAAGAAAAAAATAAAGAAAAATAGTGGCCCCCTTATTTATATTCTGGTTTCAAATAAATTGTGTTAAACACTTAGTACAAACTTGCACAAACATAATTAAAGCCTGAGCTGGCCCCCATAACTCTAAATAAAATTAAATACAGGTCACCTCCCGGGTCCATAAAGTTGCCCTTCCTCCATATCAATATTTTGTTTTATAAATTACTGTGCAAGCTTCAAACACTTTGCACAACAAAAAATAGAACTAGCACAAATTCCGCTTTGAATAAAATTAAAACACAAACAAAATATATTTAAAATATTAAAACGTAAAACATATTGTACAAATAGAGCAAATACAAAATAGTTTAATGAAGTACATATATAAAATACTAGATGACCCGGTGAACTTCGTACCAACTAAAATCTATTTTATAATACGGTTTATGGGATTATTAAGCCTAATCAATATGTTTCGGGTACGGTTTGAATTTCAATATAAAAATTGCATGTATTTAAAGTTAATTCAATATATTTTATTTATATGAAATAATATTTATGTTACAAAATATTCAATGCAAAGCTTTTTGATAAACTTCTTCTATTTGCCCGCGAAACGCACGATTTATCGTATGATTTGTTGTTGTTTTGTTTTGTTTTCATTGCAAAGGTCAGACGCACGGGGAAATGCAGCCGCTTAAAATCGATTGGCAAGTCTGTTGGAATCATCGGCATACGTGGATTAAAGACATTCTCATTGCATAGTCGAGGTTGATTATTGTTACACAACATGATTATGACTGAGCCTATATTTAATGGCAAATTGTAAGGTGGTAGTCCAGGCAGTATCGAATGATTTGAAGAGAAACAACTGTCCCGGACTGATATTTTGGATGGTTGCGTTGAGATCATCGACATCTTTGATTTTAACCACTAATATAGCTCGTTCGCTCAGCCACAGATGGTTTTCGAATTATTGTGCTACGTCTGGAAAACACATAGTATGAGCTCTTTCTTCGATAGGGCCAAATTCCATTACCAATGTCCAGCAATTGCATCGAAAACACCTATGCACTTTCGTCTTACTGCAAAAACACTCGTATGTTTGTCGTTAATTGTTCTGTCTCCACATGCTGCCACAATTTGATGATTTAAAGCAAGTGTTTAGTTCGTCAGCAACAGTTGATCGAGGAATAACTGGAAGAGTCTGGTGAAAATCACCAGACAACAGAATCGTGGGTCCACTAAAAATGTTTTGGTTGTTTCCAATATCTTTGAAAGTTCTGTTCAGCGCCTCCAGCGACCTCTTGTGGGCCATCGTGCATTCGTCCCAAACGATCAATTTGCATACCTTTGGAATCTTTGTCATGGCGCTGTTTTTGGCGTTGTTGCAAGCTGCTGTCTCGTATGTTCATTGGCAATTTCAAGGCAGAATGTGCAGTTCGCCTACCTTCTAGTGAAGTTGCTGCTATTCCCGATGAAGCCAATGCTAGGCAACTTCATTCTAGAATCGGATTTTCGCCAAAGGAAATGAAATTAAGAAAGTTTTACTGGTCCTTCCTGGAGCAACCAGAAAATAAATTCCACCAATTCCATTGTGTGCAGCTTCTGTCAAAGAGTCGTAAACAATTTTTTGTTGTTGATTCAATTATGGAACATTTCTACAAATTGTTTCGGCTAATGCTTCGGTGTCATATTGTTGTTCTCTTTGTAACTCTTGGTTAAATGCATTGTGTATTGGACGATTGGGTGATATCATACCCAAACATGCCAACAACTTATTCGCCATCAACAAACACATGTCTTCTATCATAAACAATGTTTATTGTAAAATTATGCCATCATTTATAGGGTTGGAGTTAAAGATTGACAGCGCAGATTATGCAAAACATCTTCAGACATATCGTCCTTATTTTTGACCCACAAATCGTTCGGACTCGAAGGGAAACATTTTGGTTTGATAGTTTCAAAAATTGTGCGAATTTGATGTGGTGATGAAGTTATGACGGAATCCTTTGATGTATTATCCTAATGCGAATCGTTCTGGAGTGAGAGTTGATACGGTTCACGGTAAGTTGCACACGTATTTCCATATTCACTGTTCTCAGCAATTGAAACGAAATCGGACCAAAAACATTCACCAACAACAATCGTAGATAATAATATTTGTTGTTATTTGGATGCACAGTGTAGATGCGGCCCAAAGAGTCTGAAGCATATACATATGGATGTTCCTCAACTGGTAATCCTTATTTTCGCCGAGTGACAGTATTCCACACTGATGTGAGCTTCAAAGTTTTGGACAATATTGGCGAGTATGGCACAATACAACGATTATCCACAATAACGTCTTGTCCTTGGACCTTCATAACTATAGATCGTCCATTGTCCGCAACTGATTGGCGACGATATATGGGTATCCGTCATTGCCTATGATGGTGTCATCAATTAAGTCAGATTAGATCCTTCGGATATCACTTGGAATACTTACCGTCGATCATACAGGGTAAGATATTCTTGAAAGATCTGCAAGGTCCATGTTTATTGTGTTGCGCTCGATGTTGTTTAGTTTGATGTTCCACTTCTCAATCGTTTCCACTAACTCTAGAACGCGATTCGGGCATTCAAATACGACCATTATCATTATCAAAACAAATAGTATATCCATTCTAAGAAAAAAACGAATTGTCAGTAACTCTTATTCTGGCATCTGTTAGACAAAAGACGATAGGTCCACCACTATGCAACTTAATGAAAGTAATACAAACATGCGATTTCCATACAAAGTTACCAATTTTGAATTTCGTAATTTGTCAACTGTTTTTATGGGTTTTTCCATTTTTTTCTCTCTTTTAAACCTCCCCTGTATCAGGGCGAACAAAACAAAACAAAAACTATTCAAATCGGTCAAGCCGTTTTAGAGTTTTAGCAAGACTAACGAACATCAATTGATTTCTTATACATAGATATATATAAGATAAAAATGAATTCTTATTGTTTTATATTTTGGTATTGTAAAATACGCGTACATTGAAAACTATTTCAATTAAAATGTATTCATGTTTGTCGGTAACGTAAAAAAATATTTTTGTTTTTGATTATATAAAAGAGGAGTTAAGCACTGTAAAACAATATTTGAACTTTAACAGTGGTATTAAATGAGCATGGCCTAGATTTAGCATCTCTATCAACGTATTCCTCCCAGAGACCATTATGCCTGTAAGCATAACATATGAAATGACCTAAAGCCATTGCAGGTCCTATATAGCCTATTACCCCTCGTAATATATATAGCATGCTGTTTATATAAAGTTGTTTCAACTTCCAATGTCTCACTAGTAGTGTTAATTGGTTCAATTATCAAATGCGTTGCAGAATGTTCAACAAGCGAACCTGGACAAGATTGGCTGGAACATTTATTTTTGTGCTCTTTTTTCTAAGCTACTATTTAAAAAAAAATTGATGTACGAAAATTATTAATTTGTAATTCAACATATTTTTTTAATGAACAATATTCGTATTTACAAACATCACACGTTATAGTTAGAAGGAAACATGATGAGTCCAAACAGTTTATTACTCTTGATATGCTCCCTCCAATATCAATGTTGACAATATTATGAAAACGTTCTTTCATTTCGTAATTATTAAAATGATACTCAGCCCGTAAGCGATCTTCTTTTAGACACTTCACATTTTACAACATTTACAATAAGTTTTGATATTAACGAATTCTCAAAGTTCAAATCTATAAGCATTTGAAAAGAATAGCTGTTACAATAACAGCATGATAAAAGTTGGAAAACTCACATGTATTCGAAAGAGTCACAGGTATATTTTTGATTTTAATAGGTAGTTTCCATTTTTTAATACTCCAATAAGTACTACATGTACAATTTATTTGAAACCAAAATATTAATATGGGGGGATAATATTTGTTCTTTACTATTTTTTCATAAGTTATTGGGTGCTGTGCAAGTTTTGATTTTGGTTGTGCAAGGTTGTGCTAGGTGTGTGGAAGCTTGCAGAATTTATTTGAAACCAAAATAATAATATGGGAGGCTGCTATTTTTTCTTTACTACTTTTTCTTAAGTTATAGAGTGCTGTGCAAGTTTTGATTTTAGTTGTGCAAGGTTGTGCTAGGCGTGTAGAAGCTTGCACAATTTATTTGAAACGAAAATATTAATATGGGGGGGCTGATATTTTTTCTTTGCAATTTTTTCATAAGTTATTGGGTGTTGTGCAAGTTTTGATTTTGGTTGTGCAAGGTTGTGCTAGTTTTGTGGAAGCTTGCACAATTTATTTGAAACCAAAATATTGATATGGGGGGCTGATATTTTTTCTTTACAACTTTTGCATAAGTTATTGGGTGCTGTGCAAGTTTTAATTTTGGTTGTACAAGGTAGTGTGTGTAAAAGCTTGTACAATTTATCTTAAACCAAAATATTGATATGAGGGCTGCTATTTTTTCTTTACTATTTTTAATTAAGTTATAGAGTGCTGTGCAAGTTTTGATTTTAGTTGTGCAAGGTTGTGCTAGGTTTGTAGAAGCTTGCAGAATTAATTTGAAACCAAAATATTATTGTGGGGGGCAATTTTTTTTCTTTGAATTTTTTTCCTCAAGTTACATGAGGTTTGCTAGCTTCAAATTGACTTGTACTAGATTGTGCAAGCTATGATACATATTTTGACAGCATAAAAAATATTAAAATTTGTTATGGGGGGCAAAAAATCGAGGGGTCCAGGCAATTTTTTTGAAAATTACCATTTGATTTCTTATCGTTTTTTTATATACCTTTGTCTCTCAATAAAGGCATCGTTCCAAAACGCATCCCGAAACCGTTTTCTGACAGTTTGTAAATCACCCCTAATGCGCAAGTCTATCAGATAATTGTCCATCTGACTAATCTTGGCAGTTGCTGGAACAGTTGATAAATATCTGGACGAGGATTTGAAACTTGAATTAGCCGCAAATCTCATACACCTCTTCTCCACCTCCCTGTGAAAGTAAGTATTTCTGGTACGTGCGTGCCCACCCTTTGTGTCCTTACAAGACTTTGGTCTATGCCCTCGTCTAATTCTTTTACGTCTGTTTTACCTGATGTACAGTTTCCTCTCGAAAATAATAATTTTAAATTATATGATATGAGTCATTCAATTTATATGAAAAAAAAACCTAAATTATTTTGATTTTTTATTCTCCGTTCGACGAGGAGCAAGATCTCATCATCACTCTCCAACGACAATACGTCACTGTTTTAACTGAAATTCTCTTTAAATTTTATTTAAATAAGTAAAATTTATATAGATGTTACGTCGAACGAAAATACTAAAAATTCACAAGATATAAGCAATTGAATTAAATCTCGTTTGCTGTTATTCCTTCGCTTTCATCCTTAAAATGTGACCTTTTCGAGTTGGAAGATTCTGAATATAACAGCCTCATAATAATTCAAACAACATGTGTACCTACGTCAACATGAGCTTATAAGTAAAATGGGAATTCAAAGAGAAAATTAAGATAATAATTTGCTTCTCTAAGTGAAAATTTGAGACTCTGTTATTTCGTATGTCGCTCAAGCTTGGCGGTGTAAGTAATGATAGTGACGTATGTCGCTTCAACTCATCGATTTTAAAGACAGTACGCCGAACTTTGCAAAATATAGAGTGGAGGCACCATGTGCCCGTTATAGAAGTACTCGCTTTCTGAGAGAGTTCAAACCCCAAACGATCGGCAATTACGACGGCTCATTTGCTCGAATACTTCCTAGCTGAATTTCCGATGAACAGAGAACGTCACAACCGGATGATTATGCGAGACAATTAAGGTGGAGCGGACCGGGGGAAAAAGGTTGTAATCATCTATAACTTCTTAATTATACAAAGAGTTTCCTGTCGGAATACGGGAGCGAATTAGAAAAGTTCCACAAGGGCGATAAGCAGTGCTGCGGATGTGTTGAGTATGGATTCGATTATTATGTGGCGTTAAAGGATTTGTGAATGAGAATTTGACCTTTGTAGGTACACAGCATACAGACCTTAATAAAATATGCCATGTGGGAGCTTAGAAGGTGCTATTAGTCTTGATTATTTCTCGTTAGGAGAGAGAGATATACGATATACATCATTATTCTAATGATGGAAACTAACTGGTATAACTGGAGCATTGTAATGGGCTGTTGTATGGTTCTTGCGGACTTTTTGCTCGATTCGTTACTGTAGATTAGTGGAAATGCAAACACAATCACATTTTTCTTCATGAATTCTTGAATCAAGCCAGTTGTCATATTTTTTCTTTTTCGTCTATATTTTCGTTATCAAGCTTTCATCTCTTTCCTCGACTGTCAAAACGTGTCATTAAAATTTGTTAAGCAATATTCTCCTTTCCCATCTACCTGGTTTTTGTTGACGAATTTGAGAACTTTGGACCACCATATTAGATATAACTAAGCTTTTGTCAATTGTTCGTGGAAAGGTTCGTTCATATCTACCTCGAAATGACTGTGCAGCCTCTGTTGACATTTTTTACGTTTAATATCTTTTTATAATAAACAAGCAATTATTGTCATTAGTAATTGGAACATAATATGCTTAAATATTTCAAAAGTGGCTATAGGTTATGTCATTGATAAATGTTGGTTACTTTTTACTGGGTCGTACAAGTGATTCATATTGAATGAGTTATCCTTATAAAAATAACGAAAATCGTTATTTGTTAAATTTAAACCTTATTCTCAACAATTATCTGCTTACAGATGTCGACAGTCTTTACTTACTCTTTAAAAAAGCATCAAAATCAGTCATAAGCTTGTTGAGTCTTTCGGAAAGATCTCCTTATCGTAATCATTATCTGCTACTTTCCAAATCTTCAAAGTATGTGAGACATTAACTGATGGAAAATAATAAGGAGGTACATGAATTTTCTTCTAATCCAATAATACTAAATTGTACAATTCTAAGAAATGAGCTGTTGTACCATCAATTATTAGGTACATAACTATATCAGTAATATTTTCGGGATAAATGTGAAAAAATCATCTGACTAGTAATCAATAGTTTTCTAGAGATGTAATAATGATAATCTCAAATAACTCTCTTTTTGTTTGACACCAGTTTACATAGATTTTAACATCATCATTGAACCTAGGTGCTAGTTGTTCCTAATCATTCTTCCTAGGCCACTACTGTAACTACCATAACATCTGTGTAATTAAATACATAACTAAATTAGGTATAAATGTCGTACTTAAATCAAAGAGAGGTCTACTCCATCATCTATGGTCTTCTTAGTATCTTTTTTACTAACATTCCATAAAGAAAGAATAACTTTATTGTCTAATTTGTTGGGCTTCATTTTATAGTTCTACATTGTTTTCTGACCAATTTATCAATGAACTGTTGCCTCCTGTCATATTTATATATTTGATTCGACATCTGCTTACTAAATTACTGATTTTGGTAATTTTACACTTTTCACCTCAAGTACGTTTGCGGGTGTTATGAGTACTCCAAGAACACCACCTAACATTCGCAAAAAGCAACTGGTTACTTCTACAATCTACCTTTTTCTATATATTAATGCTTATGAAATGAAATTATTCTTTAAACAGATAGTAGGCGTTGACAGTAGATCTTTCTGAAAAATTATCAGTCTCATACTGCGTACAACTTTTCTTCTGATAAAAAACCGTCCCTTCTTTCGACGTCGTCAATAACAACAGGACAGATGGATACTGCCAGGTGAGTAAACAGCTTCGCGAATCCTTTAATATTGACTATGCAAAGCGGCGACATCAGGACGTGCCACCCTTCGGGCCATGCACACCCTTATCAGGACGTCGGCAGCCCTTGGAATTGATGTGTCGTGTGCCTCTAGGGTACGACGACATTACGCAGACGTTGCGTTTCGAATTTTTTATTCGTCCAGGGAGTTTAATTAAAAGATTCGTCGTGGAATCTGAGAAATATCCAGCGCGTGAGGCAGGAGTCAAGCAGTTTTTTGGACGTGGCAAAATTAAACGCAACTGTCGGCGCGCTTACGCTGAATAATGCCGCGGAGAAAGTTTTATTGCTGTTCTTATTTCGTCTCCTCCGATAAGATTCGTTATCCGAAAGCGATGCATTTGGGAATAAGAATATTGCTTGATAACTTTTCACTCATCAGCGTGACAAAATATATTGATCACTTTATTATTATCTTTATTACTATCAGACTTAAGAGCTTTTGCAGACAATTGTTAATTCGTTATTTTTTTAGAATAATATGTCCTTTACCAAGTCATCAACACAATTTATAGTATTTTAAATTAAGTTGTGAGACATGTTTCGGTGTTGTATAAAACCATTATCAATATCATAAAGGTTCTGTAAAAACAGTTTAATGTAAATTCTAATTTAACTTAAAAATGTTATTAAATCATAAAATATCAGAATGTTGAAAAAAAGTTTTGAAATGAATGTTAAAAACTATCAAAAACAAAACAAAATAAAACAATATGTTTTTTCAGATACTCACATGAAATAATGTTTTTTATAATTTTAATCCATATACCAGAAATTCCTTATTAATAAAGTGCAAAAATTTAAATTAATGTTTGTCCATAATACCCCAAAAATACCCAAATTATGTAATTAAATAATTGAAAATAAAATAAAATTCTAAAAAACTAAAAATAAAAAATAAAAATGTGTTGATCGTCACACTATATCTTGTTGTTTTCGTTGGTGAAAATGAAAAGGATTAATTTCTGACAATGGATCGTCTAAATAGATTCTTGATTACATGTGAGCACTGACACCTATTGTTGACTAATATACGTTTATAAACGAGAATCTATTCTTCTTCTTTAGGTGCCTATTCGTTCCGAATATTGGCGATCGTCCTGGATATGATAACTTTATTCACGGCTGCTCTGAATAATTCGGTGGTAGTTTTTAAGAACCATGTATGAAATTCTTCTTCTACCTGGTCCCCTCTTACCATATACTTTCCCTTGAAGAACATATTTTAAAAGGCGGTATTTACTATCGTTCCTCATAATGTGCCCAAGGTATTTAAGTTTTCTTCTCTTGATGGTGTTCATTATTTCTAAGCTTTTATTCATTCGTTCTAGCACTGCCTTGTTGGTCACTTGATCTACCCAAGAGATCCTCAATATTCTCCTGTAGAGCCACATTTCGAAGGCCTCAAGTCTTCTTTCTGTTGCCTCGGTTAGTGTCCATGATTCCATACCATAATAAAGTATTGAGAAAATGTAGCATCTGAGAAGTCTGATTTTAATATCCATCTTGGTGCTGTGACTTTTCAAAAATTTATCAATTTGATTGAAGGCAGCTCTTGCTTTCTCTATTCTAAGCCTTATCTCATGCGAATGATTCAAGTCCTCATTAATCATGCTTCCCAGGTAGGCGAACTGTGATACCCTCTCTATAGGTGCATTGTTGATCATTATGTCGTATCTTCCACCTATTTCTTTACTGATTACCATGAATTTAGTTTTCCTAATGTTGAATTCTAAGCCATATTGATTGCTGATGTCTGTTATCCTATTCATTAGCTCCTGTAAGCTGTTAATGCTATCAGTAAATATCACAGTATCATCTGCGTATCGGATGTTGTTCAACCTCTCCCCATTCAAAAGGATTCCTATGTTGGTATTCTCAAGGGCTTCCCTGAAAATTTCTTCGTAGTAGAGGTTGAATATGAGTGGCGAAAGAATGCAACTTTGTCTAACGCCTCGAATAATATTGACTGCGTCTGTTTTTTCCTCCATACTCAACTTAACAGTGGCTGACTGATTCCAGTTAGGTTCCTGATAATCCTGAGATCTTTATCATCCATTCCAGTGTTTTTCAAAACATCCATCATCTTTTTATGCTTTATTTTGTCGAACGCATTTCGGTGGACGATAAAACATGCGAAGATATCTCAATTCATATCCCTACATCTTTGGAATAATACTTGCAAACAGACCAGCGCATCTCTTGTACCCACACCCTTCATGAATCCAAATTGTGTATCTGTTACTCTCTCTTCGCATAACTTATAGATTCTCCGGTGGATAATTTTAAGAAAAAGTTTTAGCAAGTGATTCATGAGGCTAATAGTTCTATAGTCATCACATGTTTTGGCTCCTTGTTTTTTGGGTATTACTATAAAATCTGAGGTCAGCCATTCTTTTGGGATGTTTCTAGTATTGTAGATGTTATTGAATATTCCAGTCAAGAATTTGATGGATTCGTCATCAAGAACTTTGAAGAATTCTGAATGTATCCCATCTGGTCCCGGTGTTTTTCCTTCTCTTAAAATGTCAATAGCGGCTCTGACTTCATCTGTCATGATGTTGGGTCCGGACTCAGTTTGGATGGGGGGTGGGTCTTCTCTTCCATCGAAAAATAACTGTGTTATGTATTTTTTCCAAGTTTCCATTATGTCTTCTCTGTCTACAACCAGTTCTTCTTCATCATTTATAAGTTTTCCCACAGTATTCTTTTTAAATTTTCCTGTTAGTTCTCTCACTTTCCTATGTACATTGAACTCATCAAATCTGTTTTGCAAAACTTCGATTTCTCGGCATTTGTCAACCAATTCTTTTTGTTTGGCCTCACGAATGTTTCTTTGTATGGCTTTCTGTATGCTTTTGTATGATGCGGAATTGTTCTTTTTCTTCCTCCGTTCTTCCATGAGTAACAAAATTTCTTCTGTCATCCATAATTTATGTTTTGCTTCCTCATCTTTCAGATACTTGTCCTTGATATTCTTTGTTGTTTCCATAAATGATCTTATTTGTTCTTCCTTGTTATCAATTCCCTCATCAATCTGTTTGCATTTGTAATTGATTTCTTCCCTTACTTGGTTTCTTATCGTGTTATTCTTAAGTTTGCTGAGGTTATATTTTGGTTGTTTAGTTTTTTGTATGACCTTGAATTTCGTCCTATATTCTCCCACAAGTGGATTATGGCCTGACTGAATGTCAGCACCCGTGTAAGTTTTCACGCTTTTAAAAGTGTTCCTGTATCTTTGATTCACCAAAATATGATCTATCTGGTTTCGAGTGATATGATCTTCTCCGTCGTCTCTGGGAGACGTCCAGGTGTACAGTCTTCTGTCTGGTAACTTATAGAAAGTGTTTATTATTACCAAGTTAAGTTCAGATGCGAATACGCTTAGTTTTTCACCTCTTTTATTTCTAACTCCAAGCCCGTAAGATCCAATGTGTTTCCCTTCTTTTACTTTGTCTACTTTAGCATTGAAATCGCCCATCAAAATGAGGAGTTCTTGTTTAGGTAGATTCTCTATAATGTTTTTAATCTGCGAATAAAACTCTTCCACTTCTTCTTCACTGTGATCACTTGTAGGTGCGTATACCTGGATGATATTGGTGTTTACTGGTGACGCATCTAATTGTAGGAGCATAATTCTTTCGTTCATAGGGACAAAATTGGTGACGTAACTGGCAGTATCCCTACTGACAATCAATCCTACTCCGTGCTCGTAGCTTCCATTGTTTTTTCCGGAGAAATATACTCTATAATTATCTATGTTGAAGTAGCTGGAGCCAGGCCATCTCATCTCACTTATCCCCATAATCTCTATACCCAGTATTTCCATTTCCCTAAGAGCATTCTGTATCTTTTCACCTTGGGCCATAGTTCTCACATTCAATGTACACATTTTCTTAATTTTATTTGTTTTTAGTTTATGTTTATCTATGTTTCTGTTCCTATTCGCTCCCCCGGAGATCCGATTGGGAAGCATGAAACTCCGGACTCATTTTATAAAAAGATATCCATGATACCGTACTAGGGATTTATAATCAGGTAGTTTGCCGTTGCTTTCCTGATTCCAATGCCGTTGTCTACGTTCTGTAGCTCATCCGCCTTCGAGGGCGATTTCTGGGTCAACCTTATCCTTAACGTTGACAAGCATCTTATAAATCGAGTTATAAGTATAAAAACAAATCTTTAATTCTTGGTTGTGCCACTGGAAGATGTTTTTGATTTATTGGGATACCTTGCTAATGAAAGGCATTATGAGCATTATTTCGATGGTAAGGTAGGGTGATTAGATTTCTGTTGATGTATTTCACCAAGTGTCTCTGATATATTCTATCTATGAATTAAATAGGGTAATTATTATTGATGCCAATTTGTTTAATGATGTTAAGTTCATTGTTGAAATCCCTAACATTCTTCGGGATGGAGAAGAGTCTATGAAATAATGAATTAAATAGCTCAGTTTATGCGCGATCGGGTGGCAAGATGAGAAAGGGATGATGTCGGTATGTGCAGGTTTTCTATAAATTGAAAAACTCAAGTAGTTGTCTTTGTTAGTTATGAGGATATCAAGAAAAGGTAAGCAATTGTGAGCTTCTATTTCCATTGTAAATGAGATAGCTGGGTGTAATGAGTTCAAGAAATTCAGGAATAGATTTAGTTGGCTTATGTCCCCGTTGGAAAGTACTAGACAGTCATCCACGTTTCTGTAGTAAAAAAATATTTTGTCATAGTGATTGAAGTTCTTAAATTTTGTCTCTAAATTATTCAGAAAGATTTCAGCTAGGCCTGATAATTGAGCGAAATGTTCATTGTTGAATTTAAAAAAGTTTTGTTTCAGGACTGTGTCCAGAAGTTGACAAATATTAAGGCAGTGATGAAAATTGGTACCTGATTCAAAGAGAAGATCTCTGACTAATTGGATACAGTCATCTGGTGGTATACTCGTGAAGAGATTAACAATATCAAAGGACACTAGGATAGAATTATTGGGTATAGTCTTATTTGAGATTTTATCGATTAAATCTTTAGTGTTTTGATGGCATATGGGTTATTGAAATCAGTTAATTCTCTAATGAGTTTATTAACCCAAGATACTAATTTAGATTTGGGTGAATAACAGTATGATACAACTGGCCTAATAGGTATGCTTGCTTTGTGGATGTTTGGGAAGCCGTATAATAAGGGTGTGGATGCGTTCATGGGGATAAGTTTATCTTTATCTGATTGGTAGTATCGGATGTTATCACAAGTATTGTTGAGTTCTTTTTTCACAAGTCTTACATATTTGGTTGTGGGATCTGAGTCTAATCTACGGAAACAATCATCTGCCAAGAAATTGCTTACATAGTCGTGACGATCTAGGATGACCAGACAATTACTTTTATCTGCTTCAGTAACTGTTAAGTTATTATGTCTAACTTTACATGTTATATTTTTCAACGGGGACATAAGCCAACTAAATCTATTCCTGACTTTCTTGAACTCATTACACCCAGCTATCTCATTTACAATGGAAATAGAAGCTCACAATTGCTTACCTTTTCTTGATATCCTCCTAACTAACAAAGACAACAACTTGAGTTTTTCATTTTATAGAAAAACTACACATACCGACAACATCATCCCTTTCTCATCTTGCCACCCGATCTCGCATAAACTGAGCTCTTTTAATTCATTATTTCATAGACTCTTCTTCATCCCGATGAATGTTTGAGATTTCAACAATGAACTTAACATCATTAAACAAATTGGCATCAATAATAATTATCCTATTTAATTCATAGATAGAATATATCAGAGACACTTGGTGAAATACATCAACAGAAATCTAATCACCCTACCTTACCATGGAAATAATGCTCACTGCCTTTAATTAGCAAGGTATCCCAAGAAATCAGAATCAGAAACATATTTCAGTGGCACAACCAAGAATTAAAGGTTTGTTTTTATACGTATAACTCGATTTATAAGATGCTTGTCAACGTTAAGGATAAGGTTGACCCAATGGATAGATCGGGCGTCTATGAAATCTCGTGCTCCAGTCCTAATTGCTCAGACAAATATGTAGGCCAAACCGGTAGAAAAATAAGGACCAGAATATAAGAACATACTAAGGTGTTGATAAATATAAATCTTTGTTTCTTACCACACCATTCCATGAAATTAACTCGAACAGTTCGTTCGCTAATCCTATAATCAACTATAAACATACCTTTGATATCAACTCTGATGTCACAATATTACATCACGCATCAAAAGGTCGTCTGTTGAACATTTTAGAAATTTTCGAAATTAACTCGAATATCAATATCCCATTTATTACTTCACTCAACGAACAGACTAATTATGATTATATACAATTCTTCAACACTCTAAACTTTTGAGTTTATTTATAAACATATTATTGTTGGTTACTGTGCTTCTCCTTATCCTTAATTTATGTGTAGTTTTCATCAATTTATAGATTTTCTTTTATAAACTTATATTAGTCAACAATAGGTGTCAGTACTCACATGTAATCAAGAATCTATTTAAGCGATCCATTGCCAGAAATTAATCCTTTCAAAACAACAAGATGTAGTGTGACGATTAACACATTTTTATTTTTAGTTTCTTAGAATTTTATTTTATTTTCAATTATTTAATTACTTAATTTGGGTATTTCTGGGGTATTATGGACAAACGTTAATTTAAATTTTTGTACTTTATTAATAAGGAATTTCTGTTATATGGATTAAAATTATAAAAAACATTATTTCATGTGAGTATCTGAAAAAAACATTTTGTTTTATTTTGATTTGTTTTTGATAGTTTTTAACATTCTTTTCAAACCTTTTTTTCAACATTCTGATATTTTATGATTTAATAACATTTTAAAGTTAAATTAGAATTTACATTAAACTATTTTTACAGAACCTTTATGTGATTGATAATCGTGTTGTACAACACCAAAACATGTCTCACAACTTAATTTAAAATACAATAAAATGTGGAGATGACTTGGAGTTTTTTCTTTTTCAACTTAGATTCTACTCCACTTTGAGATCATGGACTTTTAATTACAATATATATTGTATGAGTTTTCACATGTTCCAATAGTATCAGTCCATGGGGTGGGGCTTAAATGAACTTCTGTTCGATAAATAGAGCACAAGACTGAGAAAGTATGCTATTATTTAGGCATTTGTCACTTGTTTCATTACTGACTATATCTTGCTCAAAACTAAGTGCACTAGTGTCTAAGGGATATCTTCGTCTATTTAATTGATGGTGTATATCTTGGAATTGGAGATGGAACTCATCCACCTCATCAATTTTCGCTGTGCCTAACCTAATTTTCACCTTCACTCTTCTTTTTTTATCTAAAATTAGTCATAACCTACCTTTTCCTTTTTGAAAGTGTGCTTGCCATTTCTTTCAAGCAGTCTCGAGTAGGTGCAAACCACGTTTCCGCAATTTTTGAATGTGCCTCTTCAACTTATTGTCGTTTTCTTGGTTAAGCACAAAGGAAGTCCTTATTTCGCTAAGCGTCTTTTCAGCCGCTAATAGTTGTTCTTGTCTTCATTTAGCACTTTTCGCCATGCCCTTTCGTCGTTGGAAAGGTAATTTAACTTAAATACAAACAAATTTGACAACTCCGCCAACCAGCTTATAACTACAATAATCCCCACGACTGCCTTAAACATAAGACACCCGCAAAAACTGCAAGAAAATGTGAAAGACTTCGACTTATTAACACAGCTTAATTGTTTTCTGGTTTTCTTATACCTATTTTTGTTCATAACTTACCTTTTTTCAGCTGTAACACCAAAATCTTCAGCCTATGATGCAACACGTGTAAGCTACTGCCACTGAATGATAGCAACCTTGCCTGAGCTCAACTATTGGCGCGAAAATGTGCCATCTAACCCGATGTACCAACTCCCCTGAAATTACCTACATAATCGAGTATAGTTCTAGGTTGTCTTTGAAGAAAAGTTTGATTCCTGTTAGTCTTTCGAAGTTAACGAGCATGTGATAGCGTGGTTAAATTTATTTTATCGACATATTAATAAAGCTCAGAATTAAATTATTAACTTTACCAGCATATTTTATAAAAGATAAATAATTGTAAGCTTTACAGTTATTACGGGAGTACAAAATACATACAATGAATTCCTGATTTCTTTTAATAGATAATTTTCTTGACCTAGTTCTATTGAAACAACTTTTTATTCGAGAATATTTTCGTTCCTATCTAAATTCATTCACCTTCCACACATATCACATATCTAGATCTATCTTTTACATTTCCAACCAGTAGGACGTTCCAAGACCATCATTCACTTGCCATCTTCTCCAATATTGCTGTACGATGCTTACGTATTCACGAAGCGGCCTTTTCGAATATGTTCTGTTGCGTTTGTTTTATTTATATATTTGCTCGGAAATCAAGTGGCCAGATATAAATTTTATTTATGTTTGTTCGCAACATTATTTTTTGAAATTTGTTTCGTAGTATAGACATGAAAAAGTGACATTGATCCTACCACCTACCATACACCTTGTATATGAATTGGAGATATATAAAAATATTGTTTCCGAATAGGATCTGTCGTATGAATATTTAGAATATGAGAAATGGTTCTTGTGAAATGTTACATGCTTGTCAAGGTATATGGGGAGAATCAATCAAAAATAATACGTGTCTGGGCTTATATAGGTAACTATGATGTAATATGAAAACAAAGTATTGTCCTTAAAGCTCTTAGATAACACAGTATCGCAGACAAGCCTTCGTTTAAATGCTCTAAAAAAAGAATATAAACTTCACCTTAAGTCAATCTTATCAATTTATTACATTATACAATTTATATGATAAGAAACTTTGTCGTGAAATTATTTGTGTAAATTTGTACACAAGCAAAATCGGCTTTTCTGGATATCGCGGCAATTCCGCGATAAGTACACGTTTTAAGAGACTAGACATTTTTTTTCAATCAGATGAAAAGCGAAGCTATCCTTGAAATTTAAGCAGGTAACTATTTCTGTCTTCGAGTGATAATCTAAAACAAGTTCTTTAACCAACTCAAATTTATCTATTCTTCCTGGAACAATTTTCAATAAATAAAAACAAAATAAAAAAAATATAAAAAATTGATCAGCCCTACTTTGCTGATGTTTTTTGTCTGTTGTTTAATTACTCCAGTACACTTAAAAATGTCATGGAATAATCGATTGCGATGGAACAAAAATAAAATTGACGGATTGTCAATTTACTCAGATAAGAAATTATCAGACTTGGACCAATTCAATTTATGTTCTCATTTGAATAAGTATTCTTTTTAACGAGTAGTCAGTTAATAGAAATAATAAAATAAGACAGGAATCCTTTTTGAAAATTTGAAGTATGTTCGGAAAGAAACAGAACCCAGCACTGGGTGCACTGTCCTTTCTAATTAGAATCGCGTTGCTGTCACTGTTAATTGGCATTGACAACAATTTATTAGCTACCTAAGTACTACTCAGGTTCAGAAAACCACGATTCTTAAATCTCTAGAAAAAAAGTTATAGATATTGACAATCTGTCAGTTTAATTTTTGTTCCTTTGCTTCTCAATAATCCATATCTATTTGAAGTGTACTCGAGTTATTAAAAAGCAGATATAAGACATCATCAAAATGGGCGCAAGCCTGATAATAAGAATTCTCAATAATTATTTTGTTAATTTATTGAAAATTGGTTCAAAAGTAATAATTTATTTTAATTTTGTTTTTATTAATAACAGTTTATCTAGATAAATTTAAATTGGTTATAGAACTTTCCTGCGTCGCCTACAGTAGTTTCTTATCCCAGGATTGCCAATACAAGGAAAAATCCCATAAAGGAGTATTTAAATGGACATTTAAACTAAAGGAGCCATTAAGTAAAGGGCATTTAAGATTTTCTTATGAAACCGGCTCTTAAAGTTGTTTAGGAATAAGGGCCGATTTCATAATGAATCCTTAATGGGAGATTAGTTAATTCTCCAATTTGTTTAAGTCATATCGAGATAACGGAATAAAAATTTTGCATTTTTCAATAACTTCTACAACGTTATTTACCATCTCTTTCGTTTTTTTAAAGTAACTTTGAATTATATGTCCTACCAAAAAAATTATGATTTTTTTAATCTAGGATTAAAATTAATAAGAGATTAAATTTGATTATGAAATCGGCCCTAAGGCTGATAATTTTTAGTATCATTTTAATATACCTGATGTTCAAAATTTTCACTTGTAAGAAACAATAGTTTCTCACTGTCAGTCTGACTAAAAAATTCAGTGAAAAGTTGATAATCATAGTCACAGAAACGCTCTCGTCGAATATTGTTTTGCTCCTCCCCACTGTACATAACCTATTTTGACCTCAGATGTCGGTATTTATCTTGACATAATCATCTTCGTGAATAATATTTTCAATTCAGAACTCATTATTCCTTTGAATTTCTCGGCAACACAAAGCCAAACTAGAAAGCATTGTGCATTACAGCCACAATACCTATTTATTTCGTTTCTCCCAGTGGTTAATATGAAAATGTCCTTCTTAGACAACACAAATGTACACTGTGCACTTGGCACGCCTTTAAACACTCCATCTTGTTTTTGGCTAAGTGTTTTTGACTTAATGCCTGAAATTTATGCACAACGTTTGCCGAGCACCCTGTGAAGCAAACACGGAGAAGACAAGGGGATACTGTAGAAGAACAGCAGGCTCTGCCTCTTCCTTTGGTTTTTAAGTGGATTAATTAAAGGAAATGCCGTAGGAAGGGGTTGAACTTGTTTGTGGTGCTGGTTGTGGTATTTGCTAGTTGTTTTAACGAATTAATCGACGTTTATCTGAATGGAGGGCAAGATGTCAGACTTTTCATTGCGTTTGTTTTGGGTGATTGCATTCTCTTTGCAGTTTGTTACAAGTAAATGATATTTTTAACAAGATTTTATTATAATTAAACTTGTTTATACGTAAATCATGTCCGGCAGTTTGTCTGATAAACTTAACAATGCTGTACATATCTCAATGAATTTAATTCAAATTAGTAACCATCGAATGGAGCCAGTCGATTATTATTACTGTATATAGCTGTAATTAAGCTCTTCACGCAGCATGATCAACCCATCAAAAACATCTACCATACCATACCATAAGATTGTTGATAAAGTATCAGAAATAATATCGCAATCGTAAATGAGTTAAAGTTAAAGCTATGACACTTATTTCTACCTGAAGAACATTTTTTGTAAAAGAAGGGTAGCTCTGCCTCGTTTTGAAACAAGAAAAATTATATTGCTCAGGCGAAATCAATCAACTTTATTATGTAGTAGTTTGAACAAAAAGGTAATAGCTGCATATTCCATTTGTGTCAAGCGTTCAAGCTGGTGATTAAATTATAGGTAGAAGCATATTCAAGTTTGCCAATAACTAAGGAGAAATATAAAGTTTTGATAGTATCTCCTCACATCTTTTTTGAGGCTGAAGATATATGTTTAGTAAAAGACAGCTTGCTTAGAGTCACAATAGACAATAAGATTTGAATTTAGTAATCCTGAAAGTAATAATTGATCCGCGGTAAAACTCTTAAATCATCAGCAAAAAGTAGAAGTATACCTACATTCAAGCTGCAAAGAATGATCATTAATTTAATATGGAAAGCGCAATGGTTACAAATCTGAACCTTGGGGAACAACTGAAGTACAACATGAGGTGCAGTTCCAACCTCCTTTTTTAATTAATTTTAATCAATGACACAAAATAAGACTATCCACGCCAATAATTGTTGAAAAAAAATGTCATGAGAAATTTGAGATGCTGCAACGTTGAAGCATAAAACCATAGATACAATCATTAATTATAGATTCAAACAACTTTACAAAATTACAGAGAACAGCAACAGGTCTATGAGCTATTTTAGCAGAGTTGCCAGACTGTAGTACTGGGTAAGTCGTTGACTTAGACACTAGACATGTTATCAACACGTAAAGTTATTTTTGAGTTTTTAAGAAGATCCAATTATGTCTTATTCAGAAATATTGGGAAGTGAAATTGAAATATTATGTAATATGCCTTATACGAATCTATTTAGTTTGCAATTGCAATGATATAATGATGATGATCTTCCAAATTGAGGCATCTCACCGTTTTATTGCGGAGGCTCAATTTTCCTATATGCGAAGGAAGTTAAAATCGTACAAAAAAGAAGCAAGACCTTGAGGGTTTCTCTTGTCACCTTTTAGTACAGAACCCCATGAGCATACTTATGCAATATGTCGTGTCCCGCTCTAAACATTTTGAAATAAAGATAAATGATGGAACTAGAGTTCAATAAAATAGGACCCATTACATTGACTTTCTATTTGACAATCATAGTCCATTCTGAGTAGTGATTAAGGTGTAAAGTTATAATTAAATAATAGTTATTTAATTACGTTGCCATGTCTAAAGTATCGAAAACTATTAGAGAACAGAGTTAGTTAGAAAAGATATTATTATTAAATGAAAGAAATTATTCCCCGAAGCAATTTTAATTTCTCATGTACCAAGCGAATATACCTACAAATGAATTATTTTGACACGGTATCGCTTTCAAATTATATATACACACCACCTTCCCCACGTTGTTATAGCCTGCAGCCATTTTCTCAATTTTCATTCTGATTTATATTGTATAGAACAAAAATACGTTTTCCATTTGTAATAATACGATTGAAATGCCACCGCAATTTGTGTTGAGGAATATTTCAGTGGCTCACGTGTACACAATGAAAGGGAATAACTATGAGTTTTTATTCTTCTGATATAAAATTCAATTTCATACATACTTAGGTTCTTTGTTCTATAATTATTAACTTGAAATAGTGTAATATAATATGTAGAGTGGTGCATCTGAGGTCCCTTCTTCCATATTATGTGGCATACTTTACAAATTTCAAAGCAATCTGTTTTTATTATTTTATACTGGACCCCAATTTTTATTTCATTCGATACAGAATTAGAAAATAAACATTTTTCTAACTGCAACCCTATAAGAGTTCCAAACGCATTTAAAGCTATATGTACAATACTTGGTTTTATCAACAATTTGTGTCACCATTTTGAAGAATTACTTTTGCACTTCATTAAAGTAAAAGTTACCAATATTATTTGGGTTCGTGGGTCAAAAACGACTTGATTGTCAAAGTCCGGTTACTCCTGCAATTTTTATAGCTTACACTTGGGTGAGAATGATAGATGTCTGAGTTGGTTCTTCTATGGAATGCTTTGTCTGTAGCTTTTTCATTAAATGAATAATTTGAAGGGGCGACAGAAAGTAATTAAGTAGGTTATGTATTGGATTAAGACTTGAGCGGACAATTTCTGAAGTCTGAACTAGCTTTTTTAGATTTGATTAATGTTGGTTAATAAATACTCAAAAGCGATAATAGAAAACAATGATCATATTTATTGTTTCTGGATGTTATAATGAACTTGAGCATAGAGAGAAAAATTACAATTCAATATGCTACGTTCATTCTTTATACTATTTATTTATCATCAGAAAGATGCTAAGCTATTATCCAAACATTTAGAAAATTGGGTAATTTTTTAAGCCATTTGTTATGTTCCTAACGAAAGTTTCATATATGAGGACCAATTATACCTATATTCATCTATCGCCATAATTTATATTTTATGGCGCAGAAGACTAACTTTGAATGGGCAAAAAAGAATTTAAGACTAAAAAATACTCAAGAATTTTTTTCTCAAAATGTTAATTCTAACGATTGGTGCAAAATTTAACTTACAGAATACCAGTTAACGTTGAGGATTTTAATCAAGCCTTGAAATTATCCGATTCAGATTTGAGAATAGCTATTTCGCAGAATAGCATTATTGTCTATTGAGTAAGCGTATAAATTGGAGCACAGCTGTTTACGTAGACCCAGGACAAAGATTCGACTCAAGTCGATAACAGCTGAAGATCGAAACTGTAGTTTGCATTGATTAATTTGAAAATATGGCTTGAAATTAATGCGATATAGCATATCATACAATCTTACAATGATAAGTAATCTTTTGAGATCGTTTTCAACTCGTAAAAGGCTGTAATATTTATACTATCAATATATGTAAAACCAAGTAGACGGATTTCACAATTTATTATTTTCAAGACTCTACGGTGTTGCCGGTGCTAAAATTGTATCTGTTTATAAAGACCTAAGTCATATATAAATGTCGGATAAATACTTAAGTGAAGCCAATAATGTAATAATGAACGTGATAGTAAAATCATTTGTTACTTAAAAAGCATGCAATGGACTTCGCTTTTATTCGAAAGTGGTATATTGTTAACGCATTAATAATATTCGTCAAACGTATAACTAACGTATCCCTAACAAAACGGCAACACTGTAGCAGTATTTCTCTCTAAACTAACAAATGTCAGTCACAATAACAATGCAAGTGACGATGGCTGTGTTCAGGGAGCCGCTATCTGTACAATCAATGCTAACCATAGAGATATAATATTTAACATAGAGTAGGTAAGTCCTATGCAGCACTACTAGTGGATGTGGTTCATAGATAAAAAGAGATAGAGAATATCGTGCCCGAGTCTGTCTTTGTTTCATTGAAATTTATTACAATTCTTATTGTCCTCTAAAAATAGGTCATTTATTATAGTACATTCTAATTCTAAATTTTAGGTCATTTAATTTGTCACTTTCATGTTTTAGGCCTATAGGCGAATATCTATGTAGTTTTGTACCAGGTATAAGGTATATAAGCTGCTGTCCCTGATCGTAAAAAAGGTTCTTGCTCGAAAATATTTATCATTGGTTAATACTTTTAAGAATTCACTTACAATTTTGAAATATATATTTTTCATTAATAAGGAATCTTTATATAAACGCAGTATTCTTTCTGTAAAATGACAAATTAGATTGACATCATTTGATGCAAAGTTTAACTTTTCTAACCAATTTGTCAATTCTAATTTATCGGAATTTTCTAAGACCAATAAAGTTAAACATTGCTCACAGTGAATTCTTTTCCTTAATGTATGAACTATAAATTCAGCGATATGTTTTATGATGTCGTCAAGATATTCTGACTGTTCCAGTATGTTAAAACTACTATGAAGCACGTCATCGAATAACAAATAATATATATTTTATTTTGTTATTTTCGGCAGAAGTCGTTACCAGAAGTGTGAGATCTTGAAGTGAGTAATAGACCAATTGCATCAATGGATTCAATTCTCCGCATGCGCGAATTATCGGTCATAGGATACCTCTTTCAAGCTTATCTAGAAGCATTGTTCAATTTCTAATTGTTGTATGTAACTAATATATATTTTAATTTTTGTTTCCAATCCAGATAATGATTTTTCAGTTATACTCATCTTTCCAACTGTTTTATAAACCAGATTCTTGGTATTTTACAAATAGTTTTTCAAGAATTTAGATATATGTACCTACGTTGAAGCATTCTCAAGTTCACTATCCTTTATTTCGAATTTAAGTTAGTTTACTGCAGCTGAAGTAGTCGAACTTAAAACTTGCGCTGAGAGACAAACTTTCTTTTTTTCATTATTAGTATATTGTTTACCGTTTAAATATCAACTATTTCCCTATTTGCAAATTATAAAAACTTAACTGCTTCGGATTTCTATTTGAGTTTGGATGATGGTTGAGTCGGATGCGGATGACAGATATGTACAGTAATCCACCAATCACGAGTTTTAAAAATAAAAGAGATAGATAATCCTACCTTATTTTTAGTTTCTTTCTATTGAGGGTACGCATTTTCGATCGACTTGCCTGCTGTATGTTATATGTTATATCCATAGACATCTGAACACCTAGACGTGCAACATTCATATCATGTATCCAAAGGCGATCTATTATTGTTAGAGAATTGTTTTGGTACTTTCCATGTGTAAGAGAGAGAGAAAATTTTGCTATAGGAAATTTTGGCAACAGTGTACCCGTGTAGAAGCGTATAAATTCGTAAAACATAGTAGCAACACTCAAACTATGAATGGAACAACGAACAGCAATATTCCGACTAGCGACGAAAGCTGACGAATTCATACGGACGCCTAAATTATATTTTCCTGTGTTGTCGCACTTAACTCAATCGATCGATATCGACTGATGATCCCCTTATTTCACAAATAAAAAATTTTATTTTGTGTTATAAAATATAAATTTGGTACATAATTTAAGCTGCAGGTGTTTCTGAATAACCAGTAATAATTATTTCAACGACCACCTTTCAATTACGTTCGAATGTCTTTGATTATTACTCTATAAATCAGAAGTTGCCATGAAAAATAAGAAGTTTGGCAAATATGTTAATCGTATCAGTCGTACGCGAACCAAAATGGACCAGAAGAATAATGGTCTTGAGATGTTAGATCGCTCGGAAAGAGGCTATGCATGGTCTAGGTGTTCAGATGTCTATGGTTATATTTATGATAGAATAGAATATAATTGCGTTCACATTCTGTCATTTGCTGTCACAATGAGGTTAAGGAGTTAAGGCACAAATTGAGATAAGAAAATTTGACTTATTTTTTGTCTATGGAGAGACTCGTCTGAGAAACATTACTAATTGAAAATGAACCAGCGTCAATACATGGGATAAATTTGGGACATTATAGCGAAGATGGTTCCTATATTTTATTCGTATTCTCACTAAAGCTGGAACGTGTATATAGGTATTGAAACTACTTAGCAGTAGCTTAAGTGCTGACTAGCATATCTCTTTGTCTTACCATGACTAATTTCAAACCTGCGCAAAGATCTCTGCTTGAATATCTGGTTTATGCTTATAATTTTCTGCACGTTTGTGCCACCCTCAATATTGGTGAGCATCTTGTTAGTTTTTTCACAGAATGGTCATCCTAATATAATTGTGATAAGAAAAAATTACCACTTAAAATGTGTGTGTAATAAATTTTGGGTTAAATAAATAATATTTTTCATTAATTTCTTTAATTTTTGGTAAAATCTACGAAGCGTTAGTTTTTCGGTGCCAACTTATCTCAAAAACTAGATTGAAAATATTTTGATGGTTTCAGCTTTTAGATGATGAAAATCCATATTAAATTAGAAATAAAACACACTGGCTTAGATTTTCACAAATATATTGTCAACATGAAACGTGTTTCACCGACACAGCGGATTCTTCAGATATCTGCTTCAGATTTGATTGTTGGGACATTTTCTATGTTGTAACAGAGATTAGAAATAGAGCTAAATTAAAATGTACTGTCATTTTACGTACATGATGGCCTGCATTGTGTGAAGCCAACACAAGCAAGGGAGCCATCAACACACCATGCGCGGCAACATTTATCGGACCGTGCAGCAAAACAAGTAAGAAATCATGCAGCGGGCTTAAATCAAACGTAGACATACTGGTATACGAGTATACTCTTGCAGAAAAATTTGATGAGTTTCCTCATCGCGTGAAAATATTTCAGTTAAATTATTTATTTAACTTATCCCAAAATAGAAACTTATCCCTTTCCGCTTTAGAAAACTGTCCGGATCATAAAAGATTATCGGTTTGTTATGTCAGTGTCAGTATTCCTGTCATTGTGGTTTGCAAACGCACACTCTCCATACACACCAGCACTGCGCCAGACGATGAACTCTCGTATATTGAAAAACTTTTGATACCAATCGATAATTATGTTATTTCATCAATATTCATTTTAATTCAGTGATTTTAATAATTCGATTAAGAGAATTGGTCCAAATGGACCAAAATATAGCAAGAACCATTAACTTTAAAGAGAAACAGAAACCTTTCCCTTACCCTCAGATAAGTAAATCAACTTTTATTTTCGTAGAATTGTCAATTTATAGCATGGATAATATTTAGGTGGACTAAATTGCAAGATCGCCATTGAGTGATGTAAGCCAAATGATCGTATACAAGCTTTCGTGTCGGGATGTTTTGAAGTTAAGGCACATGCAGATTTGCATAACACTTGAAGTTCAAGTAGGTAAAACTTAATTAATAGCCGAACTACATAATTCTTACCGCTTAGCAGGCCGAAAAACAAGACTTAAGATTGTGCAAGGATATTAAATATATCAATTTCCAGGAGATCCTATCTTTTTATATGTAGTGGTGAGTAAAATTAAGTGGGTCTTAGAAATATTTATGAGAAAAATAATAGGAATCGGTGAATCGCCCTATGCTGTTATGTTTGGATGTACCGCCAGGTTGGGTTGGCATCAATATAAGTTTACCACAGAATGACCAGGATGGAGACCGTTTATTTGAGTAAATATTATATTATAGATAAGAGCTTGCGCATATTGAATAATTGAAAAAACTAATTTTGAATCTTGAAGCCCTATGATACTGAAATCATTCATTAATTTCTTGAAATGTTTAAAATACCATTCATGATAGAAAACTTAGTATAATAAACTACGAGTATTTCAATACAATCAATATACATATTATAAGAACGAAACATTAGATATTAAAATATTAATATATATATAAATAAATTCAAAATTTTTATTTGCTGGTAGTTACATCACCTTAATATTATGCAACAGATGCCTTAAATAAAAGTATAATTCCTTGAATAATTGAAAATAGAAAATATTCTCCGTTATTGTCCAGTTCAATGGCAAGCAAGAATAAAATCGACATATACAAGAAACATTGAAGGAATTATTGAGTGAATAATGTAACATTAACATTAATATCTTTTCTTCATACTATAGGTATTTATAGTCTTATTTAATATTGTATTTCACTATTGTAATTTTAACTATTGATAGATATACCATTTTCTCTTTGCTAGTGGTTATAACATCACTTTAATATTAAAAAATATCATACTGAAGTACGAGCGTTTGAAGTTTATATTGCGAACTATTTCTAAATTATATATATAAAAATAAAACTTGTTTCTTTGTTGCTAATTATAACATCAACTTAGTATTATTATTCAAGCCACACGTTACTCAAAACTCAAATTCTGATAACGGCTGTTTTGCTCAAGAGAGTTTTCGATGTCTTTGACCGATTTCGCCAGACGGAGGAGGTATACAATTCGGTTGTGTTTGTTTTTTTTTAGTATTAAGATATTTGTATACCTACACGTATTTAAAAATAACATGATTATTGAAAATTAAAGTCCGTGACAGCTAAAACATTTCCAAAATAAATCCATATCCCCAAAAAACATTCCCAATGTAAAACTTTTAGAGGTGAGAGCTATATTCAACAAAATTCAACAAAAAAAACTCAAATCTTTCGCATATGCTCAGTTAGAGCTGAACCACACTGATACAATTTTTAGGTATATTGTTTTGTATAAGAATTTTGTTTGAATGGTACATTCTCATCAAGTGATTCTATCGCTTCTCACCGCCCCCAAAATTCCTTCCATGAAATTACAACTTGACGTATTATATTCATAACCCACATTTACAGTAAATCTGGACTCGAGCATTTCCATTTCATTTCACCTCACCAGCCTGTATTTATAATTCGCAATATTAACGCATTTTGATCGTCATCGTCAATTGTAAATCTTTTCAACTTCCTTCTCTCGTCCCTGGTCAATAGTAACAAGTGAAATTTTTGAAAAAAATTAATTATGAATATAATACGTCAAGTTGTAATTTCATGGATGGAATTTTGGGGGCGGTGAGAAGCGATAGAATCACTTGATGAAAATTTACCATTCAAACAAAATTCTTATACAAAACAACATACCAAAAATTGTATCGGTGTGGTTCAGCTCTAACTGAGCATATGCGAAAGATTTGAGTTTTTTTTGTTGAATATAGCTCTCACCTCCAAAAGTTTTACATTGGGAATGTTTTTTGGGGATTTAGTTTATGTTAAAATAATAGTGATGATGATTTCGAGATACATAACAAAACGAGTGTTCTGTTGAACGAAACCAATCGAGAATAGCCGAACATTTAAATGTACCAGCCACATATTAGACAGTTGACATTTGGTTAAAACAACGCTTGTTGTTTTCATATCTCAAAATCACCATGAAATCGAGAGAATTTTTTGACGAGATTGATTGAAGAACTATGCCTGAATTCATCTACTTGCGAGCCAATAATTATAAATACTTATATTAAAGAAGTGTTACAATATTGCTATAAGAATGGGAGTAACCAGTAATTCAGAATGAAAATGAGAAGATCGACAAGCACCTACCCTTATCAAAAATCTGATCAAAATCATCCTGCAGAAAAAAAGACCACGGCATCCGTTCAAGTCAAGAGCAAATTTTATAAAAGTTTTGAGTTAAAAATTTTAAATGTTTGAAATTAACATTTAAAATGAAATACTAGCAATTTTGAATTTATATTGTTGTTAATACATTTTTCACATTTTCACAAGTTTTTACCTTTATTTTTTCAAATCAAATAACATCTTATTACTCTGCTTATTAACTAAATAGTTTTTTTCCTTTTTTTTCCTTTTTATGACCTTACTCTACATTCTTATTCTACACAAACTATGGGGTGGGTGGCTTGGGTCACTGATTCATGCTAGACAGAAATATTAGAATATTTACGAGTAATTGAGTGAAAACAACAGGTACCCCATAATCAGAATTGTATCCAGTTACATAATTTATTCCTCTCAAGTTATTGTTCCAAATTCTGATTCTGATTGGAAATTTTACAATTATTCATCCATCAATGCTATATCAAGTAGCCAAACTCAGCACGTATATATGCAAGAAATCCTAACATAGAACGTAATTACTTATTAAAACAACAAGAAGTTAATGGGGGATTTTAACTTACCCAAATAAAAAAAAATGGCCTAGATTCCTAAGACAAGAAGTCTGCACAAAGGAATAGAATCTTCTTATTTCTTCTTTCGGATGGAGACACATGAATTTTCGAAGGTTACGCTCGATTTCAACACCAAAACCCACACCAAAATCTGAAACACATGGAAATGCAAATAAACTTATTCAACACCTAGAGCCATTTTGATTGTTCATAAGCCTGTAAGATTATATTTTCAATGAGATAAAATAATAAAGATACCTAGATGTATATTGAACACCTAAATATAGGTGAGACGTACACAAAGTTGTAGTGTTCTTTGACACAAAGCGATTAATAGTACATATGTAATTGATAATAATAATAATAATAATAGTAATATTTGTTTATCATCAAATTTTGCATGGTTCGTCAATATAAAAATTACATCAAAATTCAAACATAAAAATTCATCTAATGTTTAAAATGCCCACTTCACCTATATCTCATTTATTTTCCTTTTGAAGTCCTTTTCCGGTAAGTTCCTTATTTCAACTGATAGCCTGTTGGAAATCTTTATTCCCCAATAGCTCGAAATATTTTGTGTGTTCTTTTTTCTGTGAAGTGGAGTGGAAAAATTGTTCCTGTTTCTAGTGTTGAACCTGTGATAATTTCAATTTCTACATGCCACTTCACACAAAATACGTATTGTAATGTTTAACCCTGTGCTAAACGTTGTGGGGTAAGTTCACTTGCGTAAGACTCAAAAGTTCGCAGATTGCTTCCAATGGTTTATTTCGAACACTCTGTACACGACCTTCTGTTGTAGTACAACTGTCACCACTTGTCACCTTGACAATCTAAACTGTCACTGTCATTACCGACTGAACTACTATTATCTGATTCCACAGTCTGACTCAATGAACTGACTTTATAAGACTCCTTGTGACCCGTGATCGACACGGCTTTATATATCTGAATCATGACATGACATTCATCGAGAATGTTCTATGAATATCTAGATGCACATAATAATGTTCTAGAGCCTTGTCAAACTGACAATAGTATGACAAATTGTACCTCATATATAGATTCTGGAAGGATCGAGAATACATCTACTATAATTCTAGAACTACATAATGAAATATACAAGCAACAACTATTGTAAACAAGGAAGTAGAATAAATAACTAATAAACGAATAACAACCGTAAGTACATGATCACCCATCCACGTTACAGCATTGTTTTTTTTCTGTAATATAAAAATTCTCGATGAATCTGAAGCATTTTTCCACGGAAGTATACCATATAGAAGTATGCTCTGGAAATTTGCAAAATACGCTGTTCTGACCATATCTTCGGTACCACATTTCTTCAGTCTGCTCAAAAGATACAGACTTTTAGACAATCTACCACAGACATTATCAACATGCACAGCCCAATTAAATTTAATGTCCATTATTAGGTATTCGTAAAAACTTCAAAGAAGCTCGATTTTATTTTCCTCCAAATTCCAACTTGACTGTTTTATCCGAATTCAGCTTAAGTGAATTCGACAAAAACCATTGCTCAACCTCACTCATGGCGAGTTCGACCCTCTCAGTGAATTCCGTTCTGCACCTTGAACGCACAATGATAGATGTATCATCACAAAACAAACACAGGCAGCTACAGGCCGAGATGATCAGGTCATATAAATAAGGAAAAGAATGGGATTCAAGACAGATCCCTGAGGTACTCCATATTCAACTTCCTGCTCTGCTGATAACACCATTCCACTCGACTCTCTATTTTCTTCTGCTCAAATACGAGTTCAGCAATGTGAGCACATTTCCCCTGAAACCACAGGCGTGTAATTTTTTCAGTAACAATTCATGAGAAACAGTTTCGAATGCTTTGCTCAGGTCAAAGTTGAGCATTCCAACAAATTCGCCCACGTCCATAGCCTCTATAATTTCAGTCAACGCCTCCATTAGTGCAGAAGTTGTACTCCTTCCTTTTCTATAGCCATGTTGATTTTCATTAAAATACATTCTCTTTTCCATTCAATTCAGCATCCAGTTCTTTATTATCGTTTCGATAATTTAAGATAAACCTGGTAAGACTGCAATTGGTCGAAGTCAAATGTTAAAATTGCAATTATAGACTTTGTGTGTATCCTCAAAATTGATGGGGAGAAGAGTAGATTTATTAGAAGATAAATTTTCTGATCGGTAATTTCTTGTATGATGACATTTTCTGAAAAGTTTTTTTGGGAAACTTTCTGAAGCAGATTTTGCTTTAACCAGCCCCTAAAGGCCAGTTTTATAAAGTATATTTCAACCGTCGGTTGGTCAACCGCTGGTTGAAGCAAAATGAGATGTTTAAAAAATTTATCAGTTGCTGTCATTACGACCTTGGTTGTAAGGCTTATAGAACAGAATGCCACGGTTGACCCTCGGTTGAGTTTCAACCTTCGGTCTGCCCTAGTAGAGTTGGTGATACATTTTTTCGATTTAACACAGAGCAGTGATTATAAGTACAAATTGAGTTCTGCTCAGAAAAGGTGAAGATTTGGTTTGTGATCTTCCCAATTGATCGATTGGATTTTAGCTTGTATCGGTAAGAAAACCAGGGAATTGGTGAAAATTCTGGTTTGACTGATAAGGTTTATCTATCAAATTTAATTCTTATAAATATATATGTATATATATATATATATATATATATATATATATATATATATATTTTCCCCGGAACCGCCTCTAAAGGTTTTGATCATTTTTTTTTATGTAGATAAGGTTCTAATTTTTAAGATTATCTATATAAGTGGCGTTCTTTACAAAACACGAAGCTGTCACACTCGAGGTCTATAAACTTTTTCTTGAATGGTTCGGTAGATTTTGATAAGAATTTGTAAACAGTGGTTTTAAGAGCTAATAAATGAATTGGCGATACTTTAATTTTTTAATGAGCGTTAACCTCGAGGTCCTAACTGGCTATTTCGGAAATGGCTCCGCAGATTGCGATACAATTTCAGTATGGTGTTTGGGGTTCGAGAAGGCGATTGGTAATATAGTTGAGCTCTGACATGTTTCACATTCATATTTATTTTGAAATCTGTTAATTATGCGCTATGTAAACGATAAAAGCAAAATTTCGAATGGTAATTTGGATTCTATTAAAATTGCCTTTGTTGCATTCGTTGTGAGTATCCAGGTCGTTCACAACTGAAACAATGTGTGCAATTTTTTTCTGTAATTTAATTACATTTCTCTTCGAACTCCATTTGTTACAGTTAATACGTAGAAAGGATTACTAGCTCTAACAATTTAGCCTATTTTTGGCTCTAGATTGGTTAGTAGCGTAGTTAAGGCCATGGATTGCGCCAGGCGAGTTTAAACGTCTCTCCCTTCATGTGTAAATTGTTGCTTATTAATTGAAGCAGACATCTTTGGTTCGTGTGTTTGAAGTCTGGTCATGAACGTGAGCAGCAATTCGTTAGACAATGTCTTCATTCGTTGTAAATCTTATATTAATAAAGGCAAGTCTTGAGCATCACCTAAACGACTCGCTGGCAATTGATTGATTTCATGCCAACTCTCAGATTTTCGTGAATTTATTAAATCTGCCGCTATTTATTCTTAATTTGTGAATAGGATAAAGCAAACGTATTAGATAATATTTGATTGCTTTAAAATTCTGGCACAACTGAAAATATTTCCTAAGTTATACGATTCAACCAAAATTTGAAGAGCTCCTTCCTCATCGACTTTAGCGGTGAAGGTGTTGATAGTATTTACTGTTACTTTCTTATTCCTCAATTACATTATTTTCGGATAAATGAGTATTTAAAATATTTGGTTATATTGGAGAGTTTATGCTATCCTAATTAGTTGAAAGAAGTAAAATAAGGATAGGGAACCACCACATCGATATAGGTCTTCCTTGATTGGAATGTTTGAAGGGATCCCACTTCTGACACTAATTTTTATTTTCAAGTAATTAACTCATAATGAAGTTGTATAAGTACATAATATATCTACTGTCGCTGACTTGTCGTTGCTTTACACCAAGCCATACGTTTCTCTGGCTCTATGATAGATAGTATTAATAACACATAGAATGTCATCCCCGTATTTGATTCATAGCATTTCTTACACTACGAACTGAGTCTAGCATTGAAATTTTTCTAGCATAACAAAAAAAATCATTTTATTATTTTTCTATCACTGGAACATATTTTATAATTTAATGAATGAAATGAAGCTATTTAATTGAAAGAGTATTTGGGTTTTTTCACTTAATTTCATTGGGTCCTAATTTGTTAATACTTGAAACAAGATTGAAAACAATAAAACCTATCTTTGTTTCCAGTAGAAACAATATTCTATTAAATTTACAATTTATTATTCAAAGATCTTCTCATATACTCCTACATTAATTTATTGATTAACTGATTACCTACTATTGAATGCCTCAGCTGATACACCTAATACACACATTTATAAGTATTTATTAAAAAAATTGAAATACAGATGAACATAATATATATATATATATATATATATATATATATATATATATATATATATATATATATATATATATATAAGAGATCTGTTAGTTCATTAATGAATGATATATATAAAATATAAAAATAAGATGAAGCTCTACACCTTTATGCTTTTGTTTAGTCGGACACAACCACCCACTAGAAGCGGATCACGTGATTTCAAGCTTGTTAGCTTTCATCAGCGCCACATAAGTGGAAGCTGTATCCAACTATACAAAAGCAACTGGAAGTAGTCAAAAACTTTGAGACATTATCTGCCAATGGGACACAATTCGCGCCACCTAGGTATTGAGAACACAATTACGTTTAATGTAAGTATGTATAATAAATAAAGAGATCTGTTACTTCATTAATGAATAAATAAATAAAATAAAGGTGTAGAGCTTCATCTTATTTTTATATTTTATATATATCATTCAATAATGAACTAACAGATCTCTTTAATTATTATACATACTTACGTTAAACGTAATTGTGCTCTCAATACCTAGGTGGCTCGAATTGTGTCCCACTGGTAGATTATGTCTCAAAGTTTTTGACTACTTCCAGTTTCTTTCGTTTAGCTGGATACAGCTTCCACTTATGTGGCGCTGATGAAAACTAACAAGCTTGAAATCACGTGATCCGCTTCTAGTGGGTGGTTGTGTCCGACTAAACAAAAGCATAAAGGTGTAGAGCTTCATCTTATTTTTATATTTTATATATATATATATATATATATATATATATATATATATATATATATATATTTGATAAAATAGATTGTTGTTGGGGATGCAGTCATTTAATAAATAAAATTCTTTGGATTATGCCAAGCTTTCGAGAATGTATATTCTCTTCGTCGGGGCAAACTAAAAATCGTTACAAATTTTCTTAACCACATAATAGATTATTAATTAAAGTACTTTTACATTCGTGAATTTACATAAAATTCACCACAAACTGGAAAGATTTCATAGTTTGCCCCGACGAAGAGAATAAACATTCTCGAAAGCTTGGCATAATCCAAAGAATTTTATTTATCAAATGACTACATCTACAACAAAAATCTATTTTATCAAATAATAAACCAGTCAAGAATTCAGAATCAAATATATATATATATATATATATATATATATATATATATATATATTTATTTATTTGAAATAACAAGTCTGTAACATCTGAAAATAACATGTTTAAATTTATATCCTATTTGCACATTCGTTCTAGTCTGCTCTTTGATATACACAACAAAATATCATTAGCAGCACATCTTTGCAAAGAGTTGAGAAAACATAACATTGTTGCAGAATAGTCTGGGAGAAATACAACAAAGGATATCGAACCAGCTGAAACATAGTTCACAGATCTTGTATCAAACGATTGTTATAAAGGCGCATTATAAAAGTCAACAAGAGAGCTGGCCCCAATGTTCTGTCTGCTCTCTACAAACATGAACACCCGCAATAGCTCAAGCATAAATTATTCTTCAAAGGCTCACCACGCCTGCAGCGCCCTCTAGTTGGCATTCGACATAAGCTTACTCTAATTCATTGAGACTGACATCAGGATTAAAATTCCCTTGCTTTTAAGCCCTCAGTGAACTCTAATTACCTAATCTTAAAGATTGGGGTCCAATGCCAGGAGAAAAACGTGCTTAGTTTGAATTGATGTGATAAGGTTGTAGTTGGGATTTTGAACAAGCTCTCTGACGAATCGGCCACATTGCCAAGCTTCTCCATTTATATGAAAAGGTATCTGAATATAAAAGATATTTCAATCTTTTTGAAGGTAGCATATATCTATCCATATTTTACATTCTCGGCAAGTGAAAATCAAATGGCTGAGAGCTTCTGAGGTATAATCATCTGGTGGACCCATAATAAAGTGAAGATTTTGATTTTATCTTGACAGAAAGGAGACCAACGGCTGAATAGAGCCCATCCTCATATTACCAACTGTCACATAAAGATTTCTTGAACAGTTCTAAGATGGTAGTATTTCTCTTAGCGGATGACCCTTTTAAATGTTAATTACTCATTGATTTTCTTAAACATGATATATATTTTCAACTATCAATAGTTTGAGAGCCTTGAGGCTAATTTTCCTTAGCGGTCCAAAGGGGACTCCTAACGCCGGCTAATAGAATATTTAAAGCTTATTTAAGATATTTTGAATTAGTCTGGTGCATTTATACCAGATTTCTCACCATTCCTCTGTGTTCCCAAAAAGTACCTACATTTTCTCGTGTGTACGGAAAGCCTGTGTAATGCTTTACACATGTAGATTTCAATAACTTAACAAACAGGTTAAATTTACGAATGGGAGGGAACAGTTCTGTTATTTTGCTACTTCAAAAACGTTAGAGTAGGGAAAAGTCGTGCGTACATGACAGGAGATGCTGCTCTGTATATCCGCCGTGAAACGAAAGTGAAACCAATTTTTCGTAGGCCGCCATTAGTTTCGTTCTCACCTTGGTATTTACAGCTTATTTTGATTTTCATTTTCTGTGCTATTTTTTACGAAAAAGCCGAGTCGCTAAAAGAATATGGTGTTACGTCCATTGGCGGACATTGATTTAATCCTCATTTGGCTTCACTTGCTCTCCTTGGTAATTCCATGCTCTAAGTCAAAAACTGATAGTATATCCCTCTATCTTCTGTTACATCTACAAGCACTTGGCTGAGGAACTTATAACCTCAACTTATTGTTTGAATGAAATTCTTCTTTTTAGTGTTCTGTGGCCTTTGAAAATTTCTGTTCTTTCTAGCCTGGTTTCTTGTTTATGGGTACCAAGAATCTTGTTCAAGGCAATACAAGCCAACGTCTATTTTCCTTGTCAGTATTTCTTATATGAATGAATGTATATTTCTCTCCAATGTACGTGACAAGGTAGGGCAACAGTTATGCCGAAACCAGAGTATAACCATCTATATCACGCATCTGAGGTTATCCTCAAAGTTATCCCTTGTCATCACCAGACTACGTTCAGGAATCAACATTTTCTGTCGCTAGTTAATCACGGCAGCGACTTCCCTATCCTATTTCTTGAAAAAAATTAGGTCCGACTTTATTGGATGTTGTACTGAAACATAGATTCTAAATAAGTATATTGGTAATGGTAATAGTGAAATACAATATTTGTAGGTTAGCAGAAATCAAATATTCCATTAGATATAATTTTATATTTTTTCTTGTTTCAAACCGCAACAATCTTGCAATTTGATAATGCTCTCACTTTATTTACCTAGGTTCGTCTAGAAAGATCGAATAGTAAGTATTGATTATGGGTTGAAATGTAAAAGTGAGAACAATTTTCTAAGATTAGATATTGAACTATGTTCCATGAAAAAAATACTGTTCAAAAGATGATAACAGGTTGAACTAAGGCTTTTTCAAGGCTGGGAGTGGATGTCACATAACAATACAGTTCCTGAAGTTAAAAATAATTTAGCTTCACACCGATTCTCAGAAACACGAAGTGACGTATGAGTTCCCTTATTAAAATTGATTTCATGACAATTAAAATATCTCGGCATGAATATGTCCAGCGACCACGGCCTAACAAAAGACTTAAGATAACAAATAAATAAAGATGCGAATGGACAGTAAGATTAAAATGTACAAATAATGAGTAAGATCTGTCATGACATGCGCAACAGAAGCAAGAGAAGAAACGAACAAAACTAAAAGCACCTGTAACAGAATTGTGGGTGCTGAGAACGAGAGCCGGCAAAACTAGAAGAGGCCGTGTAATAAACACAGATATAAAAGAGCAATGCGGACCATAGGACATAGTGAGATGGGGAAGGCAAAGAGAAATGAGTGGTATGGACATGTCAGAAGGATGGCCAAAGATAGACTACACAGCATAACACTTGAGGGAACACCAGTAGGAAACTGACCACCCGGTAGACCATCATAGAGTATAGAGATGGAGAGACAGCTGACAGTCTACATCACAAGAGATATTATGAATTTATGACGGCAAACTCGGAACGACAAATCATTTCGATCTCAATCGAGTAGAAGAAGAAGAGTAATTGGAATTATAGTGAAAAATATATAAACAAATCAATATTTTCAATTATTATTTATCCTCAAGCAGTCACTACCCATGTGACACCAAATTGGTTACTTCCTTGTTAGTTATAGATTCTCTCAGGCCCTAGGATTAACTGAGACTCTCCAATATATTATTCTCCATGGTCACAAATAATGATTTGATGTCGCCAACGAAAGACGACTAGCGCAACTCCTAAAAGCACACATAACTCACGCTTTCAACTACTCTCCCCTGCTCATAAAAATTCAATTGTTCAGTTTACAGCGGGAAGGAAAAACCAGCCGTACGTCTTCCGATCCGAGGCAGCCCTCAGCGCTGGCGGGCACAAAATAAATTTTCATGAGCGCCTCCGTGGCACTTTTAATGAAAATAAACCGAAATTAAGATTTATCCATCACTCTTCTTATCCTCGAGTGACTCATTTAGCATTTCTTGCGGACGTTGTACAAAACATTGCATCTAATTTGGAATATCTGTGGAGGACGATGCTCTTTCAACCCAATGTTGTATTATTAGTGGCAACATTCCCTATAAATCAAAAGGAAGTTTTTTCTGATGAATAGACTCTAATCAGAGTAATCTTTTCAAATTAGTTAAATTATTTGAAATACTCAAACCTCTTCTTGAAAATCTTCTCCAACTTTGAGGATGATAAAGAATAACTTTAATGATTTAAGGTTTTAAACAACTTGCTAGTTTAGTAGCAATACAGAATACATTGCTTGTTACTTTTTGTAATAATTTTACAAGCAACAACTAATTTCAAAGGTCATCATTTTCTTGTTTGAATATTTTCTATGCATTTAAATGTCGAGACTGATGGGTATCTTTATTGACAGAGATTATGTAGGTAACTTTGAGGCTTTCGCAAACATTCGCAACTTTTTTGTAAAACTCATGATACTCCAAAAAAATTTCATATAGGCCTCTTGGTTTATGATGCACATACTGATTTCAGATGTATTCAATACATAATATTTTATACACTGTTATTATTCTACAGTATCTTAAAAATGAAAAAAATATTTATTATAATATAATTATCTAGGGCTTCTTGTCTATTCAGGGCTTTAGTTTTTAAATCTGTTTATAATTTGATGTTTTGTTGTATTCGATGCAGGTATTCAGTTTTTAGTTATCCAACCGATCTCTGGTCCAGCTGGTCTTTGCTTTGTTATCTGATCAGGAGTGTCTGCCCCATCCATATCAAATGCACTATTTTTAGTATTCATTATATCTGGCTCTTAGTGTAGTTGGTGCATCTCAAAAGTGTAGCGTCGCCGTTATATACCGTATCATTATATTTCTTTTAGAGATTACCAAGACTCTTTCATCTGTTTGTGTCAAACTGTAACTTTTTATATATATATATATATATATATATATATATATATATATATATATATATATATCGGTGCCATAATGGTGGGCGTGTGCGATTCGTCGGAAGGCGGAGCACCTTAGCGAGTGCGGACGTTGGTGGGACCCGGGTGGTGTGTTGCATATCGCTATTGGAATTGGTCAGCCATGCATGCCTGGGTCAGTTAGTCAGGGGCAATCGCCCGGTACAGACGAGTAAGTCTGGGGCAGTGAATATAAATTGTAAATAGTTGAATATAAATTGTACATAGTTGTAAATAGTGCAGTGTAAATATAAATTGCATATAGTTATGGATATTTAGTCAGTGATATAAATACTTAGTGTAGAAATAAATAAACTTTGTAAATAAATAAATCCCAGTCATTTTTATATGCCCGTTACAATATATATACACTGCCATAATGGTGAGCGTGTGCGATTCGTCGGAAGGCGGAGCACCTTAGCGAGTGCGGACGTTGGTGGGACCCGGGTGGTGTGTTGCATATCGCTATTGGTATTTGTCAGCCATGCATGCCTGGGTCAAGACATATTCCCGAAGCTTCCAGTAACTTCGCGCAAGTTCGGGAGAGCTCGCTTGGAATCGAAAGATAGGTGTAGAAAATACGAAAGCCATTCTGCTTGCCTATATAATGCAGAGTGCTGCGGTGCTGCGGAGTCAGTTAGTCAGGGGCAATCGCCCTATGCGCACTATGTGTGATTATAGCCATCTATCTACTGTAAAGACCGAAGTCATTTAGTACATATCTTTCAGTAGCGAAATCTTTACATATTTTCACATTGATACGTGGGTCGCGTTCAACTTTAACTTCTAACTCCTATGTGGCGCTGGAAGCGGCACGCTGTTTGTTTGTTTGCATCGCTTGTCGATGTAGAACCAGCAGTTTTCTGACTCTTTGGACACATCCCGAACCATATGTTCAGCTGATGAGATCCTAATAAGGTCGAAATCACAGTGATCCTGTTCTTGGTTCAAACGTGATGTGTTCCATAGATAATGAAACAAAAAGGTGTTAGAAGTTACCGCAATTGGTATCGGGATAGATCTCGATCCTTTGCACCTGCCAGCGATGATATAATTCAATGCGGGATGAGGCTTTTGTCCACCGAGTAGTTGTTTTCATCGTTGGTAATTTATGGCTATGTGTGATACATATATGACATATATGAAGTCTGATAGATATTCAATACTGCGCTTGCTTGTTATTGAGTTGAATCTTCTTTCACAGTATTAAAGTGATTTTTCAAGGTCGCGTCACAAATATTCTTCTTTTGCGATACAAGAGAGATAAAGCATTTGACAGGGGTGAGATGTAATAAAAGAAAGAGTGATGTAGAATGTTTTGTTATTAAATTTCGGAATCGAAAATACATGGTAAAGGTTATTTGTCTTACCTTCTTGAAAGAAAGGTAGTGACCAAACTGTCGATCCTAATCTAAAGTTGCTGCTTTTCATACTACTTCTCTCCACTTATCCCTGTTTATTGCATTGCGGGCAGCTTCTTTAAAACTTGTTTTGGTGTATTCTTTTATATGGTTGGGCTATTTTCTCGAGCAGAACGACTCCTTTTTCTTATCCCTTCAACTCTGCTATACAGGGTGTTAATTAATGGTCATGTACTTATTTTAATGGGTTATTCTTGGGCTAATTTTGAATCGAAAAGTTCATATAAAGGTATGTGCTCAGAAGCTTGGTTTTCGATGTATCTACAGAATTGTAAAATTTAATTATTATTTAGGCTTTTTTTTAATAATTCAAAAATCGTTTCGGATATTTGATTAAATTCCCAGATAAAATATTATGATATAAATATTTATTTAATATATATTGTAGTGTATCCAAAGACCCCAGGTCCGCGCTACAGTTTAACTGTAATTCACTATCTAACTTTACGACTCGTCTCTTGGCATGTGATCATCTAGTCTAGTGGATTTTAGGACTTACCTGAAGTGTCAGGCACTCTAATAATATAAGAAAACACGTTTGTAGGATGCAACGGAGTTAACCTTCTAGTAGAGAAAGGGGGTAGACAGTAATTGAAACAACAAAATCCCTTACCAGTCCTTTTATTTAAACAACACATCATTTTTCACTTGAATTAAATAGGAAAACATTTAATAACTTAAAATAATACAGGCGATTTGAAAGAAAATAACATTTATAATTTAGACCAAGAAGGTCGCTCTTAAAATCTTCATAACATGGGAAAAAGAGCGAAAAAAACCCATGTACTATCAAATATTTTACAATAAATTTTTAATAACACTGCACATTCTCTTTGTCGTGAAAATTCACAAAGGTCTGACACTACTACATAATAACTCTTGACAACTCTTGATGAATTTACTTGTAATGTGATTAACAATAATAAATGATGGTATAAAACAAACGAATTAAGATAGAATCACTCACCACCCAAGACAACCATCTCTCAGATATACTTCGAAACAAGGCAACAACATTCGAAACCGAAGGTTGCACTTTTCTAACACGGATGGACAGACCCGCCGCTCGCTGCTCATTTCGGGACTCAAGTCCCTGGGACAAATTCTTTTGCATGTTGATGTCAACGGTCAATACCATTTACGATGAGATACTGTTACAAAGGTGTTCATTTTTGAAGTAAACAATATTTATTGACATCATCATGAAAACAGTAACCTATATGAAAATAAATAATATTCAACAAATCTCTATCATACAATGGTCTCTTGGCCTGACTCACGATACTCTCGCATCGTCTATAAGATTACTTTATGTGATGAAGTAATTATTCCAAGTTAATTCATGAAATAAATGATACCGAAACAAGTGCATTTCATTTTAAGGTAGCTCAAACCTTCTTATAAATTTCCAACAACAACAAAACAAAAACTCATCAGTTACATACAACTATCCAACAAAAAATACACCTTACCTTCTCAAACTCAACAATCACTCTCCTATTTTTACAGCACACCTCAAAACTTTTTCTCTCAAGAAGCAAAGAAAAAAACGTCAAAACAAAACAAATACTCTACACCTGATAGAAATATTCCTTGACTTTTATGATTCGTATATAAAGACAAAATAAACAACCCGCGAAATTTAAAAATGGACACCACAATATATATATATATATATATATATATATATATATATATATATATATATATATATATATATACAGTCAATAAAATTGAAAAAATTGGTAATCTCAGTATAGACACACTTATGTGAGATCGATAAAAAACAGTTGACACTAAAAACATATTCTGAAAACATTGCACAGATAGGAACACTAAGAATTATATTTACATTATATACTATCACATCACATTATACATCAATGCAAACTGTAGTTTGCAGAGGTGAGAGCGGTATCTCTCACTTCTGGCTACAGATGCATTATTTACAGAAAAATGTTGGATTCTCAAGGTCACGTAATGGTTTTTCCCGATTAATTTAAAAATACGGCTTGAAATTGATGAGATATTGTATATAATACAATCTAAGAATGATAAGTAATCATTTGAGACCGTTTTCAACTCGTAAAAGGCTGTAATATTTATATTATCAATATATGTAAAACCAAGTAGACGGATTTCACAATTTATTATTTTCTTATTTTCAAGACTCTACGGTGTTGTCGGTGCTAAAATTTTACCTGTTCTTAAATACCTCAGTAATATAGATATCGGATAAATACCTAAGTGAAACTAACAAATTAATTATGATCATAAAATCATAAAATCATTTATTATTTGAAAAGCATGCAAACTACTTCGCTCTTATTCGAAAGTGGTACATTTTTAACGCATTAATAATATTTGTCAAGCGTATACTCCAACTAAATGGCAACAATCAGGTAGAGGTAGCAGTAGCAGAGAACAGAGACCTATACATATATCACATTTAATACATCTATTGACTAAGAGATGGCAGAGCGACCGTACGCTGTGCCTTAATAATTATTATTAATATTTCCCATATAACTAGGTATATTTCTTCTAACATTGTCTACTCGTGCATAATTTTTTTTGGGTTTTAATTTTGGTTCAGATCACACGATATAGCTTTTTTATAATTAGATGCGGACCGCTGTTGGTAAATATCTAGGTACATTTCAGGTATTGAATACAAGGTGGGAGATCAGTAGTGCGTAGGTATTCGGACGATTATGGGGTTATTGTAAAGATTATGAAAAAATGTTTATAACTAACCCAATCGTATTTTAAATATTCTACAACATAAACATATTTTCAATTATACCGGGTGTTTCTAAATAGTTGGAACTCTACACAACTTTGTTTTTTCTTATGGAATGTTGATAGGTAATTTTAATTATTTCTCAGATCAAAATCGAAAAATAATATAAGTTTATTAATATGACTTTATGTTTATAGCTAATATTTTATGAGATATTAATTATTATCAATCCAAAGGATGAGAGAGTCAGTATGTAGTTATTCGCGATTTCACATTTTTTTTTAGTATATCTATATTCATGTCCCCAACAATAATGGTAATGTTGGTACCATTATCAATGTTCCGCAAATATGCTTCAAAATCTGTAACATTGCATTTCATTTCTTGGCAAGCCCTGAAAAGAAAGATCGTTACGCTAGATACAAAAATGTTTAAAAATGAGTTTTTCTAAATGGAAAACCCTGTACCTTTATTATAAAATATCCTCAAAGATCCCTAAATTTCCTTCGATTTGATTATCATGTTCCTATACCTAAGTAGCCAGAATTCCGAGATAAGATCAATTTTCAAAAAATCGAATTATATTTCTCAAATTCATCTAGGTTGATATTAAATGTCATCATAGTACATAACATAATGAAAATTTGACAATTAGTGCATTATTAATAATACCTTAGAGGATTTCTCAACGTAAGTGACTTGAAATGAATAAAATAACAATACAAACGAAGTTCTAATAAAATTGTTTATTCTTCATGGAAAATGTGTAGAAACTATCGCAACAACGTGCAGAAAATTAAATGAAACGTACTCTGATTTACATCCAATGAACAAGCGAAAGTTTGTACGATCACAAAATAATTTCATTAATTATCTGTTAAAATTTAGAGAACCTTCACAATAAGTTTTCAAAATGCCGACCAATGGCTTTCAAACATTTCAATGTCCGTTTATTTTACTGGCATCTAGTTCTTCAATGCAGTTGATTACTCGTTGGCATAGATCTTGTTTACTATGTACTGGTGTCATGTATACTTTTGACCCCACAAGAAAAAATAAAGTGACGCGAGATCGGTTGATCTTGCAGGCCAATGCCACGGACCCAAACGTCTGAACCAGCGATCGTCGAACATTTCAAACAACTCCGTTGTTACTTCCCCAGTGCAATGAGCCGGTGCTCCATCCAGCTGAAACCAACTGCTAGGATACTCTTCCAATGACAGATTGTCCAAGTCCAAGTCGTTCACAAATGACCTTAGAATTTCCAGATATTTCTCAGAATTCAACGGTTCATCGTAAATAAGAAAACTTGAAACTAAACTTCTCCTGAAATCCCATTTCCTTGACAATATTTGGATTTGATCAGCCCAGAAATGCTCGTTCCTTCTATTAAAAATTCCTTCTCTGGAAAATTTTGATTCGTCTGTCTAGATATTTTTTTTGAATTCAGGATCTTCTTGGATGCGAAATAGGATTCTTTCGCAAAAGTGAACCCTACTTTGATGATATTCTGGTTTAAGAGTTCAAACTTTAGTAAACTTGTACGGGCGCATGTAATGATTATGGTTGATCCTTCCAACAGACACACGATCCAAGCCTAAATCATATTCGGCACTTCTAGTGGAAGCTTGGGGATCAGCACGGAAGTAGGCCAAAACATTTATTATGTTGTCTTCATCTGAGGTTATAGGTTTCGGTAGATGTCGTTCCGCTTTTAATTTTGATCCATTATTAATGAAATTATTTTGTAATCGTACAAACTTCCTCTTGTTCATTGGATGTAAATCAGGGTACGTTTCATTGAATTTTCTGCACGTTCTTGCTATAATTCCCTCTCATTTTCCATGAAGAATAAAAAACAATCATTAGTACCTCAACTCACTTACGTTAAAAAACACTCAAAGGTATTATTAATAACGCACTAATTGTCAAATTTTCATTATGTCATGTACTATAATGACATTTAATAGCAACCTAGATGAATATGAGAAATATAATTTGATTTTTTTAGACAATTGCTCTTATCTCGGAATTCTGGCTACTTTGGTATAGGAACATAATACATCAAATCGTAGGAAATTTAGGCATCTTTCAGGATATTTCATAATATACAGGGTGTTCCAGCTAAAAAACACATTTTGAATGATCCACAGGACAAATTTCTCTATTCAGAATCCATAAACATTATCTCGATGACCTACTAACAAAGTTACACCTTCCTAGGAATTGCAATATCGCAGAAATAAACATTTAATTCGAGCTATGTTTTTGATCCAAAATATGGAAAATAATTAATATCTCGGGAACCGTTAGAGATAGGTGTAGGTAAGTGGGGCGGAAATATCAAGAAAGTGAGGACAGATGCAAAAACGCAGTAATACTTATATAAGCGGCAACGCTGCATCGCTGAAAATATATTAAATAGATTATTATTATTATATTATTATATAAAATAGATTAAGAGCAATTACTTAACCAAACTTTCAGAAAGATCCTATGTCCCGTTCTCCGTAAACGTCTAAGGTACCATCGACCATATATATATATATATATATATATATATATATATATATATATATATATATATATTTGTATTTAAAATTAATATGATTATTGAAAATTAAAGTTAGTTCGTGACAGCCACAGTATATATATGCTGTAGTCCAACTCAACGGCGGCCGCCTTCGATGATAGTTTCGGAGCATCAGCTTAAGGTACGGGCACAGTATAGATAAACACAGACCCCCCTTTGCCGCCGTGTCACCCTTAATTACAAACGGGAGACACGAAATTGCGGTGTCCTTTGACGAAATCGCGGTGGCCTTTGACAAACAGACGACCGCAAAAAATTATGCTCTGAAACTATCATTTAAGGCGGCCGCCGTTGATTTGGACTACTGGGTATATTTATACTGTGGGTACGGGAGACACGGCGGCAAAGGCGGGCCACATCAAGGAATGGCTTGCGTTGGACTACTGTGTTTATCTACACTGTGGTGACAGCTAACCGACTTCCAAAAAAAAATCATATCCCCAAAAAACATTCCCAATGTAAGACTTTTGGAGGTGAGAGCTATATTCTGCAAAACTCGACAAAAAAATCTCAAATCTTTCGCATACCCTCAGTAAGAGCTCCACACCCATACCATTTCTTATGTTTCTTTGTATACGCATTTTGCTTTAATGGTACATTTTCATCAAGTGATTTTATCGCTTCTCACCGCCCCCAAAATTCCTTCCATGACGTTGAAACATAAGTTGTTCAATTTCTTTTTCAACTCATAATAGGTTTTATAGATACTCCACGCCTTTCTAAGTCTCCTTAATACGGTGTTAGCAGTTATTTTCATTAGGTTTAAATATACAGGATGTTTTATAATATATGCGCAGGGCTTGAGGATGTGATAGCTCGTCCAAAAAAATGAAAAAAAAAATATCAACTTATCCTCAGAATATACCATTTTCGAGATACAGGGTGTTGAAATTGAAAGAAAAAAAATGTTTTTTGTGAATATCTTGGAATCGTTTATCTTGCAGTAAACAGCTTTTGTAAGCATTTTCCACTCATAATAGGCTAAGTTTTGTGTCAGATTGTGTAGAAAACATTGGCGCTTCAAATGGGCGTTCCAAAACCGTACTTTTTCCATTAGCGTAGAAATTGTGGAGAAAAACCCCCACTACTCCTTCAAAATCTTCACCAATCATTACTTAACAACAATGTTTTTCTGACTCAAAACTTGTACGATAAACGGTTCAGGAGATCGTCGCAAAAACGTTTTTTTTTTTAATTTCAACGCCCTGTATCTCGAAAATGGCGCATTTTAGAGGGTAAGTTAATGTAAACTTTTTTTCATATTTTTGGACGAGCTAGCACATCCTCAAGTCCTGCGAATATATTTGAAACACCCTGTATATTAAGAAATAGATCGTATTGCACTTTTGTATGTTTGGTGTGTGTAAAAATATTGCAGATCACTAACATAGTTGATTTTTTCTCCCATATAGAACCCTTAGAACTTGACCATATAGTTAAATATACACATGTAGTTCGTAAAAACGAATAAAAGTTCAAATGAAATATTATTTCTATTTTATTTCATCTTCTTTTCCAAGACGGAATATAGTGCATTCATTTCAAGTATGTATGTAAGGTAGTGACAATTTTATCACTTAAAGTGAGCAGGTGAGTGAGTGGAAATGCTAGTCCATATTTAGTGGAACTATGGGTTATGAATATAATACGTCAAGTAGTAATTTCATGGACGGAATTTTGGGGGCGGTGAGAAGCGATAGAATCACTTGATGAAAATGTACCATTAAAGCAAAATGCGTATACAAAGAAACATAAGAAATGGTATGGGTGTGGAGCTCTTACTGAGCGTATGCGAAAGATTTGAGATTTTTTTGTCGAGTTTTGCAGAATATAGCTCTCACCTCCAAAAGTCTTACATTGGGAATGTTTTTTGGGGATATTTTTTACATAAAAATTCCAAGTAGCTACATCATCAGGAATTCTGGTACAGATTGGAGAACACTACGAGATGAACGAGAAAACGATATTTAAAAATGCTCCGGTTAACAACAGAATGTGACAAAATGGTGGGGGCAGTGATATATATATATATCACTTGGAATTTTTATGTAAAAAATATGTATAATGTGATGTGATAGTGTATAATGTAAATATAATTCTTAGTGTTCCTATCTGTGCAATGTTTTTAGAATATGTTTTTAGTGTCAACTGTTTTTTTATCAATCTCACATAAGTGTATATATACTGAGATTACCAATCTTTTCAATTTTGTTCACTGTATTGTACCCTTTTGTAGTTTTCCCTGAAGATGGTTACAATTAATAAATTAACCGAAAGCTTGGATTAAAAATTAAAAGAGTTTTTTTTACAATTGCTGCGTCCCCACTATTTTATCTAATTAACTATTAGTCAGCAACGATCAACCTCTACTATATATATATATATATATATATATATATATATATATATATATATATATATATAATTAAACCAATTAAACCAGTGGCGTAGATAAAGAGATGACTTGGTACTATTTTAACAAAAAAAGTAGTACACCACTGTTTTCTCGCAACTTTCTTTGAAAGTTATTGAAAATCATTGAAGCAAATAAGTTTCTTGTGTTTTTGATACAGATATTATCATTTTAAAGAAAATAATAAGTCCATAATATTAATTAACACCCTGTAGGTAAATCACCAAACGCTCTAGAATATCATTGTTGCATCTTGTAACATGTCCAACCTTGATGTTGACTATCTGGGATCGTCGCCACGGCTCTTTGACTTCACTAAGGACCGAATTGTTCGTTCTTCTTGTAGTCCATAGGACTCGAAGTATACTTCTCCAGCAGTAAGTAAAGAGCTATGGAAAATATGAGGGTTTGAACTATTTTCTTTGTTGTGTTCAGATTAATAGCATTGTCCTCGATGTTTTTTCTAGACTTTCTCATATCAATTTCTGTTCTGCGTTTTATCTCATGTATACAACCCCCTTTATTTTTTATCAATACGCTCAAATAGATGAACTGATGCACTACTTGACACTGCCTTATTTATTTTATAACATCGGGTTATTATTGCTTTATCCATAATCATGATTTAAATTTTTCCAAGATAGATATCCAAACCATAACCCCTATTTTAATTTTTAAGTTTCATCATGGTTTCCCATATGCTAATAGAACAGTATCATCCGCGTATCTGAGATAGTTAATTTTATTTTCATCAATTGAAATATCACTAGTCCAAACTTCCAGGATTGACTGGATTATACATTCCCCGTAGATATTGAAGAGGATTAGAGGAAAAGATCCCTAAATGTACAACAGGTTAATTGGATGTACGAGTATATCTGTAGATTAGCCATAGGGATATTAGATTTTGAGGGATTTCCATGTAAAATAGTACCTACAGTCCATGGTTTTTCCCATTTTATGCTATCTCATGCTTTGTGACAATCCACGAACCACATATATAGGGGTTTACAGAATGTGTTCGCGAGCTCTTCTACCTTTTATAAAACCTGCTTCTTTCTGCCAGCCTAACAATTAACTTCGCTCAAGGCCATGTTCCACGGAGATCCGATTGAAGGATTTTTTTACAGCCTTACTCCTTAACGTTGATCGAAGCTATGTAAATTCTCATGGAAAAAAACGAATTACTCTCTGGTAGCTTCCCGTTACTTTCCAAAGAGAGGTAGATTGTGGGAGAAAGTGGAGTATCGATGAACAAGGTACTTAGGACATGTTTCACTTTGAAAGGGGAGTGGGAGAAAGAGTATCTAACCGCTACACACTTGAGATACTACATTCCAGCTTTCTTTAGCATTTTGGTTCTGAAAATGTTTATAAAGTAATGGAGACAGAGTATGTAAGATAAAACACTTACACAAAATTAAGTTCAAGTAATAATGCGTGTAGAAGAACCATCTGTTGAAATGACCTTTATAAAACTGACCCTGACTAAGTCCTTGCTACTGCTGATCTATCTTGGTGAAAACTTCAATTTGAAAATTAATAAGGATTGGAACAGTGTGACGAGTAAGTCGGGAGGAACATTTGATGCTGAGAGCTTACTCATTTTTTCAAAATGATTCCTCAATAAAATTTGTTTTATATTTTATTAGCCTATAGATCAAGCAATTGAAGATAATGTACAAATTGAAGAAATAAATTATTAAGTTATTAAAACTCAGTTAAGCCATCCACAAGACTGCGGCCTTACTGCTCAAGAAGAAGCAGAAATGATTGAAGAATGACAACTCGCTAAAAAATATGGTTCATCTGGCATAGATGATAGCACCCTGTCAAGGGTACAGAGAAAGCTGATCGTGAAAATAGGAACCTGCAGAGAATTACATTCTAGCAATTTAAAATGCAGTCTAGTGAGGAAAATTAATGACAAGACTGTTGAAGTACAGAAAGTTGGTAAAGAAATTCGAAATAAAAATGGATAAAGATTGATAACAATAATAATATAAATGATATTCATAAATAGACGTCAACACAGAAGAAACGGAATTTAAAATATGTTCTGGTTTATGTGATTGTGAGACCAAACACTAAAATTAAAATTCAATATGTGAAAACATTTAGAGCTAGAATAAATAATTATCATGGAGGAAAAGAAGCTCAGAGACCCAAGACTTAAGAGGTAAGACTAATGAACTCATATTACCAATAACAATACAAAAGTGGGAACACCATTTCAGTGGTTTATTAACAGAAAACAGATCCGAATTTGCTAGAGAAATAGTTATAACGGGAATAAATATAACTTCGTACCTTATAAGTAAGTGTAGGCCGAATGGAGATTGAGGACATATATAACATTCATAAAAACCAAAAGTCAACTGGCCCAAAAGACATTCTCTTGACTCAGGAGAGAGACATTCCTGATGAATTAATTAAACAATTCACAGAGCAGTTAAATGACACTTATCTGTAAAAACAACTATTCATAAAAGGGGGGGAAGAGACCAATGAGGAAAGTTTAGAGGTATAGCAGTGATCAGCACAATTATTAGAATTGATGGCAAAATCGAAGTCGAATTCAAAGTCTCTGAAACATCAGAGCAGATGGCTTCAGAGCTGGTCGATCCAAAGTAGACAACATATTTGAGTAAAAAACATACAATGAATTAAAAGTTAATTATAAGTTATACATTAATACAAACTGGAAATATCAGAGAAATATCTGCTGGATCAATAACTTTTTTTGTGAGTTATCATTGTTAAAATTGGATTGGGCTCAAGTAACAATATAGTTTCATCTCATGTTGTTGGTTGTACAAAATAACGCACCTTTTCCAAGTCGGATTATATATAGAGAGAAAAAAAGGCCTCTAGAAGCTCTCAGCAGCCAGCATCGTCTCTACGACCATTGATGCGAAGAATCGACCATGTATCACAGCCGACTGTTGTCGCTGAGATGTAATACGGCCCCTGGGGGCAGTTACCACCCCAACGGCCACGTAATCTATTACGGCATTCTTGTTATATACACTCGCGTGGGTCCGATCATGACGGCTGCTCTTCGGAAGCTTTTTGCTCAATCATGTGGATTACTTTTGCGACAAAAAAAAACATTTAAGCGACAATATACCAGCTGCATTCAAGATGATTGAGTTGGTGATGGAGTAGGTTAATCACATATGAAAGCTGCTCTCTTCGAGCACTCAAGCCTCTTGGAAATTGTGTGAGACGAAGTTCCGAATTATCCAGCTCAGAGTTATCGTTCGTAAATATAAATAGATCTGAAAATTATTTTATAGTAGTTTCTTCATTTTCAAACTGCGCTCAGAAATAGAAAGACTGTTTGCTTTTGATAAATTCTGGAATTATTTTGATTCAAGAAATCATGCTTAAGCAGTTTTTAGTTTGTTCATCTACATGATCGCATTTAGTTCACAATTTCTAGTAAAAGCATTCTCATCAAGTTGATAATACTTGAAAAATACTACGAACACAAGCGCTCCAAACGGTATGCATGTTACGGGCATCATATATGGTAAAAATATATTTGATCAGACAAACTTGAATGGTTCATTTTATAACCCATAAAAGTTGTCTAACCAAATGGCGAAGTGCAAACTATGTTGAAGATACATGAGAATCAATGGGTAACGACATGACAGGCAATTTTTTGAGAACACACGAAAAATTTCGTATTATAATTCTTAAATTCTTACATACATGTATTTCTCAAATATATGACCGTCCTTGTTTTCCATATTGCTATATTGTGACGTTTAATTTTACACCGAGTTTTATATGAATAAATATCTTTTTACAAAAAATTGGACCGACGTTATTAGTTGTTGCACTGAAAAATACGAAATAATATTAATTCTATTGGTGCTGTTACTTTTAAAGTTGTGCAGTTGCAGTTAGATTGATAACTCTTGGCACCAACTGCACAAGTACCAGCACCAACAGAATATAATATTATTTCGTATTTTTCAGTGCACCAACTAATAACGTCGGTCCAATTTTTTGTAAAAAAATATTTATTTCACAATTTTGAGTGTAACAATAGTCTTAAAAATTGTTGAACGTTCATATCAAAGAATATAGTACTATAGTATTATCATATATAAGGTTAGTTGTTATTATACAGAGATCTCAAAACATCGCGGCGCAGATATACATATTTCCGACTTTACTGCTGTAACTCTAAAACCCCAACTCTTTTGAAAAAATGTTCATTTTAAAACTTTATAATTACATGTAATCTCTTCTCTAATATGGCCTTCTCATATTTCCAATTTTTGAAAAAAAATGCCCCTCAAACATAGCGGAAGTACACCTATCACATATTTCATACTTTACCATTGCTGTAACTCGAAAACCGTAACTCTTTTCAAAAAATGATCAAATTAAACATTTCGGGATATGGCCCTGTCTCTAAATTTCAAATCTCGAATTTTCGATTCTCGGAAATATTTGCCCCTTCCAAATAGCTGAAATACATATTTCAGACTGTAGCACAAAAACCTGTAATTACTTTTAAAAATGTCCAATTTTAACGTCTCCAGATGTGGAAATTCGTTTAATTCTGTCGTCTCTGATTTTTTATTCTTGGAAAAATTGCCCCCACGATCCCCTATAGGGGATGTTTTTGAGCCTAAGGGCATTTGACTTTTTTACTGGGACCAATTCTCAATACTCCGCTCTCAAATGAAAAAAAAAAGATCAAAATCGGAGCACGTTTACTATGCAACATTTGCGAACAAAGATAAAAAAAACATGCCGACATATAGTCGAATTGTATAACTGCTCCATTTGGTTCGTCGGTCAAAAATACACTTGAAAGGACGTGGACGACATTTTTATAAAGAGAAACGGAAATATGATACGGCAATTATAAAGTTGGAGATTTTCCAAAAACAACTAATTACCGAGAAATCCACAAACTACTGATAATTCATCTCCAAATTCTTGTGAAAAGCATGTGTGAAGTGGTTTCCCTTTTGTCTTCTTCATGGCACTACTATTTCCATTTCTACTGCCTCAGCTGCGCACATGGATATCCAATAATAAACCTAAGTAGAGATCATTTTTCGTTAGCTTTATTCCGGGACTGAATAAATTACAGCCTTCATTCTCTTATAGTTCCCTTAAAAGCATGGGCTGCTACGTGCACCGGGTCCACGGTACCGAAATCCTTCTTGCTCACCTTTCCCACTGGTGTGGTCTCCATCAGTATCTGAAGGCAAGCGGGTTGCTTTATACCCTGCAATGCTGAGCCCAAGCGAAACTTAGCCACCGACTCAGTGGACATGGGCCCAACCTGCAGAATCACCTATGCGGATTTTTTCGTGTTTGGTTGAAAATATTAAAAAGGAATATTTGTACAGGGTCTTCAAAATAGATTTAAAAAAATTGGGTTTCAATTAAAATTGGAGAAGTTGGTGTGTCTTTTCGATAGCAAAACTATCAAAAATACTGTCAGTGAAGGAAAACTGAACAACACTTTGTAAAGGAAATGTTGTTTGACATAGCCTTTTGTATACAAAGCATAGCAATATTCCTTAAGAAATATTATATGCTCAGTAGAAGATAAGTAGTATCACAAAGAGTAACTGTGAATGTGACGGCCGTCTTAAAAACTTACATCGAGTTGCAATACCTAAACAAGTGAAATTTTTGAAAAAATAATTAAAAATAGTTTTTATTGGGCATTTAAGATTTAAACCGTAACGATGAGTACCTACTATTGCTATCCTTTTCTCGATTTCAACTATACTTATGTATATGTGTTTGCCAGCAACAGCAATTCCATAACAAATTACTGTTTGTCTACCACAAAACAAAATTAAACTTTAAATTAACAATAACGTCTGACAATTGCGACATAACCATAGACGATCTTCCAGAAAGTACCTATATACCAGAGAACGAGACGTATATATACGCTCTATGCTCGTGCGTAATTCCAGTGATGGATCCCATTGTCGTTCCATGTCGTCAAAATAATGATCTTGGTTGAATGAGATTGAATGAGATAATTATAATTACCAATATTGGATCACACTTGGAGCTTAACAGGCGGCGATATGTCTGCGATCTAAGTACGAATTCGAAATTTCAAGTCTCTAGACCGTATGGGGCCTGAGAAATCGCTGCGGAGTCCATTGATACAAGAACCGAAAGTAATAAAAACTATTTAAAAATAAAAGTGACAAATAATAAAGAACTTTAAATCTTTTTGATACTATCTTTTATTTTTTTGGATGTTTGTCTACCCACAAATATCCTCCGAAGGAAGTATAGGGAAAAAATCTAGAATTGAAAAGTTGAGACAGCAAAATTTAAGAAGAGATCATTTTTGAAAATATTATATTGAAAACTCAATGATACCAGAGTTAGAGAGTGGAAAGTTTTCGAAAAAATGGTAAATAGTCTATTTCTCTTGACATTCACAACTGTGAAATAAATAACTGTGTTCAAGGATTAGGACCTACTTTATTTCATGGTGCAATGAGAAATCCGAAATAATATTGATGGAATATGTGCTGTTACTTTTGAAGTTGGTACCAACAAAATTCTTATCTACCTGAAACTGCACCAAAATTACCAGCACATATAAAATTAACATTATTTTGGATTTTTCATATAGTCCTGCTAATCGTTATGATTGCAGCTTACAGCGTATCAGAAGATGGTCCATTAGTTGTACATTAGGTACAGCAGTAATATCTGGAGGCAACACAACTCCGAAGAAAAAAAATGAGAAGAAACTACATTAAGGATGAACAGGTAGCATATCCCTGAAAATAATAGTTTTAGGACGGTAGGAAGAAAGTCCTCTTAAAGAAATCAACCATAGAAAATTGCTGGTAACAGCTACGGTCTTTTATGAAAATGCATTTTTCTTGAAAACGGTCCAATATTAGTTAAGAAAAAAATTTTACCAAAGTAATGCTGCTAGAGTTGTGCATCTCTTTGATCAATTATTTTTTTATTGTAGGACATGAAGTAAGGGCAATAAGGAAGAAAGAAATTTTACTGATTAAAATGCTTATAATTTTGGTTTGATTTTACAGAATTTAAAAAATTATCTGCCTCAAGAAACGGAGCTTTGCCGATTAAGAGACAAAAATAACGTTGCCTTATTGGTTTTTGATGCTCACGATTGAGGTCGTAGAGGTCGCGATTTAGAAAGTTTCGGTTTTTTATTATTTCTTTGAAATTTCAAATGACATACTACAGTTGTTATTCCATCAAGAACGATTAGTAAATTAAATTTGCAATTAAAAAAATCTTAAAAGCGTATATCGATATATTTAATCTTCTTCTTTGAGTGCCGTACTCGTATTTGAGCGTTGGCGGCTTCTCTGCCTTGAAAGTGTTACCACAGACAAGGGGACCTACAGTTGAACGTGGATTCTGAACCACCGATGTGTCTCAAGATAAATCTTAGGGCACATCCTTCCAGAGAGCTGTACTAGGTATATACTCCCACTGGTTTCCCGTTGCCTTGCGAGAGGAGGAGAATTCAATACGACAGAGACTTGAACGCGCGCCCGCATCAACGGTCACACGTCCAAGCCGTTTCCATCGTATTGCGCTGCTTAACTTTGATGATCGAAGTTGGTCAGTGTTAACCCGCAGCTACGCGCTCCTCAATTTAGTTAATAATAATAATAATAATAAAGAGCATCCGTAAACATAACAATAATGGATAATACAAAATCAAGAAAAAAATACTTGGACACACAACAACTCTTTTTACAAAGAATTCAAATGCAACAATTATATGTGATATAATATTTTATCATAACTGAACTGTTTGACAGTTATACAATTTCATATCTCCGTAGAAACTTCCCTATTTGTTTCAAGGTGATTTTTTTCAGAGCTTTCCAGTCATAATTAAATGTAAGGCAACATTATTAAAAAAGTCAATATTGATGAAATGTTGTAATTGGTTTGGCTCGTTGGCCTTTAAACGCGCTGCAATCGATGTACTTTACATTATTTCGAATAAAACCTAAACCAAATACCAAGGAATGTATGAAAAATAAGAGAAATTTTTATTATGGGGTTATTCATCATTATTGTTTGTGGGGGTTTTATTATTATTAATAGGTATTTAAATTATGACTTAAATAAAGCTCAGAAATATTTTTATATTTGTCATGGCATGCTTGATTATGGAAATATAAAAAAACAATCTTTTGCTAATAACTTTGGAATGAAAAAAGATTTAAAATTTAATTTTCTTTTTGCTTTTTATGGAGTAAATGTAGCATTCCAATTAAAATTTCAAACCTTAAGTGATAAAAACCAATATGGAAAGGCTATTTTCCTTAGCTGAAAGATAGTTCTGTTAAGGCAAAACAAAATTATAAGCATTTTAATCATTAAGACTAATTTGCTTCCTACTGCTCGTACTTCATGTTCTTCAATAAAAAGTGATAGATCGGAAACATGCACAATACTAGCAGCATCACTTTGGTAATATTTTTCTTCGAGTATTTAAAAATAATCATATTTATACACGAACGTAGCTATTGTGCCCTCCTAACGGTATAGTTAGGAATTTGAAAATAATTTCCAACAATTTCCTACTGTCGATTTCCAGAGGGTTTTTTCCCTACTGTCTTAAGGCTATTCCTTTCTGAGATACGCTACCTGTCCATCCTTAATAAAAGCCTTCGCGCCCAATGAAGTTAATCTTATCAATGATCTGAGAGATTTTCAAAAGCATGAGAAAGTTTTCGCAAATAAATGGAGGCGTGCATTGGTATCTCTATACCTCTTCGGGAATATGTTATTAAAATAAAATATAAAAAAAATCATCCACGAAGTATAGGAAAATATTATCTACCCTGGATCTCAAAGAAGATCCTCCAAAAATTGGTTGCTATTTTAGTATGTAGGCTAATATGTGAAAATTGGAAGGGTAATTTCTGATTTGGAGTTGAATCTATTCTGAATCCAGTCAATTATTTGCTAGACATTTCCTATAAAATAGAAGAAATCAACACTCACAAACCAGTTGGGGAGTGCATAGTTGTTAAGCTTCACCCCTTTTAAAAATAAGATAAACTAATATTTAAACAATCCGATGCAATCATCAAATATGATAATACTACCCCAACGGTTGATATCAAGAGGAAGGCATCTCTCTACAAACACTTATTTTGTGATTTCTTCTAGAAACATGTATTGTAACTTGTTGCTTCTGATTAAAACAAATCATTGTTAAAACAAACACTTAGAATATGTTATTACTATAATATCACTACAATTATTTTCATATAAGAGTACGATATTTTCATCTTCCCCTACACTTCATGGATTAGGCTTGCAGCCTGCTCTGTCTTTATGCTTGTTATCTTCTTCCTCGTGGTCTGTAGTTTATAACTTGTTCTACTATCACGTCATCGTTCGTTCCTTCAATGAGTTCTATATATTCTGTAATTTTTTGAGAAAATATTCAAATGTTCGAGAGGCTTGTCAAACTGACGATATTGTGACAAACTGGATCTCACATACAGTTTCTGGAAGGATCGAGAATGAATCTACCATTTTTAGAACTAATTATTGAACTGCACAAACAACAACTATTACAAATAAGGAAATTAGATAAAATACATACCTAAGAAATAATAACCGTAAGTACATGGTAAACCATCCACGTTACACTGCCCCCTTCTTAGTTTTGATCGTCTCGATCAAACATCATCCCAATGCATTCTTCAATCTCATCTGGTGGAGCTTCTTGCATCCTCTTGTCCCAAACTTCACTTTCGCTTTCCGAGGAAGACATGTTACTCGGTGTTCCATTTGATCCTCTCCTTCGATTATGAAAATGTTTCATCGTTGTACGACTAACTCCTTCTATAGATGAACATATTCGAACAGGCGATCTGCTTTAGCTCCAGCTAACAATCGCTTGATGCCATACAACCTTCTCCACCACGTGATCTTGAATTGCGATCAGACGAACTAGAAATGATAACCGAAGAAGATGGCAATTTATGACAGTATATTTAGTTACTTCCATTATTGCATTGACGGCTGCGACTGTACCTGCACATTCGTCTGCGGCTAGTGCACTTGCTCCTTCGTCATAGGCTGCTGCGCTTCGTGCCTCGATCGTTTCGTAGACTCATTCGGCTTCTTTTATTGCGGCCAATGCACTTTCTCCTTCGTTGCTGCGCCTCCTGTCTCTATCGTTGTGTAGCATGCTGCGGCTATTACCCCTTCTGCCTTCTGTGCCCTTGGGTGAACTGCGGCGACAAAATTGGTGAGAAATACTTCTCTTGCTATCGTTGTTGCCTTCACTTCGACGGGTACTTCTACGACCAACAGGCTCGCCTTCTAAGCTGTCCTTTTTTGACCGATAATGCGGTTTCTGTAGAACGCTGTTTTCTTTCTTATCTTTTTGTCGCATTATTGCCTGTCCTTCGTTATATTCATGTCTAATTCTTGCAAATTCTTTTTCATATTCGTCTCTAATTATTCTTGTCTGTTCTTATTTATTATTGTCTAATTCTTGCCTGTTCTTCTTCATATTCTTGTTTAATGCTTTCCTGTTCTTCTTTATCTTGTGTAATTTCGGTCCGTTCTGCTAGCCTATTTCTAGTGTATTGTTCCTTACGTTCTAGCCTAACTCTTGCACATTATTCTTCTCCTTGTCGTCTAATACTTTCCAGTCCTATTTGCCTGGTCTTCACCTTATATTCTCAGCAAAATGCGGGGATTCCACTTCTGATACCAATTGTACCGTTTAACCCTGTGCTAAAGGTTGTGGGTTGAATTCACTTGCTTAATACTCAAAAGTTCGTATATTCCTTCCAATGGTTTATTTTAAAACACTCTGTTGTAGTACAACTGTAACCACTTGTTACTTTGACAATCTAAACTGTCCCTGTGTTTACCGAATAAACTACTATTAACATCTGATTCCACAGACCGACCCAATAATACTGACTTATATAAGCTGTCAACTGACTTTATAAGACTTACTATCACCCGTGATCGACACGGCTTTATATATCTGAATCTTCATTCATCGAGAATGTTCTATGATTATCCAGACGCACATAATAACGTTCAAGATTCTTGTCGAACTGACAATATTGTGACAAACTGTACCTTACATATAGTTTCTGGAAGGATCGAGAATCAGTCTACTATTTCTAGAACTAATTAATGAACTACACAACCAACAACTGTAACAAATAAGGAAATTAGAACTAATACATTCTACAGAAATAATAACCGTAAGTACATGATAAACCATCCACGTTACAATATATTATCCTCCTGAAAACTTATTCTGAAGAATTGCCATTTGATGTGATAAAAAATTTTTGGAAAAACACCCGACTTAAATGAGAAAATTAGACCTTTTGAGCAGTACTGTCGAATGCACCCAGAATTCTATCTTTATTAAATATTTCATTATTCTGAGGTGGGGAAAATCCTCCTAATGGATATGAAAGGATGCCATAGATTTAAAATTAATAATAAATACTTAGAATACCACAAAAATAGATAGTCGTAACCTATTAGCTTCTTAGTTGTGCAGGTGTCGTAGAGCAAAGTGTGCCAAGGTATTAATCCTCATATACAACGTATTTTTCTCTCACTAGGCAAACGATTTTTTTTTAGATTTCTCTTATTACTATCAGTAACCCATTACGATGCGAATATATTGTATTTTTATAAGTAAAATTGGTGAGAACAATTTAAAATGAAAATGAGAATTCGAAATAATTGGAATGGTTAATTGACAGGCTGTCAGTGACAGCAAGGCAGCTGCTTCTATTTTTCTTCTTATAAATTTGTAGAGCTTCAAATGATGGTGAAAAGGGGGCAAATGATGTCAATATATGATATATATATATATATATACCCTACGAAATGTAGGTTCAATTTACCAGCTAGGCGTGAAATTATTATTCATATTCAAATATGTTCACCTGGTACGGATAGCTCCTCATTTATTTAATATATATATATATATATATTTTTTTTTTTTTATTTATTTTATTATTATTAATATTATTATACAACAATTACAAATTAATTACATAAGGCAAAGAAATTCATCGTGTACAAATGAGCACCTAAGTGACTTAACACTTGTGTTGTGCTATTACAATATTTTTGAAGTAAACTTAAATAGTAGACAGTAACAGAATAAAATAAAATAAAATAAAATTTAATACTTGTTAATGCTCCAATATCTTCACAAATTCATGATAATTTAGAAAGATGAATTTTTTGATTTCCCTCGAAAATATTTTAGGATTGCTTATATGTCTTATTCTTAAAGGCACAATATTACAAATTTTTGGCAACATATAATTTAAGAATCGTTGACAGGCATTCGTATTCAATTTTGGAGTGGGTAGCAGTTGATTTGTAGTGCTTCTAGTTGTGTAGACTGTCGGCACAAAATTATGAAAAAGTTTATTATTGAATGCATATATACATAAGCTATTGAAATATAGTGTTCGGATATTACCAATATCTTCTGTGTATATAAGGTTTGTATGAAAAGATCTTTGTTCTCGCAATATTATCCTCAGAATGTAGTTTTGTATTATGTTTAGTTTTTGTAAAGAACTCTTATACATTGCTCCCCACACCAATATGCCATATCGAAAAAGTGATTCAGCTAAAGACCTGTAAGTCATTATGAGTAGCTTCCTCGATAAAAATTGTCGTAGCAGGTAAAATTTATATATTAGCTTTCTCACTTTTTTTGTTAAATAATCGATGTGGTTGCTCCATTTAAGATTTTTATCAATAATTATGCCCAAGTATTTGACTTCGTTTATTTCTTTAATTTCGTGTTTCATACCTGGAACTTCAATACTAGAAAAATTTGGTCTATTCGTATCAGTTATAGAAAAAGCAAGATAGTGGGTCTTCCTGGCATTCAATGAGAGGTTATTTTTATTTAACCACTGATTAACTATGTTCATACTTAGTTTTACTGATTTTTTAGTTTCCGACCAAGTATTTTCTTTAACAATTACAACGGTGTCATCAGCATATGATATTATTTTAGCTTTTACTTTTAAGAAGAGCAATGAATTTATATAAGCTTGGAAAAGTATTGGTCCAAGAACAGTTCCTTGTGGGACTCCCATTTTAATAGTCATGGTTTCGCTTATTGAATCATTTATTTTAACACATTGTTCCCGATCAGTCAGATAACTTCGAAAGACTTCCAACACTGTGCCACGAACTCCAAACCGCTCAAGTACGTTAAGAAGCATTACATGATCAACAGTATCAAATGCTTTTGCTAAGTCTAGAAACACTGCAATACATTTTTCGTTTTTATCTAGTCCCTCAGTAATATTTTTAATAACATTGTACATTGCATCGGAAGTACTTTTACCAGCACGAAAACCATATTGCTGATCATGTATAAGATTATTTTTATCAAAAAAATCTATTAAGCGAGTCTTTATACATTTTTCGAAGACTTTACCTAAGCTGTTTATCACACTGATAGGTCTGTAATTGTTTATATTCGTTTTGTCGCCAGCTTTATGGATTGGAGTAATTATAGAGGATTTAAATTGGGTCGGAACATGGCCTGTTTGAATAATTAGATTGAATAAATGTTTAAGAGGCTTCGTAATATATTGGTGGCTATGTTTGATTATTTCGGTAGTTATTCCATCTACGCCAGGGGAAGTGTTGCTTTTTAGTGAGGATATAGATTGTATTAGTTCATTTTCAGTTACTGGATTAAGAAACATGGAATTAGAATTGACTTGGATATTTTCAGTCATTGTTGATGATGTATCAATTTCCTTTAACATGTTTAGGCCAACACTACTGAAATAATTATTGCAATAGTTTGCCATTAATTTGCTATCGTTAAATATATTACCATCATCATCTAGGATTTGAATGATGTTCTTAATATTGTGTTTTTCATTAGTAGCTTCTGATATTAGCTGATACATTTTTTTTAGATTATTTCTACTGTCTTCAATTTGTTTAGTATAGTAGTTATTTTTATTAATATTCAGTAGTTTACTTAGTTTATTTCTGTAAGTTCTATATTCTTGTTCCAGTACATATGAGAAGTGTTTGTTTAATCGATTTTTTAATTTGTCTCTATTTCTTATTGATGTAATTAACCCATCCGTTATCCATGGTTTTATTTTGGTTTGTTTTTTGTTATAAGATATTTTAATTTTAGAGTTTTCTATTAAAAAATTAAATCTGTTATAAAAAAGATCGGTTCCGATTTGCGAATCAGTTTCATTTAGTACTGTATCCCAGTTTTCTTCCTTTAATGAAGCCTCTAACTTTGGAAAGTTAGTTTTTATTATAAAATGTCTGATTTTGGCAAATTCAGTAATTTTGGAGTTTGACTCTATGTTTATTGATACTGGATAGTGGTCTGTGATGTTATACTTGAGAATATATGAATTACCGAACAAATTTGGATAAAGTTTAGATTTTTTCAAAAAAATGTGGTCAATGCATGACTTAGTTTCAGATGTAATTCTGGTGGGATTTAGTATGTATGGCATAAACCCATATTTAGCTAGCACAGAAAGATACTTGTTTACGTTTAAATCGTTTTCTTTTAATAAATTAATGTTGATATCACCAATGATTATATCCATTTTGTTTGTTTGTGTTTTGTCCAGGTATGACTCAAGCTCATCAATAAACGAAATCAGGTTAGTTGGGTTAGGTCTATAAATGGCAATTATTCTACAAGATACATTATTGATTGTTAAGTTTAAGATACATAATGATACACCAGATACTGTTAGTTTGACATTGTAGGTATTGTATTTGAGGTTTGATTTGATTAGAATCAAAACTCCATCATTTCTATTAAAATCACCATCATTATGTATCGTTGTATAATTTGGTAGATTAAGGTTATCTATAGATATATTTTTAAAGCATTCACTTAAAATGAAAACCTCACTCGTTAACTTATATGTTTCAATCATTGCTAAGAAGTTATCAAAGTTTTTGTTAGCACTTCGAATATTAAAGTGTGTAATGTTAAATAACTTAGTATTTGACGAGAATATAAAATTACCAGGTTCTATGTATTCCCCTCGGTGTTCTTGTTCTAATGAGCTTAAATTTTCTAGAACAATATCTTCATCCACTAGAACCATTAACCAATATAGTCAATTTTACTTTTTGCCAAGTTGATGTGGTACTGTAGTGTGGGGCAGTTAATGTCTGTAGAGTGATGGTCAACACTATTTTTCAGTTTATATATATCGTTGGATTTGACACAATTAGCGCATTGTTTCTTATGTTTTAGACAGTCTTTTTGTTCATGCTCATCACTACATAGAGGACAGGTTAGTTTGTTAGAGCAATTTGTTTTCTTATGATAGAATCCTTGGCACTGGAAACAACGTGGAACAGTAAGATCTTCAAAAACGGAGTACCTTTCCCAACCAATGAATACCTTTTTCTGTCGCATTAGATGTTTAAAAGTAGTTGGTGAACATTCTCCATAAACTGTTGATTGATCATTTTTTCCTTCTTTAATAAATGTTATTTTAATATCATCTAGGGCTTCATTTTGCTGTAATATCGAAGTCTCAATTTCTTCTTTTGTTAGCTTGTTTTGAAAGTTCGGTATTTTAATCCTTGGTTTCTTCATTTTTGATGATTCTATGTCATAATCGTCTTCCATCTTATTTTTCATTTCCTTTTCTAAAACTTCAAACTCCGTCTTATTCTTACATTTAATGATTACTTTTCCAGATTTTGTAGATTTCAAACTTCTAATGCCAATTTTCAAATTCGATGGATTGATATGGCTTATAATTTCAGTTTTAGTTTTTTCAAGATCCTGAGAGAACTTGGGTTTTATTATTATTTCTGGTACATTGTTTAGAACTGTATTATTAAATTGAATTGAGTTACGTGTAGTCTCTGCATAAGTAGGCCTTGTTGTATAAGTATGCTCTAATTCATGTTTGTTAATTTTATCTTGTAACAGTTTTATAATCTCATTTTTATTATTTATTATTTCTTCTTTATCTTTTATAATGTATTGTAAACTTTCAATGAAATCATTGTTTTTGCATTTTTTACAAATAAATTTTAAAGTACGTCTTTGGAGTGGAATGCACTTCAACTCAGACGCTGTTAAATCAGAACACTCTGCACAAATAGAATTTCGGCAACTATCGCATGGGAAACATGCAATTTTATTTTCTCTGGTTGGCTGTTTGATTACTTCACATAAATAACATTCCATTATTCTCGTATGTATTTATTTGATGACAGATTTGCTAGATTTTCATTGCTAACAAAATTCAATCTGTGGTGATTTCCACATGTGAAAGGAATCCGGATGATAGAGGACAGCTGCTGATCTATTTAGTTTATTTCACACAAATCCACAAATTATAGATGATTTCTTAGAATAACCATTGTTCCAGATCATATATTCCCGAATTTTGACAAAATTCATGTGCACCAATCAATTTCACCAATTTTGACACCTAGCACACTCTTTTTCGTAAGGTTTTAGCGTTAAAAATAGATTAAACTAGGAGCGAGGCAAAGAACACGCACACTTTCTTTCAATATTCAATATGTATATATATATATATATATATATATATATATATATATATATATATATATATATATATATATATAATTAAATAAATGAGGAGCTATCCGTACCAGATGACCATATTAGAATATGAATAATAATTTCACGCCTAGCTGGTAAATTGAACCTACATTTCGTAGGGTGCCGCAATAAGAACGAGGTTTGTCGTCTACATATTGCGTTTGTGTGCATTTTTTCCACTATACTGCTCAATCAGATTGATTACCAAACATAGCATCAGTCTCCCAGATATATATCATGATTTCGAGGTTGTTGCCTCCCATCAGTATATCGTAGGGTGAAGAGCCATATTTGATAATCAATCCTTATTTGGAACTCATACTCAATTTACCAGCTAGGCGTGAAATTATTATTCATATATATATATATATATATATATATATATATATACACATTAGATTCACACTCTGGTAATCACTCATTACTCATTGGTAATCAGTCACTTCAATGGACACGGCCAAGTTTAGGAACACAGGCGAAATATGATATCTAAAATATCATATCATTAGTTGTATGGATAATAGTGGAAACAAAAGTTTGAGAAATTGTCCACAATTCTTTTTGTCAGCTGAATCTCAATGCGAGAAAGAGCTAAGAAAGATATTGGCTATGTCCACAGCAGACACATGCTAGCTAGCTCCAGAGATCCAATAGTTAGTGACTAATTTTGGTCATCCGCTAACCTATTTGTCAACTGACATAAAAATATTATAAAATTATTTTTTGCGGATTCTTGCACCATTGAAGACCATATATTCTTTAAATACAAATGGCTTTGGTCAACAGACGACAAATAGGTAATAATATTACTCCATCCCGCATTGCCTTCATCATCGTTAATAGGTGCAATATGATTGAAATAGTATATATACCTACATCTGTAATAAAATTTTAACAGGCCGATGTCTGTACATTAATGATATTTAAGAAAAAATAATATGGGGGGTCTTTACTTGAGCCACAGAAGCCAAATCAACAGTTTTTAGAATTTTTGTCTGTTTGTTTGTAAGTTTGCACGAGCATCACGCAAAAACTACTGCATGGTCTTGAATGCAGCTTTCACCAATGTTTTACTAGGTCTATCTTAAAATATAGGCTACATATTATCGCGTCTGTTTGTCCTTCTGTAGGTATGTTTAAACACGCATCACGCTAAGACTACTACAAAGAAATGAATGCAATTTTCAACCGATGTATTGTTAGAAGTCTAGCTTAGAATATAGGTTCCATTTTACCGCACCTGTCTGTCTGTATGTTTATACACGCATCACGCAAAAACTACCACATGAAATTGCATGCAGCTTTCCACGCGCATGAATTCGCGGTCAAAAGCGAGTTCAATATAAATATTCCAAAATCTTCTAACCCTTATGCTCTTATTTCATTCAGAGCACATCACAGTTGAATCAAGTGTATGATCGTTTATTTGAATACGTAAATAGGCACCTAAACTTTTGAGAGTCTTCTGTAAAGCACCTAAAGTTTCATGGCTGTAGAATTCAAAGAAGTTATCCCTAGCAACTTCCAAGTTTGGAAGCTAAGAATTCAGTTCCTTGATCGGTACATATCGCTTCTGGTATTCCCAATCTCAGAATAAAATTTTCTACAAACGCCTTTGCTACTGTAACGGCTTCTTTGTTTTGTATGGTATAGCCTTGAACAAACTTAGAAAGTTCACATTGTAAAGTGAGTATATATCGATTACCGCACTCGTCTGAATTCATTGGTCCTTCAAGATCAACCGTCAGTAGGTTTTTTTGGGCTAGGAATGTTTGTATCTGTGACAATCATCGTAATGCTTGAAGAATACTTTCTCCTGATTTTCTAAACCCAAAATAATATTTCTTTGTATTATTATACATTCTGTTGATCCTTGTATATCCGTCCACCTGTGGGTAACATATGGAAATCATTCAATATCATTTGTCTAGTTTCCTTATCGTCAAGTTTGATCATCCTTTATTATAGATGTTTCAATTTTAGCCGTTCTCATTTTTAATTTCCATTATACCTTCAATCAATATTTTACTTATTTCATACATAATTCCGTAGTTTTGTGTTTTACACATACATTTTTCAGCTACCTCAGTGGCGCACCGTATGCTGCCGTATGCTGCCATAGATCGGGTTTTCTGTTTTAAATAAATAACCCCGGAATTCTCGTTATACTCCACATTATCTGTCACATATTGTTTTGACTTTTATATTTTATTAAAATCATTAGGTATCTTTACTCGGTATCAGTTCGACGGCTTCTAGGGAAAGTTTGATTAATTCTACTAACCCAGGGCCCAGGGTGGTCAATCCTGTTGTGTGCATACATTTGTCAGTTCTCGTTAATATTTGCTTTCTTTATTTGATCACGTATCATCATATATGGTAGGAAACTTTCTCCTTTATGACTTTTAAATCATCTGATTCAATCCATATCCTGGAAAGGGCATCTACCACGTTAATGTGGGAACCTGTTCTAAAATCAATCTGAACTTAGTAAGGCAACTAGGTGGATTAATCATTTCAAAAACATAAATGATTGGCCTATGATCTGTGAAAATATCAATTTTTTGACAGTACATATACGGCCTGAACTGTTTCACTGCATATAGTTATATCTTTAAACTTTCTTTGGAAACAAACTGTTTTCCCACAGTGTTTAAAGATTAAGTGTTTAAATTTTAAAATGTGTTTTTCTACTAGTCAGCATGGTTTCTTGCCAGATAGATTTACAGTATCAAATCTATGTAATATTTCTGCGCATGCTATGGAAGCTATACACAAAAAGATCCAACTGGATGTTATCATGACAGACTGTGCGAAGGCATTTGACAAGCTAGACCATGGGATACTACTGAATAAACTAGGTAACTTCGGTTTCTCAGATAAAGTTCTTCTTTTTATGCACTCTTATTTGAATAAATGGAAACAAAGTGTTAAAATCGGTGATTGTTACTCAAATCCTTATTTAGTAACGTCAGGGGTGCCACAAGGTAGCAATCTTGGTTCCTTGCTTTTCGCTATTTTTATTAATGATATACCTGATTGCATTCGGTACTCAGAAAGTTTATTATTCGCTGACGACTTCAAGGTTTTTAAGTCGATCACTGTAGCTGAAGATTGTAAAAGATTGCAGGAGGACCTAGATTCAATCTTTAGTTGGTTTCTGGACCATAAGATGCATCTTAATATTGATAAGTGTCTAACTATCACATATACTCACATATACAATTAACAATCAACCACTACAAAGAAAAAACAAATGCAAAGATCTTGGAGTTAACTTTCAAACAAACATGAAATTTAATGACCATTATCATTATGTCGTAAATAAAGGGTATCGAGCATTGGGTTTTGTTATAAGAAACACAAAACATTTTAAAAATACTACTAATTATATAACGCACTGGTCAGATCTCACCTTGAATACGCGTCCGTGGTCTGGTCGCCGGATACAGTTAATAACATTGATCTCCTCGAGAAGGTTCAAAAGCGGTTTTTGAGGTACCTTTTCTTTAGAAAGAATAATCTTTACTCATACCTCATATCTTACAAAAATATGCTAACTGAGTTTAACGTTCAAAGTTTGGAAATACGCCGGATGATGCACTCAGTGTTGTTTATGTATTTTATAGTCAACAACATTGAATATAAGTCATGCAATTTTGTTAATAGCATACACTTTCATGTTCCTAAGGTTGGTTTGAGAATACGAAATTCAGGTCTGTTTCATTGTGATGTGTCAAAAAATTCTCCGATAACCTTAATGCAACAACAATGCAATATATTAATTATGAAGTATAATATTGACATATTCAACATAGATGTTAACAGATTAAAGCTTTATTTTTCTCTATACTAATACAATGTTCAGTCATTAGATTTAGTAGTAGTAGTATTTAGTGTAACTAAGGTAGATACTGTGGTTGCAGTTTTAGTTTTAGTCTTAGTAGTTTCAGTCTCTTACTTGTTGTTATCAATTTATTTGATGTTTGTAAGACGTACCATTAAATAAATAAAATAAATAAATATACAATGGCAAGTGAGTTTTTTTCTACTTGCGACTTGCGTACGCCCCTGGCTGGTCATTAGCATTTGTTACAACTGCACCGACAGCAAAACCCAAAGCGTAGGTTCTCAAGTTAAATTTGTTAATTTCTAAAAAATCTGAATATTGCAGCAAAGGTGATTCGACAGGTCAGTTTTAAATTTTTTAAATGAATTTTGATATTCTTTCATTCAACTATACTCTACAGCCTTTTTGGTCATCAATTTGTTTAGGGGATATACAATGTGAGTAATCCCTATGAATTTTCGGAATAAGCAAACACAACAAAACGTTTGGTTTCATTGGAATCATTAGGAATTAGATAGCTTTGAATTGTTTCAACATTTTCTGGGTCATATTTGGTTAATACCAATTAACTTCTTTGGAAAAATCCCTAATCTGGCTCATTTAATGGTAACTCACAACCTATCTATGATTAAATTCAACTTGATCTAAACTTAGCTGGTTTGTATAATATAAATGTTTTTGCTAGTTTCACTCCTTGGTATTTCTGGATTCTGGAAATTTCTCTCCTTATTTTTTATGTCCAGTGCTTTTTTGATCGCCTCCATAAATATTGGCCAGTTCCAAATACCTATTAATAATCTAGCGACAACTGCAAGCATTACCAGAAAGGAATACATATTTATTTTCATCGTCTTGTCATATACAAACATCTATTCACATATCAACTAGAACAAGAACAACCAATGAAAACTGCTAACTTGCTATCCTAACAATAATCATAATTGACCTAGTAACTAACATACCCACCTATAATATTCCCTAATTTCTATTCAACCTACTCAAAATTTTACCAATACTACAACGTGTTGAAAAAACTCCAATTATTCATCATGTTATTACGAAAAAAAAAATATTTATATGTATTTATTTTCTTACCATAAAAAGCTTATTTCAATAGGCCCAAAATATGAATATATTATCATTTTCTATTAAAATATTCATAATTATGAAAATGTGACTACCTAATTTGCTTTGGTTTGCAGGTGCAGCAGGATATTGTTCAATATGGATATATGCCGTTCGGGTGTCCAAAACAAACAAATTGACCCCGAAATCAATATATCTATCTCATACTTCCTGGCCAATTTCCAATTATTAGTGAGAGAGGGAATACGCGGTCCATATTTCTATATCTGCGAGGTCTACCAACTCGTCGATATTTGAGTAGAAGGGGAGGTTACCTTGTTAAAGACAAAAACAGGTGGCAATGTGATATGGCTTCCACATAGGACTCACATTCTAAGGGACGGCAAAATTGACTTTGGCAATGTCATGATATATAAGGTTTATATTTATTCCATGACAAAATTGCCGTCAGATTGACATCTAGGTCAATGGAAACTATCGTGTCATGATTTTTAGGTTAGGTTTATCATCGATCACAGCGAAGTGGAAAGACAGCGCGAAGAATCATGTGTTAAGGCATCAAAAATGCAACTACCGCCACCACGGAAGTTTCCTGACCTTGTGAATATATGACCGTGATTTGAGGTTACAGTAGTGTCTCACTGACATTGTCGTACGGAGTATTATATAGGTAACTGGAGCTTACTGAGAAGTTTCTCCTGCTTCCACTACTTCGCACACAGTGTATGGGTAGAAAACTATTAGGTAGTGAAAGAAGGCAAAAATCCACATAATTCAGATAAAAAATCAGGTACTTCCAGTCACATCAGTTTCCTACTTCTCTAAAATTATATCAAATATAAAAATCATCTGATAAAGTTATGCGCCTATAATTTTTTTCTAGCGTGCCAAAAAATATACAACAGTAGTCATATTTGAATGTTGAACGAACCGTATAGCCAGAATATGAATAATCAGTTTGGAACTTGATTTTAGCATAAATCTCTTTTTTTTTATTTTTTTTTTTCAGAAAAAATATTGTAGTAAAGGGCCTTGAGAAAAATATTTTATACAAGTCATATCAAAATCGTAGGAGCAGTTTTCAAGCAACAGCCTTGAACAAAACAATTCTTTCGATATTTCCTTTAATTAATTTGAGCATGATGTCCTATTCTATTCTACTGATACTCAACAAAATCGGTCCTTTCGTTTCCTCGATAATCTTTTCAAAGAAAGATAAACAGACTGGAAAGACAAACAGATAACAGATAGACAGACTATCGGCTTAAAAATCTTTGGAGACTCAGGGACTGACCTTATAATTAGCTATCTGATGAAAACCGGCTACTTGAGGTAGCGGTAAGAAAGTAATGTCAGTGAATTTCTGCGTCAGTAAATTGTCGTCGTTGAGTTATAGTTCGGATAATGAATTACAAAGTGTATATAATTTCACTCTTTACTAACCAGATTGGTTTATATCAAGGAGGCTTTGGTTAACGAATTTAAATAATTTAAAAATTTTAATTATTGAACAACAATCAGATTATTAAGTTCCATTAAATATTTTAATAGTCTTTACAACTTCCGCTGTTTGTTCGCTTAGATCGTTTAGACTACTCAGCGCATTTTAATAAAGGTTTATATGAATAAAAAATATATATTATATCGCAGAATCGCCGAAAAATTCAAAGGTATGTTATATGATGTGAAAAACATATTTTTGTGCGGTTAAAACGCTGGCTTAACCTTAGGAGATAGATCAAATTAATGTACTACGGAATTGTATATCTTAAAGATATCTACAAAAAAGTCCGCGATAGTATATCTCTATCTTCTAAGATTGACTCACAATAACCATTTCAGTGCTAACCGTAAGAAGCAAGAGCGGGTCTCTAGTTTGAAATAAAATTTTAGATGGGATACCCAATTTTACCTTTGAGACTCCTTTTTGCAATGGAATTCCATTTGGTATAGTTATTGTGAGCAGTCATATCTTCCGAAATTGTAATTTTTATATATCATCTCGTTTAAATTTACTGGACTTAATAGAATGGTTTCTGTATTATTTCAATAAAATTTATAGTAATAAGCAACCCTCTTGAATTAATCGTTTTTATCTAATTTGCTGTGTAGATTTAATGTGAAGTTCAGCAAAGCTTTTTGTGATAATCTTCGATAGTTTTTCACAGTTAATTATAAATCATCCTCTTTTTTAACAATTAGGTAATGTAAGATTTACAAAATGCCATTAAAAATAATTCTTAGCTACCTACAACGGTTATCCAAAATCATTTCTAGAGTGGTAAAAATTCAAATCTATATCTTCAGCCGATAATACCAGCTCTAAATAGATTTTAAGTACCATTTTATTTAAAGTGATGACAAATGATACGACGTATTGATGATTTTATTAGCTAGATGCTAGGAATAACATAACGTAAACTTGATAAAGCTCTACTGCTTCGATAGCATGATAATTGTGAAGGACTCACAGAGTTGATCTCTGCTACAAAATACTCTTGGTTTCAGATTTCTTCAAAGGACCTGGCATCAGGTAGCAAAACGTTGATGCAGCTCCATCTTGTTAAAGGCAAAAGTCTAGAATTCACTTGTTAGTAATTTGTGCACGAAGCTAAGTGCACTCACAGATGTTTGTTCGTCCTCTCACTGTGAAATCAAGTTGCCAACATATAGACATAGTCATCTCACAGTATACGCATGTATCGTGTGTATTGAGGGGATACAGATTACTTTGAATTGCAATTAGCTTCATCTATGTGAGTGTTTGTGTCAAATTCGTCGCTTTACACATGCTAACTCGCTTCTGTTATGGTGATATTCTAATCAGTTCACCTTGGCGAAGGGGTAAGAACTACTTAAACTCACGTTTATTCTCGTATTTATTATTTGAAAAATTTCTCATCACCCCGGTCCATCTCAACTATTTTCAAAACAAAACAATAATTGCACATGTTGAACTTCGCTCCCATTACCCCTAGACAAAGCCGCAATCCAAGCAGTTCATCGTCCATCTAGGACAAGTATTAAGCTACGTAATACGTAGCCAGGGAGCTTCTGTAAGATCCGACACACGACAACCTATCCATCAGGACCGACGTGCTTGATTAGCCGGCCAATGAAGCCACGTCGAAGACCCCTAAAATAGGACGATAGGGGTAATAGGGGTAACGGGGGTCGCCGCATCACGTAGGTTGGCTCAAAGGATCGAGAGACCGGGGATTATGTATGATGGAAATGTAACTTATAACCTGTGCGAGCTCGAGAATGTCGTGGAATACTAAAGCCAAAGAGGGAGGAAATTTCAATCGCAATGATTATTCCAGCGATGCCACAGCCTCTAAACTGGTTGCTGTAAGCATTGCCGAGTTTTAATTAAAGTTTGCTAGTTCGGTGGATTACTTTTAACTGCGCTTTACTATTTTGTAAACAAAGTTTTGAACATTCCTTTTCAATTTGTATAAATACAAATACAAACCTATAAACACATTTAATCGAATACTGATATCCCTTATACTTTTATTATCTGAAATAAACTAAATCTTACTACTTATTTGTACAAAACTAACAGTTATAAAATCTCGTTCAACTTTTCCTTTATCCATCATACTAGCAACCTTTGCGATGTTTCTTTCTCGATAGCTTTTGTTTATTCTCCTTCTTCCCAAATGAAATTGAACCGAGACAGGATCGATATGAAAGCGGTGTTGTTCATAAACGGATTAGGAAATAGACTGACGGCGACATTTTTCTAATTTCCTGCTAAGCTAGAGATACGGAGCTTCGATGGAGAAAAATAGATTTTCTTATCATATTCTCACTTCACTTGAATTGAGTTGTGAGCGAATTTTAGATATCTGTGATGGAATATTATATCACAATTGAGATAGGTACAATAGCTTAGGTTACGGTGTATAGAAATATAAATTATTGTATAAGCTTGACTACTTAGTATATGGTAGACAGGATATCATTCAGAAACGCTTTTCTAATAATTAGTCAAATACTGATATATTCCATTATTTTATATCAAACACATTGCTTAAATCTATCACACATTCTTTTTCCGGATTTAATAGTTGGTAAATCAACGAGATACCCCACAAATAACACTCAACATTTGCTTTTCCTAATTTACTCCTTTCTAATAATATTTCAGCGATGCGAAAATAACTTGCTGCTATTAGATACTCCGATAGAGAAGGAATGATTCACGAATTTATGGAGTAAGTAATTTCGTAATAATAGATCTTGTTAATAGTTATTATTTAAGCAAGGTGCAATCGGGAACAACCCCGAATCATTTCATTACCCTGTTAAAATAATGACTCAATTGATTTATATGTCGATAAGTTACAATATAATATTCTAGGGCTCAAATTATGCTGCGATAGAATTCTTTTTTATTGAAATTGCAGGATTGATTTCAAGCCTGTCTAATACTTGCAAAATTCTATGGATACCCAAATATGATGCGACATAAAAATTTTAATTGTTAGTTGAAACAATAATCGAATATTAGATCAAATCGTTGAATTACAATGAAAAGAAGTGAGTTTTATTTAGAAACGTCAATTATTAATGTCCCTTCTAGGAATTTAAAATAAAAGTATTTATTATATCTTGAAAAAATATCTTATTTCCATTATATAGCTACCTACCTACATATTTTTAATTCATAAATTAATCTTTTATCGATACATGATTCCAATTTCTTAATTTTCTTTTTGAATTTAAATTATGCACATGATTACCAGAACAAAATCAATATATAGAGACAAGACTAGATACCTACAAACAGAACTTTATAAATGGTAAAAACAGTTGAAATGAAAACATTAAAAACTATGTTGTTAAGAAGTTGAGAAATTAAGAATGAGCATAACGCATTGCCTAGGAGCATTCAAAGATTTTCAGTCGTATTTATAATCCAATCTTAGTTCGGTACTAGCTAGTACAGTATTTAGATAAATATTTAAAAAAAAATGGACCGACGTTATGAGTTGGTGCACTGAAAAGTATAAAATAATATTAATTCTATTGGTGCTGTTACTTTTGAAGTTGTGCAGTTGCAGTAAGATTGATAACTTTTGACACCATCTTCACAAGTACCATCACCAATAGAATTAATGTTATTTTATACTTTTCAGTGTACCAACTAATAACGTCGTTCCAATTTTTATTAGTCACGAAAATCGTTGAACTTTCACTAATACCATTGAAGATAGTACTTATCATATTACCCACGTATATTCCTTGCTTGTAATTGTTATTATTGAGATCTCAAAGCATCGCTGCGGAAATACGCTTAATTATTTTGTATGTTACCATTTTAACACCGATTTAACTTGAAATTCGTAACTCTAGGGAATAAATGTTCATTATAAATGTTGCTACAAATAATAATGTCTTTCATGTAGTATCAAAAGATTTTTAATTTTCGAAAGAAATCGCCCTCTCCACATAGCAAAAATACATACATTTGAGAATTTGAAATGCCTTCATCTCGAAAACCGTAACTCTTTTAAAAAAATGTTCAATTTAAACGTTTCCGGATATTGTCCTATAATTATACCAACTCAGATTTTTGATTTTCGAGAAAATTCGCCCCTTCCACCACATCGAGGACGGTTTTCGGATTTGCGTTTTTATGAATATGGCCATTTTTCAAGCCTTCTCTTTCAAAAATCATCAAAATCGGAGCTCGTTTACTATATGAAAGGCGCGCACGAACCAAAAAAATAAATAAAGCAGACAGTCGAATTATATACCTCCTCCGATCGGGGTTCGTCGGTCAATAAAAACAAAACACTATCCTACCATAACACTGACATAAACCTAATTTAAGGTTAAGTTAGTTAGATTGTAGCACAGTCGTCATTTACCAACGTGTATTGAAGGTTGAAGAATACGACTGTTTAAGTTTAGCGTAGTATGTTGGGCAATATGAACAAAACGTCAAACATTTTAACCTTTCAAATAACGGCAAAATAGTTTTGGCTTAACTCTAATGTAATACTGTAGTTCTGTGTAATTAAATAAAGTCAGATAGAGTGAAGAAAAGGTAATTTTATTTATTGTGAATGTTCGTGTGTTGGGTGCTAGGTGAAATAAACTATATTAGACACAATTAATTTCGTGTTTCTCGCAGGGTCATTTTAGTAATCTCATATCATTGTTGAAGTCCATGGTTTGGTCGTGCAATCTGACAGGTAAAAAAACAATTCAATACACTCACATATTATATACACTAGATGAGTTTCTTAGAGAAGAAAGACAAGTATTCTGCCAGAAGGTAATTCAGTAAATCATCAAAGTCGACGATTGTGTAGTGGGGATATAAATTCTGAATAGATAAACTTAAGCCCTTATGCATTTATTCTTCAAAGAGAAAGAATAAGCCCTTGGTTTGAAAATCCCAGGAATAAGATACCTTGAGAACTTTTTGTAAGTGACTCTTTATATATATATACTATTTAGAATAGAAGAAGCGATATTTGAAATTGGTTAAACTTGGAATCATGATAAACTAAGACGTCGCCACAGCATAAACCAAATTTTATATTGACTGTCTTGTTGGCTTGATAGTATTAAAGCTGTAGCCTTGGATAAAAACGTCAACAATATACCAGGTTGTCATTTTAAAGTGCTACAAGGTAATATCTAGAAAACAGCTGATTTAAAAGAAATTTAATTTGGAGTTTGGAGTGATGCAACTGGACGTTATGGGGCACCATTTGGAAGCATCAGTGATTTTGTAACTCTCATCACTTTTTACAGGTGGGACGTAACTTTTAAAAATTAAAGGAAATGTGTAGTTTTCTTTTCAGATTCGTAATCTTCAGAAAAAAATCTGTTTAAATTCAAACGTAACTTAATGTCAATGTCAATATGTTAATAGCAAATTAAAAAAATCTGGTGTGTCCACTCACACGACTTTCCTACCGCTCGCAGAGGCAAATTCCAGTGGATGAAATATTTTACACTATTACAATACTTTCCTTACATAGCGATGATAATAGCGGTAGTAATGTAAAAATCATCTGGTTAAATATTGCTACCACTCATTTTTTTCAGCTTGACAAAACAAACAACAATAGACATGTAACATTTTTTCGCAAGAAAAAACGTTTAGTCAGAATCTGAAAAAACATGTGAAAATACGGAATTTTATTCAAGCATAACTTTTTTGTGCTTTTTCTCAGAGATTGCGCTATATATGGGTGGTAAAGGGCTCTCAGAAGAATACTTTAGGCAAGTTTAATTAAAATCCATAGAGCCGTTTCTGACCTATAGTCTTGAGCAAGTCACGTTTTTTGGCTACAGCTCAACACCCAGTGTATACAGGATTCTCATTCAGTGCCACCGGCGAGTGATATTGGTACCAAACAAAATAAAAAAGAAAGCTACAAAATACAACGATCTGTTCCCAAGATAATGCTGTCACAGATAGACAGACGGACGGACAGACAGACAGACCAATGGCTAAAAATATGTTTATTAGACTTAGAAAACTCTGAAACGTCATTATTTGTAAAATTCTCGATATAGAAAATTTCACACGATTACAATACTTTCCTTATACAGCTACTATAGTAGCGTAGGTAAGTAAAAAGCGAGGGGTAAACCACTAAGGCAGTAAGATGTACAATGTCGAGGCATTACGAGGTATAAGGGGGAAGTATTTGGAATTTCGAGGAAGTATACGAGCAATGTGAGGAAGTTTTGAGGAAGTACGAGGTATTACGAGGCAGTTTGGATGTATTACAAGGCAGTATTGAGGAATTACAAGGAATTTTATGGGAGGGGCAAAGCCCGAACATAACTGCGAATATAAACGAGTAAAAACGAAAACTAAATGGTTAGTGTGTAGCATGCTGCGTAGTTCATGGAGTTAGGGGTAGATAAGAGAGCAGAGAAAAATGGTGAAAATCACGTGCTTGATTAATGCTAATGATAATTAGGACACTTTTCCACTTGAAACTGATTCTATCGTAGATGGTTCAAATCTCATAGATTACTCTGATAGAGTGAAATAGGTTAACTAGGATAGCTTTGACGTAAAAATTTATTTAGACCAAGGAAAAACAGCCGTAGTACTACTAGAAGTATGAGGAATTATTAAGTTATTATGAGGAATTATTGAGGAAGTATGAGGAAATATTAAAACCAAAAGGAAGTATGGTGTACAAAAATATTGAAGTGGCATACCCCTCGGTAAAAAGTTATGTAATATTATAACAGTAAGCAGTGGTATACGAACCGTTGTCATGGTAATGCGCTACTGATATATTTTGACATCTGTAACAATTTTCGTAAATTGTCTCCGCATTTCGTGAGTTATTTTAGGGTATCCTTTGATAATGTGTTCATTTTAATTTGTTATTAACATATTCACTTTGACATTCACGTTAAATTATGTTTGAATTTAAACGTTGTTTTCTCTGCGGATGGTGAATCTGTAAAGAAAAGTACACCATTCCATTTAATTTTTAAAAGTTACCCCTCACCCTTAAAACGTAATGAGAGTTACAAAATCACTGATTCGTCCAAATGGTACCCCCCAACATCCCGATGCATCACTCCAATTATTTTTTCTTAAATCAGCAGTTTTCTAGATATTGCCTTTTAACACTTTAAAAGGACCACCCTGTATATGCTACTTTAGAAACTATAAAAAATAATTGTGGCAGCTTCAGAATCACGTGTTCATATATACCGTCTATAAAATCCATCGTCCATATAGAAATATTATTGATACGTGAATGATCTGGACACAATCTGACATCTAACATTATTCAGCAGGAAAAGTTCAACATTATTAATGGTGGCTCCTTCTTGGTCTAACATTCAAATTTTTTGGAATTAAGATCTCTCGTCGATAATTCAATGTTTCATGGTCAAATTAAAACAGCCAAGTAGACTGAGAGAACGACGTTTGGGCGCCGTAATTTGGGAAACAGGACTTTTTGGTGATAATTGGACTTTCCTAAGTTACCTGATGGAACAATGTTTAAATTGTTCTACATACCCAGATACAAAAAACTTCTTGAAAAATAAAAAAAATATCGTTAGAAGAATGGGAGGTTATTTATAAAGACAGTTCTACAGAATTGGAAAATCATATCTAATAAAATGGCAATTATGTGCCAGAGGCGTAGAATTTAGCAGGGGTCAGTCTATCAGTCTCAGTTATAGCTAAATACAATAAAGTATATAAAAAATATAGAGGTATTGTATTTTCTTTGAGTTTATGTAAATAAATGCATGGTGTATGTACTAACTGCACGTACACATCCTGCCAAAAATTAAATACATAGGACAAACAGATTTAAAATTTTACACTTAGCGATAGAATTAATAGACAAAGAATCCTAGATACAAATAGGAATTTATATCAAATCTTAGGTTCTTCTAGGATTTGTACTTCTGTACAACAACAATCTAATATTACAATCATACACCGAATTAGTACGAAGCACTTTTCAAAATTTCCCAGATGATTCTCATCAGGTCACTCACAATTAAACGTTTCAAGCAGTAAAAATAACTACGAGGACGCGCACAAAGCTGTCATAATAAAGATTAATGAAACGAATGATACAACTGCAACCACACCTTCTAGTGGTTTACAAATCAAAAATTATAAAAATATCAAAAAACTATGTTTATTGCAAACTTACCATTTAACATAAAAATGATAATTAGTCTGAAAAATTCACAATCATTAAAAGATGCAATAAGTCATGTTAGAAGAAAAATTACAACACATTGTTCATAAGATTCATAGCCCCACTAAATTTCCAAAACCATTTTTACAACAACGAAGAGTTACAAATCCACCAGGACAACAATCAAAACAATTATAATTAAAACTTTACTTCAGACTCCAACTATAACCAACCACAATTTAGTTTTACTCTACCGCAATTTAATATTTAACAACAATGGCAAACTCATCAATGCTTCCCAAAATAAAATCAATAACCCACGGAATATACGATAACCAGTGAATACCAACGTTTCACCGCAACGAGAAGCGACATACTATTTATCACCTACCAATATTTCTATTACTAAAAATAGAGATACTCAAACTTGAAATCTAGACTATCAACAAGAAGACGCCATCAAATTATTATAGGACTTAGCAAAACTATTAAAAACGACATACTTCTTACCTGAAGACCATGAACTAATGTCAAGTAATTAATTCATCAAGTAATAATCCACAGGAGGACCCATCACCAGAAAACGATGCAACAACTTCTGCGGGATGAGTTAATTGTCCCAGTAGACGACTTACATATATATATTTATCTTATTGTTTTCTATATTAAAACTTTGTAGTTCTAGATCACGTCATGGTTTTTAGAATCAGCACTGATATATAATTTCTTCTCTCAAAACTATCATTTTCAGAAGAGTAAATATTATTTTCTATTGTGCAGTACTTCATGTAATAAAGTTTTTTCTAGCTTCTACAAGATGTTATTTTTTTCTAGAAAATTCTCACAGCAAAAAAAAACTCCAGCAATTAATTTATACGATCAATGAAATAGAATTTGGAATTTGTTTCTGTAGCATTTATAATGAGAATGAACATCGTGATGTATTCTTGAGAAGTATTCCGGAAATTTCATCGTTCGGTACAGAAGTCCCCCAAATATGAGGCAAGGGAAAAGGACAGCTGTCTCTGGCAGAAATTAGTTTTACGATGGCCCCGACCTCTTTGCAGGCGAAATGTAATTATATCGAGCGCGCACCTAGAGGTGGATGTTTAAGTGAATTACTTCGTTGCACGTAGACTTGTGGATGGCCAAGCGTTGAGGATTACCTCTAATGGTTCATATTTTGACAGTTTATCTACAAAGCATATTTAATATCTGATTTTTGATCTGATACTGTTTATCTACGACACTGATCATGAATATTAGATTTATTGCTATAGTTTAATGTAAGTGAAAATTTAATCTCGACGTGAACAATGGTTATGTGATCCAATTTGTTTTTTTAAGAGATTGTGGCGACCTCTGTAATTTCTCATTACTGATGTTTATTTGTTTGGTGTCTCTGATTCTTCAGAACAGTATATTCATGATCTTTAAGTCTTAATGAATCTATTACAGACTATTTATAAGAATTAGACTCTTTAGATTACATATTATAATACTTGACGGTCATAGTATTATTATCGTATTCATTACTCATAATAGATGACATGGATAAAAATAAACATTTTAATATATAGCACCAACTTTGTCAGATGGGACTTTGAAAAATACAAGGCTATATTAATAACTTGTAATTTTGAAATGGTTATACATATATAAAACAAAATTTTGGTACCAACTTCAAAAGTATCAGTACCTACCAGAAGAATGGATAGTACGTACATTTTTCAGTGCACCGCATAACAAAGTAAATCCTACTGTTTCTAGCAAAACTATTAATTTCATCTTTTTGATTGGTTCGTGATCTAATCTATCTAATGTCATTACTAATTTTACTTATGTTCAGTAATTTCAAAATTAGGCGGATTTTTTTCCAAATTTTTTGTGATTTTATTCGAAAAACCTAGACATCCTAAAACAACGAAAAGTCCTGCTAGATAATATTTTCAATTTTAGAAAAGGAAATTGTTCCTCAATCGTGGTTTTTTGAGAGCCTAAAATTCAATACACCACTTAGGGCTAGGTTTGATGTTGACAATTGCATTGCATTTGGATCAAGCATGTACAATAGTCTTAATAAATCAATGAAGATAGTCGTATGCAAAGAAGAGAATAACTCAGTTGTGTTTATGCAATAATTCTACATTTTTTTATGAGATGATTTATTTGTTTAAGCGACAGTATTGCTGCATGTCGCCGTACCCTAATTCTTATTATATATGTTATACTTTTTGATGCAATAAAATATTTATCCAACGAAAGGGAAACCAACAATTTAATAATGAGTATGATTGCATAATCATTATAACGAAATAGTGTCATTATTTTAGGAAACAGCAGGGACCAGTCGCTTTTCGATTCAAAGGGGACACTTTTTTCGGTATTTTTGACTCCACCACTTTTACTCTCTAATGTGAGTAAGAATCCCCCCAAAATATTTAAATAGCTTTGGGGGACGAGTAGGATGTCTTTTAAAAGCTCTGGTAATTCCCTTTACAACAGTCTTTAAATTTGGAAATTCCGCCTAATACATTGAAGACCTTACATTTTAAAGTTTAAATGATAGTTTGCTGCTTAATAACTACTTAGTTGAATAATTAGATAGCACCAGAAACTGCAAGCTCAGTAACATACCAAATGCTTTGGTTGCGGACTCTTTGATGTTAGCCTTTAGTTATATCTTCATAAGGCATCAGGATTTTTAAAAACCAAGAAGCAATAATGTATCCATTTTCTATATTTTCAAGGTATTGTAAAGCTTGGTTATGGAATCAAAGTGAAATTTATTGTTATTTACCTCAAGTGAGGAATGCAGTCTTAATTCAACAGAAAAATGTGGAATAATTTTGTTTGTCGATTCTTGTTTTCTCGATAGGTAGATTTATATTTGCAAGATATAAACGCAAAAACTGTATTTTATACTTCTGACAATAACTGAATAAATAATATCTCGTTAGAGAACGGAATAATGTATGAGGCCTTCCCAATAGCCTCACTCCAACTCCACTCTCGTTCTGTGCCAGAAAACAAGGACGTGACTGTAGCCGCGTAATAATTATAGCTAGACAAAGCCGTCGGGTTCATCGGTTAAATACACTTACACCGAAAATGAATAATGAAGGAGCAGTTAGCGTCGCGTATATACGCGGGTTATTACCGAGTGTAAGACAATTACACGGTCGAGAGAGGAAGGAACTAAATAATTCATCCTGTGTCCCGAGCTCGACGTCTAAGTACGGGTACTTAGAGTCGCCAGGATATGATGCTGAGTTGCGTCGCTCGCAACGGATGTGCTGGATGTGTTTCACAAGAATTCTAGCGACTAGCAGGCACTGTTTTGATATGGATACGAGGGCGGGACAATGCCGGGGAAAAGTTTTCTAGAAATTTGCTTTATTTTAACAAGTGTAATTTCGGACATTATTTGAGAATGGAAGCAAGATGCGTTAAAAAAGTTTTTGTATCTCTTATGAATACGTTTCATTTCAAACTGGAGACTGATTAAAATTGAAGTTGGCAAAATCAGCACCAGCAATATATTCAAGCTATCACCTCAGGTGTTTTGATGTAGCCACATTGCATCTTAATCTAGGGTCAAATGAAAGCTGGCTTGGGTATGTAACAGTAAATCTCTGATCTGACATGCTATTCTTCACATAACCGGGAGTCATAAGTAAATGTTCGACATACTTTTAGTACCCATGTGGCAGACAACACCTTGAAATAAGACACTACAATTTCACTAATAACCTCTTATATGCTTAATGATAATAACTCACTGATTGGGCATCTTGAAAGTGCAGGGTAGGTCTGCTCATTTCTGAGGTATTACTTGAGTTGCCCAAAGAATAAATAGCTGTTCTGATGATTCTAGTAGTGCATGCATGATATTTACCGCATTTTCTCCCATATCTTGTTGCTCTATATTTTTTATCAACATGGCTGGAGGTCTGATATCTCTCACATTTTACTCATTTTTATGAGAACCTATTCACGCAAGATAAAGCGAAGTAATGGTCAGGTATAACATTTGGATCCGAAGGGTATATCCCGTAAAACTTTAAAGCAAAAACTACGTTTTATACGGTGGCCTCTTCACCACAACGTTTACTAATAAGATTAGATCATTATACCTAGTAGCCTTTTGTTTTTGTTTATGACCATCCATGATTTGGCTTTTTGAGAAAAATAAACTTTGAATAATCTGTCTAGCATTTGCGTTGTATGTATGGTGTGTCACATCATTAGACTTTGCCACATAGCCACTTGTTTTTATTTATACCCACGCTATAGAGATGACTTCTTACCCTTTCACTCTGTTTTCAGCACTTTTGGTTTCATTTACTTCGCTAGGTTTATCGTTAACTTGAATACCAGTCTCGTCCATGTTAAAAATGTTCTCAAGATGTGAGCTAAGATCATTCTAATTGTAAATTTGAGCCAGCAATATCAAAAACCCTGGATATCCGCACAGTTAATATCGCATGCCGTAGCAAGTTGAAAAGCTTCGAATTTTCGCCGGCTCAGTTCGGGATTTCATTCAAAACATCCCGTAAACCAAACGTCACCAGCTTTTTCAGAGCTATCAGATAAAAATATTTGATGTTGAACATGAGAGTTATGTCTTTAACATATTTGCGATCAGGAGACCTTCAATGTTCCAACCAAAGTATTTCTAAGTCTTCTTGAAGGAATAGGTACTATACGTTCGTGCTCATACACTTCTTTTGATAATTTTTTTGCATATCCGTATTCAGGTCAGATTCATACTAAGATGTCTGCAAGGTGGATCTGATACAATTTTGAAATGTTATCTCAGAAAGCCCGGAATTAGGACCTTATTTTTTAATTATTTAGATTTGATTCTGCAATATTTTCACTAGTCAATTGAAATATAAAAAATATGTGCAGTCAGATGAGGTACCCAAAACTGAAGATGAGTTATTTTCAGGGAAATGATTATTGTATCCAATGTGCAAAGAAACTCCTTTCGGTAAAATATTTTCAAATTCAGTCCAACTGCATTATCGATTTATTTTTTCTGGAGACTTATCATCGCCTATGTTATCAGCACTTTCAAATAAAGTATTTGCTTTTCATCATTTTTATAGTGAGGCTTTCTTTCTCGAAAATTTCTAAGATCACATCTTTGCTTCTACCCATGATATAAATTTTTACTGAATTACAGATTTGCCTTTGCTACTCATCAGCGCTACTACTGTATCTTCCTCGAATAATGGTGACATTGGTGGAGCTGTGGACCCCCAACAGCCCTATAACTCCGCCCCTGGCCGGCGCCATTAAGCACTAATAACTTTGAGCAATACGCCATATCGTAGGCATGTTTTCTTTCTTTTTGCTGTTATTTTGAAAAAAAAGTAGGGCCTCATATTGACAAATTTGAAGAGAAGATACTCTCCGCAATATGTTCCAAGGTCAAATTCGTATAGTGAGAGCAGTGGGGCGGCTTGCCGGCTGGGGCGTCTTGTAAGGCTCCGTGCATAGATCCACAAAAAAATCCTAACTTCGGAAACATTGAGAGACCTTACTGACCAGCACCTCAAGCCTCAAAATATTTTTTTAGATATAAATGAGCTTTAATTCAATGTTCCGCCATCACTTCCTACGATCATTATAAAAATACACTTCTAGAAATATTTTGCAAAATATCAATTTGTTGATAGTTTGTTCGAAAAAATCAAGAATTTTAGTTAGTTTTATTTTAAATTCAAACAAATGATAAATGATTATTATCCAGGATTACAATATTTTTCTGGGAACAAGCTTGTTTTCTTATTCATCAAGATTTAAGAACAACGGGTCAACAGACATGATTATTATCCAATACGAAATCCTCACTTTTCCCACAATGTGCTGAATGGTGAAATATGTCTACATTTTCTTCGCGAACATCTTCTACAACGCAATGTATAATCAAAACGATAGTACAAAACTTTAGTAGATCATTCTTATCCTAATCGTTGGATGTGCATAGAAAAGTTACAATGCGCATCCCCAGAACTTACTTCTATAGATTTCTAGAGATATGTGGTGAAAGGGTTTTTTAGAGATTGTACACTAACTGCAGATAGTAGGAAAAACAGTATCACGGTAACTGGTGACCTATTGAGCATTCACGGACTACTTTTTATTTTTGAAAGAAATTATCGAAAGTTCTCAAATCAGGCTCAACTAACCCTATATGGACAGAATGCTCTTCACATATGCTAAGAAATGGTGGAATATGATACAGGGTGTTGAATTTGAAACATCGGATATTTGTTCATTTACTACTCAAAGAATACTCAGAAGCTTCAACAATCGACTGAAAAGAGTTGGCCTATTTCTCCTGAATGTTTCCGTGGTTATCTCACTCAACGACACCCGGTTTATAAATAAAAATATGTTAAAGCTTTCGGAATTATCGTTTAAGAGTAGTATTCAACCGATAACTTGGATAAAAAAATGCAGCTTGCACAACCCCTGAGTTACCCTGTATAAAAATGGATGTTGTTCGATCTGTGCTAAGTGTTCTTCCGCACTGATAGACCGATTACCATGAAAATCAATTCATATATGTAATTCTTCAAGCAGAAGGACTATATGCTATATAATATGTCATAACAATCCACTAGATGGCACTACAGTAGATCAACTTCTACAACGTTCAATCAATCACTATGTAACTGTATGTACGGGATGGGCCAAACAAGTTGTCTTCTTGCGGGAACACACCGTATTTGAAGAGATAGAAAATTTTTCGAACCCCCGTTTCTGCGGCTCGAATTTTGAAAAAATATATTATGTGCCACATCGTTGAAAAGTTGATCAAGCTCTTTTTAAATATGACAAAATATACAGGTTGCTTCATAAGAGAATTTTACTTTTGAATTAGTAACTCGTAAGTATAAAAACATCTAACATTTTCCTATTCTGCAGAAAAATGTCAAACGGATTTACGCCGGATAAGGGCTTCAAACAAGGATGCTACCTGTCACCCACACTGTCTAAGATATATCTGGAACAAGCTCTAAAGATATGGAAGAATACATGACTCGAAAACTTATTGAAGAATATAATGGGAGCTGGAAGTGAACGTATCTAAAACAGTTTACACATGTGTTGGCGAAGTACAACAAGATCTTCTCTTAGAAGACGGACAAATCATCAAGTCTTGCCAAACCTATAAATACTTGGGACTAAATATTTCAGACAGTGGAACATTAGATTACACCTTTAAAACAGGAACACCCAAGGCAAAAAGCTTATTGCTATGCTAAATAACATTTTATGGGATCAAACAATTTACAAAGCGAAACAAACACCTAATATACAATACTATCATAAAAAGTACAGTCATGTATAGCTGCGAAGTGTGGCAACTAAAAGAAGAAACTATAAGAATGTTGGAGGCAACAGAAATGAACTTCTGGAGAAGATCGGCAGGAAAATCGAGAATGGAAAGAACCCGCATTTTAACAATACGAGCAACCATGAAAGTGGAACACACGATAACAGACGAAATAAGAACAAAACAACTAAGGCGGTACGGACATGTCCAAAGGATGGAGGAGCAACGACTCCCTAAACAAATCCTTACTTGGATAACAGCAGATAGAAGAAAGTGGGGAAGTCCAAGAATGAGTTGGATAGAGGGCATTGATAACGAAATCAAAGATCAAGGACTGGACGAAGACCTGTGGAATGACAGGGATCAATGGCGATTGGGAATCGGAATGCGTCCAAGGACGTTTTAAACCCAAGATATATATATACATATATGATAAAATAGATTTAATACATAAAATTCTTTGTATTATGCCAAGCTTTCGAGAATTTTTATTCTCTTCATCAGGGCAAACTAAAAATCGTTACATATTATCTTAACCACATAATATATCAATAATTAAAGTACTTACATTCGTGAATTTAGATGAAATGAACTACAAACAGGAAAGATTCCAAACCCATCTATCAGAAGTGTCATTAGTTATTTATAAATGCCATGGTAACGGCATATCTAGAGTTGAAAGTGTCTAGATTCAAGTTTTCTTAGAAAATATCTTATAGGAATTATCTTTGTGTGTGTAGCTTCTTTGAACAAGTCACACATTAAACTTGATAATATTGAGGCAGATATAGGTTCAATAAAAAAAATATTATTCAATTAAGTAAAAAAAATATCTATAACAGATTTATAAACGCATAATATAAATAAATATATACCCCTACAGAGACTAGACTATCTCGAATCATAGGCCTGCAGTATAAATTGAAGTTTATTATGTCAATAATATTATTTACTATTTTGTTAGGCATTCATATTATTTTTTAATTATATATATATATATATATATATATATATATATATATATATATATATATATATATATATATATATACATATATATATATATATATTCATATTCTCTCACAATACAACATACGTAACTTTAAAATGTAAACTCCTTTCTGACAGAACTGACATCATCATTCCAAATTACAGTTTCACAGAGCTTCATCTTATTTTTATATTTATGTCTGTTTTCATTAATGAATTATAGATATCTTCAATTATATATACAGTGTTATTTACGATGAGTGGCCTATTAGACGTTTCAGGAGAACTACTGGGAATATGGAGCTGAAAATTTGCAGTGATAAGTTTTCGGATATGCTCCATCATCCCATAATAATGGCGACTTCAGGTTATACGGGAAGTAGACACTAACAAGCTTATTTCAAATGGAATTTTTTATCAGATTGTCATTCTACTTCTTATTTTAAGGTAATTTTTATCATGATTCCCTATATCAAAAATTCATACTTTTTGAGATATTTTGATTTTAGTGAAAATTATTGCGAAAACATATCCTAACAACAGAAATGATAACTATGGCTGCTGTGAAATTTCAGAGGTTGTTTTGTAAAAACTTTGTAGCGAAGTATATGTATTTAATTCAAACGAGGTAAAATTAATATTTATAATACAGGGGGCCAAACATCAAAACATTCAACATGAAAAAAGTCGCTTATTTTAAATGGATCATCATAAATTCTATTCGTTTATATTATAAAGTGTTCATTCAAATTGACTACTACAAAGCACCACCATACAGACAAATAACATGATTTCAAGGTTGTCGCCTATCTTCAGTTTGCCGTAGAGGATTGATCTATGTCTAATAATCAATCTTTATTGTGAACTCATATAAGTCTCAATCTTCAGCGTGCTACCGACGGTTTAGACTTATATGAGCGACGCATTCAACACGTATAGTCTATATATACATATATGTCAAAAATTGTAAGAAGAAGGTTAGTCTAACATGCGTTTAATTAACTCAGAATTACAAAGCCCTGGTACCTAGTTTTGATATTTGGTACACCTTGTGCTATAGGAATAATAATATTTTAGGCAGAATAGTTTTTATAATACGACAGCACACAAAATTTGAATTTCCTAAACCAACTGCAAGTTTTTGTATTATAAATGCTGCAGGTTTATTTCTGATAGGTATCTCTATTATTGATACCTAGATTTTTTTTCTTCGAAGGATAATACTTATGTGAGAGGCAATCACATCAAGACGGAGCTAATGAATTCATCTTATGTTAGTCTTCCTAATCGTTGACAAAAATCTCCTCTCGCATGCTTTGCCTCTCATCTGCACCCATTGCCAGGGCACCCAGATAAGATGGATTCTGTTTGTCCTGAAAGCACCTTCTTCTACTTCTCAGCGTTAACGTAATTTCCTCGCAGGATCGAATTCAATTTGGGGCCGTATCCCACCTCAAGGGCGGCTCTCATGATATACGAATTTATTTTTATTTAGCCAGCCAACTTCAACAGTAGTGAGGACTAATAGAAGATTTATTTCTGGTATTTGGAAATGATTGCACGCATTTTCCAGACGTGTTTATTCGGCTTCTGACAGAATATGTGAAAGGTGAATAGCTTATCAATCGGTCTTTAATAAATTTATTTATGTCTTCCTATAAAGATATCTAACAACATGATTTACGGAAGGCGATATCTAATGGAAAAGGTCTAGTCAGTTCATTTAAGGATCATTAATTAACATTTAGGTATAAATAAGATATTGATTTTTAATAAAGAATATCTTGAATGTGAATTATTTCGACAAGAAAAGAAATCAAATTTATTATCGACAGTAGATGGAATTAATAAGCTAAATATAATTTTTATTTAATTAAAGATTATCATCTTTCTCTACGTTTCCAACTGGAAAAAGGGAATATTTGGGATTCTCTAAACTCTTATAGGTAAACATACCCCCTCAATTTTGAAAACTTTAAAGATGATCTGCAGTGTCCAACTGGAGATATTTTGGAATAATAAATAACTGTCAGAATCAATGACTGACTTAGATAATCAACTAATAGTATGAAATATTAAATAATAATAATATATATTAAAGTTTATTCAGATTAAGGTCACAAAAGAGAAATAACTAGCTGCAAAGGTACGAAGACTGAATAAACCTGGTATTTATCATAGAAGCATCAGGTGTTGCTTGTATGTGGTGTAAATTAAAATATAATATAAAGTTCACATAAGTATGGAAATAAATAACTGACAAAGGATTTGCATATATAAATAGACTCCTCAATATGTAAGATTATAAACACAAGAAAATAATATAAAATAACACAAATAAATATTAGTATAACAAGGAAGGGTAAGTAGGTATATAAAATATTTAATCAAGGAATTCGTTTAAATTTTTGTCCTAGAAATTTAAGTATAGAATTGTACAACTTAACAACTTAATATTAATCGACACAGAGTAGGTACCAAATCAAAGTTATAAAATACGTGTACTAATGATATAAGAAAACAAATTAATTATAAGTAGATCATATAGCAGAGTTACGTATGTTTTTTTCATCTAATCAAATAGACTTAGAAGTTCCAGTCTCTGACTATGAAGAGTACGCCCTTTCAACTCTCTTTTAAATTGATTGATACTTATAATACATTTTATAGTTTCAGGAATGCGGTTGAAGAGCTTAGGAGCAAAGTAAATATATGATCCTTGAGAAACGACTTTGACCATTAAGGGTGTATACCTACTGGTCTCTTTGCCGGGTGTGGTACTGATGCTATTTGCATATGTGTGTGTTATATATAGTGCTACAGCATGAAAAATACAATTATCTTATGACCAACATACGAGTTTCGAAGTATAAACTGTCAGAAGGATACCTACCATTTTCAGAAAATATTAGCTTATGAAAACGCCTTTGCAGAATTTAAATTTGATGAATATAAGTATTCAAGGCTCCTTCCCACACTGCTATTCCATAGCGAACATTTATGATATTTCCGAGTTCTTTGAGTTTCCTAATCTTGAATAAAATGGCTCAATTTATTGACGGTGTTCACGCCTCTTTTCTCATATGGTTGAACGGGGTTTCATGTGCCTTTACCAACCCTCTTTCGCTTGCGCACGATACCCAGCATTAGCTGAACGACTACAGCTATGAGAGGGGATAATATTCCTATATAGAGCTCTAGATAGGACAAGAAGTGAGTTCTTTCGAATATCGACCTTGACCTTAAGCCCACTTCGCATTTTTCACCTGCACACCGCTTGCAAAGATTAAATACACCAATGATTTCCGTTTGTATCCAAACCAGCAGGACAGCATTAGTCCTTAGAGTTCAACTGCTATCTGCCTGTATTACCAATAGCCACAGCTTACAGCTGAAGATTTGAGGCGAATAGACAATGACCGGTAGGTAGGTGCATTTTGCCTATAAATGATAGATGTAGATAATAAATTAGAGGTCCCATTTCAACTGAGACTCTAGAATTATACCTAAGTATATAATTTTATTTTCAGGTAGAATATGGAATAGTATATCAGTCTTTAATGTTAGGTGATCCAATGTGGGTGCTTACAACAAAATGGTAGATATAGCATTTTATCAATATTTACCTTTAGTAACTTCTTATCCAGCCAACATTTTTATGAGGGTAAGATGGCAGTATCATCTGCGAATCCAACTATGGTTCCTTTACCTAATGCAAAAACTCCGTATATTAATTGAATAGTGTTGGTTCCAGCTCAGAACCTTGAGGGATTCCACAGTCGATCATTTTATGACTGCTCAACATCATCAATTGTTACTGCTTGGCTTCCTGTTAAATAATTTTAAAATAATTTCTGTATGCTACCCCGTATTCCGATATCTTCCAAAGACTGAAGGAGAAGATCATCACTGACAGTGTCAAAGGCTTCCGACAGGTCTGTGAAGAACACATAATGTAGGAATCATTAAAATTATGATTTTCTTTGCTCCTAAATTACGTGTCGTTATTTTATGCTTTTTAGTGCAACATCTAATGAAGCCGGTCCTGGTTCTTTTGAGTTAATTATTTCACATTTTTTAGTGATGCTGGTTAAAGACTCAATACTCAAATAGCTAATTAATATTTCAAAAAAGTCGGTGTGAAAAATTATTTTGTTCATGTTATGTTGTTATTGGATACTCTAGATCACTAAAAAGAAATAAAAAAACATGTCAATGAATAAAAAAGCAGTTTTCCCCTAACGGGGATTTGATCCAAGGATCTAACTCACTAGCTAACTCACAGCAGAACACTATCAGCACCGGCCACGGCAACGTTCACATTTCACGAAATACTTATTTGAATTAAGCAGTAGCTTACAAAGACGTAATGATTATATAAAATGTTTGTTAATTCATAAGCCAATGCATTATTGCAAAATTAATTACTTGAAATTCAGATCTTTTATATTGTTAGATACTAGCTGAATACTGGTGCTGCGCTACGGTACCCTCGTATGTGTAATTTCTTGAACCCTCAAAATCGTGCTTATGTGTTCAGTGCTTCAATGCAGCTTCTCAGATCCAGTAAGCGTTTTTTCATTTAGGGAAAGAAGGTAATAATAAAATAACCAGAACGGTGGAACGGACCTGCGCATAGTTAACGAGTATAGCTGAATGAATGGTTTTGTAGTAGAATTTCATTGTGGTACCTACTCTCCCAAAGTGTATGGTACAATTCAGGTATTCTATACAATACCTAGGCAATGTATAGAATACCTTGGGCATCTAGACAGAGTATCATATATTATGAATATTATTGTCAATTACATACTTTACATAGGTTATGTATAAAGTTCCAGGGATTGTATAGAGTATGTGCTGGTCCATCGGCAATATGTAAAGTTTATAGTTTTTGGTCTCTATCAATGTGTTGTACTCGTTGTACCTACTTACCTCTAAAATGACGGACAAATAAAACTCATCATGTTTGCACAAGATTAACTTTATTCAAATTACTATTAGGGTACTCATTAAAAATAATCTTTACAAAAAGGTCCTAAAATCACTTTTTTGCAGTAGAGTTATAAGACAACAATACTTTTTTATAATTAATAAAATAACGTGAAACTAAAGTTCTTCTGGCTTAAGTAACATAATCAAACTTGCTTATCAGTAATCAGGTACCAATAAGTGTTGAAATCATATGGAACCAAACGATTCTATAAAAACAAGAATTAAGTCTATTGTCTACTAAAAATTGAATAAGTAATAAAATATTTAAATATTTCTACATGGGGAACTATGGTGACATTTTGATTGCATAAAATCTTACTTTCACGATATGAACTCTTTCTAGTATCGCAGTGTTTTTTGGAAGTACATTTAATAAATCCCTGACATTTCCATGTCGATTGCATTAAAATAATAATGCCAAACACCTGTTAAAAATAAGTTCACTGTTACTCTGGTTATTGATTATGTTTATTCGTTGTTGCTGCCGCTTAATATCCACTGTTTTGTCCATAGCGACATTGGGTCAGAAATGTTGGCTTCCTCAAGTGTGGGTACGGTCCCTGATTGAAACGTTGGGTAAATCACTCCAGCAACTATTTTTAGATCCACAAACTTGTTGTTCCGCGCATTTCGTGCGTAATAATCTTAAATAGTAGCACTCCATGTTATTTCGATGCACAGTATATATTTATTCCGGGATGCCCTGGCAAGTACACATCTCGTTTTCTTCGAGAAAATTCATTGTTTCTCCAAAAATAATAAGATACCACCTCCGAATATAACAATTTCCTAGCAACACTATATACTTTGCACAGGTCAAAAAATGCCAATAAAATAATCTTTGAAGCACACCGGATTTTATCGTAAAATACACTCATTTTTAAGATGCACACTTAAATGAATGACTGGGAAACATAGTATGTTTCAGAGGTACTGATGTACCGTCCTGATTCATAACTCGTAATTTTATCGTTTTTATCTGCAATGGTAAATGTAGCTTAATCAATAATTAATTACTGCATTTATTTACATACATACATACATACATATTTGATGGATTTATTGAAATCGCAATATTCTACATTTATGTGAGCCTTGAAAGTATGAGACAGAACGGGATTATAGGGTACGACCCAAGAATTATGCCCTTGATATTTACAGTGAAGCCTCCATCGTGAGTAGAACACCTTGTATGTTGTGGGTAGCTATCTTCACCAGTTTGGATAAGCTTGATTAAATCCGAAAATTTGATTATGGGTTCATTCGTCAGTCATGTCTTCTCAAATAAAAGAAGAATCATAAACATTTGTGCATGCTTAGGTACTATGGGATATGAGGTTACATACGTAAGAAAACCAAGGCAGTCATACGGACTGCCTATAGAAGTGAAAACTTGAAACAGAAGAGTAACTAAAATAATGGAATTTTTTGATTTTTTAAAATGAAATTATTAACATTAGTCTGGTTTTCACATCTATTGGCACTGCAAGCACTAGTTATTTACATTTTTTTACAGTTTATTAATTAATCAAATATATGATGGACTGCACAAGCTCAATACAAAATATCAATATTGTATTAGCTATATACATAGTTTTTAATGAATTCTATTTTCATTATTAGCACTATTATCGTCGCTAAGTTCAACAATACTTAGTTCATTTGTACTTTTACTTATTTTATTTTATTCTAAAAAGATATAGCTAATAGGCTTATGGTAACAGGAATAAGAAACATATACGTTAGACTGGAATTTATCTCAGTTTTATGTAAAAACTGCATCGATCGTTGTTATATTTTTTAGTAGATACTTAATTTTCGATCATTAGATATAGTAAAACCTAAAGCTTCGTTAAGAAATTCAATTAGTGGTAGGTTTTTATTATTTGCAAATTTAATATTGAAGTACCCACATAATATAATCAGAGTATCGTCAAATTTTTCATCATATCTTTTTTTCCGTGGGATATCGATTACAAGCACAATAAGTAGAGTATATACAAGAATAATCAGAGATATAATAGAACAGAAATATACTAATTACGAAGAGGAAGAAAAAAGTGGGCTTAGGGCTGGAAGATCCAGTATAGACAACGTGTTTTCGTTAAAGCAGGTGATAGAAAAGAAAGCAGAAAGAAACAGACCTGTCACGTCATGTTCATAGTCTTAGAAATGGCCTACGATAACATACCAATATCCAAGTTGTGGGAAGTACTTAAAAATACCAATATTCATCATACCCTCACAAAATCTGTCCAAACATTTTACAAGGATATGAAATCTTCAGTGAAAATTGGAAATGTCGCCAAATCTCTAATAACTTTGAAAAAGGAATGCACCCTGGAAGAATACGGAAAATGGGGACTGCAGATCAATGTAGAGAAGACTCAGTACTTATGTATAGCAGAGGACGCGACTGACATACAATTAAAAAACAACGAAGTTATTGCAAGATGTGAGAGTTATAAATACCTAGGAATTAATTTCAATAAGGAAGGGACAGAGGATGCAGAATTAAAGTCTAGAATAAACAGAACAAGAACAATAATTAAGCCTTTAAATGAGAATATTGTGGAACGCCGAAATATGAAGACAATGGAAAATGAGAGTTTAAAATACAAAGAATAGGAGCACTTTGATATCTGGCTCTGAAACGTGGAGAATAAAAGAACAACTAAAGAAAAAAATAGAAGCTACAGAAATGGATGCCTTAAGAAGAGCAAATAGAACATCAAGGCTAGATCGAGTTAGAAATGACACAATAAAAGAATAAATTATATTAAAAGAAACAGTTATAGAACATATTGAGAAAAAACAATTGATTTGGTACGGACACGTACAGAGAGGATGGGGGAAGAAAGATTGCCAAAGAAACTGATGGAATAGATTCCACAGGTGAACAGGAAGAAAGGAAGACCAAAAATATCGTGGATACAGGGAATAAAGAGATCAATGATTTTGGCATCGGACAACGTCGTAGGACATTCTAACCCGAAATTATATATATCTTTTTTCGAGTATGTCAGGACCTTCTTTCGTATAAATCATAAAATATTCGATATTAAATATCAAAAAATCTTATTAAATAATAACAAATTCTTCTATCAGTACACTTTATAATATTAAATGCAAGATGTATTGCAGGTATCAAATATTATAAAAATGTTATATCAAATTATTTTTACATTTATATCAATAACAATGTTGGAAATATTCGACAATAAATACTTAGTTTTTGTAATTTATTTTTCTACAAAAATGTAGAAAGTTCTCACTATTGTACTGCACAGTAATTCTAAAATTAATCAAATCAAATTGTATTAGCAGAGAAGAGAGACGTGGTATCAGTGTACCTATATATGTGTATAATACATGTACACTGACCGCTATATTATGCGCAATACGTCACAAGCATGTTGAGGTCATCGGTGTCGCGTGTTGCGAAGATTTTACCCATTCGAAAAACGTCCAAAGGGCCTAAAGAAGTTTTCATATAAAAACATATACTTGAATTGTATAACTTCTTTATTTGGAAACTCGGTCAAAAATTAACTCATCCCTTCTCAATCTAAATTTTGCATCTTACTGTATAATAACAGTAGATACTTACGAAAATTCTTCTTCTTCCAGCATCACATCCTTACAGAGGTCGGATACCCATGTAGCAATTCACTACAGCCGTGAACTGCTTCAATTAACTGCAATCGAATCATTCACGAAAATAAAATAAATTTCCTTCTTTCATGACAGCATTTTCATTCTTTTCTGCCTTGCTTCAATATTTTCAATAGTTAGAACTATTTTCTTTGAAGACACGTTCCATACAATGGTCTGAATGACTTTAGTTAATCCTTTGATTTCACAGTCTTCGACCATACTGTTTCATAGCCAAATTTCAAGCCACGTGATTCTAACACCACATCTCAAATTACTGTAATTTCTTAATAGGGTTTTATGCAGCTCTCCAGCTTCTTATTTCATGTAGCAGTATTTTAGTTTCTTTTTGAAATTGAAACTGAAGTATTTTTTATATTAGATGTTATGAAAATATTGTGGATATTGACACAAATTCATACGAAAACTTTTCCGACATACCTACCGCACCTAACATCTGTTGCTCCCCTTTTATTCATTTTAAAAGAAAATACCTTCGATGGAAAGGCTTCGCGCTTCTGCGGATAAATAGAAAAAAAGACCACAATAGGATCGAAATGACATTCAAATTCATTCTGCGAAGTTCCCGAGGCACTCCTATCTGCGCGGTTTCCAAAGAAAGGCACCTTTGGGAGGTGACACACTAGCGTTGGAAACGGAACTTTTTGAAGGGGATCATACCTATACCTATGGATATTAGCAAAAAAAGTATAGAATGGAAGGTAAGTAAGTATATGCATTGCATCACTTTATTGATTCATTGTTCATTTCTCAGCGGATAACAATAATAAGTTAAATCAGTAGGGACGAGTATATTGTGTTTATGCCATTCTAGCAACCGGCGCCGATTTACATTATCAATAGGATATTAACCTTTATGTTGTGCGTTGAGTAACTTGTATGTTTGAATGCGTTAATCATTAACTACGAATTATCGGAAATTTTGAAGCATCAGAGGATTCTATAAAAGCTACATTATTTTTATTGTATTAAGATTTGGTACCCTGATGGCGATGGCCCTGATCGCTTGCGTATTCCGTTGTATTTACACATCAAAACTCATGATTATCTCCCCAAAAGGCTAGAATCCTAAGGGCGTGTTTGGCCGTGATCTCCTAATCTGCGAAAGTCGAAATTCAAAATGGCGATATTTCCAGTCACCGAAGAGGCAATCAGGATTTGGGGTAAACATGAGTTATTCCTCCTGTCTAGTTTGAGGGTTCCTCAATCATATGCATTTGCAGGATTGACAAAAATTCTGCTTTGCCTATAGCCCTCTACATTTTAGTGGTGTTAATGAGTTCTAAGCCTGTTCTGTGAAAACTCAAAACTTCTAATAACATTTGTCGAAACGGGGAGATCACATGATTTTTTTGTGTATTGTAATAGGTACCTATATACCTACTATTTAACTTATCAAACTATGCCCTTTGGAACAACCAATAACCAATACATTGCAAGTGAGCCAACTTAAAAATATTTATTTATTTCTACTTTTATATTCAAAGAAATAACTTGTCAACACGGTGTTCCCTCGAAGTAGAATTAGGCTTTCTTGCCGCATTCTGTTCAGAAGTCACCCTATAATAAACAAACTATAATATTAGGATGAAAAATATTTCTATTATCACAGCACTAAATCTTATAAGATATATTATTTTTTTCTCAATTGTGTTACTTGGTGGAAGACTGTGGAGGAGGCCAAGACCCATACAGGGTTATAGCGTAGATAGAAGTTTTATTTGCAGTCTGGTCCCGATGAAAAGTCTGGTTAAGGTAATAGGTGCATCTACTGTTAACGTCGATTGATGTCGCCCTTTCCTGAAACCAATATGTCCTGAACATCTTAATATACATTTCAATCATTTCCAATATATTTGGTACCAAAACCAAGATATAGAAAATAGAGAGTTTTTCATAAAAAAAACAATAATGATCAGTCATCTTGTTGGGGAACATCCTGTATAAGTATTTATGGTTGATTTAAGAAATAAGGTTATTAGAGTATTCTTAATAATTCTTTTTTATTTAATTTGTAATAACAAAATTATCGACCGTGGACGCAATAATATCTCACCCTGAAGAATTTGTGATGTAAGATTATAAAAAAATTATCATATATTTAAATTAAAGAAATATTTTCGACTTTTAAAAAATACGTATTCACCTCATTAGGCTTTTTGGGAGAGAAAATATCCTACATTCTCATTTTCTCTAATTCGTAACTATTTATCTGCAGTCTTCCATGTATTGAAGAGCTAATCAATAATATAAGTGCCCGGTTTTCATGGAAAACTAGAAAATGAAAAAACATATCATGATATTCTAGGAGGTAGGCTCCTTTTATGGAATTTACGTAATTCCACTATTGTCGAGTATTAAATATTGTCTGGTATTATAACATCTGATCATGAAAACAATGGTATATCTAGTATGCGGCACAGGCTTATAATTCAACACATACGCGAAAATTCCCGCGATATATAGCCCCTGCCCAACTCTCATTCTTCACCCTTGAAGTCCTTAGGGCTGCTCCTATCGCCTTAATCGTGTTTCAAGTAGAATACGAAGGCGTACTCTGGCAAACACACCGGTCCAACCTTTTGTGGGGCAACGCCTGTGTGCTTCACAGCAATTGTCAAATGTAATTTCACGCCTCTGTTGCCCCCGAATATTCGGGTCATTACTAGTGGAATGCTGCCGCCACCAGGGCCATCGAAACTGCCATCACCGCCGCCGCGACCAGGAGATGATAGCAAAGTGAACTGCCTCGATCCTTTGTTAGGAATTCGGGCTTTGTATATGGTATAACATACAAACGTATGTACAGGATGTCATTCTAGAAATGTTGTGTCAATATAATTCGAGTGAGCAAGGTCTTATATACAGGAGAGTCTCTGGTACTTTTGGATGGTGGAGAGTGTAACCGTTAGTGAGAAACATAGTTTAGTTTCCTCAGTTTTCTCAGGACCGCCCTTACGGAAGGGTATAATTGAAATAGCTATTGGGTTCTGTCAAATAGAGAAGCGCCGTCTATATAATTAGTCTAAGGGAAAGAATTTCTCATATATTGATGGCGTTTTTAAAATATTAGAGTATCAATTTATTCGCAGACTTTATTCGATATTTAAATTATTGAAAATGAATTTTGCTAAATTTTCTTTAGTAAAAGTTTAGTTTAGCGGCTTTATGAAAGCAAACATACTTTTTTTGCTAGCTTTTTTCGCTATGACGTAAATTTAGATAATTAGTTGATTGACTTGTGGAATTATTGTGCTACCTAAGCTGAAAACAGTGCTAATGTAACCTTTGCGGTTCGATTATTTTATGAACTTTATTTTAATGAATACTTGCTTAAGAATAAAAATACTTAATTTCCTTTGATAGATACCGTGTAACCTTTGCATTTATTTCCCAAGCAACTCTTTATCGTGTAAAAAAATGATTTCGATTGCGACTGACTATTACTGAGAGTCCGCTATCCGTCGGTGCATGGGTTTGTCATGTGAACTATAATATGTAGAGATAAAATTTTCAAAAAATTTGTATTTCAGTTGTATAATAATAAATCCGTTCTTCCGTCTGGCCATTCGTCTGTGTACGATGTGTATCTCATGAAACTCAATAGGTAGGTGAATGGCTGAAATTTCAGAGAATGTGCTACAATAACTAAGAGTCAGTGCAATCGTCTGTTAGTCGTCTTTTTCTGATGAACAGTAATAGGTAGACAGTGTAATTTTGCTTCTACAAGGTAGGACTTTCTACTCTCTCTAGGCCGAATTTTGATTTATTTGCTCATAATTATGTGAAGAACCATTTATTGAAATACAATCACGAATTCGCACTGTTTGAGTTCGAAAACAAAGTTCTTAGGCTACTACTATTTCAGCTAAAAAAAAGTCGTGTCGCTTTTTTCATAAACAAATTATTATCTAATGATAAAGATTTATGCCATATTTTTATTAAAAGTAATACTAACATTCCCCCATGGATTTTTTTTATTTATCATTCATAAATATTATTTTTTATCAGCGAAATCAAGATAATTTCTGCTTTATTAATATTATTTATATTTGTCATGGTAACAGTTGTAACTGATGGCTATGCGATTTTTCCTGTTTCTAGCTAACTTATTGTAAATTCACGAGAAATCTTCTAAAAAGGTACTACTGCTGTTGTTTAAATGATTTATAGCGATTTTTTGTTTGCACTGAAGAAGAGAATGAACATTCTCGATAGGTCAGGCTAATTCAAAAAGTTTTATTTAATCAATTACTTTATCCTCAAGTATAATCATTTTTATTATACTGGGTGTCCCATAATGTTTTGCAGTTTTTAAACTGAAATAAGACAACCGATTTTGCATAAAAATATATTTAATGTATTGTTGGAATATTAATAATGAACGCGGATTTTAACCTTTTCTAAATAATGATATGTGGTTCTATGTCATAAACCTTGGACTTTGGAAAGCCTTATAGAAAAAGTCCAGAGGACTCAGGTCAAGACTTCTTGAGGGACAACGTAGTTCTCTCCACTGTGAAATGATTTTTTCCGGAAAAAGCTTTAAAGTGTGCAAAATCTGAATTTTATACCTACGCATGAAGCTTCAATTCCTTTGATAACATTTGATGCACAGATGATTTGGAGAAATACAACGCCGGAACATGCTTCCTTACCGATCTGGGTGCATTTCGCCTGGATGCAAATCTAACAGCAGCGAGGTTCTCAGGTGAGTTTACAGACCAAGAGCGGCCTGACGGCATCTTTTCTTACATGAACCTGTTAATCTAAACTCTTGAAACCATGATAGCGCTAAACTGTGACTTGACTTGGGTGTGCTTGCAAACTCCATATCTTTTTAACACGCTTTTATTAGCTTGGTATTTTTGTATGTATGTAACATAATTTTTGGACACAATTTTCACCCACTTAAAAACATCGGATCGACATGAAACTTTGTATACTTCTAAAGGAGCATAATTTAATATGTATGTGCGAGTGGGACTCATTGATGGGGGGTTCCATACCTATATCTCTGAGCTCTTTGTATGGATTCTCGTGGAATTTTGGATATGCAAGTATGTTGAGGGGATATGTGATGGTATGTATGTGCGAGTGGGAATATTTGGTAGAGGGTCCCATACCTATGGGTGTTTTTGATTACTGGATGCATTTTCGTGGAACTTTCTATCTGTATGTGGGTGCTACCTCTCGGAGCTTTATGGATGGATTTTTGTGGAATTTTCAATATGCATGTGTGTTGGAAGGATTTGCGATGGAGTTTAAGAGAGAGTGGGAGTGTGAAACAGTTTTGAAAATTTATAAGTACACTTCTCAAAACGCTTATTTGATTTCTACAAAATAAATAAAAGTTTAAAAAACTTAAATAAAAAAAACTGAAAAACGCTCTTTGATAGCAAGCCGAACTAAAAATTAGAGAATACTTTAAAAAACTACAAAACACGCTTTAATAGCACACCAAACTAAAAATTTGAAAATAATTTCATTAACACTTCATATAAGTGTAGAGTAGAGAAAATATATCATTTTAATGTAAAAAAGCGTGGGATGCTTTCTAAGATAATTTTATAATGGCTTAAATCAGTATCTATCGACATAAAATATTTACATCAATGGACATCAAGCACCACACACTTTTTTACATTCAAATGATATCTTTTATTAATCACTCTACCCATATATGAAGTGTTAATGAACTTATTTTAAATTTTTTAGTTTGGTTTGCTATTAAAGCGTGTTTTTTTAGTTTTCTAAACTATTATTTATTTCTTTCAATGCTATTGATTTGATATTTTTCTTAGAATGAAAATGAGAAGATTATTAATATATTTTTATCAGGATTTCCAAAAACAGATAGATTCGGTTTTTTAAAAAGCCCTCCTCCATTTTACACATTTATTGGTACATTCGTCAATAAATTTTGTAATAGTTTTTTACTTATGTCAATTCAAGTGTTAAAAAACTCGTTGCATAGACTTACAAAAATCATTATTCTTAACTATTCAAGATAACAAGACCAGTTTGATTACTCGATTTTATAAGCTATAGCGCATATTTTGAGATAATCTTGAATAAAAACTCGATGTTCTTTCACCAATTATGGTTATTTCAAAAAATAAAATTCAATTGACAATAGCCCAACTTTTACCTGGGTAAGATATTTTGACAATTTAGTGTCAAATCTAAAACTATACCAAAAATAGGGGTTTGCCATTAAAAAAAGCAAAACTTAATTGTTTTCTTACTTCAGGACATCTTGATTATAGTTGGAAATACCTATTTCAAGAGTGTGCGCCACGGTTGGCACTATCGTTTGAAAAGTATATAATTTTGATAGTTTGGATAAAATATTAAAATATTAGTTAAAATCTTATGTTACCAAGCTACTGAAAGTTTACCGAAACTGAAAGTGAGAACGATCACAATAGGTAGGTACATTTCTATAAGAAATTTACCATATAATTATACTTATTACTTTACTTATATTAATCACCAGAAGATGCCTGCCTACGCATCATTTTTGTAGCGCTTGTCGCATGTTTACGAATTTATTCTGTTAATTGTATCGCCTCAGTTACCCATGTGAGGTGTGAACCTAGAATAATTCATGTTGAACCCAAACTCAGCGGCTCCCTAGTGTTTTGTGAGCTTTTATATTAACTATTCAGCAACAACTGATGTCGCAACCGGTATTATCCTTTCAATTTTAAGTTGAGCACTTCATTTTGTGTCCGACTGTAGGAATGGGGCACTTCTCCAAGCCTAAACTTATTCTAGCCTGTAATTTAGGATATAAGCTCTCTCACTATGATCAGTTCCAATAAAATTTATGAATTATTTTATTATAGTACCCGAAAATAGAAAACAAACAATAGATTTATTATATCTACAGATTTATCTGCGCTACTAAAAAAGTAATAGTGCACGAAATACTATTTCACATATCTGAAATTGTCCCTACCTTACTTATGTTTTGACAGCTCTTCCCACCTGACACATCCCAATTAATCCATCGGAAACCTTAAAGTTCTTGACAATTTACATATGAAAACAAGTGTTATTAAAACTTAAAAGCCCAATAATACCAAGGCAACCAATAAAAAGATATCTAATTATGATATGAACAATATTCTTCCGAATAATCAATTTGTTTTCAGGAAAGGATTGAGTGCAACATACAAAATGTCCTCTCAAACATCGGAAGTAACGTAATCTAAATATCGATGATGTATTGATTTAGCGATGGCTTTGGATACTGCGCCCCCATGAAAGCCTACTTAATGTTATGTGATTATCGAAACGGTGCTAAATCCTCATCCTTCTTATCTGACTGGAAGGGCTCAATATTTAAAAATTCATAATACTCCAAATACATTAGGAAAAGTTGAAGCAGGTATACCTCAGTATACTATATTAGGCCCTATCCTTTTCGTATCATATATCAACTAATTTTTACTTATAGATATCGGCAGAAAGATGTTACCTCATGCAAATGATACTGTTATATTGTAATTCATAAGTATATTTTGAAGATCATTTATAATAAAAGAAAGCAGTTATTTATTAAGAACACATCTAAAATCAAATCACATCAAATCATTTATTCATACTTGCAAAGCAGCCATCAGAAGATGGATGTAATCGTCACAGAACGTAATATAACTTTCAATATTAAAGAAACTGTATATATATATATATATATATATATATATATATATATATATATATATATATATATATGATAAAATAGATTTTTGTTGGGGATGCAGTCGTGAATTTACATAAAATTAACCACAAACAGGAAAGATTTCATAGTCATCAATCAGAAATGTCATTAGTTATTTATTATTATTATTATTTTATTATTTTATTATTTATTTAAATAAATAACTAATGACATTTCTGATTGATGACTATGAAATCTTTCCTGTTTGTGGTTAATTTTATGAAACAACTGGGTTATTTTATTGTACAAGCTCTGGGTATTTTCTGGTATTTTTGGGTGTTCTTATGTACTTTTGGGTATTTTTGGTATTTCTGGGTATTTTTTAGTAATTATTGGGTATTTTTTTGATATTTTTGGGTTCTTTTAGGTACATTAACTATTAAAAATTAATGGTTTCCCGCCCATTTTTAAATTTAATGGCGATTGCACATGATCGGTGAAATAGTATTTCACTACAATACGGCCCTGGTATAACACGTATAGACAGTAAGCACGACAGGTTGATGTGAAAAAGCAACTACGGGCAATTGTTATACAGAAAAGTATGCCCTCTGTGTAGTATTCTCTATGTTTTTATAATGAATAATTTAAAAGTGTAGGTATTTTGTCTCTGATTCACACATGTGTGGATGGATGTTCTTCGGATACATTTCAAAGAAATATCACCAGCGACAGGATTTTTTTTAGACAAATTGATTCAAGGAAAATTGAGGAAAAAAAGAGAAAACCTCGTAGAAAACTTTTACTTAGGTATTTTTGGAAATTTTTGCCTATTTAAGGGTATTCTAAAAAAAATGTTTAACAAAGAAGGCATTTTTGGTAATTTTTGTAAAAAAGGGTATTCTATTGTACAAATTTCATACAGTGGTTTCCCCCTCGCTTCACATGTCATGTTACGAGAAGATACTGTACGAAGGTGGGTTCATCCAACTTATACAGGTTCGTATAAAGTTTTGGCCCATAACGACTAGACTTTAATAAGCGACATCGCTGGCCAACGTGAAGAATTGAACATCGATCGAATGAAGCCTGCTTCCCTATCCGTCGATCCAGATAATGAGATTCTTCTGCCGACATCAGCCTCTAAAGCTTCTACACCACCTGCTAAAAATCCTGTTAAGCCCACTGTTACTGTAGATGTATAATTTTGCCGTATTGTTTTTCTCAAGTATTTTTATTATAATATTTTTTTCCTCCCTAGGGGGGTGGTGTGGCTTGTACGAACGCAGCCTTGGTTGGAACGCAGTCCGGATTTTCTGATGGTTAACGGTTTGTTTTTATATAATGTTGGTGTATGGGACGCTCACATCTACAACCAAAACTGTAAAGGTACGTACTAGATGGAACCTAACTATATTCGGCTCTACTTGCACATGCATTACTTTGTGGAGGTAGATTATAGCTACTCAAAGGGAGCTCTGGATAGGCAAAACTGTGGAAAAATTTTCGGCATAAGGAAGTTCGGCGACACCTTTAATTGTTATAACCTTGAGCACAATAGGTCCACCTAAATCTGTGTAAAGGCAAAAGTATAAATACAATCTGAATTCAAGTACCCTACAGCTACTTTTAGTAGGAACTGCGAATGAAGCATCTAAGATTTTATGCTGCCGTCAAGTTCGATCTGCTGATTATGTCGTGAAAATATGTAGATTATCCTATCCAGAATCCAGACACAGAATAATGGTAGTCAATAAAAAAAATATGATTCTTTATGTTTTTTTATTATGCCATAAGAAGTACGGAGATCTACAAAGTTTTAATATTGATATTTCCGAGTTTCAATTACCAAGAAAGCTTTTGACGTCAACACAAATCTCCAATACTAATAGAGACAACTTGGTTTACATGACAATAGTATTTGCTATCACCTCATGCATATTAAAATGATGCCATCGTTATCGCGACTTCTATCTCGTACAATTCTGGCGAGCAAAATTAAACGAATTCATTTCTAGAGTAAACAGATCAATACCTAGAGGAATTTTCTGTAAGTCGTATTATTCAAATTTTCACTGGAACAGAATTGAATTCGATATTACATCTCGATGGAGAAAATACCGCCTGCAGTCGGTGTGTGTAGATGTCCATTTTTTGCTGGTGACTTCGTTTCAATATTATCGAGAAATATTTTTCACGACAAGGAACATCACGATTCAGCAATGAAAATAAATTCTTGAGTCACTTTGAAAGGGGTTATAATCTATTATGTACTTATCTATTTTTGCATTTCACTCAGGAATATTTTTTTCATTATCATCAATATAACAATACTAATCACCTACAACCGTAGGTATTCTTAATTAAAACTTCATACCAAACTAGCATCCTGTTAACTGTCATCTTTGATGATATCGTTGCTAGTTAGTAGCTTTTATGTTTTGATTATGAATACAACTGATAAAACTTAATCTGCGAGAGTATTGTAGAGTGTCTCTCTGGTATTTTTTTATTTAATTTATTGACATCAAAAAATATTCCATGATTCGAGACTACGTATTTACGCACCATTGCAAGTGATAATACTTTTTCGAATTGTTTCTTTGGATAATGGCTACGTCTGATTTGGTGGTATATCTCCAGAACTTATTTTTTATGTAAAAATAAGCTTTTTTACTTTCCTACGCTACTATAGTAGCTTTATAAGGAAATTATTGTAATCGTGTGAAATTTTCGGTATCGAGATTTTTACAAATGTTGACGTTTTAGAGTTTTTTAAGTCTAATAAACATATTTTCAGTCATTATTCAATCTGTCCGTCTGTCCGTCTGCATATCCGTCTGTCTGTCCGTCTTTCTGCCTACCCATCTGTATGTCCGTCTGTCTGTCCATCTGTCTATCCATCTGTCTGTCCGTTTGTCTGTCTGTCCGTCCGTCTGTCTGCGACTGCATTATCTCGGGAACGGATCGGTGTATTTTGTTGCTCTCTTTTTTATTTTGTTTGGTACCAATATCACTCGCCGGTGGCACTGAATGAGAATCCTGTATACATTGCGTGTTGAGCTACAGCCATAAAACGCGATTTGCTCAAGAGTATAGTGCGAAAACGGCTCTAAGGATTTTGATTAAACTTGCCTAAAGTATTCTCCTGAGAGTCCTTTACCACCCACATAGTCACATGTTTCTTCAGATTCTGGCTAAACGTTTTATCGAAAAAATGTTACATACGTAGCTCGTGGAAAACTTCTGATGCCATGGTGCTCTCTTATAGACTTCGACAAAGATCTCTTACATGATTACCTAGTTAGTTGTTACGTATCTGCATATTATGATCATATTCAGTCATCCTTGTTAGTTGAAACATGTGGTGTGTCCATTTACATGACTTTCCTACCGCTTGCAGGCAAATTCCAGTGAATAATAATAGCGGTAGTAAAGAAAAAATCCTCTGGTCAAATTGTGCTACCAATAATTTTTTGTCAAGACAAACAACAATGGTCAAGTATTTTTTCGCAAGATGAAACGTTTAGCCAGGATCCGAAGAAACATGTGGAGAATATGGAATTTTATTCAAGCATAGCAATTGTTTAGGCAAGTTTAATCAAAATCCTTAGAGCCGTTTTCGCGCTACAATCCTGAGCAAATCAAGTTTATTTGCTATAGCTCAAGACCCCGTGTATACAGGATTCTAATTCAGTGCCACCGGCGAGTGATATTGGTACCAAACAAAATTAAAATGAAAGCAACAACATACACCGATCCGTTCCCGAGACAATGCTGTCACAGACAGACAGACGGACTGACAGACAGATAGACAGACATGCAGACCAATGGCTGAAAATATGTTTATTAGACTTAGAAAACTCTGAAACGTCAACATTTGTAAAAATCTCGATACCGAAAATTTCACACGATTACAATCTATCTAATATATTAATACTAGCAATTCTTATATATATATATATATATATATATATATTTGGAACTACGGCAGTATTTGTTAGAACACACTAAACTCTATGATTGGGTAATCTGCCGGAGAATTTTATGGGGCTTAAAAAAAGAATACTCTTCTTGCTAATATATATATATATATATATATATATAAAAAGATGTTCTTGAGGATGCAGTCATATATTCAATAAAATTCTTTGATTGAAGCCGAGCTTTCGAGAATGCTTATTCTCTTCTTCAGGGCAAAAATCGTGAATTTAAAATAAATTAGTCAAAAACAGAAAAGATTTCATTGCCATCAATTACAAATTACAAATCTTTCCTGTTTTTGGCTAATTTATTTTAAATTCAAGATTTTTGCCCTGAAGAAGAGAATAAACAATCTCGAAAGCTCTGCTTCAATCAAAGAATTTTATTGAATATATGACTGCATCCCCAAGAACATCTTTTTATTTATTATAAAACCAGTCAAGAATACAAAATCAATATATAGATGTTTATATATATATATATATATATATATGTATATATATATATATATAACGTTTATCTGGAAAACGGCTCTAACGATTTTGATGAAATTTGGTATATAGATAAGGTTCTGATTTCTAAGATTATCTACATAAGTAGTTTCCCTGACAAAACGCGATTGCGTCACCTTCGAGGTCCATAAACTTTTTCTTGAATGGTTCGCCAGATTTGGATAAAAATTTAAAAAAGTGGGTTTTAAGACCCGAGAAATCGATTGGAGATACATGCATTTTCAATGGGTGTGACCCTCGAGGTCCACACGAGCTATTTAGGGAATAGCTCCGCAAATTGTGATATAAACTCCAATATGGAGTAGGAGCGTAGGAAAGCAAAAATAAAAATAGTCCAGAATATGATTTGACATGATTGCAACTAATTAGAAGCTAGCACTTAGCTAGCAGGCACTTCTTTGCAGAGTAAAAACTAATGGCTAATAAAGTGTTTATGCATAAGTAGTTAGTTTTAACAACCATCAGTCATTGTAGAAGTATGATATGAAATTGCCACCCCTGCGGAATAATAATTAAAATGATAATAGGCCCATTTTTATAGCACATAACTGTTTTCTCTGCCACCATATTCAAAATGAATTGATATTATTGCTCTGAGCTCATCATAATTATAGTAACGAAGTGACTTCACCGAATTGTAATTGTTTATCGTTCAAGGAGTAAGAAGATCAATATCATCCGCCATAAACATTAATGATAAAATGATCAAAGAATTCTATTTTACCGCTGACTCTTATTCTTCTCCATTAAGAACAATCATAGACTAGTCAAAACTTCCAAAACATCACCACCAAACTCCTTCACTGTCTCCAAGTTTACGATCCAACTTTAATTTTCTACTATCTCCATCAAGGCAAGTCTCTACACAAATATTAATAACCTTTTGCTACTGGATGTAATAAATGAATGACAATGTATTATGTCAGTGTGGCAGTTTTAAATTGTGTCCCAAACTAATTTCGCTAGTTGTTTAACTCGAATGCCCTCGGCACAATAGAGTCGCAAGCACAATGGCAGAAGATACAAAGGCCACAGACTAAAAAAAAACATGAAGGAAAAAGGAAGTACTCGCAGTGGATGGGGGATTTTGTGCGGGAAAATTAAAGCGATGACGACATCGGGATGGTCGGAAAGTGACAACGGGCCAGATTGGACAGGCTCAGTTTATTATTCATCTTGAGCGAGCAGACAACATTTTTTTTCATGGTCAGTGGCTTTGATAGGTACTTCTGTTATCGTGGTTATCATCAATAGTTTTATTTCGTTTGAATATCTGGATCTGTATGTATTTCATCTATTCTATTTGTGATTCGTTCTCTAATACTATTGATTCCAGAATTTCCACAACTCTCTTACATTGTATCGAAATAGAATGAGCTTAAGCAAATAAGAAATAATTCAGCCCTATTCAAAAACAAAAGTATTTCTGCAGTGTCATAGGATGATACTTAAAATGCCACGTAAGATATTAACGTTTCTAAATAAACATGGTTACAAAGAAACAATCTAAACTAGTTTCGTACTTAGAGTAGCTCATGAATACGGATGATTAATCTCACTATTACCCATAAAAAATTAGTAATTCTCTCACGATCTTTTCAATTTTGCGCTTACTTACCTAAATATAACAATACAGTTACTCTAGACCAAGGATATGCTTTGTTTCAGAATTTATATTCTTGATATGTAACCATAATGTCAAACAAAATTACAATCTGCTCTATCAGCTTTCAACGTTGCGACAAATTTTGTACTTGTTTGATTTCCTCTCTTGTGTTTTGATTGTAACTGGAGTTGTGCCAATCTAATGTATCTTTATTGTACCCAGTGCTTTCCAGGAGAGTTCCATATTTCATTTGATTTAGTTTTTGATACTAATTATTGTAAAAGTTATGTGCAACTGCAAAACATCTTATATTTGAACATGAGTTGCTCGGCAATATAAACAGGACCGTAGGTGGGACATGGTGATGCTGCTAGTTTTTGTTTTTTAGCAGCATTTTCTAGATTATGTTTTGCTATCTATTTTGGTATAATTGATTGAACTATTATTTTACAAGGGCAGGTGATGCTTAATAGACTCTTTCCTGAAATTTATTTGTAATAAATAATATATTCAGTATCAAGAACGATAAGGATGGAGGAAAATAGATAAACCTCATCGTTCGTGATGCTTATAGTATCTTTGTAGGACCAATATAAAATGCATTAGTATAAATCACTCTATATGAATATTTTTTTTGGAACCAAGAAGACTGGACTTCCTTCGTGATTGGGATAAATAATCTATTCATTTAATAAAACAATGGAACCCTGTTTGTTTATTAATTTCGATTACTTAGAATAATTGATATATCGGTATTCTGCTGAGTTGACAGACGTTGACTGAATTGTGATTATAACGTAATGGGACAGAAAATTGAATGATTTATTGTTTCCAGTAGCTTTGGAGGTAAAATTCCGCACAATTTGATCAGTATCAAGTTTTAGTGTTCATAATTGAGGCATTGTAGAACGGCAATAGTTAAGTCATTCTGCTTAATCAATGGCTGCATTGGCAAACTGGAAGAGATTCAACGAATTTGACGAGGAGGTATGGTTTAAAGACATTAAAATTATACTCATTTAAGGATATTACGAAGACACGGGCAACACCTTGCTTAGGATAAATACGTAACATATCTGTCAAGTGCATGGCAGATTGGAGTAGTTAGTAGTAGGTAGGTAGTAATTTTACCAAACGACATCTACTAACTTCTTGTTTCGGCAACGCATTATTTGTAATCAATTATAGTACAATGATCATTTCACACGCAATACGTAGTTAAAACCCAAGAATATAGAGCTTTGTTCCATCATGTCTATTTTTAAATTTATTGGGTTTGACAGTTCGTTATGGCAAGTAGTATTTTTGTAACTTCACTTTTTGTTCTGATAAAATTCAGAAAAACATACCAGCCAGTGGTGACACATTCTTGAACAATGCTATGAGTTTCATAAGCTTTCGAGAACGAAGGCCAGTTTGGAAATTCGAGCAAAAAGCTGAAATCTCTGTTCTCGCGCAATAGGTCCTTTATGCCAACGACAGATAAAGGACGTAGCAACTTCGTCGAGCGGATAAGGACGTAATAAATAAGGAGGAGCCGAAACACACTGTGGAACAATTCTAATTATCGTTGCTCGAGGGCGGCAAATGTATGTACAAGAACGGCGTTTGTTGTCGAAAACATTCGGACTGGCTGCGATTTGCATAAAATATGACTTAGGAGTAAGACGTAATCACGTGTAAATAAGATATCAAAGCAATAAAGGAAGTCGATATGCCTTAGAAGTTTAACAAGGAGATAACGAGAAGGGCTCTAGTTATTAATAAAATACCTAAGTAGGTATGTGTTGGTTGTATACCATGAAAGTTAAGTGTACTAAGAGAGAACTGATTAAATTATAATCATGTATTCCTTTGATTGTAATTTTCTGAAGTTATCAAATTCAACACAAATTTAGGGCCAATAATAATAATTGATAATGTTCGTTTCCATAATAAATATCTTTGCCAACTTCTTAGCACTAATTCATTAAATATTGCTTATTGGAATTCTTTGAAATTAGATTTTATATTTGATTCCGATAAATTTATCATTTTTCTTGAAGTGTCTCATAGGTATTCCAGAGAATGTTGAGCATCTCACGCGTATATTTATTAAACACGTCAGTTAGAAAATATGCGAATCTCACAGTTTATCGCCAGCTTCAGGCTACCTCATTTGAGCGTTTATTTTATTGGTTGTTTGCCATTGCTTGCTAGGTGAAATATTACTCGCCTTGGCCGTCGATCAAACCCAGGCACTCGAACATAGCTGTCTACTGCACTTCGTTACGATTATTATATGACAATGATCTAGCTTTCTGATATGAAAACAGAAAACTATCAGTATTCAATATATAATTTGATATGCTCTTTTGAAAATATACAACGATTTGCTAATCATCCTTAATATTAAGTGAGCACTCTTAAACTGAATTTAGTGCTAATTTAATACACATATAAAAATATAACTTAATTTTTGAAATGTATAGGCAAGTGTGCTAACTTAATATTAAGTCAGCACACTTAAGCGATATATGGAGAAAATTTAAAACTATTCGTTAGGAATAATTTAGTGTTAATTTAGTACACAGAAATAACAATAATAACTCTTATTTTACATAAATTATGAGCAAGTTTGTTTGCCATTTAGATATTCTGTTATGTCTTGACAGGCACTATATAACTCAGATAAGTTGTTAAATTAGCATTTCAGCTTTTCGGCCATGGTCAGACACATCACCCAGTCGGTTCCACCAGGTAATCCTCACAAGACTTCGTCCAGGTCATACCCGTTTTCAACTTGAAAACTCACCAGAGATCCAAGCCCAAATGTTTCTCATGTGAAGTCCAATATCCACTAGACATTTGAATGCCCGGATGTGGAAAAAATACATTCCTAGTGATTTATGTTATTTTTTGGTTAACTAGTACATGGAAAATGTTATATTATTGTCAAAGACATCAATGCTTTCTTCAAAATTTAAAAATATGTTTATAAAATGTGAATTAAAAGCTCTTATTGCCAATAATAGCAGATTGGATAATGCGACATTTTCGTTTTTCTCAAATAAATAAAAAGAAGCTTGAGAACTTTTTGGTGTCATTCATCCACAGGTACTGCATCAAGAGTCACGTTTACCAATGAAAATCTAATGGAATTATTGTTCATTCGTAACCACTCATTATAACAGGAATTGACTTGGTGATGGAATTTTACTAATAAGCATAATTTTAATTGGAACATATTCGCAAATCCTCCAATTTCGCATATATGACAGAACTTGTTACGCGTTTCAATTAATAATAATCATTCAATCAATACATTTCAACAATTTACAGTAATTTTATTTGGTAAGTAATTAAATGAATTTTATATTGAGCGGAAATAGCCAATGATAAAGTTGAACGCTTTATTTCTAGTGAGTATATATAATGTTATTGGATGGATTAATAGATGGATAAAACCAGACTGAATAGTTTAGATTAGGAATGGAAGTTACCTCTATACAAACACGTCCTTTTTTCGGCTGTTTGGTCAACCTTAACAATCTCCGTATCTCTTGAAAAGTAATAGATAAGCACATGAAATTAATAAAAAGTTTATAGACACTTTAGCTGCTATAATAACAAATAAAGTAAAAATTAAAAGGGTCACCGTACAATACATTTATTTTTGCTAGAGATGGCTGAATCTTTTGAAGCGGAAAAGGTTCTTGTACGATGGTGCGGCGAGTCCAACTTGCACTGTTTTTTAAGATATAGGTATATTGGAAATACAAGGAATGAAGGACAAAGGAAATGTTTACTTTTAACAATTTTATTTTTTATAGCTTGGGTTTTTACATTTGGTAACAAATAGGTTGTACATTTAACCACATTAATAATATTACTCTTTGATTATTCATTTGGGTTTTGTTTCATATTTTACATCGAATACACTACAAATTATCATTAATTTGATTTTAAATATCTACTTCGATTTCTCGATATTATTTTATTAACAAACAGCATACATTTATAAATATCAGCTCGTAGGTTAATTTGATTGTACGAAGTCACTTTCACTTAGATATTTAGTTTTGATGACAAAAAATGGACGATAATATAAAATTGTTAGAAAACACTTCAATCTGGGTTGTAACGTTCATGTATTCTTCCAGAAAAAAAACATGGAATAGAAAATCAGGCTTCATAGGAATGAAAGTGAATCACCATTTATCAAGGATTTATTATTAATTTATTTTCATGATAGCTGAAATATTTTCTACAAATTATTGTCCATTCATTCAACTCAATATATATTAGTCCAGTTGATAAGATGAAACAAAATAAGTGAGTAATAAAGTTTTGTAAATGATGAGCTTTTGATAAGATATTTACAATTTCATTCAAATAAATTTAAAGTCCTAGTGTCTTAAATTCCTCATAAGTACTTTCCAGATTATATATCTATATATCATTGAAATTTCTGGAAAGTAATTAGCAGGATGTAATCAAATATTTCTTCGCTATTTCTATAGGGAGTTATCCATATATTGTTCCTATAATATATTAATGTCTCTTGCAATTTGTATGTACACTTTTCACATAGTTTATCACAAAATCTTACCCGATATCGTACACTCCCAAGACAATATTAATTGTCGCCAGTAAAGTTGGCTATTTTACAAAGTTTTAATTATATTATTCTATACATGAGGAACAGTCGAAGACAAAATATGAAATACATAGTGCCTAGTGATTCTTAATGAACGCCTATTGTTTAATATAACTCATAATTTTTATTGGAAGACAGTTTACAGAGATGATCGGAAATAAATGAAATTTGTGATAAATTTTATAATCAATTCTCTAGAGTCAGGTAGTGTCGAATGATCTAGAATATATATATATATCTAAATATGTGTCTATGAGAAATAGACATAATCATTTGAGATGATTAAGAAATGTCTTTACAAAATCTTACCACATGTAATTGAAAGTGAGCTGACTCGACTAATTGTCGATGGAAAAAATGCCCATGAGATTTTTCTAGAGTTTATTAAGTAAGTTGCCAAAATGTGACAATGTTAACAAAACCATATAGAGAATTATAAGAGACTCTTCAACTTATCATTCATAAAGTAATTTACTCACAGATCGAAATTTAAATATACTCTAATACATAGCTTTCTCATCTTCACGAAATTAGGGTTATTACAGGTACCTCAAAAATAAAATATGTAAAAGAATATTGAATATGTTTGCAAAGAACTTTCATAAGCACCTGGTATATTATATAAATATAAAATTAGTATTATTCATAGCTGTCTTTGACTGTTCCTCGATAAACATCAATTTTGATCATCATCTAAAGTACTATAAAATTATTTACACAATCCCAATAGTTTCTGTTATCAATTTTATTTACAAAATTTTGATTCTTCAATTTTTACCATTGTTCTTAACCATAATGACGTTACCGTAGAATTGACAGTCCGTGAATGAGCAGAACTGTACTCAAAGAGGATGACATAGAAGGAAGCATCATAGAACCTGTAATAAAGCAAAATAATAGGCATTAATAACAACGCTGATAGATATTCTTTGACCTATATTTAAAAAAAATAGGACGGACTTTATTAGCGGTTTTACTGAGAAATGCAAAATAACTTCAAAGGTACCAGCAACAATAAAATTAAACTCATGTTAATTTTTTTCATTACTCCATCTAATAAAGTAGACTCTATTTCTGGTAAAAAACATTTATTTTAGATCTTAATTAATTTATTATTCACGAAAGTTGTCGATAGTACATATTGATTTTATAATATTGATGTAAGAATGTTGCCCTTTCCTTACTGTAATTCTGAAAATGTTGTATATTTTCTAAATATTTCTTACTACCGTTGCTAGAAAAGATATTTTATTTAATCACTTAATATTTTAAAATTTTTCAAAAATTCTACCCCCCTCTAAACTCTTTTGGAGACGTTCACTATGTAACATGAAAACATGACCGACCCTATAAGTTGTTGCACTGAAAATATAAATTAATATTAGTCCTATTGGCCCAACTTCAGTAAAAGCTACTAGCACTATAATAGAATGAACATTATTTTGAATTTTTTGGTGTTGTCCTGCTGAGTTCATATGAAGGTAGCAGTCATGATTTTTTTAAAACGGCACTAGGTACAAAAATAATTTCTTTAGATGCAAAAATAAGCAAAAATTAAAAACTTTCTATATATGTGCTTATTTTTGATTTTAAATTATTTTTTTCTTGTGGTCGTGCTGACTTCATATGAAGTTAGCAGCGCCAGATCTAAGTAGCTAGTAAGGAAAGTATTGAAAATCCTGAAAAGTCCTCAACCATCTGATGTAAGACGCATGTTTGAGGAAGAGCTTTTATATTTTCTATTTGTTTAATCATATTCTGGATAAACTATTCCTCCTACGTCATAAATATTTTTCACAAAAAATGGACCGATTTTATTGATGCACTGAAAAATACAAAATAATATTAATTCTATAGGTGCTGGTACTTTTGGAGTTGGTGCCTACATCTAACTACAACTGCACAATTTCGACATTTTGAAGGGAAAAACAATGATTTAATAATGAAAGTCAGCAAATTATCGAAGTGAAATTTTAAGTTTAAAATTTATAGTCTGTTGTACTTATAGTGATAATTAGACCTGCGTTGCTAAGGAAACCTTTAAAGTAATCAAATATCTGTCAATTCAATTTTGTGATTTGATTTATATTTATGTGCGTATATACCCGGGAAAAGTGATACTTTGTCACTTGTCAACAGCGATAAAATGTGATAGCTTTCTTCCATCACAGAAATAGTTATTTATTATACATGGGAAAAATGTACTAGACTCGAGGTGGGATATAAAAAACCGAGAGATAAAATCTAATAATTTTCTCGTGCATAATGTACTTTTTTTCTCTGACAAGGAAAAACGATGATTTAATATTGAAAAATTATTACAATATATTATCAAACTGAAATTTTAAGTTTGCAACTGGTAGTATGTTGTATTCTACTTATAGCGACAATTAGACCTGCTTTGCTAAGGAAACCTTTCAAGTTATCAAATATCTGTCAATTTAATTCTGTGTTTTGATTTTTATATATATATATATATATATATATATATATATATATATATATATTTACCCGTGAAAAAAGTACTCTGTCACCTGTCAAAAGAGATAAAATGTCAAACTTTTTTCCCGTCTCAGAAAAAATAGTTATTTATCTTACAAGAGAAAAAAGTACAAAATAATATTAATTCTATTGTTGCTGGTACATTGGAAGTTGTGTAGTTGCAGATATACTGAAAGTTTTTGGCAACAACTTCATATATACCAGCACCAATAGCATTAAAATTATTTTGTATTATTCAGTGCACCAACTTATAACGTCGGTCCAATTTTTGTAAGAAATATTTATTTCACACTTCAGAGTGTAACATTAGTCACGAAAATCGTTGAAAGCTCACTTATACCATTATCCATGTATATTATTTTCTTGTACTTGTTATTATTCAGATATCTAAGACATGGTCGCGGAAATTCTCATATTTTAGACTTTACCACCGATGTAACTGATAAACCGTAACATTATGGAGAAACTTTTCAATATACCTAAATATTGCTACAAATAATATGGTCTTTAATTTGGATGCCTCAGAATTTCAACTATCCAAAGAAATGGCCCCCTCCACATAGCGAAAATACACATTATCTGAGATTTTAACATAGTTGTAACTCGGAGATCGCAACTCTTCTGAAAAAACGTTTCCGAATATTGTCCTATATTTAATTGTGCTGTCTTCTATTTTAGATTTTCAAGAAAACTTGTCGGCTTCCCCCTTCCTCCATTCGGGGGTGTTTATTGGAAAAAACAGATTTCGGATTTGAGTTCTTTCGAATATGGGACGATGTATCAAGTCTCCTCTTTCAAATAAATCAAAAATCACCATAATCGGAATACGTTTACTATATACAGAGTACAAAAAACAGGCAGTCGAATTGTATACCTCCTCCGTTTGGGTTCTTATCATTTGAGATGTCAAAATTGAAGCAGACAATTTTCGGAAAGTCTATGTTTAAGTCCCCAAGATGAATCTGACACGCCGTGATGAGGCGCGAAAATCATTTATACTCCTGTTCGAGCTTTTTCATGGGTAATCACTACCTACACGAGTATAGAGTAGGTACCTAGTACTATTATCGCTAATCCAAGTTTTCAAATACCTTTTACGAAAACTGAATCAATAATCTTCGTTAATGGTTCCACTTTAACCCCCGCCGCAGCAGGTATATTAGTTTCAATGCAAAATAAACCATCTGTTTTCAATGCGATTGTAAAAAATCAAAATCCAGTAATTGGGTGTGGCGAATTGGTGTGCATCTTTCCAAACTGAGTCGGTAGTTTGAATCAAGTGGGTAGGTAATACGGAAAACACACACAGCTTATTTTATGGTAGGTAATATTGGAATTTTTTGAATTAGCAAATTAGGGATAATTATCAAATCATTCTCAGCGACAATGCTTGAGAGAATTCAAAAATCGATGTCCATCTTCACGTCTTCAATAAAAACAATTATTTGTTGATTATTTACACATAGAATCTAATCCAAGTTCCTATTTTATCACTCATTATGCACAATAATTATACAAAAAAGATGAAAACAGAAGGTTATCTTGAAAATATTGTTTATCTACCTATATTTCAATAATCAAAAAGATAAATTTTTCTTCATAGATTTTTTATCCGACAAAAGAATAAACCCACTTCAATAATTGCTGATTATGCTAAATGGCCTGTGGTTGAATCTCATCATCGACAGGTGCTGTACCACAAACCATAAAATAAACTCTTTGTGCTTTACCTAACAATTTTACTCAAGTTACCAACTCAGTTTGGAAGAATAAAAACGGCTCGGCATAATCTAATCTCTCTATATTCTACTGTTTATAATCGTTGCATTGAGAACCGCATTCCTATTTACCTGCTTTAACTGGTTTGAGCGGGTCGGAGTGGCGCAATTTGCAAGCAGTTTAAAACTTCTAACCATCTACCATCAACAGTGAAGCACTCTGTATTCATCGTATTTATTATTTGTAATCTCTCTCACATCAAACAGATACGATAATAAAACAGTATTGCTAGCATATTCAGATTACCTGAATATTCTCTGAGTTTTTACACAATAACATTTTATGTTCCTCTTGAATGTTGCATATTTGCGAAATTGATTTGAATGCAGCACTACTGGGAGGATAAAAGCAAAAACTAGAAATGTGCTGTCACTTCAAATATTGATAAAATATTCATATGTCTGTATACGCGTGCTTGTATGGATTAAATCTATTTGAAATTTCATATAGAGAGTTCGCTTGTTTGAAATAGTCATATTTATTAATGAGCGTAATAGTTCCTGCAACTGATCGATATACAGGAAAATAGGTAATATTTAATTTAAAAATTATTGTATCTTCATCTACAAAAAAAAAATCATATCAAATTCCATGTCTATGGATAAGACAGTAAGTTCTATAAAGGAGGAATAACTGTGCTCTTCGCAATTTTTAAGTAGGTTTTATACTTTCAGTTGTTCGGATAAAATGGTGTGTCCACAGCTACTATTTCTCAGAGCCCTTACGGGCTAGAGACTTCAAATTTCCTATTCATATGTAGATCGGAGGCATATCACCGCCTGTCAAAATCGATACTGGTCCAGTAATAATAGATTATACCGTATATAAGTAGGTATATAAAATTTCCGAAAATTTCAAAAATTTTGTTAATATAAAAGTTATACTAACGTAATATCTGTTCTCTGATAATTATCTAAACAGGTAAAGCGGTCAACAATGGCGACATTTTGCTCATCGTTCGCATCGCGATTTTCAAGTAATCAATTTATGCATACGCTTTGAGAATCGACCTCTAAACACGCGAATTGATTTCCCAAGAGATGGCAGCCAATACGGCTGCTGTTCGACTGGAGCTTAGTGTACACGGCTTTTGTCAAAAGCTACCGCCGTCATTCTTACTACATCCGAAGCCAGAGCTCGAAGGCTGTCTAGTCTGTGGAAGGCTTTGTCTCCTTTATTAACTCGAGTATCCTAAGTTAAAACGCATTCGCTTGAAAGTATATGTTTCAAGGATTCCTTATTTCCGTCAGCCAGACTTTTCTTTTGACAATTTCAAATCTAGTCAGCTCTCTTATTCTTGTGAAATTTATATCATGTTCTTTGTCCTCGATTTACTCTTTTCAAGAGAACAAGAAGTTTCCAACGCTAGAACTAATTGACTTATGCATCTCCATTCAGACATAATATGCAGAAATGTCGTTCATTTCAGCACAGGGAATATGCCTTAAACTTAAAAATACATTATATCTCTCAGAATTAATTAAACAAAAATATTTTTTACAAAAAATTGGACCGACGTTATTAGTTAGTGCACTGAAAAGTATAAAATAATATTAATTCTATTGGGGCTGTTACTTTTGAAGTTGTGCAGTTGCAGGTAGATTGATAACTTTTGGCACCAACTTCACAAGTACCAGCCCCAATAGAATTAATATTATTTTATACTTTTCAGTGCACCAACTACTAACGTCGGTCCAATTTTTTGTAAAAAATATTTATTTCACACTTTTGAATGTAACATTAGTCACGAAAATCGTTGAACGTTCACTCATACCAATGAAGATAGTACTTATCCTATTACCCAAGTATATTCCTTGCTTGTAGTTGTTATTATTGAGATCACAGAACATCGCTGCGGAAATACGCTTGAATATTTTAGTTGTTACCATTTTAACACCGATTTTTCTCGAAAACTGTAACTCTAAGGGAAAAATGTTCATTATAAATGTTGCTACAAATAATTATGTCTTTCATGTACTGCAAAAAGGTTTTCAATTTTCGACAGAAATCGCCCTCTCCACATAGCGAAAATAGGTATATTTGAGAATTTAAAATGTCTCTATCTCGAAAACCGTTACTCTTTTGAAAAAACGTTGTCCTATCTGTAATTATACCAACGCAGATTTTCAATTTTCGACAAAATTTGCCCCCTCCACTCCCTTTGGGGGTGGTTTTCGGTGGGAACGAGATGTCGGATTCCCGTTTTTATGAATTTGGGACCATTTCTCAAGCCTACTCTTTCAAATGAATCAAAAATCATCAAAATCGGAGTACGATTACTATATGAAAGGCGCGCACAAACCAAAAAAAAAAGCACACAATCGAATTGTATACCTCCTCCGTTTGGAGTTCGTCGGTCAAAAATGATTATGCTCCAGCTATTTATCATGCTTGATGATAATAATTAATATTATTCGTCAGTTACAAGAGATCTCCTTAATTTCTTATTGCCAGTATGACACGTTTCAATATACACTAGATAGACATTAAATATTTGGAGATTTCTTTAACTTGCTACAAATAGCCTGTATATACACAACTTTTTCTTCTCGTTACAATTTCTATTCATGACTTTTTTCTAGTGTCTGGTCCTTGCCGCATTGTATTTACTCAACTTTGTCTGTGACTATAATGGAATTTCAAGTATGTGAAAAAAAAAACTATCATGTTTGTCTTCTGACCTGACAACCGAAAGAAAAAAAAATGAGATCTACCTAGGTGTAACAAAAGGTTTCTTTTTATTTCATTGTAGTGTCAAAGAATAAGGGAATACTTTTCTATAACAATGATAATCACTTTTTTTCATCTATATATAGTCGACAGTACATAACAGTTTTCGACAAGGAAATCACAATCATAAAACTATTTTAAACAGCTCTAACAAGAATTGTGACTTTGCTTTCGATTTCAATCTTAAATGTCATGCACCCTTATAAAGCCTAAGCCACTTCTATTGTAATTCACTGGCAGTGTCGACTTTATATTCAAATGGAATCTTGTTTACCTTCTTTCTTATTGAGTTTAAGGGTCTTGGTCCTTGGTAAATTTAGAGTCACAAATCGAAAGTGTGCCAAGATAGGATTTTCTGAAAAAATGTGATCTTGTAGAGAGATTATCAAGAATATGCTTCTTAAATCGTGATCATTTTGTTTCAGAATGCTGATATCTTAATACAATTCTAAATAGTCTTTATTTAGATCTTTATATTAAGCACACATGAAATGATAAAAAAAATTACCAGGACACCGCTGCTCCTTATGGCATAGTGTGATATCTTCCAAACAATAAATATTTTTATTAACTGCACAACGTCTTGAGTAGGTATTCCTATTTTTTATCTTCACCGTTCATAAATAATCCCTAATTCAAATAACAGGTTATTATTAGCCTAATGATTCTATAACTTATAGAATATAACATACTTTATATGTAATGTTGTTATCATTTACTCTTGAACTAGAACATGTATAAGAGGATTTTATTGGGAGAAAGAACTAAAACATGCACCCAACTGCGAGTCTTAACTCTTACACGAAGGGTTCCGTACCATTAAAAAAGCAAGTTGTCATCTCTCTCTATAAGGGTTCATGAAATAAAGCACGCGGACAGACAGACAGGTAGACGAACGGAGACCTGGTGGTTCTCGAGGTCGGTCAAAAACATTTATACCATTGGTACACCTCCTTAGGTACTGAGAATTGTTCAATAAAATTGAGTTAAAAAGCAATAATTAGGAATTCATGTACATATGACATCAAATAATAACATCATCACCTTGGAAAGATATGAAGAATCGTTCATTAAAACAAGATACGATAAGACCTAGGCAGAAATGTGTCGGAAAAAAAATCATCATTGTCATGTAATACGTTCCATTGTTTCGAAACTTGCTCTAAGGATGTCACGTCGGATGTGACCTACGAAGTCGAACATATGAATTTCTCTAGATCTAGACGTCGAATTAGAGTATTCCATATGAATTAAAAGAACATTATTTTAGTAGTTCATTAAAAATATTTTTTGAATAAGAATGTTTATTTTGACGGTAATTATTATAACACTTTTTCTATCAAACACGTTCATTTGTGATAATATTGATGAAACAGCAGATTTTGTACCTATCAACTTGATTGTGATAGAATGGTGTTTGAAATTTGAAAATTCGTCTAATTTGCCGTTAAAGTAGTTCGATAGTATCTCAACCATTTTCAAATTACCTGCTTTTGATGTAAGTTTTTATTATATAATAACTAAAATAACTCTGACTATTTTGACAATTTTGAGTTTTACAGAAAAATCGATGATACTTTCAATATTTCTTGCTTAAATAAAAAAAAAGATGACTGCATAGATCCAATATTTTTTCGCGGACCAATTCGGTGGAATGTTCAAGTTTTAAGTTTGAGAATTCACTTGTGAAACATCATAATCTTAGTCCTCGTGGGAGAAAGAAAAAATATGGGCAAGAATAAACACTTGTTTGGGTCCCTTTGGCAGGCAAGAGTTCGGAGATGGAGGCTGAGATAGAGAGAGGCTGTGAATAAGTAAAACCAGCTCGAGTTTCGCAGATAATGATTATAAACTGCTCTTTTTTATGCGCTCTTAACATCCAGCTACTCTATCCTGGAAACGTCCAGGGGCATTATGTGCCGCGCTTTATTGCGGATAAGGACTTGAGGCGACGGGAAAAAGAGACAGAGAATGAGGACATTTATTAGGGGTTTCTCACTGTGCGAACATGGGGAGTAGATATAGATTTAACAATGATTTTGGTTGAAATGATCGAATATGTGCCATCATACGTAGCGATTCATCTTATACCTATTTGGAGGTAGATTCTTTGCGTGATTTAAAAGATAAATTCTGATCACGATGAACCCGCAAACGATATCGAGATTCCTTCAAATGCCGAAATTAAAATTCTTGATAAAATCTTAGTTGGAATTAACCGACAGTTTAAAAATATAATATTTGTACATTATTCCATGAATTATTAAGCAATCTTCAACAATATCGATCACTTGTACCTATACATTTTATTTTTTGTATTTTGCTCGGACTCGTCAAAAACTCTAGAAAAGTACATATCCGTTGATTGTTTAATATTATTTGAGAATTTGAAATAAAAAACATTAATTACATTCATGATGTTGGCATTGGGAAACTATCAAGATGCATCTAACAATCATTTCTATTACTTGGAAATTCTTTGACCTAAAGAGAAAGCTTACTCCGACTATTCTAGAAAAGTTAATTTCTTTATTTTTATTGAAAAACTTTGAATAACAATGTTTTTATTACGTTCATGAACTTGGCATTAGAGAACAATCAAAATTTATCGAGATGCATCCAACAACCATCGATCATCTCTTGGAATTTCAATGACCTACCGAGGAAGTTTGCTCAGATACTAAAATTCTAGAGAAGGTTTATGGAATACATAAATTTTTAAAAAATCTGAGACCAGAAATCAAATCAACTACTTGATTAGAAAATGCAAGTTATTTTCTTCGAATTTTATTTAGTTACCCCGTGTTGTATTGATTCCTCTTAAAATAGTTATAGGTACTTTCGTTTCTCAGCAATTTTTGTGACTTCATTCTAGAAAGATAAATCTGTACCTACCTATTGGGAATTAATACCATTTCAAATTTCCAATAAATTTTCAAGATTGATGTGCACTATACAAGCGCCCTCTATGTTATTAGAAAAAATATCTTTGAGTTAAGCGTCGCCTTATTTGTTTCTGCAGGTAGTTACTTGAACATCGTATTTATTTGTCAATTGTCCCAGCTGCCTCTCTTTCTAGCTTATTGCAAAATTCGCGGGGTTATCACGTAAATAGCAACTGCAACGCGACTGCAACTATCGCACAATCGTCACTGTCAAAACGTCGATTTGGTACAGTGTTGTCGCTCTGTCAGTCTTGAGCCTAAACTGATACTCGAGTAAAAATTAGTGAGGCTGATTGCATGTATTTGTGAATAATAAATTAGGTACTTTTAACATGTTCCGAATGAAATTGCTATTCTCTCTTTTCTATCCAATATTTTATAGACAGCGTATACTAGACTGTGGCAATACTGAGACAACAACGCGATTACAACTAGTTGCTAAATTTTACATGGTACGGGGGCCATTTTTTTTTCAAATAGGTGCAAGCTATAATCATGGAGAAAAGTATATAAGTAAACCTTTTTCTATGAAATATTATCACATAAGCGCAAACATTCATACACGAAAATAGAACACACCTACCAACGAATCGTGTACCTCCTCTTTTAGCTGATTACGTGGTCGTGTCTATGACCTAACGGATAACCACCAGAATTTCAAAATGTATTAACTTGCTGTGGAGCTTATGGCACCACCATATGGCGAAGAAAGGAATAAAATACAACATGAGCATAAAGGCTATTTATACTCAAATATAGACTTAAAAAGTTTATGTCAAGTCAGAAAATCTGATGGGTACAAGGTACAAAGTTGTGAATAAGCACAAAATAGCAATAACATTTTTGACTGTACAGCATTAAGTAACAACTCAATCATAAAAACAATCTTGAGATAATTTTTTATATGTACAATTCATGTAATCTTGCAAATTATAAAACAGTTTATAGAAAGATGATCTTTTACCATCCTCTTGAGTACATTCATGCTCAGCAATACTAGATCAGATGGCGAACTGTTGAAGGTATAGTTTCTGGTGAATTACTTCTCTAACTTAACCCGGGGTATTCTTAGTTTATGTGCATTTCTGGTAGTTGTGGTATTCCGTGGGAAGAATACCTATAAACTTTTATTCTTATGAATCTGAAGTACTGTGTGGAAGATGAGAATATAAGGCAATGTCATGATTTGAAATTTTTTTAAAAGTGGTTTACAATGATAATTTAGTGAGACATCCGCTATAATCCTTTACGTACAGAATGCTCAGAGATCATGGGAATACCAACCGCAAAGGAGTACTCCATATGTTAAGTGAGTCTGAAATAATAAATGATAGGATGTTATTAGTGTTTGGGTGCTCAAAGATTTTTTCAGACTAGGAAGTAGATAGAGTGGATAGTTTCCTACCCAACATATCAATGTGATTTTCCCATTTGAGTGAATCGTCGACAGTTATGTTGACCAGTTTAACATGCTTGTTTTTTGTCAAGCGGTTATTTGAAGATATAATAATTTTTTGGGTTTTATCCCTATTTAGATTCAACTTGTTTCGTGAGAACCAATTCTCTGCTTTTTCTTCCAGTTCTTGATTGGTATTTAATATTGCATCAACATTGGAACCTTCATTTAGCATCGTCCTATCGTCTGCAAAGCAATTCATTGTTTTGGGAAGCAGATAATCGAAAATAAACGTCATTTGAACATATAATAAATAGAGTGGATCTCAGAACATACCCCTGAGGGATACCATGAGACAATTTTTGTATCTGATACTGTACCATTCGAAAAAACCCTTGTTTCCTTCAAAAGAGATAAGATAGAAAAATAATAGAGATGTTTATCGAATTCCATAGTATTCAAGTTTTTGTATTAGAAAGTTGTGATTCACACAACCAAAGGCATTTGTCAGGTCCCACAACGTAAATGAACATGCTTATAATTAATTGCATTTTTGTATTATTTCCATTAGTGCATCAGTTGTAGATATGTTTTTCCTGAAGTCATATTTATGTTTGTGGAGTATACTATATTTATTCATTAAGTTCATCAGACGTTCTTTAACGATAATCCCTATTATTTTTCCCAAGATGGGTATAAAAGAAGTAGGTCTGTAATTGTCAGGTAAGTTTGTATCGCGTCTTTTAACGGTAGGTATAACATTGCTAAATTTCAAGGAAAGGCCGCTTTGGCTTTTGATAAGAATAGTTCAAGGTTTGATGAGATAATTGAAAGTTTCTTTGATGATATGGCTGCTTAGATAATATGTGTCATAGCCTAACGGATTAGGTACAACTCTATCAAGTATATCTACTGATTAACTGTTTCCTAAAGGCTAATGTTCAAATATTCAGAAGAAGACTCGATCACCTTGCATTACAGATCTCTGCATTGATAGAATGAAACTGAAATTATTGATTTACACTTTGAATAACTATTTTGATTAACAACTATAATATTTACTTATCAAGATCACTATATGTGGTTTTCGAGCTTAAATTTGACATTCTTATATACAAACTATCAAATGTTACTGATATTGTATTCTAGTGCTTGATTTGATTTTTTTATAATAAATACTTTACAATTGAAATAATAAACAATGATTACTAAAAATATTCCAATAATGCTCCATTGCACATTTATGCAATATTATTGTGCGATTTTCATGAATAAATAAATCATTTTCAACTTTAATGAGCATACTGAATATAGAGGAAAATCCTGAATGAAAAAATAATATTGTTACATAAAATTAATAATTTTCATCGTTGTTAGAGACTATTCAAATACCAGTCCGATTTCAATCAGTTCCAACGAACAATTCATAATAAACGGAGGTATTATAAAATTGTTGGCATAATTCACTAATGTAGATTATTCAATATTTATAAATGGAATGAAATAAAATAACATATATTAATTTCTATATTATCTATTTGCTATTCAGTGCACCTTGTACACATAGGTATTCCGTATACCAGAATAATCTGATTTAAAATAATTTGTCCTAGCAAATAATTGTTTAGTTTGGAGGTTATTCGATCTCTTAGGTAACATTTTGAAATATGTTTTTTTTTATATTTAGAATGGCCCTGGAAATTTAATGTTATGTACCTAGTTACTATATAGCATATGAACTAGATAGCTCAGTAGATATTGTTCAGCAATTTCTGGTAAAGTGCGAATATAATTTATTTAGGTAAAGGAACTATTTTCAGCACTAAAAAAATATAAAACTATACCGGTGGTTATAATTTTTATGTAGTGTAATTATATGCGAATATAAGACTCTTCGTACCCACTTCAAAAGTACTTGCGCCTCCACCCCCTTTGGGTGCAATGTTTGGGGGAAGAAAATATTGGCTTTGAAACTTGTTTAATAAGAGGCAATTTCTTCGCACTGCTCTTTCAAATGAAAAAAGTCATCCTAATCGGGGCACGTTCACTATACGAAAGGCGCATAGGTACAATAATAATAAATACTAGTTTAAAAAAACAAAAAAAAAAACAGCAAACCAAACTAAAAATTAGAAAATAAATAAGATATCATTTCAATTTAAAAAAGCTTGGGGTGCTTGATGTCCTCTGAAGTAAATATTTTATGTTGATAGATACTGATATAAGTAGAGTCAATATAAAATTAACTAACAAAGCTCTCCACGCTTTTCAAATTAAAATGATATCTTATTTGTTTTCTAATATTTAGTTTGGTTTGCTATTAAAGCGTGTTTTTAGTTCATTAAACTAATATTTATTTTCAACACTTTAGTTCGGTTTGCTATTAAAGCGACGCACGAATGTAGTGATCGGGATATAAACAATCATAGTCATATATACGAGGACGCTATGGAACTCACCACCAAATTGTCCCACTCTTAAACTCCATCGCAAATCCTCCAACACACATTCTTATCCAAAAATCCATTCAAAAAGCTCCGAGAGGTTTAGGTATGAAACCCGTCATCGACCCGTCAAATTGTATTCCTCTTCCAACTTGGAAGTCGCTCACAAACTTGTAGCTAATTAGGTAGCAATGCAACATATGGATTTAAGATTTTGATTTCATAGTTTCTTAGACCAAACTAACAATGACTCTAAATATAAAGTTAATTTTGTTTTGATATCAGTTAGGTAAATCAAAATACAGCGTTACATACGGCATCATTTAATACCTTGGAACCATCGTCCCGATAAACCAAATATTTTGATAATATTATCTCAATTATAGACGCACCTATGCTCAAAGATTTCAGAACACTTTTTATACATAACTGTCAAATTTCAACGACTCAGTTGTCTGGAACCACCAACAACTTTGTTTTTTATATGGATATATCATATCAAATGTACTACAACAATCTATGAGAAATTAGTTGTGGAAACTATTGCTCATTTCTATAGTCTCGTTCTTCCTATATTTGACATTTCAGAAGATTTATTTGCAATCTTGCAACCCCTGTCCATAACATAACGAGTTGGAAAACATATTGTTGTGCAGTGCATTTTCTACTACTAAGGAGAAGCCCTTTTATTCTAGAGTAGCTACTTTCCGCCTCATCTGTTAGAAAAGAGGATACTGGAATGAGGGAATCAGAGGAAACGTCTGTGCCTGAAGCTATAGCAACTATGAAGGGCTCTTAGGATCCATTGCGATGTGATACACATATGGAAAATTATGGTAACCGGATCAATGTGGAGCAACAATCGCAGGCGAATACAATTTCCACATGCAAATTGTTTGGGTACGGTTAACCCTTCGAAAACTGATTTTACCTAAAGAGAATGGATGCGACACTAAAGTGAGATTATCTGTCGTGGAGAAATGGGATTCTCTGTAATTTGCATGAAATGGTAGACGTATGTATTCAATTTGTTTTATCAGGTTGATAAAATTGCTCTTTTCAGCCGAACTATAGTAAACTTCATTGGATTGAAATGCGTTAAAAGGTATAAAATAATATTTTATTATTGGTAAGAATTTATTCTACCGCATTATTTTTACAAAACCAATACGTCAGGATGTGATATACAGGGTGGTCCCCCGGGAAAGGAGTCTATGGATTGTGGGCAAACGAGAACTACAAACAGTTTGAAAATAAGGTGATATACTAAAGTCACTGGGGAACATGCGTCTAAAATATTTTTATATCAGTAGCGTTTTCGGTTATACCGAAAGTAGATGCCAACTTTGTTAGTTTAAATAGAATAGCACATTTTTAGATTATTTGTATAATTTTGAAAATATTTTATGTATAATGTCCTATTCCTAAAAGTCTATCCGTTTTTGACATATTTCAAATTGTATGTCAAAAATTAAGTTTTCAGTCCAAAACATAATTATCAAAAAGAAGCTTGAAAACTAGATCCAAAAGAATCTTCGAAAATAATTTTTTTTTTCTAATTTAAACCCCTGTTCTTTATTCTTTTATTCTATTAAACAGCAAAAATAAGGGGAACGGTGTATAAGGTTATATGTACCAAAAATTATTAGTTTTTAAAATAATTGGCAATTTTCCATTTTTCTATGTAAAAATGTTACACATTTTTAAATAACAAATGTCAATAAAAGTCAAACAAGCTTAAAAAAGTTAATTATTTTTGGGCTCCCCTGTAATAATCATGAATTTACCATTAAAAATACTGTATTAAAAAATGGAAATCGACGGATCCGAATGTTTTTACAAATAAATATTTTTACAAAAAAATGGACCGACGTTATTAGTTGATGAACTGAAAAATATAAATAATATAAAATCTATTGATGCTGTTACTTTTGAAGTTATGCAGTTGCATTTAGATTGATAAATTTTGGCACCAACTTCACAAGTAACAGCACCAACAGAATTAATATTATTTTTTATTTTTCAGTGCACCAACTAATAACGTCGGTTCATTCTTTTCTAAAAAAAATTTTTCCTACAAGAAAATCAACAAAAAATTAATTGTTAAAGGCTCCCTCATAGGAAAGATTGATAATTATGTTTTGGACTGTAAACTTAATTTTTGGCATACAATTTTAGATATGTCCTATACCTAAAGGATATTATACATAAAATATTTTAAAAATTATACAAGAAATCTAAAATCTGGTAATATTCAGGTTATTCCATTTAAAATAACAAAGTTGGCATTTATTTCCGGTTCAACCTGAAATGCTACTGACATGAAAATATTTTAGGCGCATGTCCCTCAGTTACTTTAGTATGTCAGTATATTCTCAGATTGTTGCCCACAATCGATCGAAGTCTTTTCCGGAGAAACTACCTGTATAATATCTTAAATTTAAATATATCTGTCACCCCAAAGGCGATGGAGGACATATCTCATTTGAAAAGATGAAAAGTTCATAAATTATAGTCTTTCGAAGAGATCTTCACCATCTTTTGTACTAAGGCCCTTCTGACATGGCAACGCTCTACTTTAATAGTAACATGTTCAGAATCAAATCGTAAGAAGTCCATTTCTCTAAGTGGAGTGGTGTAACCAGTTAAGAAGAAAAAAACACAAAGTCGTCTGCACAATCTATTGATGGGTTAAGGTGACATATTAATGAGACATGTTCCGGGCATTGAAACACCCATTATCAATCAAGGTTAGGTTAGGTTAGGTTAAGTTAGGTTAAGCTAGGTTAGGTTAGGTTAGGTAGAATTTAATTTCTTTTTCTATTTCTTTTTTATGTAGAAGTTATGTTTAGTTTTTGTAGAAATTATATTTTATTTTATTTTTTGACAAAGAAAATGGGTAGATTTAGTTGAAATCAATGATTTTTTAATTTATTTATTGAACTAAGATTCTGGTATGTGTTTTATTCATCTCTATAACCTTGATTGATAATGGGTGTTTAAATGCCCGAAAGATATCTATTAATATGTCAATTGGTGTTTGTTTTCTTCTTAACTCATGTTCAGAATCTTTATATTAGGTATATAAATTAGTACATTACTTACATAAATGATATATTCAATAGGAAATAGGAAACGCTATGATAACACTAATTTTATTCTTTTTTATAGTGCCCAATAGAATAACGATGAGACAGAAAAGGTCATTATTCAAGATAACTTTCAACGCAATTTAAAAAGGAGATATTCTATGAATGGTTATTTGTAAGGATATTGGGATGTTACTTAGATACATGAAATTATTACCTACTATTTACAAATACTTTTTTTAGAAATATTGTGATTTTTAGAATGCATACGAACACTTCCAAAAACACTTCCAGGAAACTGAAAATAGTACAAGATCTTATCTTTAGATTTTGGCAACATAATTTCAGTCATTAATTGTTCTCAATCCATAAAATAATTTTGAATTAACACTTCCCCTTTCAATGAAGTAGATCACAAAGATACTCTAATTAATTCAATTGACCTTTGATGAATCATTCTTCAGTCGCTATATAAAATGGATCATATCCGTTATGGCCCTTATATCAACAAATATTAAAGCAATATTATATCTCTCTCATAACCTAACCCACCCATTGCACTTTTTTCTGAGACAATGAAAACTTTTTTCGAACTATAAAATTAATAGTTCGCTTTTCATAATGACCGTGCCAGATATTTCCTAATTTAAAAACCGCTTCCCGGCAAAATTCCGTTGCATTTAATATCACAGACGGTGGTTCCTGTCTGAGGTGGAATGTCCGTGTCCCGAGATTCTTGGTCGTCATAACTTCCGGGAAGCCAACGTTAACTTGCTATCACGATGCACTAGCTTCAAAGAGTTTATTTGCTTCCAGATAAAAACTAAGGCCACATTCCAGAGAAGATTCAGAATGAGCAAATGAATTTAAATGATAGCATATATCTTCCATGTTTATAAGTTTTCAAATGAATTCTGGTTGAATAAATAAAAGAAAAATTGTTTTGCTCGAGTCTTAAGCGCAAAAACGGTTGTAACGATTTTGATTAAACTTCTTTCGAATATTTTTCTTAGAGTACACGCTTTCAAAAATTAACTAACAAACATTCTATTTATTCATAATCTGACTAAATGGTTCTTCCCTGTTCAACATTGAATATAAAAATTAATGAGCCAATTGGATGATTTTCATATAAGCTGGAATTTATATGAGAGATTTATGTGCCCACATATCCGTGATTTATATTTTATGTGTCATACTGTCGATTATCCATGAACGAAGTCCCGGGCTAGAGCTAGTGTGAGTATTCTATAAGATAATAATCTTCAATAGTAATTATTAGTAGACCTTTTGGTAAATATTTGGAAAGCTGCAGTTATTTTTTTTCCACATTCTATGATTGTAAAATCCGTTAAAATGTCGCAAACAGTCTGTATTTCATTAAGGACAGATTTATGATAATTTGCCACAGTTATTTGGAATTTCACACTGTTTTCCAGAAGACTAGATAAATAAGGCATCTTTAATGAATTAATTTATAATGCCGATGTACTAAACCATATATTACCTAAAAGCATATCCAATAACTATCTTTTTTGACCACCTTTCATAGTTTATTTCAAGAATATGAATACTGGCGACTTATGTTTTATATATTATATTTTAGTGGATCTTAGTCAAACCATTTTAATTCCATTGTAATTAAAAAAAAGCTAACTGCCCCAATATAAAGTTGATAAGTATTTTATGTACCTATCGCAATTTACACCTCCAGTATAATTGAGTAATCTACATTTTAAGTCAATTTCAATGATATTTGTGATCTTGAATTATGTAGATGGCATAAAAAAGATATTTTCTAATCTATGTGAATTCGCCCAAATTGCTGATCTATCTAATGATAAACTAAAATTCGCAGTTAAATTATTAACACGGAAGTAGGTTTAGTTTATTCATAAATCAGTATAAGAACGAATACCCAAGCTGCTCTTTAGAAAATTCATTGAAGATGAGTTGATTGATTCAGCTGCTTTTTTATCCAAGGGAATTGCATTTTTGTGTTGTGTAATAATCTAACCGTTTATCTTGAATGAATGTCAAAATTGTATTTATTACAAGAAATTAAGGACCAAAGAAATATTTCCTACAGAGAACTTCAAGATTTTTTTAATATTCGTATTTTTGTCAACTCTCAAGAAACTTCTATCTTTGTCACCATTCAAAACAAGTTTTTTAATATGTCGAATATCTAATTTGATGTGCTGAAGAAGTTTTAGATGGAAAGACTGTACCTTAGAAGTTTGGAGCGCGAGTGATTTTCGTTTGGAAAAGTTAGCTCAAAAGAATATTATTGCTGGAATTATATTATGAGGAACGTAGGCTCTTTCAAGAAAGTTGGAATTGACTGGGAAAAATACCCTAGGTACAAAAAGAATAGCAATTTTATAGAGCGAATAAGATCCCTCGTTTTACTACACTGCTGCTACCGGTGCGTAAGAAACGTAGATGTATATAGATCATTTTTCATATTTGGTTACCAGTTTTGAAAAATCTCTTTAATTCAGACTTCGTGAGTCAAATGACAAATGCGCGTACAAGTGCGCCATTTTAGAAAATCCAAGATAATTAATAAATATTATTATTATAATGTTTGCAATATTTCTCTAGTGCGGCAACGGCTCTGGCAGTTCTTCTAGAAGCCTCGAAGAGGCATCTGAAGATGTATTTCAAAGTAAGGTAAGAGAACAGGTAAGTAAGATCATTTGATGCATTATTTTATTCAGTTTTATACTTGAACCAAGGGGTACTAGTATATTTTTATATCTCCAAAATTACATAGAATTTTATTTCCATAAGTTATCTAAGGAATTTTTCTGGAGCAGTTTTATTATGAACAACTTCTCAAATTCTTGTGATTTGTCACAATCCATATTCGAGTATAGGCAGATTAATGGTATACAATTGTACCGTCTGCTTCTTTTTAAATGGTCCGATATTCATAAAAACGCAAATCCAAAATCTCCGTCCCTCTGAAAACCGCCCACGAAGGGGGTAGAAGTTTTCTCTAAAATCAAAAATACGAGATGGCAGAATTAAAGATAAAGACCATAATATCCGGAGACGTTTAAATTGAACATTTTTTCAAAAGAGCTACGGTTGTCGAGTTTCTGCGATGTTAATATTTGAAATATGTGTATTTTTGTGGAAGAGGCAATTTCTTTCGAAAATTGAAAATCTTAAAATAGAAATTTAATGACCAGATTATTTGTAGCGTCATTTATATTGAACGTTTTTGCATAGAGTTACGGTTTCCGAGTTAAAAGAGTGGTAAAGTTTATAATATGCGTATTTCCGCGACATGTTCTTAGATTTCTGAATAATAGCAAATACAAGAAAACCATACATGGATAACGGTGAACATTCATCTATTTTCGTGACAAATGTAACACTCAAAAGAGTGAAATAAATGTTTTATACAAAAAATTGGGCCAACGTTATCAGTTGGTGCACTGAAAAATACAAAATAATATAAATTCTATTGGTGGTACTTGTGAAGTTGAAGCCAAAAGCTTTCAATCTAACTGCAACTGCACAACTTCAAAAGTATCAGCACCAATAGAATTAATATTATTTCTTTCTTTTTAGTGCACCAACTGATAAAGTCAGTTCAATTTATTTAAGAAAATATTTTTTGAATTGATGATACTATTCACAAAAAAGTTAGACCGACATTATCAATTGGTCACTGAAACTAAAAAATAATATTAATTCTATTGGTGCTAGTACTTTTAAAGTTGTGCAGTTGCAGTTAGATTGAAAACTTTTGGCAACATTGTTACAAGTACCAGCACCAATAGAATTAATATTAAAAGCCAGTTTTTTGATTATCCATAATTGTTTAGAGCTTCCGTTTGCAAAAACTCTTGTTAAAATATCTGTATCATCAGATGAACTAATTATAGGAAATTAATTCTACGAAATATTTGAGTGATGTTTTTAGACATCTAATTTCATCACAATAAAATTTGAAAGATAAATTTTAATACTTTCTTCTTAGTATAAAGTATTCTTGTGAATGAAAATTGTTTCCTATGGAAATAATCATACAAATGTGGGAGTTCTCGTATGTGGTGACTCTTTACAAAGCTCCTCGGCAGCTTTGTTTTGGTTTCATTTTGAGATGCAAGATCTTTCCAATAAAACAGTCTTGCAAAATCCCCATGATACCACATCGCAATATTGTGGCAACGATAGCGCCAGTAAAAATACAACCCCACAGCGAGCATCCTTTACTTTGGGAAAGAACAGCACTAAACTTCAACAATGTCGCATTAAATAGTACCCATTATATAAGATTCTAATTTCGAGCAACATCATAAAATGTATAAACGTGTTTCTGAAGTAATAAAATAGTATCTTTATTTCTTGAGTGAGAGAGAAAGAGAAAGAGTTTACTTTGTGGAGGAGTTCGCGTCGTCACTGATAAAGGAAAGATTTGTCCTGTGTGAGTTTCGGAGTCGACGGCAGGAGCGCTCACTCACCTACTTTCGCGAGCGCATTTTTATTATTATCGTAAAAAGACGAGGAGTACCTCCTGTGGAGTCGCGAGGAGTTTCAGCATTAATGTCTCTAGTTACTGTTGCTTTCGACGCTGTTGAGATAAGAATGTATATACTACAGTCGAATGGAGATGGGATAGAATGGCTTCCAAACAAATGGATTTCACTCTACAATGATATTTGCTTTTCAAGGATTTCTTGAATATATATCGATATGAAAATAGCTCACTGATATTACTTTGACAGAAATGTCTTAGGTATATACAATTTCTGCATATAATTTAATAAAAGTGGCGGTTTAGATGATTAATTCTCACTTGTTCCTCAACAACATATCTTTCTTCCATTTTATTCAGTTATTTCTTGTTGGAACTGCGATCTCAACATTAGAAATAAAAACAAAGAAGAAGAATTATGATCAATGCATTCAACTGATCCATGGCTTATAAGTTCTATATCTCTATAGAAATTTACATCGTATGTGGATATAAATATTCTTTGGTGAAACATGTCTTTTCGGTTACTGCACTAGCTATGATATACATATTTTTTCCCTTGTATTTCAACTTAGTATCTATTTCTCCATCTGTATCTCCATAATATCCACATATTTTTTTCTATTTCTTTTTCTTTCTTCTTATTGGACTGTCCTTTGACCTCTGCTCCATCTAGTCTTAATATGTTGCCTTCTGTCACAGTGAGCTCCAACTTCCCTTCTAACGTGTCTCCAGAAACTCCTGTATGCTAGCTCCTTTAACTGAACTAAAACTTTCCATATATTTGGTTCTTCATTTTTATTTTCTTAGATAGCGTTAACTTTTGACGGCATGTGTAAGAACTGGTCTCCCACATGCTTTATTTATACGGATCTCGGTCACTGGCTTGTGCGCTTGTGCTTGGACTTCCTTTATGACGTTTCTTTTCCTGGATATTGTCACACCAATTTAGTTGAATACTGATACTTATTCTATGATCTTACCGTCTATTGCCAGCTTGTATCCGATAGACTCTTTAACGACAATCATAGTCTTTGATATCTCACAAAAAACTCATATTATGCACATTATCTGCACAGAATCTTAAGAAAGTGATCTCCTATTTTACTCTACCTTGATCATCTTCCCAAGTACTGTCACACTATTTATGAACTGTTAAAAGAAGTGCTCACGATGTGACATTATGAGCTGATTTGTATTTTTCTGTTGTATTAATACGTGACTTCTTTGATTAACTTCAAAGAATGCAATACTTTGACCCTTGTTTACTCTTCAGGTAGTACAAGCTTAACATATTTGTATATCTATTTAAGATTTGTAATTAAAATGTGATTTCCTGACAACTAAGATAATATCATGAGCTAGAGCTTTTAAAATTGTTTCCATTTGATAAACGAAATAAATTGAATGGTCTCAATCTCGATGAATTAGATTAAATAACGGTTCTTTTGAATTCTAGATAATCATTTTTAATAGGTGAACAAGTTTTATATGCCGTCCTAATCAGAATTATATGCCTCAGGCAGAAAATGTTACTGCTCATAACATTATCTGAGTACTCTCCAATATTCCACCAACCTTGATAGAAGCTTCCTACACCACAACCGAATATTTACGATGCCCGTCCCCAATCTGGAAAAGGCTTGGATACTGGAAGTTATGGAAGGACTGGATCCTTTCTACCGATATAAGGGACACGTGACGCACCGACAGGTATTCGGGCTATTCGGTAGGGGGCGCGTAAATCGGGCCAATTTATCTCTGCAACATGTTTTATTTATTATTTGAGGGAAAAGGGTGGCGGGATATTCGGGACCTTTTTTGGCTTGGAGTTTGTTAACTGGCAATTTGTATGAAAGCCCCTGCCTATGTTAGGGAGTGGGGATTTTTGATAGAAAGTTTAATTAGGAGGAAAGCTACCTACTGGGCAAGAATAAATTCTAAGACCCTACTAATAACTACGTCAAAACATAAAATTCTCTAAATTGGTTTCTATCAAATAGTTATTGTATTCGACAATAATAATTTATATACTGGGTGGTTTCTAATTACGTGTTAATATTTAAGGTATTAATTTTTGAGCTACAGGGTGCTGGAGTTTTAAGAAAAGACTATTTCTTTCTGATGACTTTGCCGAGGTTGTTTTGAAATTTATCAGTTTGAATAGCTAGATTTAACGGAGTTGTCAATGAATCTATTATTGGCGACAAAGGATTAAAATAACGTATATGACTTTCATGCAGCTTAAAAGAAGAACCTGAATAGTGTTCCAAGTTAAATTTAATAAATTACGTTCGCACTTGAAAGTTGATTCCCTCAAGAAGTATAGCAGAGTATATTTGCTTACTTAATAGCTTATAAAGAAATACAATTATTGCAGTATTTCAGGGTATCTGGATAAATTGCATTTACAAGCGATTGCACACTAAACCAGTTGCTGTTTCCTCTCTCAAGATTTATGACCTTTACTTCGAAAATTAAATATTTCAGCAATTTTCGTCATACACTTTTATGACTCTCATATAGATAAATCCAAATAATATTGCTACGTTCAGGTTTGAAGGGAACGTAACAAAAATATTGCATTTTCAAAACCTAGAAATTGCATCTCAGGAAAATGAGTCCATAGAATATAGTAGCTTATTAAATTGCGGCAGATAAGTGATACAGGAAAAAAAGTGTACCTGTGATCAACATTACAGCTAAATCTTTGATAGTTACGAAATTATTCTGAATGGTATAGCGAAATTCTATGTTGCTTTGTTTGTTAGTGAGTTTGGCTTATAATAATATATTTACTAATATTCAGGTGTAGGGTCATGAAAATTATTGATTGTCATGTGATATTTGCAGTCTTCTGCGAAACACCTTACATTTCAAAATTTCAACAAATCATGCATTAATATTAAGACCAATAGAGGTTTGGGGTAATAGTCTTGGCGAATGACAGATGATACTGTAGGTATATAACTCCAACATATATCCAGGAAAAGAACAGCATCTCCCAAAAAAAAAACATATCAATACTTCTGAGATTAATTGTATAAAAGGCCTTCGGTATAAATAAGTGCTATTTATTCCGATATGTGATTTCGATTAGATTTTTAACTTTTATTCTATTGCAGATAACAAGATGGGCATCTCAACGTCGTTCAGAATATTGGCAATGATGTTTAATAAAAAACAATTAAGAAGAAATTTAAACGTATTGTTGATGGACTATGATTATAATTCATTGAATGATATATGTCTTCTGGATTAGCCTGTCGTCCATTGTTCGAATTAATGGACCACCATTGTTTCCGTTGTTAATGTAAATAAAAAAATCTGGTGGATGGTAAAGGGCTCTGAGAAGAATACTTTAGGCAAGTTTAATCAAAATTCTTAGAGTCGTTTTCTTGCTATAGTCTAGAGCAAATCACGTTTTTTGGCTATAGCTCAACACCCAGTGTATACAGGATTATCATTCAGTGTCACCGGTGAGTGATATTGGTACCAACCAAAATGAAAAAAAAAGCAACAAAATTCACCGATCTGTTCCCGAGATAATGCTGTCACAGACAGACAGACGGACAGACAGACAGACAGACAAATGGCTGAAAATATGTTCATTAGACTTAGAATACTCTGAAACGTCTACATTTGTAAAAATCTTGATCCCGAAAATTTCACAAAATTACAATACTTTCCTTATACAGCTACTATAGTAGCGTAGGAAAGTAAAAATACATACAACTATTGAGACATATGAAGATGCTTGGGATAAGGAGATAAAGCTAATCTTTACTACCGTTTGACCGTAAAATTGTATAACCAACAACCCACCGAATTCTAAAGATTTTATCTGGAATGAGCCTCATAACAAGGAATTGAACTTAATTCAAGAGAGAAAAAATAAGATAGAGGAAAATCCTGGAAATGAAAACCATTCCAGATTAATTGTTTTATCTTTTATTGAAGTTAGAGAAATCAACAAAACGACAATCTACCTCAAATACAGCTAAATTAAAGCTTTAAAACTACCAATACAAATAGATGTGGATGATTAATTGACTACAAAGAAAGCTTCTCACTCAGTAGGTACTCCCAAAATTCAATTTTCATATTGAATATTCGTGATAAAAAAATAGATGAGCAATACATAAAATATTTATTCGATTTACTTGTTTTCACCACAGCATTATTTATCTTTCTTAAACATGAAAGCTGATTTACATATTATAACAACGTTCGCCATTATTTCCGAAGGGAAAACAGTTTTGCGCATTTCCCAGCATCATGCTCATCAATTATTCAATCAATTCTCTTAGGGCACAATTCTATTCTCGTTTGAACTAGTTCTTGTCCAATCTATAAATATGCGGAATATCTCTTAGTATGCGATTTGTCGTTGTTGTTTTTTATAAAATCAACGATAAGGAGGTAGAGATTTTCTTATCTCTCAAACAGAAAATATAGACAAAATTCGTTCATATTTATTTTGTATTATTTTAAACGATATAGTAGAGATGTATTTCAGTTTTAGGAAAATGCATTTGAATTATTTAATTATTTTCAATAAGGCTCATAATCCTATACTCGAGACACTAGTGGGCTTTTGTCAGATTGTGATCATTTAAGAGAGTGATATAACAGGATTTATTCTTGTAAGGTTGGTTTTGCTTGAACGTTGAGCTCATTCATCTCCAAGAGTAAATACACTGAAGTAGGTACCTGGTACCTACTAGATCTATTGCTGTCATATTGATACATTTTTTTATAATAGACGACATGCACACCCGCCTCAAGCAAAGTAAGATAACCAAATATCTATACTCGTTGAACCCAAAATTTTATAGAATCTGAAATACGTTAAAAATATATCTGTTATAATTTATCACAATCCGTTCCAAGAAAATTTATGAATCTTAACATTTTTGAAAGAACAATCTCCGATATCTTGAAAATGGCCCCAGTACTCGTATATTGAAGAACATTTTATGACAGACCATATCTATTTCCAATTCTACGATATCATTTTTCCTTAAATGTAATCTAGCCTATATTCTGCTCCAAGCCATATTCTATCTACACTTGAAAACCGGATTCGAGTCCGGTCAGTAATTACTGAGATTACCGCGAACAAACTCACTGGGGTCTACTGTTTTTGACTGACTTCCAAACAAAAAGTAAGAGGTTGTATGTTTTTCTTTTTTATGTATAGCCGTTCTCGCGATTTGCATAGTAACCGTGCTCCGATTTTGATGATTTTTGATTCATCTGAAATATGAGGGTTAAAAAATGGTCCTATATCTAGAATGACTCAAATTCGGAATCTCCTTTCCTCTAGAAACTGCCCCCGAATGGGCTGGAAGAGGCGATTTGTCTCGAAGTCGAATATCTGAGACGGCAGAATTAGAGAGAGAGAAAGAGAGAGAAAGAGAGAGAAAGATAGAGAAAGAGAGAGAGAAATGCTCTATTGTCGAAAACTATAAAACTATCTCCCCAAATGTTTATATCGAACATTTTTTCAAAAGAGTTACGATTTTCGAGTTACATCAATTCTAAAGACTGAATTATGCATATTCTCGCTATGTGGAGGGCACAAATTTTCTCAAAAATTGAAATTATGAGAGGACCAAATTAAAATAGAGATTATTTATAGCAATATTAAAATTGAACATTTTTCAAAGGAAGTTACGGTTTTTGGATTACGGCAGTGACAAAGTCTGAAATATGTGAATCTCCGCCGCGATGTCTTCAGATCTCTGAATAACAAACAAAGAAATAGGATAAGTACTATCTTCTTTGGTATTTGTGAACGTTCAACGATTTTTATGACAGTTACACTCAAAAGTGAGAAATAAATATTTTTAGCAAAATTGGACCGACTTTATTAGTTGGTGCACTGAAAAATACAAAATATTATTAATTCTATTGGTGCTGGTACTTTTGAAGTTGTTACCAAAAGTTTTCTATCTAGCTACCATTGCACAACATCAAAAATACCAGCACCAACAGAATCAAAATTATTTTTTATGTAATAATAAAGTCGGTTCAATTTTTGATAAAGAAAACTCTTTTATTATTTTTATACCTAATCCAAAATTAAATAATCTGATAAGTGTAAAGTACCTTACTTTTTCATTGCAATTAAATGTCGATCTGTAGAGATAAATTATCAATGTTAATACAGAGAATAATTAGTAAAATTAGTGAAATCTGTTTTGTTCATCGTAGATGTATAATACTGGATACATTATCGTAGTTTTTAATTCGGATCAAAGTATAGCTTACATTTAAGCAAAAATGAAAATTTTCGACCTCGTATACAAATGCAAAAAATTAATGAATGATGATAACTTCATCTTAGGTTTTATATTTTTTATCACGAATATTTCTTTCCATAAAACAAATAGTTTACATAATATGATGCCGACTTAATTGGACACTGTATAAAGACTTTATTTTACTTATCTGATGTTCTATGGTCTTGAAATATTATATAATTACTACCAATCTCTTACTAAATGAGTTTTCCTATCTTCTTATTTTAAATCGCATCATCTTTCACCTTGAAGGCAGACATTTCTCATATCCCAACATACTAAGCGCCTGTGTCATTCTTGTGAGACATAATGCTATTTACCCCAATACAGATATCGCCTTGAACTACTGAGCGTCATATTTTCTTCCGGTAAAAAACTCATAACTGTCTTACCAGCTTGATGGTAGTGATCTTCGTTGGAATTAGTGTCATATTTTATTTATCGGCAGTATACGTGCCGTCCTGGGTGTCAGTGTTGAGACCCGTTCCCGCTCTGTTATGGTCATCCATCGGGAAGGAGCGGTATCATGTGTGGGAAGAGCCACCGGTGGTCAGAGCTTCGTGTTTTGAATGTCAATATCGAAAGGTATATAAGCTAAGGGATATTTATGTTTCCTAGATGTTTCGGTATGACTATCAATTTGTGATTTGCTTTGAACATATAAAGTCTCATAGAAATTCCAGAAGAATATGGGTAGAAAAACTTGAATATATCTCAGCCCGTATTTTCAGAATTTATGGAGTGGTTGAAGTGATAGAACCAGAGAATTTTAAGTAAAAAATGTCCAACTTTAATAGCGATTATAACTCTGAGAGATTTTTTTTGGTAAAGTGGATAAGGTGTTTTCGCAGCGACTTCTCAAACCCTATACCTATGGGCTAGAGACTTGAAACTTCGGATTGGAGATATCTCACTGCCTATCAAGTTTAACACTGATTTAATAAAGAACAATCATTACTATATATAACTCAGACGTTTCAACCGATTTGCCTGAAGAACTCATAATGACGTCAATGGATTATATTAGATTTGTTGAAGTGGCTGCGCGTTTTAGCCCACCGCGACCAGTTTTGGTCTATTGTTGTTCTCTATTGCCTTAAGTTCATTATCTAGATTTATCCTTTTTAGCAGACTTGGCAGTCTAGATACCGAGTCCTTCACGTAGCTTCAATGGAACTACTCATGGGCATGAAGCCTTCCTAAATCACTAAACTCTTATCGACACGATACAGTTACTTAGATCTATTTATTAGTTAATATCTGGTTTCACTAGGGTAACACCGGATTTAGGGTAGGTCTATAAGAGTTACTTAGTTCAAGTATGTGCATATTTTTAGTTAAAATGTGTTCGAATCGGTAGATCGGTAAATACATATCGCCTTTTTTGTTTACACAACTCGCAATTTATTGATCTCGAAATTAATATGAAGGTGCAATGTGCATTTGAAACATATCAGAACTTCCATGTCCAAATAGACTTCTCGGCCCCCAGACTCCATTTTAAAATTTATATCGTAATCTGCGGAGCGATTCTCGAAGTAGCTAGTGTGGACCTCGGGGGTCGCACCTAATCAATATACAAGTATCATCAATCAATTTCCATCAATCCTCTGTCTGCAATTTTTTATCGAAATCAACAAAAAGCCAGACATCATTTTTGAAATTCCACTTGTTCCATTATGGATACAGAAACAGAATTTGTCTAGGGGCTAAAATGATCTATAGATGGTATTCTTGTAATAGGAATTAGAAGTTTAATATTGTGTATTCCAAGAATTTTATCATAATGTTGAATGTATGAATTCAGAGGAGTTGTGGAAATGGACTTATTATTCCCTAGGCTAGTATTGTTTGCATTTTGTATCATTCCAGCTCAGTTACTTGTCTTCAATTCTTCTAGTAGAAGTGCATGGACCGCTATGGAAAAGTATGGGTAGCAGTCTCCTCTGCATCTGCATATAAATCATTTTTCAAACATGCCTGTGTTGTGCAGATGTTTCATCAGAGACCAGTATCCAGTAAAAAAAACCTATGAATGTTCCACTGGCCCAATGGTTGGTGATCCAGAGAGCCTCGACTAGCTTCCACCCCGCTTCATTGTTACCAAAAGTACCTCTGTGACCTGATACCATAGCAAAGTAAGACTACTTTGATTTGCCAGTTTTTGAAACTTTTTGGCACATTATAGAACAATTTTTGTGTCTATGCGAGATACTTATTCTTTGAGTGCCAAATCGAAACTAATGAGAATGGAAGCTTTCCTGTTTCCTCGGATTACAAAAGCAGAAGCATTTATGACATGTACCTCATCCTAGAAGATCGAACCATATCCTCCCAATTAGTATAATTATCAAAATGATACTACAGGAACGATAATTCATTCAGTAAAGGTATTTGTTTAATTCATTCAATTAGAACTAATCAAATTTCAAATAAAAAATGCGAGCCCTACTCCAATGGACATTATCACGCTAAAAATACTTATCGGTTTTACATTATCTATTTGTCTGTAATTATATTTTAATTGAATGGTACTTTATCTATATGTCTGTAATTATATTTTAATTGAATTGTACTATATCTAAGTTTGCAGCTTCCAAACAAAAATTTATTTGTATTTGAAAAAGTTGTCATCCCTTGCAAAACGTCAAATTTATGGAATTATCTGAATAATTTTGCATTGAAAAATTATACAACTTGTGTAGTTCCGAAGTATCAAATTTTCAAATCATAAAATAACTTTTGTTCTCCTTGAAATATTTTTCAACGGTGCTAATTTACAACAACCTATAACATCTCAAAGGAATATTATTATATCGATTTTATGTCTCCTACTTTTAATGAGAAAACAAAATAAATTCATTTTTTGTGCGAAAAATGCTCTATCATCGTTCAAATAACAACAAAGAGAAGTACTTGTATTCGGCAATTGATTTCGATGATCAAGTTTGCATGAAATTGTTATCCTGAAAGGGGTCAGTGTAAGCAGTCCTTGATTAGAATTCCCTCGATCGAACTAGGTGATTACATACTTGCCTACCGGTCTTTGTAACCATCTTGAGTGAACATTAAATTTATCAGCACTAGCACCAGAAATCCATCAACTGGCAACAAAGAGCCCTTCAATCGGCAGGAGTTGGAGTTTTACTACCGCTCCTCGTCTATCTATACAGAAAATCGCACAAGGCAATGCCCCCCTATCAGTGTGTCGCAAGCAGTATACTCCCGCTAATAAAGCCCCTAATTCTCGTTTACTGCCCCCCAATTCGAATCGTCGCCGCCCCAGGACGAGATCAACGTCTTAGAAGAGGCGAAGGAAATTTTCATCGGATTCCATCAAGCCAACCCCGAATTCAATTAACATATCCATTCAGTTACAGGATAGAATCCGGGGATAGAATTCTGCCTATGCAAGGTGTTTTTTATTTTTATATATTCAAATTTAAAACTATTTGCCAGTTCTGTTTTAACAAACTTGATTCTTTGGATCGTTCCAAGAGAGTTATTCTTCTTGTTGTCAAAATAACCAAATAAAAACTAGTTCAAGTGTAATTTTGCACTTACCGAATCCTATCTCTTTTCTGTCATTCAATACTAACAATTTGTTTTACTTCTGTTGTGGGTAAGAGGAACTACAATAACTATAAAAATAACCAAATAGTTTGTCTATAAGCACAGTTTTGGACCTATTTATATGATCAACAGTTCTGACTTTAATTACTGCTGTATCCCAATAGAGAGAACGTCTTCGGTGGATTACATCACTGGTACTGGTGTGTACTTATGATAAGCTTTGTCATCAACCAAGTTGTTGATAGATAAGTTCGGCATGTTAATTATGTCTGCCCCTTGATATGTTTGATGGTTTCATCTATTATTGTCCCTCCCACATTTTCGACATTTGTTAACCACATCTATTGCCAGGCAATGTTTTTCTTGTAAGTTTTTGTATTCACCACCCAATCCTGGTGAGCTATAACAATTCTCTCGATCTCTGGGGGACTGTTGCCGCTTACCTATGTTCTTATTAACTGATCATATAACTAGGCCTCATAAGGATTTTTCAGGAATATTTAAAACAAAGGAGAATTACATACAAAAAGAAATGAGATCCATTAAAATTACCTATTCAACAAAATTCACATAAATTTGATCTAATTATCTACCTACCATCATTTATAGTCACTGAATAATTATTAGACGTGATATTTTGAAATACCTACCTACATCCTATATGTATACTGTTTTAAAACCTAAGTTTATAACGTTAGTGTATTATATTTCATTGTTATTTAATTTTTTCTGTCAGTGAGGGAGCCGTACGATTGCCGAGTCATTAAACAGCTTGTCAAACGATATTTATGTAATATTTACTGAATAGTCTTGGAAATAAGTACCTACACCAAACTTTAAAAAATACTGTAAACTTTGCCTAGCTACTTTTTGGCATGAATGTCATATAAAATATCTTTTATGCAGAGTATGCAGAATTGACATAATGACATGGGTAATTGACACGGCACATATTGACAAGATGTTAAAATAATCACGATTCCTGTGAAAAAAAGATAAATGCACAATATGAATATTCTATTTTACATTTATCATTTTTATGAAAATTAAACAATCTTCCAGCATTAGAGGCATAGAGCTGCCATCGACCGAAGGTACGGTCAGTTGTTGGGTCCTCTGAACACACCCACTTTTTATGATATGAGAAATATTTTCATTTTCAAATGCCTACTGAATGCAGATTATTCTCTTCATTTTTCAGTCAATATCTCATAGTAAGCACGTCGCAGCAGTTGTTATAAGGGTATACGCTGTAAACAGAACGTAAAATTTTTAGGCCCATTAGAAACTTGTACATACCTAAACCACAGAATATATAATAATATATATATAAATATATATTCTGTGCCTAAACGAAGTATACTGTGGACACCATACGGTAGCATGTGAAAAATACATTGTTATTCGCTTTTAAAATATGGCTTCCATTTTTCCATCAGTTAATTGATATTCTTCTCAAGAGTTTGCTTGGAACAATTAAAGTTACGAAAATTTCCGGTTTTATATTTGCTTCTTCATGAGATATTCAAAGATTTCTCAAAAGCCGTTCTCAACGTGATCCATTCAAAAGTCGGTTTCTCTTTACCAACCCAAGAGTCAATTTTCTGCAGGAAGTTTGAAAAGTTGGATGTTGTTGATCTCTAAATGCAATTAACAAATCCATTGAAAACGGACGATAGGGTTGAAAATATATGGATGACATCATGATTTATTTATCAGACACCATTTTTCTGTCTTACTTATTCGAATAAGCTTCTCGCTAGTCGAGGATTTAGATCTCATCAATATGGAGATTGGAATTATAATTTCGCAATATTGAGATTCAGATTATTGGAGAACGTAAAGTTGAGATCTCGAAATGTTATATCTATGCTTGAGACCAAGACATAATCCACCACAATAGAGGTCATAGCATCTCTCTCATCGAGCGATCTCATTTCCAAGATAATATTAATTATTTTCTGAGAGAGCAGAGAAAGGAGAGCCAATATTTCCAAGGAGAATAATTAGCTTTTCGCTCGATTGTTTGCAATTCGGATGTGAGATCTTTTTTAGATTTTCAAGCAAGAAATGCTCAATCCTGAATAAGAAGACTTGTAAAACCCTGGCACCATAACTGTTTTATGATTCCTGCATTATGTGCTATTATTCCATACGTTTTGACCGACTCCCCAACGGAAGAGATAATAATTCGACAGTGCATGTTCTTAAGCGAGCGCCGTATAGTACTCCGATTTTGATGCTTTTATTTTTTAATTTAAAAAAAGAGAGTTGAGTCATTTTAAACAAATTTAAAATCCATCATCTCCTTTCGCAAAAAACTTCTTCCGAAAGGAGCAGTGGGAACAATTTTTCTTAAATTTTAAAAACAGACTTCAAAATTATAGAAGTACCATACCCAGTAAGATTTAAATTGTATATTTTTTAAAAGATTACGGTTTTTCAGTTACGGCAATGAAAGTCTGGAAAATGTATTTTCGCAATGTGGAAGGGGCAATTTTTATAGGAAATTTGTAACGGCCATGTTAAAAAAGAGGTCATATTCAACATTTAAATTAGAGATTCTTTTAAAGGAATGTACGTATTCTGACTTACACCAGTGGTAAATTTTAAAATATGTATATTTCCGCCGCGATGCTCTGAGATTTATGAATAATAATACGTACTTAACTTTAAGCACATAATACAAATAGGTAATATGATAAGTACCTACTGTCTTCTTTGGTATAAGTGAAAGTTCAACAATTTTCATGACTAACGGTACACTCGAAGTGGTAAAATAAAGAAGATGTTCTAAAAATTTTTGCGCTTACCAGCTGAAGCATCTCTTGTTCCCAATACGGAAGACGGTCTTGGTCTAGGCCGTTCCTCCTCAAGCACAACCTCTTTTTCTTTCTTGTACAAGTTAAATAAGGAGGCGATGCAAGTCAATTTGGCTTTCCCACCTTGAAATGAGCTACCATCGATCTCCAGCTCTAGGCCAGATACTGTTATGAGGGGAGCTCTACGGCTTGGTACCGAAGACACTGTGCTTAGAGGTTCCACGGGAGGAAGTCGTCTGATGTAACTTTCCGGTAACTATAAAAAAAAAGAAATAGCTGTTACTATGATTCTTTACCTGAACTTCTAGAATTATAATATTAAATTAGATTTGGAAGGATTATATCCAGTTCACATTTTTCTTTCTACAATTCATCAATATATTCAGATCATAGATGACTTATGAGCTTATGAAACCATTAGACGAGTTATATAAAAGAATCAGTTGAGTACATGTTTGAATTGAATGAATACATAGTATGAAAATACAATGATTTTGGAGTCTCCCACCTCGGATTTGTCAGTAGGATAGGACAGCTAAGTAGTAGAAACTAAAAGGGGCATCGAGTAGGTACACATTTCAGAGCCTAAGCCCTAACATTAACCTCAAAGCGGCAACATGTTCTAAATTTCCGGAATAATATGCCCAATAAGATTCACTTATAATAAAGGAGATAAGAGATTTATTTGAAAAAATATATTTTAAAAACGACGCCAATGAGCTTAATGTTTTTTCCTGCTTTTAATTATGTGTCATCATCCGCAATTTGAAAGATCTCAAAAAATATTTATATAATTTCGCTGAGTGAATATTCATAATCAGAATAAATTACTTTATATATATATATATATATATATATATATATATATATATATATATATATATATATATATAGACAAACAACGACGGGTGGTATCATTATGAATACTCGAAGGTATATTTGTCAGGTTGTTAGGACGCTCACCAAGGAAGGATTTTGCAAACAATTTATTCTATGGCGTAAGAAGTTACAAAGGTTTCTCGATTATTCGAGTTACCATAGTTCCGAGTTAGTGGAAAATTCAATCAACAGATACAACGACGAAAGAAGCCCAATAACACTGCCGTACATCCCTACTCTCAAAGGACATTTATGCATTCATTCACTAATGTGTATTCGAGTGTGTTCACATTGGACCTGGTCCCAGCCACCTCGAATTATCGAGACTCTACTGTACAATTTAGAGTTTGAAGTTTGATGAATTATACTAGATTTGCTCATAAGATAATAAAATAATTATTAGACGTAGTGCGCTTGTGTAAATTATTGAAACTTTTTTTATAGAATTGGTTATTTGCTTATACCCGTACTAGAAGCTATTAAGAAAAAAATTCTGAGTTTTAGGGGCCGATTTTAGCTTAATTTTTGATCTTCAGATTTGATAAAGGAAATTGATTCCTATATATATGAAAGTTTGAAATAATAGTGAGTTTGCATGAAATAGCATTGTTATTATAGAAAGGTATCGATTAGAGAACTAAATTAAAAATCAATGGGAGATAACAGACGTTCATCAGTCCGATGGTTTCTAGCTTTCATCCGCTCCTCAGGAAGATGCACAACGTTTATTCTACTGAGTCCTGCTGTTGACCTGAAAATCCGACCGCAAACAGGACACCATAGTTTGTTCATAATTGGTGCTTACTGTGATGACTGTTGAGTTCTTGTGGACTATGTTGTCTTATTGTAACTTGATTGGATGTCGGATGGCGGTGTCTTGCATACAAGACTGGTGAGACTGAGTCTGGATTTAGATACAATTTCTGGGCAGCCAAAGATTTCTGTACGAAGCTGTAGTTCTTCAATCTTTCTCTTCGACTTTGAGACCTTCATAACATCTGTCCAGTGCTTCTTGAATTTTTTCCGAGCTCAATTTCCTTCACAGAGTCAGAATACCTTGGCATCTGTTTCTCACGTTTTTGTTAGTTCTCGCTTGCTTATTTTAGCATGTATCTGCGATTCTCGAACTGCAAGTTATATTATTCAAACTCTATACTTTTACCGACATAAAAAACAGACATACCGACATTTTTCTAAGAACCATTGTGTATCTTGAAACACCGAGATCTGTCAAAATTGCAATTTTGGTAGATTAGGTCCATTACAATAACTTTCTACTGGAAAGTAAACTTAAATATACAGATTCTGTCAATAGAGAGATATGACGTAATCGACGTAATCGATTATTGCCTAAAACTCTACTCCCATTCTTTGTAGGAGATTTAGAAGAAGCACATATTTAGAAGTTAACAAAACTATATTTAAATAAAATGTTAGAATTGAGAACCTTAACCAATCTCTCAATGATCAATGCGATCAATATCGATGCGGTAATGATTTTAATATAAATAACTATATTCAACTTATTCTTGCTTTCAAATATTCAAAATTTGCATATTACTAAGCAAACTCACTTTTTTGTATATCTCAAAGTTAGAGTATAGGCTAGTAAAGTAAAATCTCTAAAGTGCAGTACTTGAACCCAAAATTAATTTGTTTGAAATTCGACGTCGATGTCATTCACTTAAAACTTAAAACGTTCTATTTACTATAACATCAAAGTGAATTTATCTGTTATGGTTTTACTGATTATAAAAGGATATTGTTATAGTAATTATGTGCAAAATGTTGCAAGATTACTACGAAGAATAATTTATTTATCTGCTTCATTTTTTTGCTGACAAAAAGGAATTCTGTGAGAAGTATAACAGCAGAAAATCATGTTGTTGAATAATTTCAGAGTTTATTTTATATGTAATTAGTATTGTTGTGATAACAGATTCCGATATCTCTGTTCATTGTTTTTAAAATTATACAAGTTACTTTGATAACATCTGTCACGTCTATAGAAGCTTAAAAAATTAAATGTTGGCAAAAATAAATGTATGTTAGCATAACTTTTAATAAAATCTATGCGGAAGACGCTATTTTTAATGATTTGTTAATGAAGAGGGAAAAAATGTTGTTTTCAAGACTTGTAGATGGGATTTTCTATTTAGAAATATCTTGTCAATCCCAAATAGTATATAATCATCCTTGCATTCTAAATATTAACATCCTTCAAAATTAGAAAAAATATTAAAAAAGTCAATTTAAGTTCGTGAAAAAGTAAGGTTGTATGGATCGATGATTGACAACAGCATCAGTATCGCGATGCTTTGGAATCGTAGCATAGATCTGAGCATTTAATTAAATACGCAATAAATCTTCCCCTGGATATTTTCCAAAGAAACTTCCAAAATGAATTTTCGACAGAACATGCGGTTTCAATTAATCGTGGTTTATCCTTCCTATCAAAAGATATTAATTGTTAAAAGACAGGATTATGAGAGAAGCAATTGGTTTATACCAAGATAAAGTAATTTTCTATATCTTTTAATTGATATTTGCTGGAAGAGAAAAGCCTTCGAAAGAAGGTTGAGCTAGATGATCTTCGAATTTATACAATATGGAGTACCTACCTACTTATGTACACTTTCGAAAGAGAGTTAACTGATTTCATAGAAGGTTTATGATGATACAGACATATGAATTGAAGAACACAATTAGAGAAATTACATTCGGCGTTGTAGTTATCTTTCTGCTAGCATCTTTCATCGAGTTTTCTTTTTTCATTATGCTGCTGTATATTATCGTGGATCATTCTAGCTTTTTTTCAGTTCTGTTGATTCAACTTGTAGCAAAAATTTTTACAATTGACTTTGCACTCACAATATATATTCTACATTATTTACAAAAAATTATCTCTAAAGTATTAACTGTATTTTTTTCTAGTTGTAGATAGTAAACTAGTCGTAAAATATTAATCTCTATGATAGTATCATTTTTTAAACACACAATCTGTTTACTATAAGTCATGCTGGAATTGAGTAGACCAGCTTGCTGTTTTACATGGAAAATTTGAGAATATCGTCAGGCTAGAGGATCTTGTCTAATGAAAATGGAGCCTGGAATGGGAACAAATATTGCCCACAGAGATAGCTTACATTAACCGATATAGTTTCTCTAAATAATCAATTTCTACAATCATCTAACTAAAATGTAACAATTTTAGATTTCCTAAACACTCTGCTAGAATTCACATAATCCCCTCTCCAGTTTGTGTTGGTGATGGACAGTCAATAGATGATATTATAATTTTTTTAATTGCCCCTCAAACAGAGATGGATCTGAAGTCCTTATCCAGAAACTGATACGTGAAAGTATACCTTTTTCTTCAAACATTCTACTAATCAATTCTTGCTCTCATAAAATCGAAGAAATATTGAGTTGATATGTAGCTCCACAATAAAAACTAATTTTATACTTATTATAACAACCTAACACGAAATCATCAAATAGACCCAGATTTCTGTCAATCCCCTCCTAAACAACAACAAAAATCTGCGTTTCAAATCAAAAACGACATTATAAGTTGTTGCAGTCTTCACTTTTTGAAATAGGTATAACCTCGTACGGCTTGCCCAGGCATTACAAATTCCCATTTGATATGTTCATGCAGCCGTACCAGTACGGTAGATATTTGTGGTTCTCCGGGAAAGACATTGATCGATTGTGGGATAACGATGACTAGAAACAGTCTGACAATTTCGTGACATACTAAAGTCACTGGTCTAAAATATTTTCATGTTAGTCGCATTTCCGGTTATACGGAAGCAGATGCCAACTTTGTAAATTTATATATAATACCCTGTATATTATCACATTTTCAGATTTCTTGTACCATTTCCTATTCGGAAGCATTTAATATTTAATTTGGGTTGATTATCTTGTAGAAGAAGAACCACTTTATCAGTATTCTTACGATGTTATGATAACTAGAAAACTAGATCCATAAAACGTCATAAGTCTATTTTTCGAAATAGAAACCTTCGTTTTTTTTATTTTATTCTATTGAACAGCAAACATAAGGGGAACTTTGCATAAGGTTGTCTATACACAAAATTAGTATTTTCTAAATAATTGGCAATGCTTCATTTTTCTATGTGAACATGAGGCGTATTTATAATACAATCTTAGTTCAGTACTAGCTAGTACCATATTAAAATAAAAAACAAAACACTATCTTACCATAACACTGACATAAGAGTCACAAACCTAATTTAAGGTTAGACCTCTGCACTTAATTTAGTAGTGTACTAAGTATCGATTATGAATACGCCTGTATATCTTAAAATAATATCCAATGTCAATAAAAGTCAAACAAAATAGACAATATTAATACTTTTAATTTCAAAATTTGGAGTAATTATCATGCCTTGAAGTGTTAATTTATCCAAATGAACATTATTTGAGTTTATTTATTATTATAGAGAAAACGACAAAGTTATTTCAAGAACATGTAAAACAATCGCCATGCGATATCCACAGAAATACAAACCGACACCAAAATCTATTAATACAATAGTTATAGAAAACCTCAAGAACTTTGGAACTATAAAGCAGAAATAAGCCATTTGCATATCCAAAAAATTCAACAAAGCAACTAGTATGCTAATTAGGATGGCTTCAGTTCTACCGATTTATGGAAACACACGTAGTTCGAAAGGAGATCCTTTGTTTTTAGATTAGATTTTCTTAGGTTTAGACAAGCTAAATCTTAAATTATTCTTTTCTAGGTAACTACATAGAGTTTTACTTTTTCAAAAATCCTGGAGAAATGACCGTGACGGTATATTTCGATCTCCTTATCCAATATATTGCAGTCTATTATATTTATATAATATTTTTTGTCTGCTGCGTTTTATTCCTGTACTGCTAAAACTACGAAATTATACCTACACCAAACTGTAAAAAAGAGGATGATTTAGGTTCACTACACACTAATTAAATTTAAATTACAAGTGTGTGTCTTCCTGATGCAGAAACGTCTTCTTCCCACGTATCTTTGGTAACTCCACTCCATGAACATATTTCAAACATTTGGAATTCGCGGAGTTTGCGAAAAAACTGGTAATCGTTTCAAACAGAAGCTTAATTCTGCTTTCATTTCTACATTCTTTGTTATTGTAGAGCACCAGAAATATGTCGAATAATTCTTCCTATTGATAAACACATGAGCAGCAGGCGGGTCAATTGTACTCCTGGTGCACTAGTACTTAATAAACTTAAATAGTTATAAGTATCATGTATAGGGAATTAAGTTACTACATCTGTCATCAATTTTGAACAAACTCTACCTATATACCCACACTTACAATCATAGACTTAGAGCTCAAATTGAAATGTGGGTTTATCAATAATATTCTTTACTTTGTAGCATGTCTCTTGTTTTGGCTGGTGATTTTTGACCGACGAACCCCGAACGAAGGAGGTATACAATTCGACTGTCTGCTTTTTTATTCGTTTGTTCGCAAGTATTATATAGTAACCGCACTCCGATTTTGATGATTTTTGATTCATTTGAAAAAGGAGACTTGAGAAATTGGTCCCATATTCGTACAAACTCTAATCCAAAATCGGTTACGGTTTTCGAGTTAAATTCATGTTAAAATCTCACATATGAGTATTTTCGCAATGTGGAAGGGGAGATTTCTTTCCAAAACTGAAAATCTCTGGGTACCACATAAAAGACAGTTTTCGAGTTATGCAATGGTTAAGTCTAAAATACTTATGCGTATTTCCGCAGCTATGTTCTGAATTTTATAGCGATTTGTAGTTTGCCCTGAAGAAGAGAATAAACATTCTCGAAAGCTCGGCTTTAGTCAAAGAAGTTTATTGAATATATGACTGCATCCCAAGAACATCTTTTGATATATATATATATATATATATATATATATATATATATATATATATATATATATATATATCAAATTCCAATATACTGTTTGAGTTCACTATTGGAAAGATTTACGTGAAAATATCAAAATCTCTATATAATAACAAGTACAAGCAAAGAATAAACGTGGTTAATAGGATATGTATCTTTTTTGGTATTAGTGAATGTTCAACGATTCTTGTGACTAATGTTACACTCAAAAATGTGAAATAAATATATTTTACGAAAAATTGGATCGACGTTTTTAGTTGGTGCTCTGAAAAATACGAAATAATATAAATCCTATTGGTGCTGGTACTTGTGAAGTTATCAATCCAACTTCAACTGCACAACTTCAAAAATAATAGCACCAATAGAATTAATATTATTTCGTATTTTTCAGTGCACCAACTAACAGGTAACGTCGGTCCATTTTTTATATTTATATTATAACTTTTTATGTACAGTGCATCCCATTTTAGTTGAGACAGCCAGATATCTCAGTTGTTGTTCAAGACAGAATCTTGCGGCTTACGCGGTTCAGTGTCACTTTTTGTGAAACTTAAGATGGCCTAATCAGAGTTTGCCTAACTGCTTTTGTGTATAAGTTACAGAGCCTTTTTAAAAATTCAAACTTTTTGGACTCCCCACAGATCTACGAAGTCTCTCAGCGATAATGTCAAATTGAAAACTTGTCCTATAATGAATTTTATGCAGAATCCAGTGGCGCGGGCATTTTTTTAGGGTAGGTATGTCAACGTCAATCAGACTCAAACTTTTTCTTAATGGAACACCCTGTATTCTATTATCTTAATAAACTCCTTATTTTTTTTCTTTAAAATGATATATAATATGTGAACATAAAATTTAAAAAATAGTAGTGGGCTATCGTTTCTTCATACAAAAAAAGTTCTAATTGACGGAATATTATTTCAGAATTTTCTATAAAAGAAACAGAAGCAATACTACGCTAATTTACTAACAAAACACAAAACTTATTCGTTGAATATTTCAATTTGATGTCCATTTTCCCTAGCACATAATTGACACAATCAATACGTCTTAATTATGTGTTAGGGAAACATCAACATCAAAGTGAACAATTCAATGAATAAGTTCTGTGTTTTGTTAGTGAATTAGCTTAGTATTATTTTCGTTTCTTCCATGGAAAATTCACAAGTAATTTTCTCAATTGGATCTTTTTTGTATGAAGAATCCATAAAATTCAATGTCTTAGTGATTTTGGAGCATTTATAAAAATAAAAATGTTCATATATTATATATCATTTTGAAGGAAATAAAATAAGGAGTTTAATGAGATAATAAAATATAGGGTGTCCCATTCAAGAAAATCATAAGTTTGAGTCGTATATCCATAACCATACCCCGAAAAAAAATCGCGTGCGCCACTGGATTTTGCAAAACATTTCCTATGGGATAAGTTTTCAATCTGACAATATCGCTGAGAAACTTCCAAAAAGTGTGAATTTTCAAAAACGCCCTGTACCTTATGAACAAAAGCAGTTACGCAAATTCTATTTATTTAGGCCATACTGAGTTTCACACAGAAGTGATACAGGACCGCGAAAACCGCAACAACAACCGAAATTCCTGGCTGTCTCAACCTAAATGGGATGCACTGTACAAGGTGCGAAACGACTATTGAAGTTATCAAATGATACATTGAAATCATTATTAGATAGTAATAAATATTTCTTAGTTCATCCTGTTTCATTTCTTGTTTCAGCATGAATTCATTTGAGAAATATATTTTTTTTATATAAGCTGCCTAAAAATGTAACCTAATACCAAACATTGGAATTATTTCCAAACCAACCAAAGCGTTATGACGTTATGACTAACCAGAAAGAAAGCTTTGCATGAATTAAACATCAGGTGCTAGACTTCATCTATTCAGGCAGAAAAAATCTCTCATATCATGTATTTCAATAGCAACCAAAAAAAAACGACTATCAGCTGCGATTTTGTATATGTAAAACGGAAATTAAAAATTCATGATAATCAAAATGTTGTAAAAGCACCGCATCTGGCTTTTCCCTGCAATCAGATAATGAAAGCGGTGGAAAATGACTAGCATACTGGAAAAAAAAATACTTCAGTGGTTTTATAGATAAAGCGGCTTTGTTTTGGTATATATAACAGGCAACAGTCATGTCATATATTGTTAAGAAAGTTATAATTTCAAGTTCTGATTCATCTCTATGTCCCTTTTTTATATTCTTATTTAAGTTCCATCAACGCCAACGGTTCCAGATGCTAATTATTATAGGCTTTGGACTAATTAACTTAATTAACTCACGGCAATCAGTAGTTTTTTTTTCGTTAACAGTTTGCGATTTCTCTATATCCATATAAAGCAATATTAGTATGACAGAACGTCAATATGAACGAGTCAAATGAGCCCGAGACTGCCCCTTTGAATAATTATACTTCAAGTTTAAAAGTTCAAGTAACATAGCGATAAAGGTTTTCGTCTCGTTGGTCCAAAGCTTTTAAAATAATCTTCCTTATTTCAATGTTTTCCATTCCCTATTCTATTTTCAATTTATATATCACAAGATAAACTAGGAATAAAATCCTCTTAGGATTAAAGATAGACAAACAGAAAGGAAGAGATATAAGAATTCCGCTTCTCGATCGGATTCACGGAGTTCTGTAAAGAAAATTTATTACAACGCAACTTTGTACATCTGTCCTATATTTCTCTGTTTCTCCTTTCCTTCTTTATTATGATTTATAAAAAGATGCGTTATTGTACCAAACAAAAGACGTTTTAGCAGTACATTATCTAAAACAGCGGAACATTCCTGATAATATAATACAAATATCAGATCATTGTTTCAAAGCAACCATATTAATCAAATCTGAATTGAGCAGATACACAATTTAACCGATTCTCCTTTTCCACCCTCTTCCTTGTCAATACCTGCTCCAATTCCACCCGAAAGCTTACTCAGCTGCTATTATTAGCCAGCCCACTATCTACACAACCGATACTGATATTTCGTATATGGTAATTAATAGTAATTAACTAGAACCTAGCTATACTGTATATGGTTATTATAGATCTGATGATAGCCTTAATGTTATTTAGATTTGGAGATGAGAACAATATAGCAGTGTCTATTGTTAGCGTAGGTATATATAGGTTGTTTCACGAATTATGGCTATTATGTGTAATCATTCACGAGCTACGTACATGAAATTCTCTATTACGTTTGTCGATCTAAGCTACGACATCAGTATGTCAAGCTTATCTCCTTCCATAAAATGATAGGGCGCTGCATGTATGTCCGAAGGCAACGCAATCTTTATTTCATAGGCGTCACAAAGTCATTGAGACATTTCAGATAATTCAGGTGCATAAATTTATATTTCATAACTCAAGCAATAAATTTGTATTTTGTGTTTCTGCATTATTGTTGATAATAAATCTTTCATATTATGTTTGCTTATTTAATTACTCGATATTTTTTCCTCTAATTATATGAACTTCCTTAGATGCATTATCTTATCTTGAAATCGTTACGCCACTGATTTACTCCCGTTAGTTGGATTGATCCATTTTTCGTGTCTTGAAGGCAGACGCCAACATTCGTGAAACAAAGTATATGGAACTATTTGTATGTAGATCCTAATAATTCAGATTTCTTGAGCTGTTGTTGATTTCATTGAACTATTATTGTACTATTTCTATGTCTGGATTTTTTGCATTTCTTCGATTAAAGAACAAAACACTGGAAGTTTTGGTCCTACCTAAAACACCCTGTTTATTAATATATGCACAGGACTTGAGGATGTGATAGCTCGTCCGAAAATATGAGACAAAGTTTATATTAACTTACCCTCTAAAATGCACCAGAATGTTGGAATTGAAAAAAAATATTGTTTTTTGCGAATATCTCCGGAACCGTTTATTGTACAGAAAACAGTTTTTGTAAGCATTTTAGACTCATAATAAGCTATGTATTGAGTCAGAATTTTTTTCTCGGTAAGTTATAATAGGCTATTTCAGCAGAATCGAAATTACTACTTTTAAGACTTTAACATTATACCTGGCAATGTAAAAAACAAGATTATTTTATAAAACAATCAAATAATTTAGTTGTGAAGTCACAGTTATTGAATTCGTGTTCATTAAATTCAAAAAGCCCTCAAGATATCTGACGTCACAACAGAAAATTTTTGCAACGCAGCTTGAGTTAGAAGTGTAAAAAATAGTTCCAATCAATCAAAGAAAACGAAAAATAAATTGAGGTCATAGTTAATTGTCATTTTATTTTCAGATTATGATTATATTGCTGTTCTAATATTATTCTTAGAATCATTTAACAATAATGAATTCAGGATTTTGTAAGGCTGACAGTGATAATTTGTCATTAGTGGACAGCGAGATAATAAACATTTTTTATGAAGTGAATATGCAGTTTTGCAATTCCCAATATTAAAAATAAAAAAGGCATTGTAGTAAATTGTATTTGTTCAATGTGAAATCCAAGTGTATAATTCACTAGATTTGTATTGAATAGGCTATGTACCACACTTAATTTTTATGATGATGATTCTGTACTTTACGTACAGGTCAGAAGGGTAAATAATATCTGCGCTGTCCGTGGTCCGTGGAAGAATAACTCCAGAACACAAAATCACCAAAACACCATATAATGTAGAAGTTGTTACTGATAAAACTCCTGGCCAACGTAAACTTTAGTGGTTAGTTCTTCTATCTATAACCTGCCTAATCTGAGGTCTACAGCAGTGTTGTTTCGTAGACTATGACCATCTCTGTTTTTCATATTTGAATAGAAAAGAATAACAATGTTTTCTGTTGTGACGTCATAACGGTTTAATTTAATTTTTAATTCTTAATATATTCATTATTAAGCAAAATTATGCAGTTTTGATAGATAATAGACTTCAATTTATAAATATAGAACCAAAAAATACAATTTTTCAAAATTACTGGAATACCTCATTGGTGAAGATTTTGAAGGAGTAGTGGGTGTTTTTGTCCCCAATATCTACGCCAATGGAAAAAGTACGGTTTTGGCCCATTTGAGCCACCAATGTTTTCTATATAACAAAGGTACTGTTGGTAGTAAGCTCTAAAGTCGACCGTTTCCGAGAAAAATCATTTTTTCATCAAGTTTACTTGTTGCATGTACAAACTAGTTGTTATTTTGAGAGGAGGTAGCTTTTCTTTCAAAATTTAAAGCCAAGTTGATAAAAAAGTTGGACCTACTTTAACTTTAGCTACGGTGTTGTAACACTTTTAATTCTTTTAAAACTATGCAATTATGATGTTAACGTTTGCTTTTGTTACTTGTTCTACCGTTTACATATTTTTTTTATAATTAGTAAATAAAAAAATATTTAATAAATATTACCGTGTTTTTTCAACATAAAAGTAGATTTTTCTCGAAAACGGTCGACTTTAGAGCTCACGACCAACAGTACCTTTTTCGTGTAGAAAACATTGGCGGTCCAAATGGGCATCTTAAAACCATACCTTTTCCATTTGCGGAGAAATTGGGGAGAAAAACACACACTACACGTTCAAAATTTTCACCAATTATGACTTAAATAAAAAAAAAACTCATTCAAAACTTATCTTATTATGTGTGGAACATGCTTAGAAAAGCTGTTTTCTGTACGATAAACGGTACGGAGATACTCACAAAAAACGATCCCTATCTCAAAAATGGTGTACTCTAGAAGGTAGGTTTCATATTTTTGGACGAGCTATCTTTTTCTGTTTTGATTCTTTCTTTTGGTCATTAGTTATAACGATGTTACTCAAGTAGGTAGCTACCAAAAATTTATTGTATTTAGATATAAAGTTAATTTGTACTTTCTCTGTAGGTCAACACAGTCCGGGCTTCTATTCTACAAAGCAAATGTATATAAATAATGTGTGTGGAAAAGTAGTTTCAAAGAGAACTTATTCCAAATAAATATGCACTGGAATAAATGAACATATAAATAGCAACAGTTATTAAAACTCAGACTGACTGCGAACAGTTTTGGAATGGCTCAAACATGTCAATTTCAAATTGCATGTCAACTTGTTATGCACGAACGGGCAATCAAACTGTCTTTTTGGCAGGATTAGTTCTATGCGGGAGTATGTTAAAGGTATGAACATCAAAACGTAGATCCAGATCATGAAGACTGCATTTCATTGAAAGATTTTTTAGGAAAAGTACTGGCGGCTTATTGTAAAAATAATATACCTATTAAGAACCATGATAGTAGTATAGAGTAGGTATCTGTGACAAAAATAAGGTCCGGCTAGTGATAAGACCCGAAAATGAGTTCTGACACTAACAACAAGTGTATCCATCTATAGTAGTTCCTCTCTACATTTTCATTCGGCAAATAGATGATACTCTCGATCGAGCTTTTACTTTGAGTGCCAAACATTCTAACCTGTTGCTCAGCAATGTTTACACTTCTGTTTATAAAATTTGCTCAGCAAAACATTTGATTTTGTTGGTATTCCAAAACTTTCGACGAACGGGTGTAGTAGGTACCTAGCGCAAGGTAAGTGATTTCTATAGCATACTTATGGCTAAAAAAGAAGTTCTTTTGTTACTGCTTATTAGATTACTACTTGACATATCAGCCATCTTTGCATGTCAGAAATAAGGGACGCACTCTTTGCCGAATAAAGAAGATCAGATTAATTATTCACTAGCTCACAGATTCAAAAGTACGGCGGTCGACGATCAAGTGACGGCAAGTGATTCTTGGTATTGTTTATTGAGCCAGGAGGTCTCTCAAAAAGACATGAGGAAATGTAATATATATCATACATGGGCCCACACTGGATGTTATATACCGCATCAGACAATGAAATATACACATATGTACCACTTGCGAGAATTAGCGGGTTATAAAATACAGTTTTAAATATGAGGCCCATATGCATTTTATATCCTTACTGTTTTAATTTTTCCTATTTTTAATTGTCAAATTTATTATATATTACTATGTTAAAATTCTGTTTATTTGTTATGTTTTCTATAAAATACAGTATATTATCGTTTAACCGGGCCTTATTTGTCACAGGTATTCACCTGTTACCTTATATTCTTTGCTATTACGAAGCCACGTAAATAACAACCCAATCTCTCTTAGATTTCCAGTTATATTTATACTGTTTCAAATTCCTGTTTTGTGGAGAAATCAAAAAATCGTTTTAGACTTAGATATTTTGCTTCTTCATAATATGAAAATACGTTTCGGAATACTTTGGAAGTGTGTTTGATATTTTGAGTTAATCGTAGCGAACTTTGCCTAAAGATGCTATACCTATATTAAATGGATGCAGATAAATAATATGAGTTATGTACAGCATATCTCTATATCATGTAGCTCTAACTGCATGTTCCCCCCCACCTATGTACTTCGAACGTCGCCAACAAACGTGCGGCCGACACGTCAACACCATTAATTTAATTTGTTAATTAATTACCGCCCACTTGGATCTGGCTCAGCACACCGGCAAGTATGTAACAATTTAAATGACAAACGCAATTGCCACCATAAATTCGTATTTAATAACGCCCAAAATGAAACGATAAACGATTGTGTTGTTGTTGTAGTTGGGTGTTGTATCAGAGACCCTTTAAATGCAAATAATTATCATCATCTACGTGGCCATGTCCAGTGGGCCTGTATTTTTAAAATTGGATCTTTGAGAGGATAACAGGGTATAAAATAGTTCCAGTGAGAGATATTTTTGCCAATAGGCTCACCTCTTTTCGCAATATAAATGATAATATTTGATATAATCTACAGAGTCCCAACTGTGATAATTTTCTTCTAAGTATGTCTATGAAAATAAATTATATATAGATGAGTTTATTCGCTATCTATGCATTTTTATTAATTTATGGTTAACTTACATTTAGATATTGGATCGCTTTCTGACAGTACATTTGTAGGTATATAGACCTATGGCTTTAGAGCAAATATAATGGATTCCAAAAATCAAATGAACACATTGATGTGTAATGTTAAAATCAAATGTTTGATAGTTTACTAACATTGTTCTCAGTTTCAGTTCATTTGAATATTCGTGTATAAAAGCGCGTTAAAAAAGTAAATTGGTGCAAGGTAAGCAAAGTTTATCTCAATATTCTCTTTTGTGTTCTATCTTCTCTTCTGAGGATTCCTATCCGTTCCGGATGTTGGCAACCGTATTAGCTATCACCACCTTGTTAACTGCGGCCCTAACCAACTGAGTGGTGGTAATTGCGAACCAAGTTATGAGATTTTTCAGCAAGGAGATTCTCTTTCATCCTCTACCTCTCTTCTCATCCACTTTGCCCTCCAGGATATTTTGGAGTAATTGATATCGCTCGGTGTTTCTCATAACCGAGATATTGGAGCTTTGGTATTTTAACAGTGGTTAGAATCTCTTTCTCCTTATTCATTATTTGCAGAAGGGTCTTATTCGTAACAGGTCCATCCATGACACCCTCAGTATCCGACGGTACAGCCATATCTCAAAGGCTTCCAGTTTCTTGCTTGCTGCTTCACTGAGTATCCATGACTCTACACCATACAACTGGACTGATAATACATAGCAGTGTATACATGTATACACTGCTATAGATCTAATCTGTGTAGTGTTAAGTCATGGTTTTTAAATATTCTGCTCATACTTTTAAACACTGCTCTAACCCTCTCAATACGGATCTTTATCTCTTGTGCATGCATGATCCATTGATCATTGATATTGGTGTCAAGGTACATGTACTTACTCACTCGTTCAACAGGCTTGCCACTGCTTTCAATGTTACAGTTTGATACATTACACTTAATTATAACCATAATTCTTGTTTAATTTATATTAATTTTAAGTCCGTATTTGTTGCTACTCATCGTGACTCTATCCACCAGCAACTGCAAAACTTCCGGGATATCAGCGGTCAGGAAAGTGTCATCTGCATATCGAATATTATTCTCCATTCAATATAATTTCCACGTCAACAACTTGCAGAGCTTCGCTAAACAATTGTTCTTCGTACAGGTTAAAGATCAACGTGGACAGTATTCTTTCTTGTTTCACTCCTTGCAGGATACGGATTTAGTCCGTATTTTCTCCATGCAATCTCACATGAGCAGACTGGTTCTAATATAAAATTGTAATTATTCTCAGATCTTTATCATCAAATCCTTTGTTCTTTATGATCTTTCTTATTTTCTGGTGTTGGACTATATCAAACGCTTTTTAATAATCAATGAAACAAGCGTAGATATCAACGTTCGTGTCCCTACAGCTACACCTAAAGGTACTTGAATGCTCAACAGGGCTTTACGTGTACCCATTCGTTTCGAACTGAGTTGGTGTAATAGATTCTTTAAGAAAATTTATAATTTTTTCTGTGGATTATTTTGAGAAACAGTTTCAAAAGGTAGCTCACTAGGCTTATTGTTCTATAATCCCCACATGATTTAGCTCCCGTTTTTTTGGGAAATGTAATAAATTCCACTTTAAATCTTTGGGTGGGAATATTCCTAATATAATATATAATATATATACCTATATAATAATAACTACTGAAGTCTCCGTTGAGTATTTTTAGGAATTCTGCCTCTGTGTCATCTGGGCCTGGTGTTTTGCCATCCTTCATTGCCTTTATGGCTGCTCGGACCTCTTCTTCAATGATAGTCGGTCCTGTTTGACAAATAAATTTTTTGGCGCTTCTGCACGTTCGTCATGAAAGAATTGCTCGATATACCCCTTCCATGTATCTCTAATCTCCTCTTTATCGATATGTTCTAAAACCAGGCATAGTCGCCAATCTTAATAACACAATATATCCAGTGGATATCCGTTTTATGTCCATATTCTGGATATCCATGGGATGTCCACAAAAATATGTCCCATGAACATCCAGGTGAAGTAGTTTATATGGTGTCCATTTGGAGTACTTTCCTACAAGAAGTCCATAAACATTGTCCATATGATGTACACATGGGGATTTCCAATGAATATCCATTTAAGTTTGTACATAAGATGTACATGTACATGTCCTTTTCAGAAAAATACCAATTTCACAAGATTATATCCCATGGACGTCCAAGATTAGTACATTCTTTAAGGTATTCATGTATACGATATTTAATGAGAGTCTCCCAAAATTGTTTATATATAAAAAGGCCAAATTTCAAATAGAAACGGCATGGGTATACATTACGGAACATATAAATGAAGTAGTTCTAGATTTTATCAGTTATTTGAGATGCTCGTACTGGTAAATGCTTTGTTGCTTTATTAACCTTTGGTTTGTTATACGCTACGCTAGGATGCCAGATGATATATCTTCTATTCGGATGTAGGTACATTGTATATTTTCTATTTTCATGTCCATTGTTAGAGAACAGAGTATACGTCCCTTTTCTTTACAGGACCAAGCTTCTCAGCCATTGTCGATGCTTATGCTCAATTTCTCATACTCCTGAAAGAGAGGTTATTTTTTAACGGTTAGTTACAAATACATAAGACTATATTTGTTTTGGTATTTTGGTCAGGTGTGTGCGTAGTGAAAAGTGTTTGTAGCCAGGTTAGTAGTTTGTAGTGACGATATATATACTTACAGAAATACCGCCTTCCAGTTTCTGTAAGTACGGCTTTCGATTATAATATAAGTAGGTTCATTGTTTTATAGCATCATCTGTTTCGATGAACAATAAGAAGGTGAAGAAAAAGAATTCCTTTATCTTAGTTAATACTATTACAAAAGAGCCAAGATTGCAGAAGACTCTTTGCATAACGTTGTGAGTAGTATGGGTAGTGGATGGTGATACTTTTCATTCAGTATCGTCAAAAATAGAATATTTCGATATGAATGATTCATTAGTGCAAGAACCACCTATCTGTATCTGTTCTTCTCTACCAACTGCGATATATGTATGTGGAAACAGCAGAAAATTTTCTGGATGATGACAACTTCTCATCCATAAATTCTGTTGAAAACTCTCCAGATCAGGGTGATAAACAATCATCTCAACTAAATTTAGAAGAAGGTTAGTTCTAAATTACCGCATCTGTTTGTCTTTCTATGTTTGTAGAAGAATCACGCAAAAACTACTACATGAAATTGAATGCAATTTTCAACGTTATATTGCTAGAAGTCTAACCTCAAATATATTTTCCATTTCACCTCGTCTGTCTGTGTTTTCGAAAAAAATATCCATAAAAATATTCATTTGTAGGGGCAGCCGATGGTGGAAGAGGCCACAAGAAAATATCTAAGAAGAGCTAAAGAGCGGAGTATTTCTGAAAACCTTTAAGCTGACCATAAATTTGTTTATACATTATTTTATAAGTCAGATGTAGAAATCACAGTTCTAGTTAAAAGTTGAATCTTGTTTGTTTTAGATTTTTTGAAACATAACAATATATATTGTGTTATTTTTCTTTATCTTTTATTGTATTTTGGATTATATTTAGTATTTTATTTTTAAAGCTATCCAAGTATTTTATTTTCTTATGTTTGTAATATCTTATCCTCCATGAAAAAAAAAAATAAAATTTAGAGACAATTTGTGTTTTTCAAGATGAAACTTATCCGGTGACAGTCTATGAATTGGAAGCTTGGATAGATTTAGATATGTCAAATTTATAAGCAAGTTTAATTATTGCACAAATCAAAACTTATATTTCGTAACCTGCCGGCTGGTTTGAAAACGCTAATTTATGTATTTAACGGGACGTCCTCCAAAGTTAGTCCACTCTACATTCTAAGAAACTACTAACTTGAGGTAACTTCTAATTGAATAAAGAAATATAATAACCTAGAGGGTCCACTCACACGACTTTCCAAATTTCATCGAATATCAAAATCGTCAGTTCAATTCGTATGACCATTCATTTGTTTTTTTTTCAGCGAGTCAAGACAATCAACAAAGGTCAAATTCAATTTTTACGGAGAAGGAACCGTTTGTCAAGAATAAGATTAAAAAGAAAACTCGACAATTTATTTGAGCATAAACTTATTTTCCTGCTTCTTCTCAAAGATACGCGTTAAAGCAAGTAGTAAAGGGTCTTAAGCAAAAAACAAAAGTTTGATCAAAATCGATAGAGCCAAACGCTACAGTACTAAGTGAAACACTTTTTCCAGTTATTGCCCACTATTGCCTAGCATCCAGTACAAGCAGGATGCCTAATATGTATCGCCGGTGAGACCCATCGATAATAAGTTCTTTTTATTGCAAATAAATACTTCAATTAAGATGATTCAATTAATATACCTTACAACAGCAGCATAGTCAATAGCTGAATATCATGAATATAATATAAATTATCAGCTTTCGTTTTTTCATGTGAAGATTATAAGTAGGTATAAATTCTATGAACCTATGAAAACAAGCCCACTCATTCAAAGAAATTACATTGAGTTTTTTAGGTTAATACCTTCCGCTCGGGAAGTTTTCAGGCTATATTAAAATCCATAGCTTTAATTGGATTCATATCCTTTATTGACTTTAATATCCGCTCAAGATAATTATAATTATTGAAAATTGAACAATGCGTTAGCTAATAAATTACCATCAAGTAATATAATCGGTGTGAATTAAATTTATGTAAATGTCGAATATCCAACCTGCTACCTAATACAATCAACTCAAATGATCGATACGAGCGTTTTATAATATTTCAGTAGCAGACCTGATGACCAAATTCTCATGGCTGCCACATAGAAATGAAAAATCCGAATTAATACGTCACAATACAGTGAACACAAAACACAGAAACCCGACATCATCGACCCATTTCCCATCGGTTATTACGGACGCCGGATTAATAAATCAAACATTTTTGTGTCGCAGCGAAAACAACAAACAATCGCCGCGACGACGGAAAAACAAGCTTCTATTATTTCAGTACACACACACCAAAGGTAATTTGATTTGAAATTTGTTTCGGTGGTGACGTATTAGGGTGTGTCAAGGATGAAAGATGGATTTTGTCTGAGACATACTGGAATAGATAAGGATTAGATATATAAATTGAGGGAGAAGATGCAGAGAACTCCATGCTGCTTATAAAATTTTAAATTTCATCTCCATTTTACAACAGTACGAGTGTTGAACAGGTTGCTTCATATCTGTTTATTCAAGTAGTCATCAGATCTTTTTCTTTGGATATTTTTCTACTTCAATATGACATATGAATAGGGGAGTCAAAATCGTATTATTTCTATTCATAATACCACGAAAAAGTTCCTTGACAAATTAAAAAAAAAGATAAATAAGAGTAAATTAGAGTTCAAGATATGAATATTTTTACTTTCCGACCGCTACTTCAAATAGCTTTTTAAGGATTGATAGTGTAACATTTTTAGTGTCCTGTTTAGGTTTCAGAGTTGCCATATTTGGAGCCTTCGGTCGGTCTGTCCGTCTGTGACGAGATTATTTTATTTGTGGAGTATCTGTGAGGCTCACCGGTGATTTAGATGAGGCTTGCACTTGTTACTAGGTAATAGCTGAAAAACTTATTTCGCTCAAGACTGGCTGAAAACGGCTCTAATGATTTTGATGTAACTTGTGTAAGATATTCTGCTTAAAGCCTTTTACAAGCTACTGCCCCACGTATCTCTGGAAAATATCAGGAAAAAAATTCTGCTCAAATCAACTGTCAAACTTTCTTGTTTTTTAATTGTATTCCAGTTAAACAATTCCTCCATTTTCAAAACTGCATATATACATATGAGCATATAAGCATTGTTTTTTATTAGGGGATTTTTATATTTGATGGATTTCGTAAAAGTGGACACAATATTTTTATTTTATTGTGGTTTTCAAGCTTCAATATTTAAGAATATTTCATACAAAAAAATTAACCGACTTTATTAGTTGGTGCACTATAAAATACAAGAAAATATTAATGCTATTGGTACTGGTAAGCCATTTTTTCGACATCAGTAAGGGAGTTCGGCAGGGAGATGGACGCTCTTCAACACTTTTTACTATACTTCTACACTCTGTCATTAAGGATATATAGACCAACTAGGAACAATATTTAACAAATTGAAGTGTAAAAAGACCTAGAAGAGAAAGCAAAAAAAGTGGGACTAGAAGTCAAAAGTACTGAACAAATTAATATTATTTTGTATTTTTTAGTGCATCATCTAATAAAGCCGGTCATGGTTTTTTATATATCTATTTCACACTTAAGACTCATCAAAATCATTCAGCGTTCATAACATCGCTGAAATACACATATTTCTAACATTACCATTTCTGTAACTTGGAGACCATAATTTTTTCAATGTCCGATTTAAATGTTGTTGAATAATCTCTTCTTTAATTTGGCCGTCTCATATTTTCCATTATTGAAAAAAACGCTTTTATATATAGTCTCTTCTTTAATTTTGTTGTTTGTTTTAGAAGAAAATGCCCCCTCCACCCCCCTCTGTGAGATGTTTTTGAGGGGAACATGTTAAATATAATTTTTTTCAATGGAACCAATTCTCAATCGTCCACTAACAAATTAAAAATTAATCATAAAAATCAGAGCACGTTTACTTTTTATAAGGTGCGTCAGTTCAAAACAAAGTATTTCAGACCATTAGTATAATTTAATTGATTTATTCATATCTAGAAAGTTGTTGAATGTTAATGAATATCATTTTGTACGATAGTTGAACATGTTTATATTCATTTATATGTTTTTAAATTGATTATTAGATTAAAATTTTTATACTTTCTAGATATAAAATAATGTATTATGATCGTATGTATTCAAGGAGTATTAGTAAGTTGCTTACAAATCCCAACTACGTTGTCATATTTTTATGATGATTTTATTAGATATATTCACTAGTCTTGAAGCTGACCCCTGTTATGACGAGAAAAGTAAGCATATACTAACCGAAGAGTGGTTTAATTTTGCGCAACTTGTATCACAGCTATCAGCTTCACTCTTCTCAAAAATTTTATAAAACTCTTTATACCAGAACTCAAAGGAATATTCCCTAATGATGGAAATCTAGACCCAAAAGATATTTTTTCAGCAGGATGAAGCTCCTTACCATTCCGATTTAAATTTTGTTGCATAATCTCTAGTCTTGAAGCTGACTCCTGTTATGACGAGAAAAGTAAGCATTTACTAACCGAAGAGTGGTTTAATTTTGCGCAACTTCCATCACAGCTATCAGCCTTACATTGGAAGTACAGAAGCAGCAAATCTTACAGGGATTGACAATTAGACTTCTTTCTTGGTACTGTGTTACTATCCTTAGTTGTTTATCCATCTCTATTCCTTGTATACACATGATAAAAAACTAGACTAGGTTCTGGCTTTGAGCAATATGAATGACACCTCTTCCTGTCTGCTAATCTAGACTCATTACACGTTTATAATTCACAAGGTCTTGGTTTGTTCACGGATTATTTTATTAGACTTAGACAGCCATATTCACAGACTCTTTCCCCACATTAAGCTTAGTTAGCTTAGTCTAATACTTAATCTATACCATAGTAATTAAAAAAACAAACTAAGCTAGTATCGAACTTAGAGTTCTCAGATTCTCTATCCAGAAATACTATTTGGTTAGCTGACCACACTCTGCTCTTATTATGAAACTTTTATCTTCATTTAAACTCAAAATTAGATCACTATGAATGATTTTTTTTTTTTTCAATATAACCACAATACTTTCAACATATTAGGTAAGTTTCGCTATTAGAGATGGAGTTCGATATAGACTACTATTGTATTTTCAAATAACATCAATATTGACTTTGTTACAGCATTTATGTTTGCAAATTCAATAGGGTTACTGATTCTATTAAATGGAAAACATGTTAACGCAAACCAGGCTATTAAATGAGTATTATAAAGCAAAGTATTTTATAAAATTTTGTAATATTTACATTTTGCATCGATATACGTAGGTACGGTAAATATATTTAGAATAATACATCGAGTACATACAGTTATTTAAATTTCTACCCATTACCCATATTAAATATACTTAAAACATAGTTTGTTAGACTTTCTACAAATAACTAGATATTGTTTAAACATGATTGAAATGTGATGTTATTTTTCAAATCGATTAATATTTAATCTGTTAACGGGATTAAAAAAAAATCCTACATTTACCCAAATACGCCCACAGTTCCTCTAAAAGGATAGCATACAGATGTTTATATCAGCATAGCAATTGCTTTTCTCTAGACAGCAAGCAGCATGTTATTTATTTAATAATTAAGAGTTTAAACTGTTAGACTATATCTTGAGTGACCAGTGTTTTGCTATCTTCAAGAATTTTCTTGTGCAATTCATAAGCTACCATGTCCTTTCACTTTGACTTCGGGTTGTTTATTTTATTATTTATTCACCGAATGGGATTGTAAATTAGAAGGAGTACTCAAATAGCATACAAAAAAGCTGCTTATAGGTTGAGATTGATATTTATATGTTGTCAGGCTTTCACATGGGTATAAATATATACAAGTGCCTTTATAAACGAAAAGTGGACATTAAAACTATCAGCCCTATTCATAAGCAACTCCAAATTCCATATTTTTTTTATAGACACGTCGGATTATTTTGCAAGGGAGTTTCTGTTAATGAACTTCTCAGGATCATAGAATACGATACTGACATAGACACAGACAATGTGGATATTGCAATAATGCCAACAACTAATGCATTAATGCATGTGATGAATTAACAAGCGAAAGCTCAAATCATAAAGATACTATAAATATAGATAATTTACATGCTGCACAGCTTAAGGCAGAAGATGAATTCTTTACATCAGTCGCTAATGGGAAGATGATGCTTTAATTGAATGGACAAAGCAGATTTAGTTCAGCTTATAACAACTTATCACCTTTACAGATGTTCGAACAACATCAACATGGGGACACTGATCAAAGTGATACAAACATTTTAAGCATGAGAGGAATAAAATGGTACCTCACCCTAATTTCATGGATGAGGCAGAGCAAAGCCCATGGCAATTGTATAGAAAACAAGGGGACCAACTTAATTATCTTGCCTTCGGAAGAAATATTGGTATTGGGCAGAGTGGATCATTTTGTTGCACAACCAAAAAAGTTGGAAGAGTCGTTAGATCCCTAACGGAAGTAACGCTTCAACACATTTTCCCTTGGAAGAACATAGAAATTTTTCAATTTTGATTTCATAGAAATGTAGTAGATATGGATTTATGAACAAACGTTAAGATTCTTAGTACAAATACTATACATATAATTAATCTATGGTATGTAAAAATGGAGAGATATATATCCAGACCAAAACATATTTGTTTTTTTAAATTTGAAGATTTTTAGTACGAATACTATACTTATAATTAATCTTTGGTATGTGAAAATGGAGAGATATATATCCAGATCAGAACATATTTGTTTTTTCAAATTAGAAGACAGCACTTGTGGCACCTCATTGGAAACCTTATTGAAAAAGGATTTTTTAGATAATATTTTGTTTGACATCTTTCAAACCATGTCTCAGAAATTTACTACAATCTGATTTTTAACTATTTAATAATTACATTAACAATATTATTAATACTGGAACGCCACCTTTTGAGCGTAACAATTGCTTAAAAAGTGACCCATTAACCTGAAGGCACAGACCCAACTGATGATATAACTCTGTCCTTACTCTTCTCAAAACTTTTATAAAACTCTTTATACTAGAACTCAAAGGAATATTTTTCTCTAGACCCAAAAGATATTTTTTCAGCAGGATCAAGCTCCTTACCATTTTGCAAGAAAAATACGGGAACTCTTAAATAGTGCATTTCCAAATAGGTGGGTAGGACGGTGAGAATTTAAAGAGTGGTCTCCCAGATCCCCGGATATTACACCCTTAGATTTTTATTTATGGGGTGATTTAATAACTAAGGTCTATGTCAGCAGATCTAGAAATCTGGAAGACCTTAATGCAAGGATTCGGGCAGAGATACGTTTAATCCGCTAGAAGTTTTGGGAAGTGTAAGGGAAGAATTCTACCTTCTAATATTGTTTTAGTCTGTGCCAACAGGTTAATGGGGCACATTTTCAACAACTGTTACGCTAAAAAGTTGACATTCCAGTATTAATGTTATTGTTAATGTAATTGTTCATAAAATAGTTTAAAAACATTTTTTAGTATATTTCCGATATATAGTTTGACAGATGTAAAAGCTTTCCAAAGAGGTGCCACAAGTGGTGCCTTATAATTTGAAAAACCAAAGTTGCTTAGGGCTGCTCTCCCTCTTTGAGATACCGTTTTTACAAGACGAAAGTGAACTCCATAAAAAAATCTTTGAGGACGTGTTTTTGGATTTTAGACAAATGTTATTCCCAGGCCCGCTATAACCAGCGTTCCATTTGAAATCCGCACCCTGTATAGATAGGTAGGGTTATTTATTATTTATATGCTAAAACAAAACAAAAACACAATAGAAAGATTTAAATTTATAAGAAAAAATAATATCAATAATAATAAGAAATTATAGGTACAGTGCTGTAGACAATTTTGTTTTCTTCATGGTGATCATCGTTTCTAGCTAGGATGACATTTCGATTCATAAGCGTTTTCAGAATTTAATTTAATCTCAACTATATTCATTAGAGAAATCATATATTATTCCTGCCTTAAGCAATAAGAGCCATCTGCAGGTGTAGATTAGCAAACGCGTAGCATGGGGGTTATCGTCTGTAAAGAAGCTTTGCTAATAAAATCATCTATAATTGCATACATAATAATAATGCGTATTTGCCTTGTGTATAGTGTGATCAAGATAAGGTCTTTTATATTGTGATCACAAAAAAGTAATAGCTGTTTTTGTTTTTGAGAAGAGCTAGTAAATAACGGAAATAATTCTTCGTAACTACATTCTTAGACCAAAAAATGACGTTGATAATATAATGTTACGACGTTTTGTTTTCTAAAAATAATCTTCAACTTTGATTTTGACATGGATCGAAATAAAAACACACCCTGTATGAGATATAAGATTTTTTTCAATTAAAACGTCTTCTTTGTTTATTTTTTGAACACTTTGAATACATGTCTTCTTAGTAGGTGATGTTTAAATAAAAATTAAATGATTTGAAGAAATTTTAATATTATGAAATTCAGAGTGCTTAAGTAAAGACAAAGGTATCCCCTAAGTTCAACAGTTCAGATTATATTTTTGAATTACTGTATATATTTTTCTATAGGTACATTCTTCTTGAAATGGTGTTCTGATCATGTTTCAGGCGTAATAAAGAATGAGAGAGTTGGAATCGTCCAGTAAATGTCATTGGACTATTAATAATCGTATTTAAAACTTTCATCATTAAACCATTTTTATATCTCATATAGTTTTTGTGATCTTCAAATATATATAACGAAACAAGAGCAACTTTATTTAATGAACATTAAGTTTTATGCTAATATTGACATCGTTATCATCCGATTTCTATAGCCAAAATCATAATCCTGGAAATCTAACTCATGCAAACAGCCGTTGTGGGTTTGTGCCTTATTAACGATCGCCAGTGCTTCCTGTATGTTAGAGCATACACTTTATGGAACTGGAAAGGGAAGAGGCAGGATTGTAGCTGAGAAATTCATAATGCAGTGGTGATCTATGAGCTTCTTCGACAGTTAAGATGTGGTTTCTTATATCGACATTTGTGATTCCTCGTAGGTAGGTATCTAATTCTTTTGTTTAAGCGACCTATCAAGATGAACATTTTCAACCGTTTCTAATATTAAAATTTATAGTATAGTTCAACCAGACGTCCCCCATAAATGATATATTTTAACGAAAATAATGATGCCTTTAAGGCAAAACTGAGTTAAAAGTAGTTAATTTGTTTTTCACTTTGTGATATTGACCAGTCGTCGAACTTTTACTGTAATCCATTCAATTTAAGTTTGAAACTTGAGGTTCTTCTATCAGAGTATTCCTGTATAAATAGTAGTCGAGGAACGTAATATCTCTGAAAAAAATTGGGGTAATACAGTTTGATGTAAAGTTTGCAGATATAATAAAATGATCTCTGTAGTAGTTCAAATGTGTTTTAATAAGAAAATACTTTTTTTCCTTATGTCATCATGGTGAACAAAAGATTCACAAACGTTACAAACAATATTGCAAAGCTTCATATATGCAATGCTTCTATTGATATATCAACTATAAGCCCCCCATTATATCGCTCCTAAAAAGCTCCAACGTAATTTTTTTACCTCTCCATGCTATTTGCACCAGGGGTCTTGGGATTATTTCCCTAGTAAGGTCTCGCTCAAGAATATAAACTAGAGAGGATGACTAACTCTGTATCCTGTTCTATAAGCAGCAGTGGCTGAAATAACGTCCTGTGATAAGTTGTCAATTTGGGGTGTTGTCTATTGTTGTATTTAAGCTTCCTTCGCCCATACTACATAAGGATGCGCTGCGCGGTTTTGCGCAACGCCCCGAAATGACATATACCCTATAACCCTACGTTTTATGTGCTACTCCCACTACTCGTGTTAGTCGTCCTCCCTCACTTCTTTCTCAATTTTTACTTATAGTAAAATCCTAGCTTATATTATAAATGAGAAAGTAAGTTTGTTTCTTACGCTTTCGTGCCTAAACCACTGAACTGATTTTAATGTAATTTGGTACAGAGATAGACTAGCCCTTGAGATAGAACAATGGCTACCCAAAGAAATATCTCTGAGCTATATGGCTGAATTGTCATGAATTTTTCGCTATGTTCGTGTGTAGTATGTCAGTGGACTGTTTTGTGAGAGTCTGCCAGTGCGACTGAGACTTAAAGGTGGAGGGTTCCATTCCGAAAAATCCCTAAGACATATGTAGGAGACATTCTCATGCTGTTCTCTCTTGGTGGATGGATCTGGGTTGGTGTTCGAACTGGTTCTACGTGCAAGCAGGACTCCGAAGTAGAAGAGTTCCATACTCAAGACATTTTATGACTTAATGTTCTCGTACCACAATCTACTAAAGTGTTTGCCTGAAAGTGCCAACAACAGCTAGTAATGGAATAAATATAATGACAGTGAAACATACCTACTTCTTGTTCATGTAAGAAAATATATTTATAGTAAGTATATACATTTTATTAGCTCCTAATTTTTCCAATAAATCCCTATGATTAATCGAGATATAAATCCCAATGAAAAACATACATTTAGAAGAAAGACAATATTTTATCTAACAAAAAATTGCAGCATAAGTACTTGGATAACGGCTACGCTAATACAAGAAGTGAGTTCTAACCGGTTAAGGTTTTCTTTAGAATTTCCTTAAAGTATCTCCTGACATGCATAACATTTTTCAGATGCTACTCAATAGTGCAATTTGACCAAGTTGTTCCCAAACTCGAAGATTAAATTTGGTGGGTAAAAACTTACTAAGTCGCACTAATGATTAGCAAAGAACATGACAAATTTTCTTTTAAATCAACCGAAGAACGTTATGTATATCAGGAGCTACAATTTTGGGAACTTTGAAAGAACATGGTAACCAGTTAGGTTAGGTTAGGTTACCTACTTATCTTGCACTTTGTTATTACATACTTGGCTATCTTTCACATTTATATTTTTCATTATTTTTTGTCTTCTTTTTCTATTAGAATGTGTCTCTGTTACTCAGAGTAGAACCGTTAATAATAATAATAACAATTAAAAGTTTTCTAATTCTAAATAGACGGTTTTTGATTTACCCTATATAAGCGACCAATAAACTATATCCTTACCAATTTTCAACTTCCTATGTCATCTGCCCCAATATGTCATGGGGGTCGAAACTGGCCTGAACTGGTTCGTGTAATATAAGCAATGCCGTTCCGTCACCCAGTTGCTATGCGAACTTAGGTGACACTGCCGTGTGTCTATATGTACGGAACCCTCGGGGTACTAGTTCTATTTATACTAAACCCATTTTTTACCTCTTTTAATTATCATATACCAGTAATAGCTCTCAAAGTATCTGATATGTGCGCAAATATTCTATTCTATACTATTAATGACATCAAAATTATATTTCGAATTTTCAAGCATTGACCTCATTTCTAGCTTCAGCTCCCCGTTTATTGCTCGGGGTACTTTCCATTTAACTGGAACGGCTTTGCATAATAATCATAATGTTTGATTTGCAATTTAAATAGAAGTTAATGTCTATTCGGGCGGCAATATAGGATTGTATATTATTTCATAATTTACTCTATACAATTATCGCCATAATCTGAAAGCTCAATAATTTAACGGCAACTCGGGATCTCGTTGCAATATTGATATAACATCCAGCAAAATGGTATGAAACAGGCACGTAATCAGTGAAATCGTTTCAAAATACAGCACTTCTAGGTTAAAGGAAGCAAGTACAGACTCGTCAAGCAACTTACTATGTCGTAAATGTGAAAAAATAATATACTTAACTGAAAATGTACTGTTTTGTCAACTATTTTTTTTACCGACGAACCCAAAAGGTGGTGGTATACAATTCGACTGTCTACTTTTTGCGCTCGATGTTTATAGTAAACGTATTCCGATTTTGATGATTTTTGAATAATTTTAAAGAGGAGAATTGAGAAATGGTTCCATATTCTTAAAGTTACAGTTTGGGAGTTATAGCAGTGATAAAGTCTAAAATATGCGTATTCCCGCGATGATGAGTTTAGATTTCTGAATAATGACAAGTACAAGCTAAGAATATATACGGGTAATGGGTATAAGTGAACCTTCAACATTTTTTTTTGACTAATGTTACATACAAAATTATGACATAAATATTTTTTACAAGAAATTGGACCGACGTTATTAGTTGGTGCACTGAAAAATACGAGATAATATTACTTCTATCAGCACCAATAGACACTTGTGAACTTGTGTGACTTGTACTTGTGAATTTGGTGCCAAAAGTTTTCAATCTAAATGCTACTGCACAACTTTAAGAGTACCAGCACCAATAGAATCAATATTATTTTGTATTTCTTGAGTGCAACGACTAATAACTTCGGTCTATTTTATATTTATTGGGTATATACAATAAACGGAGACAGCGATTTTGTACTTCCCAAGTTCTTTGATTGAAGAGCCCTTGAACGTATTAAAAAAATCCAATTCAAATACCGCTGGAAAAGTCGTTATTGCTAGAAATTATTTATATTTTTTCCAGTGTATGATTCCCTAAATTCTGCTCTGTTTTTTCAAATAAGTTATTGATTAGATTTGGAAAGAACGTGTATTTTCAAAAGTATACTCCAAGTATAAAACGAAATAAATATTCATAAAAGTTATTTGGAGTTCAAGTAACTTTTTCTGATATATAGTTTACAGCTAAATAATGAATCTTCGTGGGAGGATCAGATGTGCTGCCAAGACATTGATTGATTTATTTCTACCCAACTTAACGAAGAATTGAATGATCTTGCTCAATTTTCTCACAAAGTACCAGGAATACAAAACTTTGCACAATGTATTCGAGTTAGTAATATTGAAAAGCACTACTGAGACGGCAAAAAGCAATTATCTAAAATGTGGTAAAATAGCAATTACGTAATTGAAATAGCTGCTGAGATGACTGCATCCATTTGGGAGCTATTCCGTAGAACCTGAATAGCGCTCTTTTACTATTAGTAGAATATTGTGGTTATATGAATTTACGTAGGTACGAGTAGGAAAACCACTCGCAGTAGCTAGGAACACAAAGCATAAGAGATGATTTAAAAGACGAGAAACACGCAAAACTGGAGTATGTAATGAATTAGGGGTATTTCAGTTTTCCGTTTGCCATCAATTGAAATAAATAAAAGCTTTAAATACACTAAACTAAACTGAGTATAATCTCAGTCGAGACAAGTGCGTTGGTTTCATCCAACTTCTTAACAAAATTAAATTCCATTCGATACTATTAACAGTGGAAGTTAGGCACAGTTTCGAAGGATAATGGAATATTGACACCGAATAAGTTCGGCCGTTAGTCGGCAACTACGACGCCCCCTGCCGATTATTTTGACTATTACGGGTTATCGCGTCCAACAACTCGAGGGGATAAACTGTTGGGGCTGGGCGCCGAACTTCTAACATTAATAATTTTGTGTTAATATTAAGGGAGGAACCAGGCCGTTAATTTCAATATATTTACGATGAGGATGGGAGTGGGGTCAGAAAGCGACGGTGGTGGCGGCACAGCGCCGATAGGCCCAGGAAAGGATCTATAATTAAGAGCGATCGGATTTCTTTGAGATCGTCCTGAGGTGAGAGTTGTGTTGCTCTAGAGGTATTTGGTATAGGTCGAAAGGTCATCCAGATATATATTGAAGCGATATTCTGGTTCCTGAACATTAGTAACTTTGTAATAAGTAAATTGAGAGTCAAATATAGTCAAGCATTTAACAGAGGTTTTGCGAAGATGTAGTGCTCTTAAAACTGAGGCAAGTACGGGTCAAACTTTAACTCCAAGTGGTCCTTAGAATCATATTACAGAAAGCCATATTCGAAACAGAAATTAAAAATTACGGATGGCCTGTAGCCAGCGGAAAGGAAAGTTTCTCATAATTCATTTTCAAACTACATCAATAAAATTGTGTATCGTTTGAATATCTATGAATCTGAAGCAAACTATCGCTTTCTTTATTAATTAGATTTTTACCACCTCGTATATTCAATTCACATTGAAGATCCTCAGAACCAAAAGATTTATGCAGATTCCAGGAAAAAGATAAAGAAGAGCATCAGATTGATTAACCTTTTCTCCTTCCATTTCAATATCCATTCACGAGATCCAAACCTTATCCAATCCTCATCTTGGACACACATTATAATAGAAAAATACATATATTCTCCTCGATAATTCGAAACCTTATTAATCCAGATTCATCAATAATTCGGACAAGCATTTCAATTAAATTTTGTACTTTGTAATCAGGATTTGATAGGGTTTGATAATCCAAACGTAATTTTTTAGATATCTGCTTCATATTATAGCATGAATCAAACGTCAAATAACAATACAAATCTATGTACAGGGTGTCTCAGCGAGACCGTTCATTAGAAGTTTATTGGCTTCTGGTCAAAATAAAAACTTGAAAATTGATAATCACATATAATCGAGTGTTCTCTTGAACTAATTTTTATTAGATTTCTGGTGCATCCGGTTATACCGGAAGTCGTCATCTACTTTGTTATTTTAAATGAAGTATGGAGTATGTATTGTGGTCAAAAACGGTTATCTACATTGTAGGGTTACTTTACTATAGCACGTTAACTTTCCGAAATTTTGATGAACCATAACTTGATTTTTTTAAATAGCACCCCCCATTTTTTATTATTTAGTCGTATTCGGCGTTTAATTTCACATCTCTTCTATCCCACATGTTCTATACCTGAGATTGATTAATTGTTGTTAATTTCTTTGTTTTTTTTTATATAAATTTGTTATTTTTCAACAAGAAATTATATTTATTCATTGCTGCAGAGAGAATAATTTTTACTGTTGTCATGGAGATTACAATTTGTATTTTGTTTCCTTATCATCATGGCCTACCGCATTCGAAAATATTTTTACCGTTTCTCTTTGTGCCTCTGGCTTTAAATGTCGAATGTTATACATTGTTGTAAAGGAGATTTTTTGTTCCATTTAATGGTATAAAAAACAAATATGGCGCCCGTTAAAAAAAACAAAACTTGTATAGCATATCTCTGAAAATAAAAAAGATAAAATATTTCTAACAATTCCATCACCTTCGTCTTAGTGCATTACTTAAATACCCAAAATTCCAGCTATCTTCTCCAAATAGTAATTGAGAAATTGAATGAAAACCTAATCGATTATTTTCAGTTTTTTCAAAATATTTCAGGAACCTTTGATTCTTTTTTAATTTGCAGACCGGAATATTGAAGAGGTGTAATTCACGCAACTTTTCTTCAATTTAACCATCCTTCTATCTCTCACCGTTTAAGAAATAGTAATACTGTCCCAATAAATCGTCTGGACCCTGTATAAATCTCAATTTTGAATACATTATTTTGACCAGAACCTAATAAACTTCTAATGAACGGTCTCGATGAGACACCGTGTATATAAAAGCGAAAACCACTCACTCACTGACCAAGGCCAAAAGGCTGGAGCTATGAAGTTGAAATTTTCAGGGAAGCTCCATTTTGTTTAGTTGGGAAGAGTAAGCCTTATCGATGGGACCAATTATAATTTTTGTCTGTCTGTCTGTATGTTTGTACGCGCGTCACGCAAAAACAACTGTATGGAATTGAATGCAGTTTTCACCGATGTATTACTTGAGGTCTAACTTAAAATATAGGCTACATTTTATCGCGTCTGTCTGTCTTTCTGTATGTTTGTATACGCATAACGATAAAACTACTACAAGAATGGAATTGAATACAGTTTTCTATGCGTACGAGGTCGCGGGCAAAAGCTAGTACTGAATATGACGCTGAAGTTTTGATTACTCTCAGAAAATTGCCGCAATATCTGCTTTCCGTGGATGACGAACTGAAGATGTTGGATATATGCGTACCTAAACAGAATCTCACAACCGTTGAAATATGTGATTGAGAATCATCAATATTTGTTAATACTGAAAGACATAGATGTTATATATAACCAACCTGAGAGTGGTCATTTTTACTACATCAAGGTCCATAGTTAAATAATGTTAAAAATTATGATGCAATAAAATGTTTGCAATTTGTCTATAAACATGGCGGAAGATAACCGTTCCAATGATTTTTATGTACCTACTCTTACGATTAAACAAAATTGCTTATGTTCATTAACCAGAAGAGGTTCAAGCAAAAAATTATATAAATTAGATTTAAAATATTTTTGTATCACGCTTGATTTATTTGGTATTAAATATGTTGTCTATCTCTAGAGCAAAATTGCCTCGCTTTAGTAAAGTAGGTTATTGACTTATCGTGAATATTTGTGAAATTCACTTCTATGTAATAGGGAGCGGGAAACGGGAATTTAATTACGGCGGAAGATATTTATTTGGTGATGACGTTTTTCTGGTGCATCGAATATTTTGTCGCGACATTTGAAACACGTCAGGTTTTCACTTACCCTCTTATCATTTAGATACCAAGTGACATTAGCTGGAGGGTATGAGGCTGGGGCCGAACAGTTTCCCCTTACTGTTGAACCGATTTCAAGAAGCTCTTTATCAACTGACATGACAGGCTCATCCTCCGGAACATCTGAAAATAAAAGGAAAAAAATATGAGTTATGTAATCATATCGCCTGCGAGTGAGCTGCATGTTATCGCAAATATATTTTGAGTCGCATTTTAGTAGATAAAAAGTTTGAACTAATATGATGTTCCAGTGAAAATATACAAAATTCAATTATCTGGTGCTTTGTTCATAACTTCTAGAAATGAGAGATCAACTTATATTAACAAAGAAGTAACAATAAAATTTAGAATTCAATTATTATGAGAAGTTGTTAGATGACTATTTTTTCACTAACAAAATTCTCTCGAAAGATAATGAATTTTGATGGCCTTTTTACCATGTATGTATGTAGAATGTTATAAGAATGATCAGGTAGTAACTATAAGCGGAAATGGGTCTCCTAGGTGGAGGGTTCCACACCACTAATACCCAAAGAACTATCTCTGAGTCATATGGCGGACTTTTCCGCTATTTTTGTGTGTAGTATGTCACTGGACTGTTTTGTGAGAGTCTCTCAGTTCGACTAGGACTTGAAGGTATAGGATTTCATACCGGATAATCAATAAAACATATGTAGCAGAAATTTTCATGCTGTTCTCTCTTGGTGCATATCTGTGGATGGATCTGGGTTGGTGTTCGGACTAGTTTTACGTGCGAGTAGGACTCTGAGATAAAAAGCTTCCATACTAAAGACGTTTTATGAATTTATTTCTTCGTACCACAATCAACCAAAGTATTTTTCGGGAAGTATCGGGTAAAATAGTTAGTCGATTGTAAGAAGAAGAAAAAATGAATAAACTTCGATTTGATTTGAGCCTATTACCAGAGAATAGTGGTAACGTAAACGTATTTTCTATGACATCAACTAATAAAACTGACAAGAAAATGTATGCAATACCAGAAGGATTTCAATCAGTCGAACTTCGCAAACAGGTTTTTATCAACTCTTATAAGCAAATGAAGAGCAGCTCGAGAAAAAGGTACCAAGCTGGAAGAGTCCGGATACAGATGACGGAAGAATCAAGAAAAACTTATTTGATGGAGATGAAAACTTACAAATTGGCGACCAGTTTCTAGAAGAACTTATATATAAGATAATTAGCATGTATTTGCCGATGCTCATCCAGAAAACAAAATTAATTCTAAACTATAACTTCTACAAAAACTTAGCCGTAATATTCCAGGTTCATTTAGACCAGTTTTCTAAAACTTTGCGAAGTGAGAAAAGGTTATGGTTTGTAAACACCGTTGGAACTCTTCAAGTATCAACGTGCTATTCTGATCATCATACTTGAGAATACATTCATGTGCTCAGTATCCAAAATCAGCAACAGCGATATCAGCACGTTGGATGCAAAAGTAGACCGAAATCATATTGTCACAAATGCAATGTTACACTGTATTCAAAGTGTTTCATTCCTTACCTACCGCTCAAAAAATCTTTACTTAAGTATAAAATAATATTTATGGTAAATAAACTAGCTTTAAAAATTAAGTAGAATTTACTCGTAGAAGCTCTATACTGCGAATATAGGAGACATATATATGTATAATGTATATAAATATGTCTAACCCATTATAATGAAGTTTATATCGTATTAAACCAGAAAAGCTAGATCTTTTATATTTTGTTGCCCGTGTGGGCATTACTAGGTTAAAAACGGTATATCTATACCATTCAGGTCCTCGACTGTAAAATAGTAATGTTTCTTCCATTTGGATATGTAAGGACTAGTGGTTAGAGAACTCATTTCTTCAAGGTTATATTTCATTCAGTGAATTTATTCTAATTTTCCGTTAGCCCATCCCTTTTGCAATTCTTCATAAATATATATGCAATTCCCATTAGGAAGGTACGTTCCATCTGTCATAAACAGGAAATACATGATTGATGGACAACACATCGATAGATATTCCATCTCATTCATCAAAAAACTATTCTTCACTAGACAGGGTAGATAAATTACATATCCAAAAGTATCATCCTCACTTGAATTGGCGTCGACAACCGCGCTATAACTCATACCCGATTTAATTTTCCAGCTAAATCATAATTCAAAAATAACAACAAAAAATAATTTACGCACGTCACTAAAAATTAATTTAATAACTGGTTCACTACGAGTTATTATTATGAAATGCTATCCAAGCTTTTGACATGCCAACCAGACGAATGGCGGAATCACCCAATTCCAACATTCGATGCATTATTTTTATTTATGAGAATAGCCAGTGAGCTATGATTGTGGGCGGTAGCTAGTCAAGAAACTAAATACAAGGCTTTCAACACTCACGTAAGATTTATTACAGTTCCGATTATTTTTCGGTTTGAATATCACTTTCTGGATATGCCGAGGAATTAGTTAGTAATTTAGGCCAGATCTCTGGTGCTTCTGTTTCGCTCGAAATTCTTTGCTTGAGTGAAACGTGGATGATGAGTTTTTAACCCGTATTCCTGATTTTCTATAAAATTTTTATATGTGTTTAACATTAGGTTTGATTTTCATTGGATTTAAATAATTATGTAATAATTATTTTCAATTTATCTCAAGATATTTTTTTAACTTAATATACTGGAGGACTATCCTAAAATGCTGTGGTTATCATTGGGGGAGATTTCAACGGTCGAATAGGAAGCCACGGTTATCTCCCACGGGGTAACTTGGTAGACAATAATCAATATGAAATCCGACGAAGCCTGGATTCATTCATTAACCAAATGGCAGAAAATTGTTGAAATTTATGGAACATAGCTCTTTCACACAATTAAATGGACGAACAAACTCAGGCACTAGTGCTAATTTTATACATATTTACTCGACAACTTTATTTGGGTAAACATAGAAATAATGATTTTAATGTGCTTAACAATCCTACATTGTCTGAACATTTTAGGTAAATTTCTTGAGAAATATACCTATTGCGATCGTTCACACTTTTGAATTTCGAAAAAATTTCAACGGCATGTTGTTATATGTCTATAAGTTAGTCCAAAAAAACATTTGGTTTAAAAGTTTATATATATATATATATATATATATATATATATATATATATATATATATATATATATATATATATATATATAAATAAAAAGATGTTCTTGGGGATGCAGTCATATATTCAATAAAATTCTTTGACTGAAGCCGAGCTTTCGAGAATGTTTATTCTCTTCTTCAGGGCAAAAATCGTGAATTTAGAATAAATTAACCAAAAACAGGAAAGATTTCATAGCCATCAATTACAAATGTCATTATTTATATTAAAAAAAAATAAAAAAAAAAAAATATAAATAATGACATTTGTAATTGATGGCTATGAAATCTTTCCTGTTTTTGGTTAATTTATTCTAAATTCACGATTTTTGCCCTGAAGAAGAGAATATGACTGTTAACACGATAGAGGTCGCAGTTTTGAAGGTATCAAGTTCAAATTTGCTACAAAAATCAATCTCTCAAATATCTCGGTCGAGTTCGTTATTGGGCGATATCGGGTAAGTAGTTTCGAAATGGCGACCATTCAAACATTTAAAAAAATTATCAAAAAAGAGCAGTAGTGTAAATATTATTAAAAATAATTTTAGGTTATAGATATAATCAGTACCTACAACTTTTGTTCAAAGCAATTTTTCATAAAATACACAGGTAAAAAAATAAAAATTAATAAAGAAAAATAACAAATATTGATAAAACATGAACACTCAATATAAATTTGATGTAATTGTACATTTTCTGGAGATCTTAGTATAGACCCTGATTAAAAAAATATATAGTATATTTATTGAAAAGAAATAGACGAAAAAAAATCTACCTTGAAGTGGACTCGAACCCTGTCTGCTTTATATTCAACAGCCAAAACAAAAACCTCTAACCGCAAGGCTATGACAATTTTATTTAATAACATGTAGGTATACCAATGAAAAGGTTGTTAAAATTTCAATTCAATGAATTTTGAAAAATTTACCTTTCCGCTGACTACAGGCCATCGGGATTTTTTTTATATTGATGTCTGTTACCACAGTAATTTTAAAATAAAACTTGGATGAGATCTCCCATACCGGTAATACTTCTCAAATGGCATGAAATTTCTCTGCATCTGGTTAAAATGACAGCTCATTTGAAAACTTTGAACTAGTCATTGATGAGCCTGCTGAAATGGCTGGCGTTACGTCGAGTATCTCATGCCGGAAACGATAGAAATTAAATAGAATATGTGGTTTGACAAGGCGTGTTTTCAATTTAAAAAGTAACTTGTCATAGAGAATAATTTCGATGTAACTTATACAAATCATTATTTTATTATTATTATTTGAGAGTGATGCGAAATTATAGAAAGTTAATGAAAAAAAAACACAACATCGAGATCATAGAGACAAGAAAATAGTTTCCATCAACAAAATTCACTACTTAAATTGTGCTGATATAGCGTTGATCAACTAAGTCGAGGAACATGGTTCATAAACTTGCTGAACTCTTGGGGCCCATTTTTAAGTTAAAATATGATATATGGAAATATCTCATCAGAAGTGTAAAGCGAGGATATGTAGTACATCACATTTGTTATACTGATTTTTATTTCTCGAAAGAAGATAATGACAAAGTATGTTGGTTTTTCTGAGCTATGTAGGATTACATCTTTGGATCTTGATGATGATGTTGGTTAGGGGTTAAGACAACTTTCCCCATTAAACATCGCTTATAACTTTTATAATTAATGAGATACGAATAACTAAATACTTATAACAAACCAATCAACATACCTTCCACTGAAATACGTAAAGCAAACTTCCTGTATAACTATCACTTTATATATGCATATAGGTTACGGTCTGTAATTATTATTCTAGATCCGAGATGTCAAAATCAGTTCCAAGATTAATATTTTCAACAGAAATAGAACCAACTTTTGTAAGTAATTGTTCTTATAAATACAAAATAATATTAAGTCAATTGGTGCCGGTAATTTTGAAGTTATGCTCTTAGAGGTAGAATACACCTTCTGGCACCGACTTCAAACTAACCAGCACCAAAAGAACTAATATTATATTGTATTTTTCAGTGTACTTATTAATAAGAATTGATTTTTTTTATTTGACTGACTTCCCAAACGAGACAGTCAGATAATTCGACTGTTTGTCTGTATGTTTTTTGTATGTTTGCGACTTTTTTCTAGTAAACGTGCTCATGATTCTGTTTTCATTTGAAATATAACTATTGAGAGCTGGTCAATTTTGAATAAAAAAAATCCCGACGGCTTAAAGCCACTGGAAAGGTAAATTTCTCAAAATTCATTGAATTGAAATTTGAACAACCTTTTCATTGGTATACTTACATGTCATTAAATGCCAATTGCCCATTTTTAACGGCATGTGTCATAGCCTTGCGATTAGAGTGTTAGAGGTTTTTGTTTTGGCTGTTGAATATAAAGAGGGTTTGCGTTCCGCTTCAAGGCTGATTTTTTTTCACCTATTTCTCATCAGTAAATATACTATATATTTTGTTAAGCAGGATCTATATTAAGATCTCCAGAAAATGTAAAATTACATAAAATTTGAGTGTTCAAATTTTATCAATATTTCTCATTCCTTTTTTATTAATTTTTATTTCCTTTTCTGTGCATTTTATAATGAATTGTTTCGAACAAAAGTTGTAGGTACTGATATATCTATAACCCAAATTTATTACTTTCCTACGCTACTATAGTAGCTGTATAAGGACAGTATTGTAATCGTGTGAAATTTTCGGTATCGAGATTTTTACAAATGTTGACGTTTCAGAGTTTTCTAAGTCTAATAAACATATTTTCAGCCATTGGTCTCTCTGTCTGTCTTTCTGTCCGCCTGTCTATGACAGCATTATCTCGGGAACGGATCGGTGTATTTTGTTGCTTTCTTTTAGGTAAATTTCTTATAGAAATATACCTATTGCGATCGTTCACACTTTTGAATTTCGAAAAAATTTCAACGGCATGTTGTTATATGTCTATAAGTTAGTCCAAAAAAACATTTGGTTCAAAAGTTTATATATATATATATATATATATATATATATATATATATATATATATATATATATATATATGGGATATTACGAAATTTGTTAACACGATAGAGGTCGCAGTTTTGAAGGTATCAAGTTCAAATTTGCTACAAAAATCAATCTCTCAAATATCTCGGTCGAGTTCGTTATTGGGCAATATCAGGTAAGTAGTTTCAAAATGGCGACCATTCAAACATTTAAAAAAATTATCAAAAAAGAGCAGTAGTGTAAATATTATTAAAATAATTTTAGGTTATAGATATAATCAGTACCTACAACTTTTGTTCAAAGCAATTTTTCGTAAAATACACAGGTAAAAAAATAAAAATTAATAAAGAAAAATAACAAATATTGATAAAACATGAACACTCAATATAAATTTGATGTAATTGTACATTTTCTGGAGATCTTAATATAGACTCTAATTAAAAAAATATATAGTATATTTATTGAAAAGAAATAGACGAAAAAAAAATCTGCATTGAAGTGGACTCCAATCCTGTCTGCTTTATATTCAACAGCCAAAACAAAAACCTCTAACCGCAAGGCTATGACAATTTTATTTAATAACATGTAGGTATACCATTGAAAAGGCTGTTGAAATTTCAATTCAATGAATTTTGAAAAATTTACCTTTCCGCTGACTACAGGCCATCGGGATTTTTTTATTTTGTTTTGTACCAATATCACTCGCCGGTGGCACTGAATGAGAATCCTGTATACACTGGGTGTTGAGCTATAGCCAAAAAAACGTGATTTGCTCAAGACTATAGCGCGAAAACGGCTCTAAGGATTTTAATTAAACATTCCTAAAGTATTCTTCTGAGAGCCCTTTACCCCCCACACATAGCGCCATCTCTGAGAAAAAGCACAAAAAGAAGTTATGCTGGAATAAATTTCCGTATTTTTCACATGTTTATTCAGATTCTAGCTAAACGTTTCATCTTGCGAAAAAATGTTTAATGACCATTGTTGTTTGTCTTGACACGCTGAAAAAAAATTAGTGGTAGCACGATTTGACCAGAGGATTTATACTTTAGTACCTCTATTATCGTAGATATTTAAGGAAATTATTGTAATAGTGTAACATTTTTCATTCACTGGAATTTGCCTGCGAGCGGTAGGAAAGTCGTTTGAGTGGACACACCAGATTTTTTTTTTGGTAATTTTTACACTACGGTCCATTTCTGATAATTTTCTTAAATATTTGAGCCATAGATACCCACCTGGCTAGCAAAATACGCATCCCAATTATTATTGTCAATTCTGCTGCTTGTATGTAACTACCATATTTTTTTTAGTAAACTCAACTTTATTTTAAAAACGAATGAACGCCAAAATTTATTGGATTTGATATGTTGGGTCTAACTCAAACATTCTTACTATAAACAAAAACTCATGCACTAATAGTAAACTAATTGAGAAGAAAAAGCCGATGACGCATATTTATTCGTAGCTACTCCTCTCAAAATTAAATTACATTAAAAACTAATTATTACTAGAGCTAGCTGACACTAAATATAGCTTCTGGCAACGATGAAATATTACTACAATCTCACAGACTCCCATGATTAATGAATCCACCATGAGAGAACGACACTTCATATTCGGATCTAGATGGTGGAAGTGATGTTATTATTTTTTCCACGGACTTCTAATAATATGCAAATATAAGGTGATGGTTATACTTGATACTGTTATACAAAATGATAAGCTATCGGGATAAGTATTCAGCATCTGGATATAAGAGTTCTTAATTATAGAGTTGTTATATTTATGATAATCATTATTGTTTATCATCTTAATACTATTATGTAGCTCAAATATGAAAGTTGGCTATATTCAGCGATACCCGAATCTTATCAAGTGCTCTTTTATGTAGTGTCGTTGTATTTACACCGAACCAACGTCTCCGATTTTTGAGCAAGGATATTCATCTATGACTCGGGCCTCTCATGCCTTCAATCTTTCCCTCATTTAAAATGTGGGCTAAGTAACCAAACCTGGGTTATTTTATCGTAAATATAGCTTTCAGTTCTTTACTTATTCATGCTTATATGCCGTGATATAAAATTCTGTGACATAACAACGAAGCACACGTATTCAGAGAGTCATTTTAATGTCGCAACCACACACATTTTCATGAAAGATTCACTGACTTCTTCATTTCTTGCATGAGTTCACCATTCTCATTGAGCTGATAGCTTAAGAGTTTATATGTTTCAACTCGTTTGAGTTGTTGGCCAATTACTTCTAATACAGCAGTGATGTTTCTTTCTTTAGAGACAACCATCCATAAAGTTCTTTCAATATTTAGAATAAACCCTATTTGCAATTATATAAACATAATATCTTAGGCTGTTGATTTTGATGGCGTTTATGGTCAGTCTCTCATTGCAGTAGCAGAGTGCATTCTCCATTATTTTATTTCTATAGAAAATCAACAGCAGCTGTGAGAGTATGCAACCCCAGGAAACACCTTCCCTTATCTTCACCTCTTCTGAAATTCGGTCATCATTCAATTTGAAGCCGTTATTTTTTTCTTTATCTAGAAATAGGACAGTCAATCACTTTTTATGCTGTTGTTGAGAACTGAGAACTAAATGTCTTGTGAGCACCAGTTATTTGAAACCATCTATAACTCTCGATGTTACTGATTCAACAAAAGTTAATACATCTAAAGAGATATTACATACAATAAATTGGTAATGTTCTATAACATAATTATATGGGATGAGAAAAAAACTAAAGAAGTGAAGAAAGTAAGCTTTGCTCGCGATTATATATTCTGCTTAAACTTAGAACTGAATATGAGCATTGCATCTTGGATTGTAAGATATAGTTTAATTAGTGCGTTTGGCCGGAAAAGCTTTCGTTATCAGTCAAAAGTACAGTTTTGTCACAAATGTTCACATGAGTGACCAAACTATCACTCACTCAACAAACCTCATAATCATTGTTACGCACAATCCTGTCTCCTAGAATTGATACATCGAACAGAAAAACAAACGGGGGGCAACGCTACTTAAATTTCCCAAAAATGTTACCAGTTCCATTATAAAATTTCAATTTCGTCAGAGAAATGGAGAGCTCAGTTAATGTTTTAGAGCGCAACTTAAACATTGACTTTAGACGAGCACTTTCGAGTAAAAAGTTTGGATAATTGTGTTATCGGCAAATGTTTATTTTAGCTTAAAACTGTTTGGTATGTATGAGGGTTTTAATCTTCTGAAATTCACTTTTGAACAAACAGATTTTCTCTATGTGAGCTTGATTAAATTATGAGTTCAGCGTCGGATTGTTATACAATGAGACTGTAGTGATTCTAAGATAGTTCGGTAGGTACTTGTAAAGGAAGTTTGTTGTTCATAGAAAATTGGTTGTATCCCTGCTGTTTATAAACTTCATATAGTCCTTAGATCCGCTAGATCGCAAGACTTCATGTGGGTAAATATGGTATGGTAGTAACGAGCTCAGGAGTGTCTCAGAATGTATATCATTTCCAGGAACGTAAGCATGAGAGATTTGATAATTGTAATTGTTGTTCAGGACCATATCAATCTATACATATATACATCATACATCTATACATCTATAATACGTCTATCCATCTATAAATCTATAATACATATATAATAAAAGTGTAACAGGCCGATGTATTTATTAGATCAAGAGAAGCCAAAACAACAGTTCTGTCTGTCTGTATGTTTGTACATGCATCACGCAAAAAACTACCTATTGGAATTGAATGCAATTTTAATCGATGTTTTGCTAAAGGTCTAACCTAAAATATAGGTTCCATTTTACCGCATCTGCCTGTATGTTTGTTCATCATCATGCAAAATCTTGTACATAATAAGAAAGTGGATAAGAAATGTTTCTCGCATTGTGCAAGTCACAAAGTGGAAATTTGAAAAATCGGATCCACAGAATCTTTTTTTTTGTTGTCTAAAATTCGTAATTGTAGTTTTTGGTTGATTACCTGAATTTGTTTATGTAAAGTGTACCTACCCAAAATTGATGATTGATGTGGAGGCATCTGAGAAACCATATAATTAAAAAAATGGTTGAATGAAGATCATGAACTTGCCAGCCATTTACAAATCAGATTCAACTACGCGGATTTACCGAATAATATGAGAAAACCCAATGGTTGAAGTTTTGAAAAAGTTTTCGTCTGTTATATTTAAAGAGTTTTGAGTATTTTTTGGCAGTATTGCAAATATTTTTCTCATAACTCCTGATTTAGGTATTTTCTTTCCTTATTTGTCTAAGGCCTCACGCTACATTATTGTACAGAGATAATCATTTACATAGAATAAGCTATGATAGGCAAGCAATTCATCTAAATCTAGTGGATACCCCTATTTGCAATTTGCTTTGGATAAACCTGATATATAGGCCAATTATTTTATTCGAAAAAATAAACTTGTAGGTACTTCCACAGACAATATTGCTGGAGAGAGATAAAAAACTATAGAAAATTCGTTTCAGTGTTGCCAGAAGAAATAAGAATAGTTATCACTAATTGTGCTTCTTCCTTCTTCCAATCATTTTGTCGTACTCGTTCGTCTTAATTCTAGATGATTGGATATACCTCACTGTCTGCGTTTCATTTATTAACGATACTCTTCTTTAATAATACCTAATAATAATAATATTCTTTATTGCCAGCTTTGGTGATATTTGTGGTTGGTATTGGGGATTTTATAGTATGGCTGCTGTTCTGGGTATTGTACCGGTTAAAAGACGCCTCAAAGTTTAATATATGTTTATGTACAAGGCAAACAGATTCCAAAATAAATAGAGCAGAAACAGTTAAAATATTATTATTTATAAAGGAGGTTCTACAAGATTCTCTTGGTTTGAGGTTACATACATACCTTAAAGCCCTTTTTTAAAGTATGAGCAATGTTTTGAAAAGAGTGGGACTGCATGCTTCCCAAAACGGTATTCCATAGCGTAACTGTGAGTGCATAATAAGCCATTTTGTCTGTACTAAACACCAATTCCTTAGAAATTACTCTAATAGCATAACATCCCGAGGAGATTTTACCAGTCAGCTTCTTTACATGATCGTGGAATCTCAAACTTTGGTCAATGAAAACTCAGAAATCTAGTGTGATGTTTATTTACCAAAGATTTATCTTTTAAAAAAAGTTCATTAAGTGGGCATGAAATTAAAGATGTTATCGTTAAGTTAAAAGATAACCTGTTCGCATCACACCAATCTTTAACTTTTTACAAATCGCCTGATACTATGTTATGTAAGTCACAAAGGTTTTTACTCTTCCAGAGTATGGTGGTGTCATCTGAAATAATGTGAACTTCCCAGAACTATTAATTAATATTGGTGATGTTATTTATATATAGTAGAATTCAATTCAATTCAAATACATTTATTGTTATTTTGTCAGTTTTACAATTGTGAGTGTATATTATTTATTTTATATATATTTATATATAGTTGAAGAAGGACAAGACCCAATACAGATTCTTGTGGAACTCCTGAGTTAATTTCCCTAGTTTCTGAAAACTTCGTTGTTTTTACCATTTGCTTTCGCCCTGTTAGATAAGCTGCAAACCATCTGAAGGTCGATCCTCTGCATCCATAATGTTGGAGCTTTTTCAGCAGTATATTGTGATTGACACAGTCAAATGCCCAGTCATTTCACCGGCATTTATCTCGGAATAAACTTTATACAGGAATGAGAATATTGCATCTTGTGTATTTTTATTATTCTGAAAACCGAACTGGCTGTCACAGATGATATTGTGCTTATTTAAGAATTCAAGTAGACGTTTTTTACCAGTTTTTCAATAATTTTTGCAATAGTTTGAATGAGAGAGATCAGGCGGAGGTTTGACGGACTATCAAAATCTCCACCCTTGTGTAGAGCCTGTTTGGAAGGATGAATTTATCAATGAAACTAATACATTTAGGCCACTAAGTGGAAGGTTTCGTACTATTCTACTCTATATTTCATCGTAACCAGTAGTATTTTTGTTTTCAATTTTTTTAACGAATTCAATCAATTCATGAATGTTGGTTTCATATAGAATCAGGTTCTCTTCTACTTCCCAATTATCAAGGTGTACTAATTGGTCACATGGGCTAACAATGTTTTCACTCATATTTTGAGCAATAGAGCAGTAAAATTCATTTTGTAGTATCAGGATTTAGGGTAATACAACAATTCTGCTTTTTTGATTTTCCTCTTAAGTCATTTATAATTGACCAGGTCTCTTTCATCTGATTGTGAGATTCAGTAAGTCTGTTTTTGTAAAATAAATCTTCAGCTCACTTAATTGTAGATTTATAGATTCGACGATAACTATTAAGAAAATTGAAAAACCACAGATCATTACTGAATGTTCTAATATAATGCAGTGACCTCAAATTTCTAGAAGAAGTTTTTAGACCTTTTGTCAACCAGGGTTAAATTTGTTTAGTTCTAATTTTCTGTATTGGAAACGATGCATCGTACACACACATCAAGGCATTGATACTATTATTCGATACTATCTGTAATTTTTGTATATAAGAATATGTCCTTAGAAGAAGCGTATCGAGCAAAACTAAAAATTTTATAAATTCCAATAAATATCCCAAAACACATTTTTGATAGGTATATCTCCAAGCGTCAATTTTTTGTGTTTTCATTCACCGTTTATTTTGTCTCATTTGAGCAACATCATAAATAATATATAACTGAATATCCAAGAGATTCCAGTTGACTCGGAGATTGAACAATATTTGCAATTAGAGAACCTCGTTAATTATTTATACCAAAACTCCTCGCGCTGCCTTCTCACCCTTACAAAATTCTTTTCGCAACAATAGGTATATTAATTCGATGCTTTTTCCGCTAAAACTTTTAACGAATATATTATTTAGGCAACAAAATTGTTATGGTACGTACTTCATTATAAAATGTCGCTGGAACTTTAGTAATTATAAACAAGCAGCTTTGGCGATTTCCGTTACCCTCCGTCAAGGAAAAAAAAGAACAACGCTCCAACTTCAGGCGCTCAATCGTAATGAACAATTTTGTATGTACTTGAACGGGTTGAATAAGCTGAGGTTTTAATGAACATAAAACAAACAAGCAACTAGAGTCAGTAAATGAAAAGGAATGGTAAATATGTATGTGAAATTCGATATCTACATGCTTGTACGATACCTACTAATGCCGCACTAATCCTGAGGGCTACTTGAACTTAGCTTGGCCTTCCTGGTCTTGAATATGCAATTTAATATTCCAAACTTATAAAACGAGTTTAACAGAATCATGTTATTTGAAACTGATGATTTCATTCTTCCTATGTTATAAAGTTCGAAGCTGCGAATATGAATATTCTAATCAATATTATCTAGAATCTCTCTACTCAACAAGTTCAAATCACACATTTTTTCTTAAACTTATTGGTTGTTCGCAAATTAGAACTTTGGAATGGTTTCATTTAAGTTGAATGAATATTTTGTTTGACAAACAATTAGTGAATGATTTTAATTTTAATTGAATAACAGTTTTAATTGTGAATAATGCCATCATCAGTGTGGCTCTTCGTTTACTTAACTGGCAAAACACGCGTAATAGATAGATATATAGATAGATTTTATTTAATCATGACATGTACCTCTACAGATTCAAGATAAATAGGTGTCGAAAAAGAGAGTGTATGAACAGCCCTAGAAAGATCATAATCCCATTTAAATCCGAGGTCGTGATTCCATAAGCATATTTGCATATTGACTCACATGTGCCACATATTCCTCAGGAGAGTTGAAGGAGTTTTCAAGCAAGAATGAATTTTTGTTGAAAGTGAAAGTGTCTAATTTTCTTACTTTCACAGGCAAAAAGTTATAAAGCTTCGTGTTCAGTGAATTGTTTTGGAATTTACTGAGCCTTGGTCTAGGTGCTCTTATTCTACCAGCCCCTCTGGTGTTGTAAGTAATGATAATTGTCTGACTGCGATGTTAAAGATGGAATCTTTTTGTGAATTTCAATTAAAGTGTTCCAAATATACATTGCAGAAAAAGTCATGATTTTCAGGATTTTGAATAGTGGACGGTAGGTTTTTCTACATGTAGCACTATACATAATCTTTGTAGCTTTTTGTTGTTGTCGGAAAACACTAGAGGCTGTGCATTTGATTTGCCCCAAAGGACGCTGCCATAAGTTAGATGTCAATGGAATAGTGCAAAATAAACGGATCTCAAGGTGAAAATGTTCGTTCAATGTCTGAATTGTGGCACAATGAAGAGAGGGCTAGACAGTTTCAGGTTTAGCTGGCTTATGTGCTTGGACCAGTTCTCTTTCTCATCCAGAAAGAAGCCTAGTAACTCCACATTTTTATCATCTGAAGAAGGGTCTAATGGAGATTATTGAACTTTTTGATTTCAGCTTGTATGCTAGGAACCAGTGCTCGGCTTTCTCTTCATTTAATCCCGATACTATTTTGAGGGACTCATGTTTCTCATGGGAGTATATAAAACTGGTGACATATGCATAGAGAATACTTCCATACGAGGACAAGAAAGAAGGAAGGTCGTTGATGTGGATTACAAACAGTAGTAGACCCAAAACTGATCCTTGTGGGACTCCAAATCTAACGTCTTTAAAATTAGACAATCTGCTTTTAAATAATACAGATTTGAAGCGATATGTTAAGTAAGATTCATTTAGTGTGAGAGTGACAGCTCTAATTCCGTTTCTCAAGGGGGATTACATAGGAGACGTAATCATAATAATAAGTTTAGCAGGGCTTATTTGAATTTAACAGATTTCTTCGAAGTGACAAGCTTTGAAAATTATTTGTCGTCAATTGGCCTGTTTAGTTGGTATCTTTCAGAAAGTTTGGCTACAACAACAGTAAAAAATAACTACTAGGCACCAGCTGACAGGAATGGATTATAGCAACTAGGAGGTCTATTATGGCTTTGTTTCAACAGCAAATCCTGAATCGATTTCCAACAGTTGCAAATCGCCATCTGCTCAGATAATTATCCATCTAACGAATCTTGACATTTGTTGGAACGGCTGATAAATTTGAATTCAAATGTAACCGCATAAATAGCTTTTTTCCTGATATTCTCTTGCATTAATATTTAAATACTTGCTAAGACAAGGCTCTGTACATACGTCATTCAGTACATGATTGTAGATTGTAAAGATAAGAAAAACTAATGGAGGCACTTCGACATTGATCAGATCAAATGTTACGTGCTTCTAAGAAAAATAGTAGATTTCATTAATAAATAGACTAATGCATACATGCAGACTTTACAACAATAAGAACAAGGAAAAAGTTTTCATCACTCAACTATTGATAACTCGAAGAAATTGAGAATTGAATTCAGCTCAGGGTAGCACAAGCGGATTTATCACAAAATTTTGTTTCAATCTTTCATTTTGAATGAAATTTGGTATGAAAATATAATTTTCATACCAAATAGACATTTATCTAACCACTTTGTTGGATTGGATTCAAATAAATTCCTTATTTGTCAATGAAATAGATAATAAATACATCGACAAGATCATACCTTTGAATACCATACGCATCTCCTCAACAATTATTCAGAAGTCCGCAAACCAATCTACTAGTTTGTAAATTGTCAGAGAGCTGTGTTGTGACAAGAAACTTATTGTCAGAAGCTTGGGTTTGAATGCGTGTGGGCGACTGCGCAGAATTGTAACTGTAAGAAACTGTATCTGATGGGACTTGGAACGAAGCCAATATTATCAATTAAAGAAAAAACTAGGACCGACTTCGTTAGTTTTGCACTGAAAAGAATGAAATAGCTACACATTATAATGAAGAATCTTTGCACTAACGTTAAAATCTATATGATTCTTGAATTGTTAGTAGTTAGTGCAACATCTAATAAAGAATATCTTATAAATTATGATATTATTGGATTCTCTAGAATATAAAAAAACATATGTACCCATCGTGGATTCAATCCATGGATCGTGCTTTGGAGAGGTTATGGCTGCATGGAAATTTTGCAGATCACTATTAAACTCGTCGTTATCTTATAAATAAATACAATCATGCGTAAACAATTACTTCAGATTCATAAATTTTATATTGAAAAGCAACATTATTCTGTCAATATTTGGAAATATGGCCATTTTTTTTTAGAATAGTGTGATAATTTTCTTACCCACTCAACGCTCAACTACAAAACCGTTAGATTTATCAAGAAATTTTAAGGTACAAATGTTTCAAAAAGTTTGGTGAGTATAATGAACATAGGAAAATTTATACTTAGAAAAATAAATAATTTTCTAGCATTTGAAGGGCCTCCTCGAAGATCAAATCTTGAACATTTGAATATGGAATCATATCTCAATCATCTCCTTTCATATGAAAAGAATTTCATCAACATCGTTGCGCCTCTACTACTTGAAAAAAAGACAATATATCCGTAAAAAAACAATGTAATTTGGTCAAGGAATAGGGGTTAAGATAAAGTTGTGCAGAGAAGTCAGCCTAATTATGTGATTGCCTTAATAAAGAACACGTATTACTGAATTATGGGACAAGATTTTCTATCTACGTATAATACGACCAGAAATCTAAGAAGGTTGTAAATTACCAAACACTTGAATTGTCAGCAGACGGTCTACGCAGGGCAGGTAGGTATAATGAGTTAAGATAATTATTAAGAAAAATCGCTTGAATATAATAGAGAATTGCTTATGTATATACAAAATATTATGATATACTGTAACGTGGATGGGTATTCATGTACTTACGGTTAATATTTGTTTATTAGCTGTTTAATTCTACTACCTTGTTTGCTATAGTTGTTGTTTGTATGTTTCCTTATATTGTTCTAGAATTATGGTGGATTTATTCTGGATCCTTCCAGAAACTATATGTGAGGTACAATTTGTCATACTATTGTCAGTTTGACAAGGATCTAGAACATTAATTATGTGCATCTAGATAATCATAGAACATTCTCGATGAATGTCATGTCATGATTCAGGTATTTAAAGCCGTGTCGATCACGGGACAGAGTCAGTCTTGTGAAGTCAGTGAGTCAAGTCAGTTGATAACGGTCAGTCTTGTGAAGTCAGTGAGTCAAGTCAGTTGATAACAGTCAGTCTGTGGAAACAGAGGTTAATAGTAGTTCTGTCGGTGAAGACAGTATAGATTGTCAAGGTGACAAGTGGTGACAGTTGTGCCATAATAGAAGCTCGTGTACTGAGTGTTTGAAAATAAATCATTGGAAGCAATCTGCGAATTTTGAGTATTACGCAAGTGAACTCACCCCACAACGTTTAGCACAGGGTTAAACGTTACAATACTATAAGATCAGTTGTTTAGAATTAAATTTAATATACACACACTTGTGAATTTTCGGTTTTTTGCATTATAAACAAAATTACTCACGAAGATCAGTCTCACTTTCACTGTCGTCATCCAAATTAATAATATTTTCTTTGGGATTTTTTCTAAACCGATATATGACTTTTCCATCTTTTTAATATGGGAAACACACTTGGCCCAGCTGCTATCAGGCATGTTTCCAGTTTTTTTTTTAATAAGACCTAACAGAGATGAACTTAAGGTTGGAGAAGTATTATTTCATCGAACGACTGATTTAAGCTGCTGCCATATATGTTCAATTGGGTTAAACATACACAGTTATATACAGGTTACTTACTATTTTAAACACAGTGGAATATGGCGTTTCGTTAAAGAAGCACATTCTTGCACAGCTTGATCCTTGGACATTCCACGTTCCAGAAGGAATGTAAAAACATTTAATATAATTTGTTTCCCATGAGACTGTAACATTTATCGAGTAGTGGTACTACGAATACCAGTTGAAGTACTAACTTTAGGATGAGCCCATGGACGCGACATTTTTCACGACCCAACGGAATATTAGGTAGTTAATGACTAAACATTATTTAACTTCAGTCAATTTTTTTGACCGACGAACCCCAAACGGAGGATGTGTACAATTCGACTGTGTGCTTTTTTTTGGTTTGTGCGCGCCTTTTATATAGTAATCGTACTGCGATTTTAATGATTTTTGATTCATTTGAAAAAAGAGGCTTGAGAAATGGTCCCATATTCATAAAAACGGGAATCCGACATCTCGTTCCCTCCGAAAACCGCCCCCGAAGGGGGTGGAGAGGGCAAATTTTCTCGAAAATTGAAAACCTGCGTTGGTATAATTACAGATAGGACAATATCCGGAAACGTTTAAATTGAACATTTTTTCAAAAGAGTAACAGTTTTCGAGATAGAGACATTTTAAATTCTCAAATATACCTATTTTCGCTATGTGGAGAGGGCGATTTATGTCGAAAATTGAAAATCTGTTTGCAGTACATGAAAGACATAATTATTTGTAGCAACATTTATAATGAACATTTTTCGCTTAGAGTTACGGTTTTCGAGTGAACTCGATAAATGGTAACAAATAAAATATTCAAGCCTATTTCCGCAGCGATGTTCTGAGATCTCAATAATAACTACGAGCAAGGAATATACGTGGGTAATAGGATAAGTACTATCTTGATTGGTATTAGTGAACGTTACACTCAAAAATGTGAAATAAATATTTTGTACAAAAAAATGGACCACTGGTGCACTGAAAAGTATAAAATAATATTAATTCTATTGGTGCTGGTACTTGTTGAAGTTGGTGGCAAAAGTTATCAATCTACCTGCAACTACACAACTTCAAAAGTAACAGCACCAATAGAAGTAAAACTATTTTATACTTTTCAGTGCACAAACTAATAGCGTCGGTCCAGTTTTTTGTAAAAAATATGTATTACTTAGTAATTAATAATTAATTAGTATTGTAATCGTGTGAAATTTTCGGTATCGAGATTTTTACATATGTTGACGGTTTGGAATTTTCTAAGTCTATTAAACATATTTTCAGCCATTGGTCTGTCTGTGTGTCTGTCTGTCCGTCCGTCTATCGGTCTGTCTGTGACAGCATTATCTCGGGAACGGATAGGTGTATTTTGTTGCTATCTTTTTTATTTTGTTTGGTACCAATATCACTCGCCGATGGCACTGAATGAGAATCGTGTATACACTGGGTGTTGAACTATAGCCAAAAAACGTGATTTGCTCAAGACTATGGCGAGAAAATGGCTCTAAGGATTTTGATTAAACTTGCCTAAAGTATTCTTCTGAGAGCCCTTTACCACCCACATATAGCGCCATCTTTGAGAAAAAGCACCAAAAAAGTTATGCTTGAATAAAATTCCGTATTTTCCACATGTTTCTTCAGATTCTGGCTAAACGTTTCATCTTACGAAAACAATGATACATATTCATTGCTTTTCCTTATTATTATGTAGAGATCTCAGAACATCGCTGAGGAAATGCGCTTAAATATTTTAGATTTAACCATTTTACCACTGTTTAACTCGAGAACCGTAACTAAGGAAGGAAAAAATATTCAGTTTAAACGTTTCCAGATATTCGCCTATGATTAATTATGGCAAATCAAATTTTCGATTTTCGAGAGAATTTGCCACCTCCACTCTCTTCGGGGCGGTTTTCGGAGGGAAGGAGATTTCAGTTAGAGTTTTTACAAAAACGGAACCATTTATTAAGTCACCTCTTTCAAATGAATCAAAAATCATCAAAATCGGTGTACGTAGCAGACAGTCAAATTACATACCTCCTCGGTTCGGGGTTGGTCGGTCTAAAATAGCTTCCACTGGCGAGTGAGCGTAACTAACGCATTCTACTTCATTCTTTTTCATTGCTACGTTGGTGATTATCAAGTTTCGACAATATCAACATACGCACCTTATATTATATCAATAATAATAATTAAAAGTTTATTTCCTCCCTGCTTATAGGTTACCTAATAGTTCATGAAAAATTAATCCATCTAATTCAATAAATCTAACCTAAAAAATCATTAGAAAATTAAAATATTGCAAATATTTTTTTCAGCTTAGTTAGCTGAGCTGATTAATCATATTAAAATAATAAAACCCACAGCACGATTCAATTAAAATAACATAAATGATTACGTTGATAAATTTTATAAACCCATTTTCATCGCTATCAGTTCATATTTATATACATATATGTACATACCTATATATTATTTTTATTGTGAAATATGCGTTCCCATGCAAAAATTCAAAGCGTTATTGCATTTTGGATATAATCCGACAAAATTGTTGTCGCAGGTTAGCGCGCGTCGCCCCAAAAATTATGCCATCAATTATCACACATATAAAGGCAATTGAATTTTTCATTTGATGCCGCCACCAACCATCGTTGTTTTGTTGAAAAACATGGCAGCATTCCTCCACCCTGTCGAAATCGAAATAGCAATTTAGTGATGGTATTTAACGGTGTTGAATGAATTATATATAGGTACATATAGATGTTTTTTAATTTGCTGTCCGACTGACACTGTGGACAAAATCGATGGCATGTCAAAGATAAATTCGAAACAAGCTCAACAATTCACAACAGATAGGTTAGACATTTTTCTCAGAGTACTTGAATGGCGTATGCTCGATTAGATTTCCAGTTTGAATATCAAGCCAATGGAAAAATATCCCTAGTGTACCATGAAATTTGATATCATATATTTACCCAGTTGAATCATCTCAAATTGAAGAATATTAGAACATCACTTGCCAGAAACATTTTATTTACCAAGAGAAATTATTTGAAGGAAATTTTATTAATAAAATAAATTGAATCTAAGAGCACACCTAAATCTTTTACTTCATATTTGGAATTCAGGGTAATGTTATTGAGACATACAGTGACACTTCTCTATACTGAGAAAGAGCTGTTCTCCAAACAATACAAGTAAAATGATTGCAAATCAGATTGTAACTTTTCAAAGTCTAATCATGTTTAATAACGAGAACAATCTTAAGATCGTCACCACACAGACTATATACACAAAAACGCAAGCACGAACCTATATCATTCAGAAATATATTAAATAAAATTGGCACTAAAATCGAACCCTGTGGCACCCCTGAGGTTACATAGCAGTTTCTAGATTTTACACCATCAATCGCAACATATTGCGTTCTATTCATGAGATAGCTATTGACAAATGCCAGAACCATGAATACCAAATTCATAAAGTTTTTTCATGAGAATCGAATCCTTAGTGGTGGGCATGAAAACAAAAATTATAATAAATTCTTTAAAGTAGATACTTATATAGGATTCAATATATAAAAAAATCTGGTGTGTCCACTCACACGATTTTCCTACCGCTCGCAGGCAAATTCCAATGAATGAAAAATTTTACACTATTACAATGCTTTCCTTACATAGCGACGATAATAGCGGTAGTAAAGTAAAAATCATCTGGTCAAATCGTGCTACCACAAATTTTTTTCAGCATGTCAAGACAAACAACAATGGTCATGTAACATTTTTTCGCGAGATGGAACGTTTAGCCAGAATCACAAGAAACATGTGGAAAATATGGAATTGTCTTCAAGCATAACTTTTTTGTGGTTTTTCTCAGAGATGGCGCTATATGTGGCTGGTGAAGGGCTCTCAGAAGAATACTTCAGGTAAGTTTAATCAAAATCCTTAGAGCCGTTTTCGCGCTATAGTCTTGAGCAAGTCACGTTTTTTGGCTATAGCTCAACACCCAGTGTATACAGGATTCTCATTCAGTGCCAACGGCGAGTGATATTGATACAAAACAAAATAAAAAAGAAAGCAACAACATACACCGATCCGTTCCCGAGATAATGCTGTCACATACAGACAGACAGACAGACAAACAGACAGGCAGAACAATGGCTGAAAATATGTTTTTTAGACTTAGGAAACTCTGAAACGTCAACATTTGTAAAAATCTCCATACCGTAAATTTCACACGATTACAATACTTTCCTTATACAGCTACTTTAGTAGCGTAGGAAAGTAAAAAACATTATTACCCTCTCTATAATGTATTAACAAAACGTAATATTTTTGTATATAAGAATATAAGTAAGCAATTTATATTTCTTGCAGTATTAAAAGTGAAAAGAAATACTAACTATTCTTATATTTAATTGGAAAAAGTGATACTTCTTTGAAGGATCTATTAATTCGCGATTGAAGTTTCGGCTGGCGCTACTTAGTGAGCGCCTTCTTAACTTCCCGGAGAGTTTGACTTGATTGATCTCTTCCTTCAAAATTTTTTGTCATATCCTAAAACTACAAGCAATGAGCTCCTTTGAAATGGATACTGCGTTCTTCCGTATAGCAAAAATAAATGAATACGAAGAATTTAGCTTAGTGGAAAAATAAAATAGAAGATCTGGTAACGAAAACTAAACAGCTATACCTCAAATAGCTAAGCACAAACTAGCAAGAAGACTTACATATGTATAATGAACACAAGAGAATACTGCGAAGAACTATTACAGCAGAAAAAACAAAACATCGGATAAAAAATGCCAAGAAATAAATACATATATAGGAGGCAGAAAGTGTTCAGAAGCATGGAAATTTATTGGAGCGCTTAAGAATCCAGGAAAAGATAAAGTTTTGCTACAGACAATAACACCAAAGCAATGGAAATATCACTACCAAGAGTTATTGAAACAAGACCAGAATATTTGGAACAAAACAGAGAAGAAGTAATATTTAACATAGAGGGAGAAGAAGTTAATGCAGAAGAAATAGTCGTTAAAAATGCAATTATGAAACTTAAGAATGATAAAGCTAGTGGACCTGAGGGAATATCTGCAGAAATGCTCAAAAATGGATCCAAGAAAATGGTGCAGAACATAACTTACATAATAAACAAATGCCTTAATGGCCAATCTTTACCAGAAGTATGGAAAATGGCATACATATCTTCAATACACAAAAAGGGAAACAAAAAAGACTGCAACGACTATAGAGGTCTTTCAGTAACTAGCACACTTAGTAGACTATACGGCAGAATTAGGCGAGACCTTATAGAGGAAGAGTTCCAGGCCAAGAAGGAGGAAGAACAAAGTTGGTTTAGAGCCGGAAGATCATGCACCGACAACGTGTTGTTGTCTCAAACAGTTTATAGAGAAAAGAACGGCAAGAAATCTTGAAACGCATATAACATTCATTGACCTTCAAAAAGCCTAAGATAATATCCCTATACCCAAATTCTGGCAAATATTATAGGAATCGAATATAAACGTCACCTCAAAGAGCTCTATTGAAATTCAATATTGAAAATAAAAATCGGAAAACAAATTTATGAAGAATTCGAAATAACAAAGGAATTAAGACAAGGATGCTGCATCTCACCCACGCTATTCAAAATCTATGTTGCAGCAGCATTAAAACAGTGGAAGAGAAAAGTGAAGGGAATGGGTATAGAACTAGGAGATGTATACACTACAATATGCAGATGACCAAGTGGTCACAGCAAACGACATTGAAGAAATGGAATACATAGTGAGAAAATTGGTCGAGGAATACAACAAATGGGGTCTCAAAGTAAATATTGATAAGACAAAGTATATCTGCATAAATGGAGAACAAAAAAACCTTAACCTAGATGACAATAAACAAATAATTCAATGTCAAGAATATACCTATCTACTTAGGAGTAACTTTCGATCAAACAGAAACCGACTACAAAGAAATCGAGAAAAGAATCGCAAAGGCAAAGAGAGTTATCGGATGTCTAAACGGCATACTCTGGAGTAAGGATATATCAAAAAGAAGAAAAATTAACATTTAAACCAAAAAAAAGAATTTAGCTTTTTTGAATTTCCAAGTGACAGCAAAGGCGTAAAAAGTGATTTGATACTTTGAAAATAAAATTGTGCAACTTTATAATTTGGATAAATTCAAACAATAGATTACAGTCTCTTTGTAACAAAATGTAGTTTTTACTGATTAAATATGCTTGACAATGCTTAGAGCTTTTCATGTGTATTATTCATGTATTTTTTGTAGGAGAACGCAGTTAAACAGTAGTGTCGAAAGCTATGCAAAACTGTCTTAAAAATACCCTTTATGATAGAATTGAAATGGAATCAGTCTTGATATAAATAAAAGGCAGTAAGGAGCTGGGAGAATAGGAAAATATGAGTGTTGTAGGACCGCAAGCCAGTTTCAGGAATATTTGAAAAAATCGTAATAAGCTATCAAAAATTTCACAACCCTGATGTCAATATATGGAGTGTAGAGGGGAGGAGCACCATCACTGTGTTAAAGAAATGGCCCCAAAAAAGCATTAAATTAAGAGGGCGCTGGTGTGCCAGAGTACCATTTTTCAAAGAGAGCGTCGAATTTTGTGAGAGTAGACAGTAAAATTGAAAAAGAGAAATTACTAGCTAAACGCGCCATTTTCAAGATGGATAATACAGGCACAATATATATCAAAAAACACACAATACGCACTCTATATGTATGACACAAACATGTGTCATACATGTACATTTTTCAAGATTTGTCATAATTTCAATGAAACCATGAAATAGAAAAACAATAATTTCTAGATTTTGTAAGCTTTGCAGTTTTTATCTGTGGGATGTCTTCAATATACCAAAACTATGCTATTTTGTATTTGAACAGAAATAAATATACACCAACTTGCTCTTTTGTGCATATGTTGAATAGTTTTGCAACTTCTTAATACATTTTTTTTCACCTTCGGAATTCCAAATGGAATGCTGCTTATAAGGGCCCTAGGAATATTTTTTCAAAAATCCAAAAATACGTCCTCAAAGAGTTTCTATGGAGTTTGCTTTCGTCATGTAAAAAAATTGGGTCCATAGTGAGGTGGCGCAGCCGTAACCAACTGTTTTTTCAAATTACAAGACATCACTTGTGGCATCTCGTTGGATAGCTGATTTTTAACTATTTTATGAGCAATTACGTTAAGAATAATATTAATATTGGAATGTCACCTTTTCAGCGTAACAGTAATTGAAAATATGTCCATTTACCAGATTGCACATACCCAACCGATGGTAGATGTCCCCTTACCCCCTTCCTTTAATTGTCGCAAACTCTGCCCAAATCCTTGCCTTTAAGTCTTCCAGTTTTCTAGACAGTTTAAATGGAGACCTGTACCTGTACCAAATCTCCAAGGAATATTCTCTAATGATGGAAATCTAGACCGAAGGATATTTTTTCAGCACGATGGAGTTCTTTCCCATCTTGCAAGAAATGTAAAGGAATTCTTAAATGCTGCATTTCCAAATAGGTGGATAGGACGCAAATTTATAGAGTGGCCTCCCAGATCGCCGGATATTACACCCTTAGATTTTTATTTATGGGGCGATTTAAAAACTGAGGTTTATGTCAACAGACCTAGGAAGAAATCTGGAAGAATTAAATGGAAGGGTTCGGGCAGAGATTCGTTTAATAACGCCCAGGGAAGGGTTCTACCGTCGGTTGGGTCTGTGCCAATAGGTTATTGGGGCACATTTTCAACAACTGTTACTGTTTTTTTTACTACGACTTATTCTACTTAGAATCATTTATAATCTTGATGGTATGATTCTTTTCCGTTACATTCGACGATTCAATGCTGAACCAATCAATAATTAAGCAGTTTTCTATGCCGTTTCCAAGTCTGCAAAGCAACCATAGAAATTATAAAATAATGCAGTCACCTTCCAATTTCGATCTGCTATAAATATGTGTGATCGTAAAAAGATGTGACATTTTCAAAATCTCTCTTCATTGAAAAAACTTTAATTAGAAATCACATGTATTTTGAAACTCAAATTTCAACCTCTCCGGCGGCCATATTGGATTCTCATTTCTCCCACTTTTATAACTCTATAGTCGTGAATAGCTCGGGTACTCACGAAAATAGTTATTCTTCATGACTTCATGTTTCTTGAGAATAATTCATTTATTCAGTAATACCATCTCGATTCTCTTGAGAATGCAATATAGTTGTTTAATTTCCCAGGGAAAAAGCATCTGTCACATTGTAAAAATTGTTGAAACTAAATCCTGCAGTTTTGTTCCAGCTCAAAATTGCGACGAGCCATAAAATACCATCATAAAAGCATTTCTGGCGTAGCGAAAAACTACAAGCTCTAAATTTAATTCCAAAAAGTAAGCGATCCCAGGACATTATTTAAAGTCGAACAAAGTTTCGTTCTATCCGGACGATGACGGTCGGGAATACGTTATGAACTTTTGCTGGATTTTTGTCACTCTCTGGCAGCCCGGTATAAATTGTATTCATTTAAATTCAGCCAAAGATTTAAATGCAAAACTGGGGTAATAAGTTCGCGAAAGTTTTTGCTGAGGTTCAAGATAAATTTTGTGGTTACAAGAAGAAGAAGACCAAAAAGTTCTTCGAGAGTCTCAGTAAATCTTGACCATACTAGATACATAAAGGTCATTAGATCTATCTTTCGGGCAATTTTAATTTATTTTTCTTCAAGAAAACGCTATGTCTTTATTTAATGTATTAGTGAATGTCCTCTTGTTTATTAAAAGTTGACCCACTTCAGTCACTCTTCAGTTGACAGAAAACTGCCAAAAAGAATCTTCTTTTTGAGCATATGAATCAATTCAGAAGCAGCCTTCAAAGGCAGTTTTGAAGGTATGATACTGTGAAGTTATTTTGAACTAGAGTCCTTCCTGAGAATTAATTATAAATTATAAAGACTTATTTTGTCTAGAACTGAATAGTGGAAAATTTTATATTACTGAATTTCATTGAACTGGCTCAGAGTTTGTGAGCTTGAGCAAAATTTAAATATAGATTTATATAAATATTTTTTACAAACAATTGGACCGAAGTTATTAGTGACTGCACTGAAAATTCCGAAATAATATTAATTCTATTGGTGCTGTTATTTTTGAAGTTGTGTTGTTGTAGTTAGATTGATAACTTTTGGCACCAACTTCACCAGTACCACCACCAATAGAATTATTATTATTTCGTAATTTTCAGTGCACCCACTAATAACGTCGGTCCAGTTTTTTGTATAATAGTTATTTTTGTATCAAATGCGTAAAATGGGTGTTTTTTTAATGGCACATGAAAGTGTGAATTTTCACGTTGAAAAAAAGTAAACATTTACGCATCAATAGAGATGCAGAAATGTCATTTTTTTGACAGTTGTACAAAAAATATTTATTTCACACTTCTGAGTTTAACATTATACACGAAAATAGTTGAACGTTCACTAATACCAATTAAGATAGTAGTTATCCTGTTATCCACGTATATTCTTTACTTGTAGTGATTATTGAGATGTCAAAACATCGCTGCCGAAATACGTAGTTTTTAGCTTTCTAGATTTAACCATTCTACCACCTCTTAACTCGAAAACCGGAAAAAATGTTGAAAATGTTGCTACAAATAATTAGGTCTTTCTTGTTGTACCCATAGATTTTAATTTTTTTAAAAGAAATCGCCCTCTTCACATAGCAAAAATACACATATTTGAGAAAACCGTACCTCTTTTGAAAAAAATGTTCAATTTAAACGTTTCCGGATTTTGTAGTATCTTTATATTATACCTCATATTCTCGATTTTCGAGAAAATTTGCCCCCTCCACCAAATTCGAGGGTAGTTTTCGGAGAGAAGGAGATTTCGGATTTGTGTTTTTATGAATATGGGACCATTTCTCAAGCCTCCTCTTTCAATTGAATCAAAAATCATCAAAATCTGAATACGATTACAACCTACATAAAAGGGGCGAACGATCCAAAAAAATAAAGTAGACAGTCGAATTGTATATACCTCGTCCGATCGGGGTTCGTCGGTCAAAAAACGTTGTTCATCAATACTAAAAGATAAATTGCAATTTTGTAGCCTGTATACAAGATTCTTCAATTCAAAGGGATAAAGACGCGCAATGGGGTAATAAGATACTAGAAACAAGGCAACATCGTTGATTTTCGATCTTTCGAGAGGTTGGATTTTGTATTGGTCTATAATAAATTTTCATAACTTAGAGATTGAGTTATTGTAAGTTATTATCATACGTAACTTTTATTTAAACGTACACTACCCTGGCCAGGTCAAAAAATAATTAAGGGTAGTGGGTTTTAAGAAGTTAAAATTAAACAGTTTAGCAGTGGGCGCCAAAGTGTTTGTTTTATCAATTATAGATCAGATAACCAGCTTACAAAACACTTAAAAGTAATCTGGTAGACACCAAAATAAAAACAAACAATATTCTCCAAAACTTGTTGACTAAACAAATAAAAAAAAATTAACTACATTGTAATAAATTATTTAATCAAAATTCAAATTATGATGGGTATAGAATTTAAATAGGTGTGGTTTGTCTTAGGACCTCACAAACCCAGAGTACGACTTGTGGTAACAGGCTACTTCTGGAGCTCTCGCGCCTCACGAGGTAAAGGGCGTCGACAGATGTCAAAAAAAATATATATACAGATATATTTCTTTGCAGGAATCGGCTCTCGGCCAATAAAAGTTCTTTGAACAATACGCCTATCTGAACGGAAGCGGTTCTCCTAACAGTAACAGCTCTTCGAACAATAATGGCTCTCCTAACAGTAACGGCCCTTCTACGAATAACGGCCTTCCTACGAACCCTATTAATTCCGGAACATGAGGATTTCTTCTTTTGAATTAATTAAAAAAAACATACCTTCAAATCAAGGGTTTCCAGAAAATATCGATATAACAGGAAATATTAGATACCGGCACGTGTACACAAAATATTCACAAAGGCATATTCCATGAGATAGCTTCAATTTTTTCAGATTTTCAAAGCCGGCTCCTCTCACTTCCGCTGCCGCCATCCCTCTCCCTGTTTCAAAATCCAAAAATTTTCAAAAATCTAATGTGCCCCTACTACCGGCTTTAGACCACAGAGTACCCAATCGACATGAATCACATAACAGTCTCGAAACAAGTAAGGTTTTCTGTCTCCGAGCAAGTAGTGTTATGGTCTCTGAGAGACATTTGACTTTTCTGTCACCGACGATAAATTTGAAATCAAAACATAAGCAAATATTTTTCACAAAATTAAATTTCGGTATTGCGGCAGTAAGTGTTATCGCCTAGGAAGTAACGATAGTGGCTCCGAAAAGTGCAAAATAATATGGGAATAAGGTAGGTTAGTTTTTACATAATAATATATAGAACTCAGTATATTACAATAATTGCAGGACTTGAAACCGTGGGTCCCATGTTAGCAGTAAGAAAATGGATCCATTTAGGAAGAGGTAAGAAGATAAGGGAATATCTGAAGATATTCAAGGTAAGTAATAAATATTTGTTTAGGCTTAACAAAAAGTAGTAGGTATGAGGTAAGTTCGATAAAATCAGAATAATAAACTATTATTATTATTTCAGGAGCTCCCACACGGATTTGGAGAAGTTCAAGATATTAAAACTTTGAAACAAGGTATAACATGTATAGAAGGTAAGGATAATGTTATTATTAATTGAATGGTAACGTTGTGAACGTTACAACAAGCAACAGTTGGTTCGCAAAAGATAAAAGACAACATTAAATCTGTTAGTGCTGGTGGTGAGGTTGTTGCCAAAATGTTTCTATCTACCCATAACTACACAACTTTGAAATTACCAGCATCAATAGTATAATTCATATAATTTTGTAATTTCCAGAGTACCAACTCCGGTCCTATTTCTTGTAAAAATATCTATGTATGCGTGTAGTACACAATCGTACATGAATTTAATGTAGTATTTTAATTTCTAATGCAATATCTTACACATATTACTTTTTTCTGTGGAAACAATGAAAAGAGAATTCAATAAATTACAACATATTCTAATATTACCCAGACCCACGCCACTGCGCTATTTGTCGTTCTCTGACTCACTATTGTAGAACAGAGAACACTAGCTACTGGCTCATTGTGGAAACACCTAGATTGCACCCGAAATATCTTCCCCGCATCGAGTACAGACGATATACGTCGGGTCGGGAGATTTTGAGAAGCTTCTCGTCATCTTATTCAGTGGATTTAAATAGGGCATCGAGAGCACGGCAACCCAGTCAGTTTTGAACGTGCCAACTAAGTGAAATAAATAGTGTAATATAAATTGTAAATAGTTAGTTAGTTAGTAGTGAACAGTACCTAGTGCATATAAATTATAGTACGTGTGTGTGAATTGTGAATTTTCGATATATAAAATAAATAGACTTTATTCATCAGTGTGTACGTGAATTTTTATCCACATTCATCTTGAAAAATAAAGATTGATGGATTGTATTTGAAACTGCAAATGCAAACCAAATGAGAACTGTTCTATCTGCCATAATTAATCAATGTTATAATTTCAATGGTACTACATCAAGATGGTGGTTTTTTCTCAAGTCTTGGCACACTAACGACGTCGTTAGGATCCTCATCGTATTAATATGGCTATTATAGACTGCTAGTAACTTTGCAGACGTGTGCACCAAATCTAGAAGTGTAATTAAGAGGCGATAATTTTAGAATGCAATCAAATATGCACCTTCCCATAATATATGCAAGTGAGCAGTGAGAAGACAGCGTAAAGTGGCGTCAAAGAACGACACAATACAAACATGTGGAAATCTTAGAGAAGTACCGTTCTGAGACCATGGGAGGCAAACTTGCTAATGGAGTTGCCGGGTCACCTTTGATGTGACAGCATCTAGGAGCCGACGATGGTGCGATTGTGATTGAGTGTGTATACCTATGTTTGTGTATGGTACAATAAGACCTGCTTGTGTGAGATGTGATTTAAGGCAAAAGATCGATGGCGGTTGACATACCGCAATATATCTAAGATGTTATAAAGTTATTTGCACATAACATTGTTAAGGGAATTAATTACTTTAAGGTTTACTGAAAGCTGCAATTCCACAGGGCATACATGAAGCTGAGAAATAATAATCAAGCTGTCTTACTACAAAAATAGAATATCCTAATAGCTTCTTCAATATTCACCCAGCTAGTAGAAAGGAGAAAGGTAATTGTTCGTTATCCAGGTTTCTGCCATTCTTAGAGATTTGATAATTTCTTTTTTCAGGTGTTTATATAGGTTGAATATAACATAAAACGGCGAGCGTCCTTGTAAAAATCACTTTATTTATTTTTTTTATTAATGAAAACATACTTACGCGATGGTAGGCGAACAGTAGTCTATGGTGGGTATAAAGCAGCAAAAATCCAATGTAAAACAAATAAAAGCAGTAAATCACTTTACATACGGCACCCTGTATTCATTAAAACCAAAAAATAAAGTTTTAAATATTTAAAAACAATTCCACAAATATGTTGTTCTCCATCATTGTGATTTTCTAATTTTGGTCAGCTGATCTATGTCAAACAGAAATAAAGATGCAGCGTTACCAAATTTAATATGGAATAATAGAATAGAAGAGTTCCATATGCGAGTGATTTCCTATTTTGTATTTAAAAAGAAGGGGTAACCATTTGAAACAATAAAAACTCACCTTATGTGGCATATGAATTGCTACAACTATACAATCGATATGCCTCTTATTTTATTGTTTCAAATGGTTACCCCTTCTTCTTAAATATTCTATATCGAATGGTTGTCTCTGGTATCCACCATCTCTATAATCTGTTTCTTTGGCAACTCCGCACATATTTTGCGCCTGTCAATGTCCAAGTTTCATAATCTTTTGATACGATTGTTTTGAATCATTTTTCATTTCAATAAATTATAATGTTTTTAAATTTTTATGAACACAAAATGCCGTGTGTGAAGTGATTAACTGCTGTTGTTTGTTTTACATTGGATTTTTGCTGCTTTATATTCATTCTAGGCCGCTGTTCGTCCACCATCCCGTAAGTTTAATTCTATTAATAAAAAAATAAATAAATTGATTTTTATAACGGTGCTCGCGGTTTTATATTATATTCCACCTACATAAACACCTAAAAAAATTAATTTTTAAAAATCTCTAAAAATGTCAAAAACCTGGATAACGAACTTTTACCAGGAGAAATATTAATTGATACAACTTTCTATATAATGAAACCGAGAGCAGCACCACCTTTATGACCGTGTAGTCGGAATAATATTTTCATAAAGTGGGTTCAACACTGAATTAGAAGAAGAGGTAATCAGGCTTATCGACCAATACAGAGTTCAGTAAATAGATTGCCAGCGAGTATGTCAAGTCATCATCTGAAACAACTGCGATAAATCAAAGGGAAAAAAGGTTCATTTCAGAAGACAAATTCCGTCAAATCTACTCAGACAAATCGGAATAATCTCTGAATCACTGATCTGGCTTCTGATTGACACAACTAATCGAAATTTATGATCGTGTTATAATTTATACTAAAAATAAATACTAATAAAATAATTTCATAACAATGTTCAGATGAATAATACCACAATATCAATATCAAAAAACATTTTGAAATACTTCCGTCATTGACTGAAAACTATTTGGTAATTGCTGAAATATTTTTGGCTGTTTTGAATATTAGGTATTATAACATGTTTGTTCCTATTTTATATTTATTTTTCCTTCAATAATAACACCTATAAAATTTTGAGGTTTTCACCCAACACTGTCTAATACACTGACGTCTGCTAAAACATTATTTGTATTAATTGTTTAACAATCTTAGCTTTTTATTCGAAAGCAGGTATCATTTTATCTGACAACAGTCTTTCGCTGACATTTCTCTAAATCATTTGACTATAGCACCGCAACGAATGAAAATCACAGAATCGTCTGACCATTTTCTGCCCATGTTTGCCCACCAATTAGTTTCGTTTGCCCAGCCTTCATTTCCGAAAAAAAAAAAAATCGAAAAGTATTCTTTTCTATAATTGAGAATTGAATACTGCAGTCATGAAGCAAATCGTTTGCCCATGTTTGCCCACCCTTTAGATTCCTTATAACTTATTATAAAATCGTTTTATGCTCAAATATTGTTTGTCAAAATGAGCTCTGTGAAATTTGATAGCTTAAAATGAACGTGAACGGATGAAAATCACAGAATCGCTTGTCCATTTTTTCCCATGTTTGCCCACAAATCAGTTTCATTTTCCAACCCTCTATTTTCGAAAAAAGTAAAAAATAAAAATAATCTAAAGGGTGGGTAAACATGGGCAAACGATTTGCTTTATGACTGCAGTTTGCAATTTTCAATTATAGAAAAAAAATCGTTCTTTTTGGTTTTTTTTTTCTGTAATGGAGGGTGGACAAACAAAAATGATTGGTGGGCAAACATAGGCAAAAAATGGTCAAACGATTCTGTGATTTTCTTCCGTTTACGTTAATCTGAAGCTAGCAAATTTCACAGATTTTATTTTGTCAAAAAATTTTTGAGCATAAAACGATTTTATAATAATTAAAAAGAATCAAAAATGTGGGCAAACATGGCAAACGATTTGCTTTTTGTCTGCAGTTTTCAATTTTCAATTATAGAAAAAGATAAATTTCGAAACTTTGTTTTTTTCTCGAAGATGGAGGGTAGGCAAACGAAACATACTGACGGGCTAACATGGGCAAAAGATGGTCAAACGATTTTGCGATTTTCATCCGTTCCGTTCATTTTAAGCTATCAAATTTCACAGAGCTCATTTTGTCAAACAAGTTTTGAGCATAAAACGATTATATAATAATTTAAAAAGAATCTAAAGGGTGGCAAACATGGGCAAACGATTTGCTTTATGAGTGTAGATTTCAATTTTCAATTATTGAAAAACATTATTTTCGAAATTTTGTATTTGTTTTTTTTCGGAAATGAAACGTGGGCAAACGAAACTAATTGGTGGGCAAAAAATGGTCAAACGATTCTGTGATTTTCATTCGTTTTTTTCAACTTTGCGGTGCCAATTTCACACAGCTCTCTTCTACTTATACTTTGTTACTTTTTGCATATCAACGAATGCAGTAAAAGCTCTGGCAGCACAATCTAAATTTTGAGCCTAGGTAAACACAGTTATTTATGAATTATTAATTTTCAACTTTTTTAACAAAATTTTTTGAAGTTGTACACTTGCAATTAGATTGAAGACTTTTGACACCAACTTCAGTGTGTGAGTGTGTGGTTTTTGGAGGGAAGGAGAATTCGGATCTGAGTTTTTCTAAACGTGTGATCATTTCTCAACTCTCCCCTTTCAAATGAAACAAAATTCATAAAAATCGGAGCAAGTTTAATATTGAACACACGCGAACAGACATATACTAATACAAAAACAAACATAGATACTACCGACATTCTTTACCTCCTTCTTCAAAGATATACGCGATTTGGGTAAAATTGATTTCTTTCTGTGTTATCTCCAACGCTCCAAACGCGTCACAATATGAACCTAGGTTTAGATACGGAAAAGTCCAATTCGACAGGTGTTGAATTTCTTAGTAATTCACTAACGATTTTCTCTTTATCACGGAAATGTATAATTAGAATAGTATCATTAATACCGTCAATTTGTTACCGTTCATATTCCTTTTGTTTACCGCATTTTGTTTTTTTATATAGGTATTAATTTATTTAATGTTAAGCTCGAAATAAGACTTAGATAGGAACATAATATTTATTTTAAGCACTGTAAATAAGCACACGATATGAATATATCTCACATCAAGTTCTTCAGACCCAAGAAATAGGGGCCTCCTAGAACAAAGGGAAATAATTAGTTCAATAAATTCAGCAAAACACCCTGATCTTACCTTCCAGTCAGCGACCTCTATGAAGATATCCAATTATTTCACAGCTCCATATTCTTCTTCTTCTCAAGAGAAAGAACACTTCTCTATTATTTGCTTCCATCTCCAGTATCATTCATGATGGCCTTCTCATTCCCCTTCCGTGTCTTGAGACAATCGATCCCCCCCAGGTACCAACAGTTCCGTGTGAGAAACGAGACTGACGGCATTTAAAATCTTAACCTCAGATAGAATAGATTCTCTGGTCCACGTGGTTGGAAGAGAACGTAGCGCAATTTCTGCGGATATATTATCTAAATTGTGAAAGTCGATACATTGGCGAAGGAAACGTAGTTTGTGGTGGAAGCCGGCTACACACTTCTTGTGGAAAATCCTTTTCTTCGACCTTTCACCCTCACGGAACCCGTGGGAAGATCATTTTCATCCAGACCGAGGCCATCCACCATCACAGGTATGTGTGGAATTTATAACACGCCTAGATACAGTGCCCCTTTCTTACACCGTACTACTTCTTACATTCCTGAACCGGTTATTTCTTCATAGGCCTCTTTATCTTTACCCTTCTCACCTGTGGAGTTGGTCATATTCATCCCCAACACCGCTAAGCTGGTAGGATCACATCAATCTGTTCCTTAAGTCCTATTCAAACCGTAGAAGCGGCTGGCAACGGTTTACCTGACGGATGCTGACCTGGAAGGTGGACCAGATAAGAAATACATAGATAAGCATAGACATAGTATTTGTTACCCTTCATATCCTCAACAGGAACTGGTAGACGTATACCACCATTCTTTTTTTTTGAGTCATAAGTAAGGACATTCACTTCACTATTAAATTAACCCAGATTATAGAAATGTATATGATCATTCTTTCATAGTTAAGAACATACGTAACATTAAGTTTTATCCGAAATCGGTGTACCAATATCCAACAATTAAATAGATTAATACAATATAATCGATAATTTGAACCCTCCCGTCTGCACTGAGCTATGGGATTGTAAAATCTTTAAAGTAATCCTAGCTATCATATTGAAATAAAAGGGTTACAAAATGGCGCCCAACGTGTTCAAAAACGTGGTTGGATATTGTTGTACTGGAATTTTTTTAATTAAATCTTAGTTAAGTTGGTATTTTATTGTCATTTTTATTAGAATTTTGTGAAGAAGTATGGTGGTAGAGAATAATTAATATCGAAATTTTCATATCATATTGGAATTGGTTCCCATAACTTTTTATTTCCTTTTGAAGCTAGTTTCTCGAGAAAGTGAAAAATATTCGCTTCACGCACATATTTTAAATAATTTACTTAATTCTTATCTGTAGATATGTCTTTGATTTGATACAAAAATTTATCCATGTTGCAATCACTAAATAATCTATATATTTGAGAGGAAGGAGCATAGGATATTTTGTTTTTTTCTTGTGTAATAGTTTTGTTTACTGTTTTTGCAATAGTAATTTTGATACCTACCGCATTTCTGAAGAATAGTTTGAATTTTATTTTGGAGTTCACTTTTTTATTTTTTTATAGGGTTTCTCTCCTAGACTTTCCTTTTGAGAAAAAGGGGGGGTTTGTTATAATTTCTTATATTATTACGGTTGAATTTTGGGATTCTTTTTGCTTGTTGATAAATTTAGTATTTATTCTGGCTTTAATTCGAGATGGAAGTGAATCGCCTACTGGGTGATGAAATTTCTTATGAATTATTAGTAAGAGGCTTGCCGATACGTCGTACCGTAGTAGAAAACAGGACTACTTTGCGAGGAGCACTCCGATGCGAAAATAAGGGCACGCAATTTACCGGAGTGACAGAGAATCTCCGAGCTGATGAAGAACTAGACATATGTAATCATAAGCTGACAGACTTAAGTGATGAAATCAATTCCTTTGAGAGAATAGTCAGAGACAATGATTACAGAAGGATTTCTACTCGTCTTACGCATGTTTATGGTAGACTACGCAGAATTCCTCAAGGAGATGAAGCTCAAGAATACCTTAGAAATGCTTTATTTTGCCGTTGTATGGAATTGGTAGATATATTGGGGACACTACACGATAATCTACACCTGGAAGAGAAGGGAAAGGTCGAAGAGAAAGCTGACCTACTCGACAGGGAAAATGTTGGACGTTCTCTTATGGATGAACCGATTCCACTAATACCTGAAGTTGTGTACGCATCGACATCAGGACTTGTTGGATCAGATCAAAATGGTGGAGGTGAGATAGAGCAAAGACACTTGGCAACCTCACGCAGCCCTTGTCAAAATGATCAATTACCCAGTATTCAGGACCTGGAAGGAGTTACGGTTGTAAGGCAGAGTTTGGAGAATCCGATGATAAGTGGAGCCCAAAGGCGACCTGCTGTACTAAGAAACTCAACCACGACAACTTCTACTCTTCAAACGAGGATGCAAATCTCGCAAAATGATGTTCATGATTTGTCAGGAGGCCCAAATGGATTTAACAACTATCACCTGTCGGGGAGTCACCCATCTGTTAGGTTTTCAGAACGCAGGGGGCAGACCAGACTACCAGTGGATGCGAGAGGTTATTACACTGAACAAGAGAGACTAGCCACTATGAATTCTACACCAGATCTTGAAACTAGATTGAGAAATTTGCAAGTATCGCCTATTCAGTCAGCACCTCGAATTCATGATCCTTACTACTACGACGTGTCCAGATGGAAACTATCCTTTGACGGGGAATCCAGTGTTACAACTTTCCTAGAACGGGTTGAAGAGTTGCGAATCTCCAGAGGCGTTAGTCCAGATCAACTTTTACGGTCGGCATCTGAATTGTTCACTAAGGGAGCTTTACTCTGGTGGAGGACTCACACCTTTTCTTCATGGGATCAACTTGTTGGGAAGCTGCGAGATGACTTTCTACCATACGATTACGAGTATGATCTATGGGAAGAAATTCGGAAGAGAACGCAGGGTGCGAAGGAGAAGGTGATCAGTTATATTGCTACGATGGAGAACCTGTTCAACCGACTAGGCGGCAATAAACCCTCAGAGGATAATAGGGTAAAAATGATTAGAAGGAATATGTTACCACATATTCAATCTCAACTGGCACTTCTTCATGTTACAACACTAGCAGATTTGTCGAGGTTGGGGCGTGCTATCGAAGATACATCATCGAGGATTCAGAATTTCTGTCCACCCCCAGCAAATTCCAAACAGCTGCTCGAACCAGAATTAGCATACCGTAAGGTGGGATCGACTGCAGTTGCAGTATCAACTATCCAGGCAACTCTATCACATCCTATCCAGACAGATCGCACAGCTGACAAAACTATGGCCCATCCTTCAACCAACATATGTTGGAATTGTCAGGAAGCCGGTCATCGTTTCCGAAAATGTCAAAAAAAACGCCGATTATTTTGTTTCAAATGTGGGAAGCCAAATACTACCGTGAAAGAGTGTACCTCCTGCTCAAAAAACGGCCAGAGAGATCCCCTGTAGGTCGACAGGAGACACCTCTTTCCAAAGATTCGGCCAAGTTGGACGTGACTACTGCTATCCTTGATTATGTTCTGGCACATGCGAAGAATGATTGTCGACCTTACTTGAGGGTGAAAATTTATGGACACGAATTTATGGGTTTGTTGGATTCAGGATGTTCTCAGACCATAATAGGTGGTCCCGGATGGAATCTATTAAAACATTCGTGCCCTCTAAAGGACTCACCCTTAAAGTTTTGTACAGTAGCTAATGGTGACACATGCAGTGTTATCGGAACTACTATTGTTTCTATACAACTCCAAAACCGAGTCGGCCTATTTACGATTTTGATTGTACCCAATCTGCCTCATTATTTAATCCTAGGCGTAGATTTTTGGAAAGAGATGAGAATTATACCTGACTTGTATTCAGGTCAGTGGGAATTTACCCCAGATAATGCAATCTCACAGGTACATGTCAACTCCATCCAGGCCATTGATAATCTCTCCGATTCGGAGCGACAGCAGTTGACAGACCTAATAAAGCAAACTTTCAAAAACAATGTCACTGGGTTGGGTCTTACGACAGTAGTCGAACATGTCATACGAACCACCTCTCCACCCATAAAGCAACGGCATTATCCTCTTTCTCCGGCGCTCCAGAAGCATGTTAATGTCGAACTGGAAAAAATGCTCCGAGATGATATAATTGAACCCTCAGACTCTCCATGGGCATCGCCAATTGTCTTAGTAAAAAAGTCTGATGGTACTTATAGGTTCTGTGTAAACTATAAGAAGCTGAACGAAGTGAGTTTACCGGACGCATATCCACTTCCGTTCATAAGTTCCACGTTGGATAAGTTACGAGACGCGAGATACCTCACTACATTAGACATTAAATCGGCATACTGGCAGATACCAGTCGCAAAGGAGTCTCGCCCATTAACTGCATTCGTTGTACCAACTCGAGGTCTGTATCAATTTAAAAGGATGCCATTTGGTCTTCATAACGCTCCAGCAACGTGGCAGCGCTTCATAGATAGAGTTGTAGGTGTGGATCTGGAACAATTTGTTTTCGTCTATTTGGACGACATAATAATCTGTACTCCTACCTTTTCTAAGCACCTAGAGGTTTTGACGGAAGTAATCCGACGTATCACCAAAGCAGGATTGACTTTGAATGAAGACAAGTGTAATTTTTGCAAGTCCGAGCTAAAGTACTTGGGATACGTCGTTAATGCATCGGGCCTGATGGTGGATCCCGAAAAAGTAGAGGCTATTGTGAACATTCCGGCACCAAAAACAGTTTCGGAAGTAAGACGTATTGTGGGTTTAGCATCCTGGTATCGAAGATTTGTTAAGGATTTCTCCACAGTGATTGCCCCAATGACCGACCTGCTACGCAAAGATAGAAAGTTTCACTGGGACGAAAAATGTCAAGAAGCCCTGGGTACTATCAAAACTCATCTAGTCTCCGCCCCAATTTTAACCTGCCCTGACTTTGATAAACCGTTTACTATACAGTGCGATGCCTCTGACTATGGCTTGGGTGCAATCCTGTCACAGGTACAAGAAGGGACTGAAAAAGTCATTTGTTACTTGAGCCGCTCCCTTAACCGAAATGAACGCAAATATAGCACCACAGAAAAGGAATGCCTCGCGGTTCTTTTTGCGATCGAGAAGTTGAGACCCTATATCGAAGGTACTCGGTTTACCGTGGTTACGGACCACTATTCGCTTAAATGGTTGTACAGTATCAAAGATCCCGTCGGGAGGATTGCAAGATGGGCGGTTCGTATCCAGCAATATGACTTTGATATTGTACACCGCAAGGGAAAAGATCATGTGGTGGCCGATACGCTTTCTCGTTCGGTGCCAGTTATGAGTGTGGTCGATACAGGACCAGTCCGCGATAGGTGGTACAATAAGATGGTCGAAAGGATTCAAAAGGAGCCTGAAAAATTTCCACTCTGGAGAATCGAGCATGGGAAGTTGTTAAAACTGGGTAAAGTTACTTATCCTGAATTGGAGGAGCGGGACGGATGGCTCATGGTGGTACCCAAAGAAAAAAGATCCGAGATAATCCAAACTCACCATGATCCGCCTACCTGTGGACATCTAGGAATACTCAAGACGTTTGGACGCATCTCCAATACGTACTATTGGCCCCAGATGAAGTCAGATGTAGCTAGATATATCCGTCATTGTAAAGTCTGTCTGCAGACTAAGTCAGAACAGCAAAAGCCTGCTGGCCAAATGCTCAGCCTCACTCCAACACTGGATCGACCATGGCAGTTATTGAGCATAGATCTTGTAGGTCCACTACCTCGAACGACGGCCGGTTACTCCTTTATATTTTCGGTTTGTGACTGTTTCAGTAAATTTACACTTCTCTTTCCCCTACGCAAAGCAACTGGAAAGATAATTTCTTCGATTTTTGAGGATCAGGTGATCTTACTGTTCGGTGCTCCTAGAAGTATAATCACAGATAATGGCAAACAGTTCACTAGCGCAGTTTTCAAGTCCAAGTTAGAGGAGTATGGAGTAAAGATTCGTTATACTCCCAACTACCATCCTCAGAGTAACCCAGTAGAGAGAACTCATAGGGTCATAAAGACAATGCTTTCCGCATACGTAGCGGACAACCATCGCTTGTGGGACCGATATCTGCCCAAAGTTGCATCGGCGATCAGATCAGCAAAGCACGAGTCAACGGGACTTACCCCAAATTTCATCAACTTTGGACGTGAAATCCAATACAAAGGTAATCAACATAGACCTCAAACAACTCAAGGATTTGATGCGGAAAACAAGTCTAGAGCTCTAGAAAGGGTATTCCATGATGTGTCTCAACGACTGGGCAAAGCTTATGGGAAGAGTAGCAAACAATATAATTTACGCAGGAGACGTGATACATTCTCAGAGGGGCAGAATGTTTGGAAGCGCAATTACGTTATGTCTGATGCATCGAAGAAGTTTACAGCTAAGCTGGCTCACAGATATTCTGGACCCTTCGTTATCTCAAAAGTACTCTCGCCATGGTCCTATGAGCTTAAGACCCAAAATGATACTAAGGTCGGAATTTGGCATGCAAAAGATTTGAAAGCGCATCCTCCTGATGTCTTAACGGACGAGGAAGATCAAAATTGAGGTGGAAGGAAGTAGATCGCAAGGAAAGTTTTTCTTGGTAGAATAAAAACTTTTTTTTTGGTAAGGGGGGAGTTGTTACCGTTCATATTCCTTTTGTTTACCGCATTTTGTTTTTTTATATAGGTATTAATTTATTTAATGTTAAGCTCGAAATAAGACTTAGATAGGAACATAATATTTATTTTAAGCACTGTAAATAAGCACACGATATGAATATATCTCACATCAAGTTCTTCAGACCCAAGAAATAGGGGCCTCCTAGAACAAAGGGAAATAATTAGTTCAATAAATTCAGCAAAACACCCTGATCTTACCTTCCAGTCAGCGACCTCTATGAAGATATCCAATTATTTCACAGCTCCATATTCTTCTTCTTCTCAAGAGAAAGAACACTTCTCTATTATTTGCTTCCATCTCCAGTATCATTCATGATGGCCTTCTCATTCCCCTTCCGTGTCTTGAGACAATCGATCCCCCCCAGGTACCAACAGTTCCGTGTGAGAAACGAGACTGACGGCATTTAAAATCTTAACCTCAGATAGAATAGATTCTCTGGTCCACGTGGTTGGAAGAGAACGTAGCGCAATTTCTGCGGATATATTATCTAAATTGTGAAAGTCGATACATTGGCGAAGGAAACGTAGTTTGTGGTGGAAGCCGGCTACACACTTCTTGTGGAAAATCCTTTTCTTCGACCTTTCACCCTCACGGAACCCGTGGGAAGATCATTTTCATCCAGACCGAGGCCATCCACCATCACAGGTATGTGTGGAATTTATAACACGCCTAGATACAGTGCCCCTTTCTTACACCGTACTACTTCTTACATTCCTGAACCGGTTATTTCTTCATAGGCCTCTTTATCTTTACCCTTCTCACCTGTGGAGTTGGTCATATTCATCCCCAACACCGCTAAGCTGGTAGGATCACATCAATCTGTTCCTTAAGTCCTATTCAAACCGTAGAAGCGGCTGGCAACGGTTTACCTGACGGATGCTGACCTGGAAGGTGGACCAGATAAGAAATACATAGATAAGCATAGACATAGTATTTGTTACCCTTCATATCCTCAACAGGAACTGGTAGACGTATACCACCATTCTTTTTTTTTGAGTCATAAGTAAGGACATTCACTTCACTATTAAATTAACCCAGATTATAGAAATGTATATGATCATTCTTTCATAGTTAAGAACATACGTAACATTAAGTTTTATCCGAAATCGGTGTACCAATATCCAACAATTAAATAGATTAATACAATATAATCGATAATTTGAACCCTCCCGTCTGCACTGAGCTATGGGATTGTAAAATCTTTAAAGTAATCCTAGCTATCATATTGAAATAAAAGGGTTACAAATTCAAATTTTGAAATAGCCCTTAGTTTTGGTCAAGGCAAAAGTTCAAAATTATTATTTCTGTGTATATTCCTTATTATGCTTTATTTAGCCAGAGTATGGGTAAGTTTCAAATCAGCTCACATGACATTGGTACATACCATAAGATAAATAAAGTTCAAAAGACTTCCTCTATGCTTCCCCTTGAGAACATTCACTTTACGAAAGAAAATAGAAAAAGAGAAACCATTTTTAGAAGTCGAGCAGCACACACATACTTACACAACAAGTTCAGGAAAGCAAAGTTTCCAGCACTTAAGTTCCCATATTATAGGTTCTACTGTATTAAACATGGGCAACCATGGCGACTTCTTTTATATATATGAAGTTGAATTACATTTAGCACATGACCGAGAAGTTGGGCAGCTACCGTCATACATAAATTGGATAAAAAGTTCAGCAAGGACATCGTGCTATGCGATGCTCGTATAGGGAACACAGTTGAAATCTGCCAAAGAGGCGTTATGATAATTCGATTTGAGAAGGAAGTGGTCTTAAGAATAGGGTGCTATGACCAATATTGTTGAGGGCTGAAAGCCTTAATATCTTGCAATGAAGATATGTGGATTGACTCACAAAAATTGTAAAAGAGCCTATAACAAGCAGACATAAAATGGGGCTATTAAACCGTCTCTGGTTCATTTATATATATGACTGGTATAGGGTAGTTTCGTTTTAATTGCTGGATATTTATATCCACCGGTAATATACCTACTAAGTGTATCGCTTATTTATGAAATTCTCCACCTTGGGATCATAATTCTAAAGCGCGCTGTGTTTTGTTTTCGATCTGATCAAGCATTACATTGGTATTATGCGCTTTTGTAAGAATGTAAATCTCACGTTGTTTGTTATCAGTTACTCATACTATGTGGTTGAAAGGGTATTTGCTCAGGTAGTATTTGTTGTTGGCACTGTCAGAAGCTATCTATGAAATGGAGCTTTAAATATGAAGAAAATCGGGATCGTGATTTATTTCAACTTCTCGTTAGCTGCCTCCGAAGCTAATAAAATAATATTTGGACGCAAGCTATGCAATGCGAGCATGCGATTGTAATTAATTTTGTAATTCTGTAAAATTCCATATTAAATAATTGAAATACTGATCTTGTATTTGTAATGTTAAATAGAAAAACTATTTTCACTAAAATTTGACGGATTATCGTATGTCTTTAATGAGTCAACTAGGGTGAGTAATGCGTCAACTAGGGTGAGTAATGAGTCAACTAGGGTGAGTCCTAGATTCTGAACAAATTCAGTTTTTTTTTTCTTCTATTTTTCAAACAAAAGGAAGGGAGGATTGGGGAAAAGTTTATAAGTAATCAACTATAATTTGGTTTGGTTACACCGTGTGTGTTTTAGCGCCCTGTGACGTCACAATTCCCGCTCATCTTGTATTGGCTGATTTTATGTATTAATTATTGTGATAGTGACAATTAGTTGTCAACACGTTGTGAGATCAAATTTTCGTTTTATATTTGTTTCGTCAACAGCAAGCGGGATTGTAAATTTTATATCTGGTGGTTATGGTGGAAGCGTATCATGCAAAGAAATTTGCAAAGCAAGTGACTATTATAAAGTGTTACGTAGTGGTACATGCGTGATGGCTGATCGGGGCTTTAAGAACAAAGATGCTTGTTTAGTTCAAACAGGATGTAAATTGCTTAGGCTACCCAGTGTAAGTGAAGCTGAAAAACTTAGAAAAGCACAAGTCAAGATGAACAGAAAAATTGCATCTGTTGAGAGAGTTATACCAAGAATTAGAGAATTTAATATTTGTCAACCGCATGCGACTTGTCAATCATGATATTCTTTTGGACCATAAACTTATTATATTTTGTGCAATTGTTAATTTACATGGACCTTTATTAAAATAGTACCAATGTGAAGCCACTATTTTACAACAGCTACATTTTTATTGTTTCATAAATATGTATGTATATACCTACATATTCTAAAAGATGAAATACAAAACAATAAAGTATAATAAAAAGCAAAAAGATTTTTACTAGTACTAAGATTAACATAATGTTTTATATAGTTAATATGTTCAAAGAATCAGCGCAATTTTCTTTATTAAAAACTACATCATATACAGACAATTCTCTGTTCCTTTTAAAATCTGGTGATGCCACACAAAACAGCCCCTTGGGCTTATTCGTAAAAAAAATTGCATTTGAATCTGTGCATTATATTTTTCTTTCATAACACCTTTGCCCACAAAAGAATTAACAGTTTCTTTTTTGCTTGGGCATTTCACTTCTATCACATAATCTTTTGTGATGTCATCTGGAAAAGCTCCAAATATTGTGTACTCCCTTTTCAATATCAATTCAGACGGCACGATCTTCAATGATTTCTTTTCCTCAATTTCTTCTTCTGATTCTAGATTTTGTCGGTGTTTGGTAGGTACCATAAATAAATCTACTTTTGGTATGTTCTCTGATGATCCTTTCACAAAATTTTCTTCCATTTCACCTGTTTTGCACAAAGGAAAACGAATTACAAAACTGAATCTGAACAAACAATACAAACATCAAATATCTGCCATTACATGTATATCCCTCTTTCTCAGCTGGACCTGGATGTCACGGACAACGCACCCGAACAAACTACTTGTTCATGATTGGAGCCGGGAAGTGTGACGTTTTAAGCGGGAATTTGATCTCGTTCTTAAATACGTGTACAAATTGAAATTAACATTTCGATAATTAAAATATGTCTGGATATAATTTTAATGGTGAATTGCTTGTTTGCGGTATAAACTGTATTGTTTAAAACCAATAAAACATAAAAAATCCAATGCATGCAACGACCCTATTTTTCCTTGATTCAATACAATCCGGCCTCAAGAACCATTATATATTTTTTTAATGTCGATGAATAACCCGTATCAAATCCCTGCTTCATTTTCATAAAATCATAAATAAAGTTCATAATTTTGGAAATAAATACCGTTACGTATTGGTCAGCTTGTAAACTGTTTGCGTTCAAATTTCCCACCACCTTTCGCCCCCAAAATGGCGGCTTAATTTAGGTACTTTAAGAGATATAGTGACTTTATCAACTACTATACCTTTTAACCGATCGTTAGTTAAGATTCTGACCTTTGAAAATATTTTAGCGTTATCCACTTTGTTGTAACTTGCCGCTGAGTGGACACAAACATATCAACTTCTACACCATGAAAATTATTGCACACAAGTGCTTGAGCATTGGGAATGCTTTAACATTATTCACTTTGTTGTATTTCCTAGCCAGATGGCGCTTCTACTTCTATCGTATTTAACAGATTGCCTTGAACATTTTTAACTGTAGATATTTTAGACAGGACAACGTTTGCTTGGTTCAACTAGTATTTTATAAGAAAATGTTTGTATCTTTTTAATTCTAGACAGAGCTATCGGCTTGCTGCTCTGCCCAGTACAGCGGGAAATGAGTCACACACACTTCAATTTGAAATGTAACTCTTTCCTCACAAAGAAGGGCATTGCATTTATACATGCTCAATATATCGCTCATACAATAGAGTCACCGTCAGTAATCAATCTCATTGAGCAATATAGTGGAAAAAATGCATCAATGCACCCTATGAAATGTAGGCTTAATTTATCAAGTAAAAATTAATTTAAATTCATATCCTAATATGGTTGACTGTTATGTATAACTCCTAGTTTAATTAATTAATTATACACCTTTAACGGTTGTTCATATCTACCATGAATAAGCCGAATCTATCGTTCATCGTAGTCTCTACTGTTAGTTCTATGCAGAATATTGATACAAGTATGAGTTCCAAACTAGAATTGATTTTCAGATATGGCTCTTCACTCTGCGACAAACTGCTATATAACTAGACGCAAGGATGTGTAATTGTGGCGACAACAACTACTACGAGAACAGTATACATAATTACTTCAAGGATTTCTTGAGATTTGAACTTTGTATTTTGATAATAAAATGTTGAAATGAATGCCATTTATCTATCATAGTGACTGATCATTACAGTCAAAACATTTATACCTACTAGATTTGCTTCTTTTGAATCTTTGATGTTAATACAAGGGTTTTCTCAACTTAAAATTTGAATTCTTTTTGATCTCATAACTTAGAGATTGTAAGATTCACACTTTCAAAGAGCAGACAATATAATAGCTCATCTCTTTACCACGCCCCCGAAAGCTAATGAAACTCACATCCAGATATAAGCACGTTTATTAATTACCCTCTATTTATCTCATTCTCAAGTGAAATTCAGCTTATGAACGAAGGTGATTCGTCATCGTAGACACACATACGTACACAAGGCAAGTTAAGAAATTGTTGAAAGCTACAATAATGTTAAAATTTAAACCATATCTCTCTTGCCGTAAGTGAGCGGGTAACTTTATGACGAGCAGATGCTATAAATTTCCCAAATTCTCCACTTCACCAGAATGGTAGAGTTGCTGTCTCTGTCCTCGCCCTCGAAATTCACCGTAAGTTTTATATCAGTTTCCATAAATTTCAACGCAGGCACCCCCCCAAATTTCTGTCAAGTCTCGAAAATGATGAACATTCCTAAGTGGATAGAAAGAGTTTACGGGCTACAACATGATTTTTTCTCATATCGACACTTACAGTATTAGCTATAAAATTCTTATCCACTCTGCGACGGATTCAGTAATATGTTTAATAAGTTAGCTTCCTGAAATTTGAGTTTTCTATTCGAGCAGATAATTATGGAAAATTTTATATTTTTGTCTCAAAAGATGCTGCTGGTCTCACACCAAAACAAGCAGAAGGTAGACTCCATAGAAATTCCACCAACAAAGATAAAAAAAAAATATGTTTTGAAATTTCACGAAACATTCGATGACTCATATAACGTAGCCTGTTGTACTTATATAGGTTTCAAATACAAAATCATGACAATGATAATATAAATTGAATTTGAACAAATGTATTTATAATCATCATTAATATTCTATCAAATCATTATTGGAGTTTTAAATAAGGATAGTTTAAGAACAGAAGCATAAATCAACTTCAAACGATACAGGTAATTTGATTTGTTTTGCTTTCCAAAAGTGTAGAATCATCTGACTTCTATTAAAATTGTACGCCAGATTAGAATGTACTATTTTAAAGAAAACTAGTACGTTATAAGTTGAAGCATTGAAAAATGTAAAGTAATATTAATTCTACGAAGACATTTGGCACCAACTTCAAAAGTACCAGCAACATGTTGAATCAATATTTTATTATACTTTTCAGAGCATCAACTAATAATGTTAGTCCTATTTCTGATAAGAAACAAATAATTCATAGTTTTAAATAGTTTTAAGTGGGACATGTGGGTCCGCAATCATTTCTAAGCCCCATACGGCCTAAAGACTGTCGTATTCACACCTAGATCGGAGACAAACAAATACTCAGAAAAAGTTTAAATATTTTCCGGTGTTCCTCAAGGATAGCTTTTAGGCCCTGTGCTTTTTCTTATTTATACTTCCGATATATTATTATTCCTAAATATTTGTTAAATACAAGCATATGCCGATGATACTCAAATTTAGTGTAGTGTTTTTCTTGCTGAATATAAAGCTGAAAAGTGTATAAATGAGGACATTAAAACACTAGATCAGAATAGAATAGAATGACAGATCGAAGAACTATTTTCTTAAACTTTTTAACAAATGTTATAAATAAGCCCCGTGCACCAGTTTCTATAAAGGAGCGACTGATATTTCACAATTCCGTCCACAATATTAGTGTTAGAAATAATGTAAAATTAACAATGCCACATCATGATACTGCAATGATCCAAAGATCATTTTCATATTATGCTGAGAATCAATTTAAATCAAGTTCCACCCAGTTTTTACCTGCAAATAGTTCTAAATCAAAATATAAAATATATCTATCAGATCTGTACCAATAAGCATCAAAGAATTAAAATCAGACTTATATTATTGAGTAATTTGTGCCTTAGCACTCATCGCCAATAAAAAAATAAAAACGTGATTCCCAAAAGTTAATTATAATTTACAAGTAATCTTTTAATTTATATTATGTAAGAAAGTCTTCTCTTTATCAAGTAATAATTAAAATTTGTTTAATTTAGTATGGTTAAGAAATTATCATTTATCAAGTTTTTAGTTCAGTTTGGTTCATTTCAGTAGCCAATAGCTAGACTTGCGCCAGACATGAACTTCTATATTCAGAATACATTTCTAATTCATTCTGTAGTTATTTTTATATTCGCAGTAAAGTCATTACTATTATTATTCTTATTATCATTATTATTTCGCTATCTGCCAAGTTTAATGCAGATTCAATAACGATTAATTATTAATATCCATTAAATAATATATATGAAATCTTTATTGGGATATGTAACCATAGAGTCTTCAAAACATTTATGCAAATTACATTTACGTGTTCGGTCACTGGAACAACTAAGCTCGTCAAGATAGAGAGAGATTTGTTGGCTCGTTATGTCAATTTAACTAATATGTCAAACATGAGTAATACTATTCGACTATGTCGTTGTGCGTGTTTGATTGATCTGCAATTTGCAAGTATTCGAAGATATGTATGAACTATATGGTGCAAATCATGTGAAGTAGTAAAATCAGCTGTACTCTTTGACATCATTTTCTTTAAATACTCTAATGCTAAAAACTATTCTTATTTCTTGAAAATTACACCTGTTGAGTGTATAATCAGTCGTCCTCATAGAACTTTCATATTTGGAGCTTTAAAAGCATAGCGAACAATATTTCAGACTTTTTTACTATTGTTTTAACTATGAAACCGTAATTTAAATGCTGCTGGATATGTTCACTTTTTTGAAGTATAAAATTTACGATTTTCAGTAAAAATGGCACCTCTATACTATTTGTGGTTAATTTTTTTGGAGAACTGGAATGTTGCATTTAAAATTTCTTAGATATGGACAATTTCTTCGAACTCCTGTTCTATGCGAAATGCGCGAGCAAACACAAGAAATTTGATGTGTTTCCACTCATACGACTTTCCTACCGCTCTTAAATGAATTCCATCGATAATGCTCCAGTGGTGTGACCAATCATTTTCAGCGTGCAAAGACAAACAATAATAGTCACAAGATTTTGCCTAAGAAGGATCCGTTGAGCCCGAATATGAGTAAGCATACACGAGTATGCGATAACGTATCGCAGATCATAAAGGGCGATGTACAGTTTGTTTCACGAATGATGACGTCTGCCTTGAAAACACGAAAAATGGATCAATCCAACTGACAGGAGTAAATCAGTGTCGTAACGATTTCGAGCTAAGATATGGCATTTAAGGAAGTTCATATAAGTACAGGAAAAAATATCGATTGATTAAATAAGCAAACATAATATGAAAGATTTATTATTAACAATAATGCAGACACACAAAATATAAATTTATTGCTTGAGTTATGGAATATAAATTTATGCACCTGAATTATCTGAAATGTTACAATGACTTTGTGACGCCTATGAAATAAAGATTGTGTTGCCTTCGGACATACGTAGTAGAAAATTTCATGATAATGAGATGCGATGAGACGTATAGCGATATGTACGTAGCTCGTCAATGATTACACACATGATTCGTGAAACAAACTGTACAAAATGTTTTGCATAAGTATAAGCAGAATCGTTGAAGTCTTTTTTGAGCTACGCTATTGAGCCAAACAACACTTTCATCTATGGCCGTGCAATCACTGCTAGCAGAATGCCCAAACTGAGTTACCGGCAAGCATCATCGATACCCTATAAAACAAAGATAAAAGCAAATAAATCAGTCCATATGTTCAAATGGCGTAATTTGAGGCTAATGCAACAGTGTCTTGCATTTTCTAGTGGTAGATACTGCTAATTTTAAAGTCCCCAGTGAGTGCTATTTAGGGCAATATTAAGTTTTTAGAGACTGCTGTATTTATATTGATTGATGATGTCAAGTACCGATTCTCTATTGTTTGGTTTGATTATTTAAAGCTGTGAAGCCGTCATACTTTTCTATTAGTGCTATTGAAAATTCTTTCAATACATTTAATTTTTTTTTATTCATGGACATATTTGCCATTTCATATTTCAACCTGTTGATTTATCTTCTGTTTTTATTTATTTCAGTGTTTCCTTATCAGAGCCTTATTTACACGTTGTTGATAATTACCTAAAATTATTCTAAAATCATTATCTTTAGCTACTGATTCTGAAGTATTACCTCTAAGTCTTACCGGCAAGTGCAACTTCTTTCATCATGGAATGTGCAATGCAAAATAATATCCATCGATCGATATTTCATAAAGTACTCAGCAGACATCGAGTGAACATCATTGCCTTCATGGGGAATTCCAATAAGCCATGTTGATAATAAATGTTAGGCGCAAAAACGGCAAGCGAGATTTTCTGCTTCATAAATCTTCTGGGATAAAGCGAAAATTCAATTCAGATTCGCTTGTCTCTCATTGTTCCGACAACACATTGATTTATAAAAACGGAGCCATTATAACTCACGTCGGTGTCTCGAGTGAATATTTTATGATAATTCTCGTCGAGACGCAAGAGAGGAGAGAACAGGAAGCGGCAGGCTTTTCTTTCCAAGATGAAGGCAAATATTATGTATGCCTCAGTTTTTATTATAATATGAGGAAAGATGGACCGCTACATAGGATACTGAAAAAGGTTGCGTTGTTTTGCTGAGGATTTCCTTGTATTACAAGATATATGAAATATGTTCTATCAAAGAATGTCATCGACATTCAGGAAATTGATTATTATAACAAATGTGTATTCTCAGACCATCTCATGGAAAAGAAGTAGTTTGAAGAAGCTTCTCATACAGATTTCAAACAGTTGCGCTCACTTTTACAATTCTTTTTCAGTGTCTCATAACTTTATAATATTGTTTCTTGAACAAGCCAATTTTTGATTATTCTAATTATATAAACAAGGTATGTCCAAAACAGTTTGTTTTATATTGCAACTATGTTGTTACCTTGGTGAACATTTGAGTTATTTTATGGATAGAAGATTGAATGTCAGAGTATATTCTGAACAAACTGCCAGTTGTACTATCACTGGGAGTTTGTTCAGAATATGCTTTTCCTCACATAGCACTTCTAGCAGATTTGAATCTGGGGTCGCAATTTATGTTGGAGTTTTCCAAAACAATGCGCACAGAAAAGTTTTCGCGTTTTTGCGGAATAGAAATAAGAATCTACTGTCTTCATAGTGTACAATACAGCCCAAAAAGATTCAATATATAGAGGAAAAGAGTTTCAACAACTATTTTTCATGTTAGAGTTCTTGCAAGCCGTGATTGGGCAGTTCTGCTTATATTGACCAACGAACAGATTGAAGTGGGCTTCTCCGCAAAAGCTGATTTTTTTCAAAAAATATTCGAAAAATCAGTCTGCATGTACATCACCTAATATACATAGTTTGACATTGTTAGAGAGTATATCGTGTCATTTTCTTAACACTTGTAACTTCGTCAAATGTGCAGGGATTCAAGGCTTGGTATGGAACCGATAAAAAATTCCATGGAACTCAAGATGAGATTTCTTTGAAAAATCCTATTCTGCATGGATATTACGTTTTGAATTCGTCAATTTTGCTTCAAGCAGAGTATTTTATACAAAATCTGTCCACTCTTTTACTTCATTCATAAGACAGCCACCCCCCAGCTTTAAAATAGTAAGGGGATTTAAAAATGTATCTATCAGGCTTAAGGTCTCATCATAGTGTTACGTGTCACAAAATTTCAAAATTAAAATGTGGACAATACGTGTAGGGGACGAAACGGGGCAAAATATCTTGTCTTCTTACAACTTTAAGAGGATGTTTTCCAGCTTCAACTTAAATAACGTTTTTTTTTAAGACGCAGGACGGTATTTAGTAATATCTGCAAATAAATATGATCAGAAGTTATTTTTTTAAATTTTGATTCATTAAAAGGTAGCCATTGATCTGTCTGTTTGTCTGTACCACGATTATCCAGAAATCGATCGGATCAATTTTGTTCTTTTTTCTTCTATAATGTAACTAGTCCTTACTCTGACTCGCAATAGTTACTAGGCAATATCCGAAAATAGGTTTTGTTCGAGACTTTAGGGCAAAAACGTCTTCAAGGATTCAATTCATATTCTGCTCAAGAGGTTATTTCTACATTCATAACATTGAATATGAAGAATATTGTTTGTTTTAGCAGACTTAACAACATTAATCGCAAAGAACCGGATTATATGATTTTTTAATTTGATGGAATTTGCTTAAGAGCAGTATGAAAGTTGTAGTGTGGACACATCAGATTTTGTTTCATAAAACTTCTGTTCCTAGTCATCCCCCTCCCCGTCGAAAATCACCACTCAAATGTTCCTGAGGGCTACGGGGTCTTAACATAATTCATTGAGAACGGCTTGAGAACAAATTCCAAAGATGTATTACACAAGGCTTGTGTCACCTGAACATAATATAAAAATTTAGCGTAATGGATATCAAAAATGAAAACTAGCGGGACGGAGAATCTCTCAATAATTTTATTCAGCAGTAGTGAAACCAACAACTGATTCTTTATATCAACTAGAGCTATAGAAATGATTATAAGTAATAGGTAAATAAATTTTAGTGTGAGATCATCTTTTATAACAGCTTCTTTGATTCATTTTAAATATTTGTTCTTATTGTGTACTATATCTGCTATTTTTATTTATGATTAAACCGTTCAAACAGTTTTAGACACAAGTTCTTGATATAAACATATATTTTTTTTAGAGAAACTGCAGCTATTTACATTAATAGTGAAGTTGAGATTCAAAAAAGTTATTAATTCCTTGCGATTACATTTTTGACGTTGTGGTTAACTATTACAAATAATTACAGTGTATATAATTCCCGTAGATATATCCATGCATATACCTACACATATTCGATTACATTGTATCAATTTCCTGGAGCGATTTTTGTATGAACTCGTAAAAGCCAGGCACTTTTCCCACTGCTGCACCATACGTTGTATGTAAATTTACTTTGGAACCTTATATATATGAAACGATCCGTCTATTTTATTTTATATAGGTTGCATTCATAAGAGGCTGAAATGGTGGGACGACTGACTCTTTCATTTTCCTATCGTGTTTTCCATTGCAAACAGATTTTCATACCCATGTAATAAAATTAACACAATTACTGTCATTTGGATAAGATAATTTGGACAATTTTGAGACGAATAGTAGTAATTTGACGGACAAAAATTGCAGTGAGATATGTATGTATGCAGTGTTTCAAGACAATTCCCAAAAAAATTATTCCATACGTACTCTAAAGCTGTCAATGTAAATTTCCATATAGAAGGAGCTGTATTCATACCATATCTGTCGCAGCAGCAGAAATCGCCCATACCTATGCAAAGGTGAGCGAGCATTCCTGCTGGACTATGAACCAGTTCGAAGCGTATATCATGTTGTATAGACACCCCTGGGACCCATATCGCGACACAGCTCGGCCCGAATAGCGATATTTATTGGCTTCGAGGTCGATGCAACGAACTTTTGATGGTTGCTGAACGGAATTTTGATTTATCTACAAGTCTGCGAATCCCATAGTATTGATTTAATGGGATGGTTATTTATTTATGTGGGCAATGAATCTGTTGGAATGTCCATTAGCTAATGTAAGCTGGAAGCTGTAGCTAAATAAATATCTTGGAACAAATTAGGAACTACTTTGTTACATGATGCAGGGTATAGAGTAACAGAATATAACATGTAAGAATCATAAAGACTTTTTAGTATCTTAAGATATGATCCATCAGCTTTAGGTAGATAAGAGGCTCTGGGTACGAAGTGACAGAATCTTTTTGACTCTTACATTATGTGTGCTATTTATTTTAGTACGCAGTACGAATGTTAATTATTTAAACTCATATTAGGCCTATACCGCCATCCTACAAAGACCCCTGTACACTGGCGACGTGATTTTGAGGAAAAAGCGTTATAATATATTTTAATATATATATATATATATATATATATATATATATATATATATATATATATTCTAAATTCACGATTTTTGCCCTGAAGAAGAGAATAAACATTCTCGAAAGCTCGGCTTTAATCAAAGAATTTAATTTAATATATGACTGCATCCCCAAGAATATATATATATATATATATATATATATATATATATATATATATATATATATATATATATATTAGAATATTAATAGATTAATTAACACGTAAAATACACTAAGACGCAAAATTAATGTTTAATTTTTTTTTATTGAAAACAAATTTTTGAACACCTTCGAGAAAAATATATAAAACATGTCGTTGTCGCCATCTATTGCAAATGAGTCTGACTGTATTGCATGTTAGATTTGTAGATTTGTAGATTTAGATAATTACGTTATTTACGAATGTGTAATTCATGATATAAATAAACTGAATAAGCTCGATGTGTTTTAAGCCACATTAAAGTTAATGTATTATTTACATAAGGAATATAGAAGGCGTGGATCTATTGACAATCTCTATTACCAACAAGACTTTTGGTTGAAGTTGAATACATTTTCAAACAAGTGTAAACGTTCCATAATATGACCCGCAAATATAGCGACTAAGATGATTCAGGAATAGTGAATTTCATATGTCACTTCTGAAACCGGCGATAGGCATTGTTATTTGTTTCTTAAAATAACATGCAACCCCAAGTGGACTGGAATTACCTCTCAAGGGAAACCATACGAAAGTGTTAAGCAATGACTATTTTATGCTTTTTAGCCTCATTAGTTGATCTTTTTAAAAACACATTATTCTGTTAAATGATGATAGACTGCTTTCATTAAGAGTAGAATCCTAAATTTGCTCAAAACTTCCTGTTAAGAAGACCGACCTTTTAATTTTGATGTTATTCAAGTACACGTATTTTGTGGTTATAAAGGGGTGGGTCATGGTCGATGGTACCTTAGACGTTTACGGAGAACGGGGCTTAGGATCATTCTGAAAATCTGGTTACTCAAGTATTTGCTCTTGGTCTATCGATCTCAAATATTTTATGCAATGCAGCTTTGCCGCTTATACCAGAAAATAGCAACATCTCTGTTAATTCAAACAGGCAAAACCCCGTATATTACTTTCTGATTATTTTCCCTCCATACTCACCTATAGCTAGTTCTAACGGTTTTCAAGATATTAATTATTTTTCATATTTTTTTTATCCAAAACATAGCTCGATTAAATTTCTATTTCTGTGCTATTTGGATTCCTAGAAAGCTGCAATCTTGTGTGTAGTTCATCAAGATCATATGTATTGATTCTGATTAGAGAAGTTTGTCTTGCGTTATACAGGGTCGTTCAAAATTCGCTATTCTACTGCTAGATACATAAAGGGTTAGGAATGCATTTTTTAAATAGAACACCCTGTATATTATGAAATATTCTGAAAGGTGACTGAATTCCCTTCAAACTGATATAATGTTCCTATACCTAAATAGCCAGAATTCCGAGAGAAGAACAATTTACTAAAAAAATATAATTACTTTTCTCATGATCATCTAAGGTGTCTATTACCTACATATCATGATCGTATATAACATTATGAAAATTTGATAATTTGTGCATTATTAATAATACCTTTGGGCGTTTCTCAACAAAAATGACTCAAAAGGAATATTGAAATAAAGGGAAATAACTATTTAAACGAAGTTCTGATGAAATTGTTTATTCTTCATGGAAAATGTGAGAAGATGATAGAGCAAGGACGTGCAGAAAATTCAATGAAACGTACCCTGATTTATAACCCATGAACAAGAGGAAGCTTGAACGATTACAAAATTATTTCATTAATTATGGATTAAAATTGAAAGCGGAACGTCATTTTCCGAAGCCTATAACTTCAGATGAAGACAACATAATAAATGTTTTGGTCTATTTTCGTGCTGATCCCAAGCTTCCACTAGGAGTACCGAATATGATTTAATCTTGGATCGTGCTTCTGTTCGAAGGAACCTTCATAATCATAATATGCACACATAAAAGTAATTTAAAGCTCTAAGACCAGAAGATCATCAAAATAGGTTACAATTTTGCACTAATTGTCAAATTTTCATAATGTCATATACCATCATGACATGTAATAGCCATTTTGAAATAACATGAGAAACATAATTAGAGTTTTTTACAAAATTGCTCTTATCCCGGAATTCTGGCTATTTACGAATAGGAACATATTTCAATTCGAAGAAAATCTAGCCACCTTTCAGGATATCTAATAATATACAGGGTGTTCCATTTAAGAAAACTTACTTTCAACCCTTTTTTATCTAGCAGTAAAATCGAGAATTTTGAACAATCCTGTACAACGCAAAACAAACTTCTCTAATCAGAATCAATAAACATGATATTGATGAACTACACACAAAAATTCAGCTTCCTAGGAATTCAAATACCGCAGAAAGAAACATTTAATTCGAGCTATATTTTGCATTATAAATATGGCAAATAATTAATATCTCGAAAAACTTTAGAGATAGGTAGATATAGATGAGTATAAGGCAAAAATAATCAGATATCAATGACAAATTCAAAAGTGTTGTAACGTACAAAGTGTCCCATTTGATATAACAAAGATGCTGCTATTTTCTGGTATAAGTGGCAATGCTGCATCGCATAAAATATTTTAGATGGATAGATCAAGAGCAATTACTTGAGTAACCAAATTTCCGAATGATCCTACCTCCCGGTTTCCGTAAACGTGACCTACCCGGTATATATACAATCGATGCATGTAAGAACAAAAAGTATACAAAAGATGCTTAAAAGTTATCGGATCATATCTCACTGCACGGTGTGTGAAGGGGGTTTCAGGAATATCAAGGACAACAAATTTCACTTGTGTTTGCCGGCGGTTATTAAACATTAAATTAAAAATATATCGTTAAAATTCAATATATTAACAAAGCCGAACCCTCACATATTTTTTTTAGATTTTCCTTTTTGCAAGGGTACAAGCCATCCTCGTTTTATATCGCTGCAAGTAAGATATTACTGAGGATAGCTTATTTTTTAAATAATTTGCTTTTTAATAAAGTTATGATTTTTCTAAAAAACTAGGCATTTTGAACAACTTATATTATTATACCTAAATGCAATGTGTAGAAATATTTTTATTTATTTTAAGAATATTTCAATTATAACTAGTGTAACGATTAAACTTAGGGTAAGTCCCAAAAGTATATTCAATTAAACACGCTCATGGTATATCTACTTATTGTTAGCAATTTATTATATTTCCCATAAGGATGGGTCAAGTTATGAACGAGGAAAGTGGGTTTCCCTCCACCGTTTTTCATGTTTCCCAAGACTGCAGGATATATCAAAAGCGAGTCAAAAGCCACCGCACTCTTGCAGTTCTATTATCGAAGCCTATGCCGACAGAGGCTAATGCATTGGTGAGCTTTATTAAAACTGCTCTTCAGTGGGAAACATGCATTCCGTTCGTGAATTGACCGCTAGACCCATCGCCATGGCAATATAATATATTGCTAGCATACCCTGTTATCAATATATTATTTTTACACAAAATCTTCGCAATTGGCCAACTTCATAATAATCTCCAAAATTAAGACCGACGGAAATATACAAAATAATGTTTATTCTACTAGTGATAGTCAATTTGAAGATGTGCAAGATTTGAAAGACGGTTAGGATAATATTGGCCTCTAATTAAAAATTACCAGTAGGTGCAAAATAAAAATTGCTCTGCAGTCCTCAGAATTCAGAACATCATGTAATAAAGTCAGAGAAAAATTAAATAAAACTATCTTGAAATATGTAGGTAGGTGTACTATGATTTGTATTTGAAAATTAAAAAGGCTGCTTACTCAGAAACCTTCAAAATATTCTATTGTTTCTGAAATTGATGTTTCTTCCAATTTTGCCATGTCTTTTTTCCACTTTTGAAAAAAAAACATCCTCTTCCTTCAACGTCATTTATTTTTTACAGAAGTCGAGAACATTAGATGTGCAAGAGAAGTGTCCGTTTCAGGTAGAATAGATATTAGAAGTTATTGATTCTTGAATGAATTAGAAAAACGGAGAAGGTATAAAATTCTAAGAATTGGAAAATAAAAAATACATTTCCTGGTATCTTGGAAATAATTGTCAAAGATCTATTTCATAATAAATCTATGAAAATCTTTTTCTTGCCAAATATTCATGTGCTTATTTCACTTTCTCAAAGAGCCGTACCTACTTGGATTACATAATATACTTCAAGTATCACAGAGAATTATTTTCTACCATTTTCTGAAAACAACCGCAACTTTTAGTCTGCAAATCTTATACTACTAGGAACTTATTACACTTAGGGAACTACAAAACTCAAACGTAGAACCGAAAGTTTTCCAGTCGGGAGCAGTCAGCCAAAGTCTATCTTTGTTCTAAAGGGGGAAAAATACATCCGATTTATGTGTTTTCTCTCGCATTTTATATGAATTTATGGGTACTATTCGAACATTATTTGACTGAGGGGTGGCTGAAGTTCTCATAGTGTGTGTAGATTTATTTCTCCTGAAATCTAGATCATTACCTTTTATTCGAATTTGTATTAGTGATGGACGACTTGCGGATAATAATTACATGTATCGGAAATAAGTAAATTAGTCATACCTACTGTACAGCTAACCGTTCCAAAATGTTTTTTTTTAATTCTAATGTTTTAAAGCTTGATGTCATAATATACAGGGTGGCTAGAAAGTATGTCTAAACTGTATGTTATTTTAAGAAAAATAGAGCAAAAGTTTTTGTAGGTCCTTTTAGTGACGTATAATCTGATTTTCAATAGCTCCGCTAATTTTCTGGATGTGAAATCACCAATTTTTTTCTTAGATATATTATAAATGTGTGCACTTTCACGAAAATTTCAGTGATGTAGGGTTTATGGGTGCTTGTTTTTTATATTAAATAAAATATGTCCTTATTATATCAATGTTAAAGCAATCAATTTTTCGTGATACCTAATATTTTCAACTAAGTATATAGACAGAAACAGTATCATTAGATTCTTGTTTTGTCCGATGCATTTGTCCGACCATATTACTAGTTTTGATTTTAGGGGAATAATTAGTTAACCTTCAATGTGGGTAACCTGGGTTTTACAGAACTATGCTATACTGTACCGCCAAACTGAACATAAAACAGCTGATTGATTAACGTATTTTGATTATTAACTATACCCTTGAGATGTTTCAATAAACGCAGAAATTAGAGCCTGTGCCAGCTTTGAACGAATAGCTGAACCATGTTCATCTATTGTTGGCAATAAGACCTTTTTGGTTTACATGGGAGTGGGGACTTAGAACTCTTTTCAAACAAGTACTCAATAATTAACAAATTGTCACTATACTCTTCGATTGATAATTTAATGTAGTTTCTATTTTCAAATCAAGCTCATTCGCTGTTGAGAAATTTCCTTTTCTAAATTAGATAAAACCCTAAAAGTTAGGTGTTTTGGAATAATTTAAATGTATTTGAGTAATATTGGTCTATGAGCAATGAGCAATAATTATTCCAATATTCTAAATTTTGATTGAATACATATCAACATTCCTTGAACATTGATTTCTTTGTCATCATAATCAGCTTAGGCGTTTTTGCTTTCGCTTGTTTAACATTTTCAGAGGGATTTGCTAGGTTCCATCACTCCACGTATTTTTTTACTTGTGAGAAATACTGAGTAACGATAGTTATTTGGAAAATGAAAAAAATAGTGGCATCGTTTAGTTTACTTTTGGAAGCTTATGGTGTTATTTGTCATATATAACAAATATCCGGAAGCAGTCTGCTACAAAGAGATTTCAGGTATGTCGAACAGACAAACAACCTCTCGACGATGATAAACAACTCAAGGCGACGTCAGCCGTATTCCTCCTCTCCTAATATCCCATCTAATAAATTTATACAGCCATGATTTTAAACAACAATTTGATGTGACAGCCACATTCTATGACGTTTCTCATCGCATAAAGCGATGAGTAATGGTGGAGACTAGGTCTCTGAGAGAGATATGGTCGAGCTGTCCGAAGGCATCAGCCCCTTCGGAACGGATGGGCCACCATTTGTTATTTGCTATGCGGAGGCCATATGGGACAAGGACAACAGAACCAGAAGATGAAGAAGAAAGCAGAGATTCCTCTCTCATTTATCTCTGGAACTTTTAATGACGCTAATATGGATGGGGAAGGTTCAACTCAATCGAATAGAGATCCTTCGTTAAAATGGTTTGACAGATGATGGAATTAGACAAAGTAAAGATGAATGGAGAAATAAAAATATAGCATTTCCTACAATTGCTCGCTCGAAAAAAAATCTTGTCTGAAAGGAACAGCAGCCACTTAAATATTACAATTGTGTTCATCTATGTGTGCATAATTTAGGCTAGAGCAGATTTCCAAAACTTGTTTTGCGACATATTATTCCCGTTGTCAGTCTTGCATCGTTCAATCAATATTTCTTCTCACTCCTGGCAACTCTTGACGTTCAGGATTATCATTATTATTGTGGTGTCCACATAAAGACAGAGTAAATTATCCACTATTCTTTCTTACCATTTATATCCGTTTCAACCGCCGTTTCCATCTTCATTTATTTTCTTAATTGATCGCCGTTAATATTTCGCATAATATATTTGTGAAATTGTCCATTCCCTAGACACTCGATAGTGTGTCAGCCAAGTTCACATAGCTACAGGGTGACACACTGGCAGTGGGGTATATTACACGAACCAGTACGGGCCAATATCGAACACCATATAACGAAATAATGGCTTAGGAAATTAAAATTTGATGTGAAGGTGGTTTATTGTTATTGCATTATAGAGGAAAACAAATCAGAAATCGTCACATTGACGATTGGTAGTTGGTTTAAAAGACAAAATTATCAAAGCGTTACTTTCTAACATTATGTATTAAGGTATTACAATAATTTATATATTTTATTAATGAACGATACTACTCTATCTAATGTAAATAACAGATAATGCGTTTCTATATATTTATTGTTTCATTTTATATTTTATAACATGAATTTTCATCAAGTATCTGCCAATACAGTTATATCTTTGAAAGAAGCTGCAACCAGCTTTTTGGCCCTTTGGCATTTTAAATTTCTTCTGAGATGTAGAACCGCAACACAAAACATATGGTTTTTCAACATGTGCTTAAAATACGACGTCATTCCAAACTATATCAAACTGAACACCAACAACAGGAGTCTAGCAGCCAAGAAAGCCCAACACACTGGATCTAAGAAATGGTTAATAGAAGATCGGTGAGTCCAATATAGCAAGAGAGACATTCTTAATTCTTATCTTAAGGTAATACATTCGGAATTATTATTTAGACTATCTAATATAGAATTTGATATATTAGATTATGATACTCGTTATAAAGTGAATAATTTCATTAATCGTAAATTCTTCAGACAGAAATCTAAGTTAAATAGGCTTATTAGTAAGAAATCAACCACCAACAATTCTAATTTCAATGTTTGTTCAGATCATGTATTTTATAAAAAGTTGAGTAAAGGTTTTAATTATAATTTACATAATGTCAATAATAAAAGATATTTATAATATTTGGAAGTTGAGGCGGAATTAGCTTTGCGAGATATCTGTAACAGTGATCTAGACAAATATATATTAGCAAATTCTATTAGAAATATTAATATTCCATTTTCAAAAATAGTAACAAAAGATTTACAATTGATTAGATCTATAAAAGCTAAATCTGTCGAACATAATTTAATATTTACTCGGGCTGATAAAGGAAAAAGTTATAGCTATAGATAAATTAGAATACATTAATAAAACTAATAACTCTCTTTCATCTGATAAGTTTTAAATTATCAGTTTTGATCCCACAGATCTTTATAAAAAACAGGTTAAGGATTTACTCAAAGAAGTCTCTATTTTCACAGAAAAAGAAACACTCTATCTAAAGGTTATGAACCCTCAGATCCCTAGACTATATTCTCTAATTAAGCTCCACAAGCAGGAATCTCCTATAAGACTTGTTGTTTCCTTTTTATCAGCTCCAACACATAAGAATCTTTTAAACTTATAGATATTCTGCGTAGCTATTGCCGTTTCACTCCGAAATATAGTATTTCTATCTCATACCATCTTGTCAATAAGATCAAAGATATCAATATTCTTAATAATGCGAGGCTAATATCGTTTGATGTACAGAATTTGTTTCCGAGTATCCCTCTCATTGACGTCATTAAAATCATCATTCTAACCTCACAAAATACAATACAAATCCTATTATCAAACAAGATATCTTAGATCTACTTATCTTGTGTTTGGATCAAAATTATTTTGAATTCAATGGGAATATTTATACTTGCAAAGAAGGTTTGATTATGGGTAATCCACTTAGCCCAATACTAGCTGAAATTTACATGAATACTCTAGAAACTACTATCCATATCCACTCAGTAAACATTTTATATATTGGTATAGATATGTTGATGATATTTTAGCATGCTTCATTAGCACTGATGGGAACCTTAACCGATCCTTGAACTTCATTAATTCCCTTCATCCATCTATATAGTTCACCATGGAAGTAGAAAACAATCATTCAATTAATTTTCTTGATTTGACTATCTCCAGAGTAAATAACAAACATGAATTTTCTATATACCATAAGCCATCACACACTGATTCTGTCATCCAGAATAGTTCCAATCATCCATTCAAACATAAAATCGCAGCCTTTAATAGTTATATCCATAGACTTGTTAACATTCCCATGAGTGCTAGTAACTTCCAGAAGGAATTGAATATCATTAAACAAATTGCCATCAACAACAGTTTCAAAGTGGATTTAGTAGATCATCTTTTATCTAAAATCTTCTATAAGAAAGCTGTCAATATGGTTTACCCTACACTTTCACTCCCATTTGATCCAAATGATAAATTCTGTACATTTACTTATATTGGTCGTCCTACCGAAATAGTGACAAAACATTTAAAGAAAAGGCATGATCTGAGAATAGCCTTTAAATGTAATAATACATTAGGTAAATTCATCACTGTAAATCTGGTGTTTACGAACTTATTTGTAGAAGTGCAATAAATTGTTTCTATTCTGTTCTATTCTAGAGATTGCTTGAAGGTTTACATAGGTCAAACTGGTAGAAATTTTCAAACCCGTATCAATTCAAATTATGCATCACATCTTATAGAATCCAAACACTCATTTAACAGATTTAAGCAAACGCATGATTTAAAAATTAATTTAATCAGAGACTTTAGAGTGTTTGCTGTAAAGAGAGCTATTATTTTGTCTTACGTAGTCATCAAACTGAGCTATTTACTTTGAAGCTTGTCAAGTACACACACAGAAATCACTTTCCAACAGAAGAGAATCTCTTGTTAATATAAAATATTCTCGGTTCGGTATTCGGATCAACAGAAAACGTTAAAAGATATCTCTACTTCAAAAATATTACATAAAGTACCTGTTCTTGACTCAAAAGTACATGAAATACTATCAAGTCGTGTTCTAATTTGTGTGTTTGTGGTTTTATTGAATTTGTCTCGTTAAGGTCCGCTTATATTATGACTGACATTGTAGTAGAAAGAAAACAAAACAGGTGCAATCAAGAAAGAAAACCGACGTGTCCGAGTTTATTTTTTTTTGAAAAATCAGCTTTGTCAACAATCTTTATTCGTATTTTTACCAAATAGATGTCAGGTAATAAATTATTTTTAATGCACATTACCGTTTTAATTAAATGAAATAGCAATGATACATGTGTTTGTTCATCAATACTTCTTGAGAATTTTATTCCACTGAACTTTTTATTTCTGTAGTATGACAGCTATCTTGCTGTGTATATTTAGTTCTGCAAACAAATTGGTTATCAATTGACCCAATGATCCATGTGATGCTGTTTTTTGTTCCGGTTCTCGATTCTTATTCTTCTAAATTACCTTCTCATCCAATATCACAGGCAGCAATAACAGGAAGAGATCCAATCACGATAGGCAATTTCGTGAAAAAACTTGAGGGAGAATGTGCGTCTTGGGAGGCCTTCAACCACATTTCAACAAAAAAATACTTTTGTCTTCTGTAAGCTTGACTCATTACTTTCTCTCTAACTCACTCATTAGTTCCGACCTTGGTATATTATTTTAGCATTCTGGCAAATAGTGAAAAATTAATTAAATAACCACGCTCCATAATTCCTGAAAAGGTGCACTGAGCGTGCCTGGAATTAATCTAAAATGAGAAAAAAGTTGTTATATTCTTGTATATACCTACAAACACGGATACATCATTAGGGTCTTGTCGTGGATGTTTAATTAAAAATCTTTAATAAAAGCAGCGTTCACTGTTTTTTGTCGGAAGTTACTGTTCTTGTACTTCTTCTGGATAATAATATTGTGCAAAATATCATTTCTGCCTGTTGGAGATTCAGGTCATGATCATTATGAAGTTTCTTTGTGTTGATGCAAATCACGTGTGAATACAAGTAGTCCTTTTTTTCCTCCAATGGCTTACGAAAAACCGGTTCAAACGACATTGCAAAGCACGATTTTTATACTGGATAAAGACCAAATCTTACTTAAAACAAACTCTTCATAAGTTTTATTTCCTTAAAAAATATTTTATTCTTTATTTAAATGTACTGATATTATCAATGTAGCAAAAGTCACAGATTGCCATAGTGAATACATTTCTTTCACCAATCAGATTCCAAAGCTTGAGTCGTATGGAACGAAGGCACAATTTATGATAAATTTTTCTTTATAGTCAATACGGGGACTATCAAGTTCTACCACAAGTACCTGAGTTAAGCCGTTGCCAAAACGGGTAACTCTTTTGCGACCCTCGAGTTGCACCACCACCCTCTAATGAGATTTCTGAGAAATTCCAACGGCTAATGATGAGTATAGAAGGGAATGATAGAAAGGGGCGAATTAAAAATGATTTTTTGACTATTCTGTTTGTCCAAGTGATCGTCATAAGAACTTTAAATGTTTTAGATTATTGTTTTGTCTAGAAAGCCATATTAAGAGAAAATCCATTTTCAAAAGCGCACGTTGCGAAGTGTGTTAAAGTAAAAAAAAAATAATAATTTTTGCGACTACATAGTTGACAATTACGTATATGGGGAAGCAAAGTTTCCACCAAATATTTGGGCATCTGCAACGAATAGTATGTGCCGATCCACGAATGCTTGTGAACCGTTCCATTCGTTAATAAAACGTAGGTTTTACCATTCCCATCCGAATATTTTTTTTATTTGTGGATGTTATCACAGACATTTAGAATGAGAAACATTCACAAAAATCAAATTGGCCAATAAATGTCCAAGAAATTAAAATGTAACACTAAAAAAAGACTGGAATTTATTGGTTCAAAAATAACAGAGTTACAAGAGACTAACATTTCTAAATTAGATTTTGTAAAATCCCTGAGCTGTCATTATTTGCCGCAATAATTTTGTATTTAGTACCAATCTTAAATTTGTATTATCTAATTTTAAGATTAAGCATATATAATACCTATGTACTTTGCAAATTTTGTATTTTTTAAATAAATTTTCAGTAAAGACTTATGTATTACATTATTGAAAAAAACACGTAAAATGTGGATATATTTATTATTACCATTATAAACCCGGATTTAGGAAAAAACACGGACCTGAGCTGTTCGTTGAGTAGGAGGTGGTCACGGACGCACTGAAAGGTATCTTACTGAAAGCCTAGGGTCTGGAGAGTCATCAGGCTTCTAGTCCAGTAAAACAGACGTTCTACAATTTATATTAAAACAAAGACAAAATTACCACAACAACACCACACATTATTTATCAAACCCGATAATTGTATCGCTAACAAATTTTGCCTCTTCAGGGGTAAACCTGTAACTGTAAGAGTCTTCATACACGATGCAGTTTACCGGAAGGCAGGCCTTTCGATTTGCAAACCCGAAAGCAAACCGTATCGTTAATGGTCATATTGACCGGAAGGCGATGCCTGAACTCTCGGCCTCCCAAAAATCTACCAGCTCTTAGCTTACTTTTCGGCTTTGCTTTTCGCTTGCATGTCGGAACGGGTATGTGTGATACGGGAGTACAGGCCGAGAGTTTCTGTGAACAGAAAGCAGTTGAGAAGAAATAATTTATGTAGTAGGTAAAGAGTATTTGTACTAGGAAGTAACCTAAAAATATTGCTGATATGAGTACGTAGTCACAAGACTTCATTGAAAAATTTATTGAACTATGTAAGTCGCTACCTTGTTTATATGATAAAAAGAGCAAGCAGTATTTAAATACACCTTTGAAGTTAGATGCCTACATTAAGTTGGTGGAAAATTTAAAGACAGTGGATGCCACAGCTACAAAAGTTACGGCGGTTAAAAAAATAACAATTTTCGTAGTTCATACCGAGAAGAACTTAAAAAATTAAACAGAGTAAAAGAAGCGGCGCCATCGGAGAGATTTATGAAACATCTCTTTGGTACTTCCCTCTTTTGGAATTCTGATATGACCAGGAAATGTCAAGACAAAGCAAATTTAAACACTAAACCTTACCAAAACCCTGTGTTAAAACGTAGTGTTAGTGGCTAAGCTGAGAGTGCAGGTATAGCCTTCGGGTTTGCAAATCGAGAGGCCTGCCTTCCGGTAAAGTGCATCGTGTATGGGGACCTTTACAGTTAATTGTAGTTAATCATCGCAATAAGTGACCATTAAAGTAACCGACGGGGCCAATTCTTTCTTCTTTATTTTACCTACATTCTTTTTTTCTGTTTAGTAGCTATTGATGAGCTGTAGTGTCATCAGTAAGATAATTTGGAAACAGTTACCTAGCTTTTTCCCGTAGATACATAAATTTTCGGAAATGATGATAAAAATAATTATAGGAAATTTTCTCTCTAGAGATAACTACCTCAACAATGACAACGGAATAACAAATCTTCTGAAGCCCATATATTTCTACTCGACATTTTCTATAGTAGCTACGAGAAGGCAGTTCTGAAAATTTGGCTCTTTGGGTTTATATTATATATCAACATTCTTGTGTTCAATAACTATTAATAATAAACAATGCATTTCAAAATAACGAATAGAAAAAAAAATATTGCCGATATCCGGCCACAGCCACAGTGTATTTTCTTAGTGTGAATTGCATTAAGTATAGTAAATGTGAGTTTATACAGCAAATAGAATAAAATAAGAAAGTTGAACATGGTAAGTTCCATAAGAGCCTCTATACACGAAATAAGATAAAATAAAGAATAAGAACTAAAGATGACCAACTTTCAACTTTATCTCTTATTTTATTAAGTTTGGAACTGATAATAATAATAATAATAATAATAATAATAAATTTATTCTCTACAGGTTCCACCTAATTGTAGAGGAAAAGAAGAAAAAAAACAATTCAATAGATTCTATATAAAAAGTAAGATAAATAAAATGAAAAACAATAGAAAATATCGTATGAGAATGTGAATTATAGCTATAAATTGAGATTCAATGCCTTATTTCTTTATAAAATTTAATAATAACATTTAAATTGTCAAAATATATGTCACATTGAAAACCAATTCTGTTATATAGACTACACATTGTGTTTATCGGTGAACGTAGCATGGTGTTGGTGCGACTAAATGTTGTGTAGAATGCAATATTATTTCTCGACCCTGACCTTGGTATATAAAAATTTATTTTATTAGTAAGGACCATACTGTCAATTTCGCCACATAGAAGTTTAAATAGGAAGGCTAAACCAAAACACTCTCGTCTAAGTTGCAAAGGTTATAAATTGAAGGTGGAAAGCAAAGCAGAATGATTGGAACCCTGTACAGGTTGGTGGCCATAACATTTGAAAAATATGTACTTTAAGGATTTGCGCTGAATACTTTCAATACTATTAATTGCATTAGAGTAAACTGGAAACCACACAATAGAACCGTATTCAAGCTTACTACGAATAAATGTTGTATAAAGAGTATTACTATCAGTAAAGTGGCTCCAATTCCTTACACAATATCCTAACATTCTTGAGGCAGACGATATGGTTGCCCTAATATGTTCACTGAAGGATATGTGTATGTGTATTTGCAATATTTATTTGAATAACAAAAATAACAAGATAGCAAAACTAATATGTCAATTATTTAGAGTATATTGTTCGATCATTATTCACACAATAAAAATATATTCAAATACGCGGACATTTTTGCATATATCAAAATACCATTTCCGCGGCATTTGGCAATGTGCACAATAATAAATGTGATTTTATTCAACGACATTATTTATTTTACCGATTATAAACAATTCCAATTAATTTTAATTGAAACGTATATTATCAACAGGGCATAGCCCTAAATATGCGACCGCTCGTTCTCCATAACCCGAATTATAATTAATTATCCAGGAAATGCTGAAAATGGAAAAATGCTCATAGAATCCTTCTCATTATTGTAATTAATTTAAATCATCCGGAAAATTGGATGAAATATTTTGCTGCAACTAGTGATAAAATTTTGCCAAATTAGCAACCAATGACACTGGATGGTTATGAAATGTATTAATAAATGAACGAACGAACACTTCAAATTCAATCAAAAGAATAAACCTTAAATAAGGGTTATACAAAAAAGTAATACCTGTAAACTATTACTGTATTTATCTAAATACCGGTCGGTGTGTTTCGTTGTATGGATATGATCTTAAGAAATTGTTATGAGAAGGTAGATACCTACTGAAAGCTGTATCCGATAATCTTATTTTAGATAGCTCCTAATCAAAAAATATAAGATCGTTTCTAGACTCTATAACTTATCATGAAGTTCATTTACGGAGTAAAAGGAACGATGATGATAGAAAAGCATATTTTGTTATTTTGGTATATTCCAGATGTGCATAATTATATTAAAACTTCATAACCATAAAAATATCTAACATTCTGAATGTAATTAGAAACTTGATAATAGTCCTATTTATTTTGCCACTTGACTTGAAATTAAAAATGCATATCTGATACAGGCAACATAATCTGTGTTTTATGACTATTCTTCATCAATTATAACCATATCTTCTCCATTCTCGATATCTCTTTTAAATTTATTTATATTTATTTTTCTTATATCATTTCAAAATTGACCTTCCTATCGTGTTTTCGATATTTATTTTAATCTTATATCTTGCGAACTTGCTTAATTGGTCACACTGTTTAAATAGGGTTACTTTCCTATCGCTCAAGCTGGACAGAGTAATTCACAATCACAAAATTTCATTAAATTCGGTTGAGCCGTTTCGGAGATTAACGCGAACGAACGGAGACACAGATCAAAGTTATTTTGTTTTAATGGAACACCCAACGTTTTTTGTTATTTCTGATGAAGGATCTTACTTCATTATTCCCTATAACTTTCACAGTTTTCGAAATATCTGAAGATTTCTTCAATTGTATGGTATGAAGAAATAAAATCTTCTTTACCATAATTTGCCGTAAATTTGCCGGGAAAAAGAAAATTTCCCGCTCTTGTATTTCTTGGAAAGTTCATGGTCGTGCTTAGTTTATATAAAGTTAGTACCGCCATAGCAGTATCTTTCTCAAACAACAACAGATTCTTACCAAGACTACCATCAAAAATTGCCGTGAGTTAGCTGTACATTTGCCATAAAAAAAGAAAATTTGCCATCTATTTTTTTGTAGAAAATTCTTGTTTTTCCTAAAATACCGCAATCACCGTGTTTTCCTTAAATAACAACCGATTCTTTTGATGAAACCACCAATGTTTGCCATAAATTAGCGTAAATTTGCAAAAAAAAATTGCATCTTTTCTTTTGTTTTTTGGAAAATTCATGGTCGTCCTAAATTAACGCTTCTATCACCGTATCTTCCTTAAAAACCAACTGATTCTTTTAAAAATTTAAGTAAGCTTGCAGGTTCTATTTTTTTGAAAATTTATGGTCGTGTTAAATTTATATTAAGGTAACCACCATTATAAAATATGTTGCTCTTCACGAAATTCAGTTTAAATTAGGGTGGTACCCACAAAACAATTGATTATTTTTTGAGTGAGGAGTTAGGACCTCCATGAATTAAAAAAAACAGTTGCAAATTTTCGTTTTACAAATGAATCGGTTATTATTTTAGTGAGATACGGTGATAGTTGCGCAGATTTAGGACGACCATGAATTTTCCAAATAAAATTTTCTTTTCATACGGCAAATTTACAGCTAATTTACAGCAAATATTGCTTGTTTTCTCAAAAGAATCGATTGGTTTTTAAGGAAAATACGGTGATAGTAACCCTAATTTAGGACGACCGTGAATTTTTACAAAAAAAACAAAAAGCTGCAAATTTTCTTTTTGCACGGCAAATTTACGGCAAATGCACAGCAATACGGTTATGGCTAACTTTATATTAAAATAACACGACCATGAATCTTCCAAGAAATACAAGAGCGGCAAATTTTCTTTTTTCACGGAAAAATTACATCTAATTTAAGGCAAATTTTGGTGATAGTCCAATAAGAATCGGTTGTTTGTTGTTTGAGGACTTTATATAAACTTGAAACGACCATGAATTTTCCAAGAAATACAAGAGCGGCATATTTTCTTATTTCACTTCAAATTTACGGCAAATTTATGGCAAATTATGGTGCAACTGTTTTTATTTTTGTTGAAATGGTCGTGCTAAGTTCACACACGTTATATGTATTAAAATTGACCAATAACTTTGATTGTCCAAAAGAATCCGGTGAAATTATCCTCTTTCATATTTCCAGGTTAAAAATTATACGGGATGTTGGAAAAATGTGGATGAAAATATATTTTTTGTAAGGACTGATTACATAGGTTTCATTTGTTTTTCATAGGATTTACCAAAATAACGTTAATTACATCATATTTGTTATGTCAGCTTTATTGAACGCTGAGAAAGTTATACTAGCGTTATGAGCGTTACAATTAAGTAAAGTGCATATAAATCCTATTTTAAGGGATCATTATGAATAAGACAGCTAGTATATTTGTTATTTGCTACCTAGCGAGCGCCTACTGAACTTCCCGGAGAGATTGCGTCAGAGAACGGAGACGTATAATATCTGTTCGCTGATTGCGCTGATTGCCATCTTTTTTCAAAAGTTTGTGTACATTCTCTAAATTGCAAGAAAAGAGCCCACTGGAAATGAATACGTGGCGCTCTCCAATATAGGAGAAGTAAAAGAACGCAAAGTATTTAGCTTTCATGAATTCCAAGTGAGAGTAAATGCGAAAAAAAAGTCGTTTGATACTTTGAAAATGAATATGTGCAACTGAATAATGTGGATAATTTCAAGCAATGGATTTCACTCTCAAGGTAACAAAATGTTTGTGCTGTTTAAATATGTTGGACAATGCTTACAGCTTTCCACGTGAACAATTCATTTAATTTTGTAGGAAAACTCGGTGAAAAAGTAGGATCAAAAGCTACGTTATCCTGTCTAGAAAATACATTTCTTGATGGAATTAGAATGCAATCTGTTTTGATAAACTTGAAGGGCAATAAGTGGCGGTAGAATAAGAAATTGCAAAATTTCACTCCATCTTCTGATTATTCGTTCTATGAATCTAGCAACATCGGTTGAGGCAATAACAAAAATAATGTCTTGATATTAATAAATAAATTTGACACTTGTGATTATTGTCGAATTTAATCATGGCCCAATTATAACAAAAGCCAATCACGCGACTTGGACACTTCGCCCAATAGAAACTTCTCTCAGAATGATATATCGACGAATTCGCCCAAAAAGTTCCTACTGAAATAGTTCTTAGAGCCACTTCAGCCAATGTAATTAGAAGTCCACAAAGCCCAAAATGGAGACTTCGCCCAAAACTCGTTGGTGGACACTTTGCAAATAATGTCTACTTCGTCCAAAATTCGTTGGTGGACGAAGTAGACATTATTGGCCACTTCGCATAAATTAAGTTAATAAGTTAATATTATAACTGTTTTAATTTTATTAGAAAAGTAGGCAGCACAAACTAGTATTGTAATACAACTACAGATTAATTAAGAAAAAGTCTCCGAGAAATTAATATCGAAATTTATACAATAAATATAAATGATAAATATATGTTTAGCTCATTATATTACTGTTTTTAAATAGTTTTTATTACTTTCGGTTCTTGTATCAATGGACTCCGCAACGATTTCTCAGGCCCCATACGGTCTAGAGACTTGAAATTTCGAATTCGTACTTAGATCGCAGACATCTCGCCGCCAGTTAAGCTCCAACTGTGATCCAATATTGGTAATTATAATTATCTCATTCAATCTCATTCAACCAAGATCATTATTTTGTCGACATGGAACGACAATGGGATCCGTCACTGGAATTATGCACGAGCATGGAGCGTATATATACGTCTTGTTCTCTGGTATATAGCTACTTTCTGGAAGATCGTTTATGGTTATGTCGCAATTGTCAGACGTCAGACGTTATTGTTAATTTAAAGTTTAATTTTGTGTTGTGGTAGACAAACAGTAATTTGTTATGGAATTGTTGTTGGTGGCAAACACATATACATAAGTATAGTTAAAATCGAGAAAAGGATAGCAATAGTAGGTACTCATCGGTACGGTTTAAATCTTAAATGCCCAATAAAAACTATTTTTTTTTTAAATTTCACTTGTTTTTAAAATAACATCTTCAGTAATGTATGAGATACATATAATCAATATATAAATTTATAGATCTTCAATTCAAATATGGTAATCCCTCTAAAGCATCTTCTTTTATATATATATCAGATATGAAATAAAATAGCAAATACTTTAAACAGCCTCTGTTACCAAATGGAACCTCAACATTTAAAAAATACAGATACAAAAGCTTTTAAAAACAAGCCGCGGAAGCTCTTTATAAATACTAATAAACAATAATGTATAATAACCTATGGATATTATTGAAAATGAATTAATGAATATTATATAGAATTATTGTGCCTTCGTAATCACTGAGCAAAGTCTGCAAGAAATTAAAAGAAAACAAAGAAAAAACCAGTAGATCCTTGAGCTCCACACTACAAACTACTCAGCATATCCTTTATCTATTGCAAAAATGTAGTTAACTTGAAATCGTAGGAATGAATGAAAATTATTTTCAATTGCATTTGAATTTTGGATAATTTTTTGAGGATTCTACTTTCGAATGGCACTATTTTGAAACCACAAAGTCAATCATTCTGGTTATCTTCATTTTTCTTAGTGAGTCAATGATTTTTTTACCGAGTTTGGTTATTTTCCGAAAACTTTTATATCCCAGAAAGTTCCATACATTACTGAATATGTTATTAAAAAAAAGTATTGAATTTGAAAATTTAAACAGTTATAATATTAAATTATTACTGAGGTCCCCAACAGAGTTCGATCGATAAATAATTTGTGCGTAGTGGCCATTTTGGTCTTTGTGGACTTTCAGTTGGTTTGGGGGAAGTGGACATTTTGGGCGAGGTGTCCCCCAACGAGTTTTGGGCGATGTGGACATTTTGGGCAAATTGTCCACCAAGAATTTTAGGCGCAGTGGACATTTTGGGCTTTGTAGACTTTTAATTAATTAGATTGGGTGAAGTGATTCTGGAAACTGTTTTCAGTACGAAATTTTTGAGCGAAGTGGTCGATATATCATTTTGGGTAAAGTGTCCTAGACCCCCAAATATATGTAAGACTTAAAATTTTCGGAATAGCCATTCTTAAACAAAGTTACCCTTGTTTTTATTGCTTTACATGATAAGATTATAAAATAGCGGCGTTCCATAATAAAAAATCTGGTGTGTCCTCTCACACGACTTTCCTACCGTTCGCCGTCAAATTCCAGTGAATGCAAAATTTTACACTATTACAATACTTTCCTTACATGGGGACGATAATAGCGGTAGTAAAGTAAAAATTCTGTGGTCAAATCGTGCTACCACTCATTTTTTTTTTCAGCATGTCAAGACAAACAAAAATGGTCATGTAACATTTTTTCGCAAGATGAAGCGTTTAGCCAGAATCTGAAGAAACATTTGGAAATTTTATTCAAGCATAACTTTTTTGTGTTTTTTTTCAGAGATGGCACTGTGTGTGGGTTGTAGAGGGGTCTCAGAAGAATACTTTAGGCAAGTTTTAACAAAATCCTTAAAGCCGTTTTTGTGCTACAGTCTTGAGCAAATCACGTTTTTGGCTCCACACCCAGTGTATACAGGATTCTCATTCAGTGCCACCGGCGAGTGATATTAATACCCACCAAAATAACTTTCCTTATACAGCTACTACAGTAGCAGAGGAAAGTAAAAATGTTTTGAAATTTTGTTTGAATTTGATTATTAGTCTTCTTTTTTGATAACCCTTTACCATAATATCTTGCAAATACTATTAAAGTCAATTTTTTTCTATAAGAAAACAGACCCAAACTCAATATTAAGGGTCTGTTTATATGCAAAGATCCCAGTACATTTTATGTCATTTATTGCGGTATTTAGAAACATTTTTCTAATTACAACCTACGTTTATGAATTTATTTGTATCCGCATTTCTAAAAATATAAGCTACGATGGTTTGGTATTTAATTAATTTATTTTTATTTACCTGTCAGGATTTTATTTTCTGAAGTGTGGCTGATAATATTCGCAACAATTACTTTACTACTAAGTAAAGTACTTTTTCAAGATGTTTCAAATTATTGATTAAAATAAGGACAACATTGAATGCGCTAGAAATTGCGAAAGGATTATAATTATGTAAATGTTTGATTCTTACATCTGCATCGGAAGACATAAATATACATATATGGGTCCAATTTAAAAATAAGAAAAATATGAAAAGATATGAAATCTATAAGGTTTAACACAAAGTTTTTATCAGTATTTGAATAATAATGTCAATTTAACTTATTTGGCGACTCTTTTGGACTAGCAATGAATAGAATTAATGATTTTATCACTAGATATTAATATTTTCATAGGTTTCTCAATCTTGTGTCTGGATTTTGTTTAGTTTAAATTTTTTCAAGTAATTATCAGTAAGCCGATTACAGTAAAATTTTAGAAGCATGTAGATATCGATAAGAGGTACCAAAATAATCAACATAATGTTGTATTTTTTAAAATGCAACAACAGGCCATCACATAATTTTTGGAACACTGTGTACATATCCAAAATAATTTCTGCAGATGGGTCTTAAGTTACAGAGGAAGAATGCAATATTTCAAACTCGAAACTGATCTAACAGGACCCGTATATCAGTGGAAGCGATTCCCGGAGGGGCACGGTGTTTAATATAGAATATTTTGTACCTTCTTCGGTTACTTCCCCTATTACTCAATTGATGAAATATTATTATCACAAACCAGAAGCTGATTTGTGCCATTCCAATCTCGCAAATCTAGAAATTATAATCAAAGAACATAGCTTGCTCATAATTGCTTAGGGGTTGGAAAGGCTGCAGAAGCTCGATGGAAATCCTTCCCTCACTGGCGCCTTTTAATGCAAAACGTGCACAGAAACCTCCTGCAGTCTTGTGTCCAATGTTTGGTGGAGCGTGAAAGCACGATAATGTAGATGTACAAATACTTTGGCCACCGCCGAAGCCGGACCTCAAAGCAAACACGAGCAAACCACAGGTCAAAGCTTAAAAGCTAACGTCTCTCCAAGATCAGCATCGTCTCTCTCTTTCTCAGCTATTTCTGTCCCACTCTGTTGCACACATTATTGCTGACAAATATTGGGTTGAAGTTATACATACGCGAGTGTTGCTCCTGAATAATTTATGCAAGTATTTTCTATTCCAACATACATGAATAAAGTAAGGTCTTTTGAGAATGCTTCCATGCATATTTTGGGTTGAATATTATCGTAAGTCCAGGTGACACGGTTCTAAAAAGGCTTTAAAATACGTGACAAAGTGTTACATAATTTTGGCTTTTCACATTATACATGTTCCATACAAACCCAGCATATATATCTTGTATAATATAGAGAACCGTACACTTTCTAAGGTCTATGATCCAAGATTTATAATTTATAGAATAAATACTATAGAACTGTCATCACTATTAATTTCTTTTAAAGAAATTGTGGTCAGAAGATTTTAGAGAATTCACGTTATGAAAAATTTTGTAGAGTTGGATACAATCGGAACAGTTTTCAGGAAAAAGTCTTTGTATGTGTGTATTTACCTACATATGTAACCAATTTTCGACTCATCCATTTTGAGAACAGAAATCTTGTATGTCCACTCGCACAAGACGTTCCTACTGTTCTCAAAAGAGATTTATCGAGTATAAAAATCGTCTAATCAGGGGAGCTGTTTAGCCAGAATTTGAGTAAACATGTACAAAATTTTACAGGTCATTTGGGCACATTTTTTTCCAGCTTTTTCTCAAAGATACTTGCTGTAGCAACTAATTAAGGACTTCCAGCAGAATGTTTTGAACAAATTTTATCCAAATCGTTAGAACCGTTTTCGCGTCACAATCTTGATCACAACACGTTTCGCAGCTATCGCCTAGCAACCTACATTGCGAGTATTACAAAACAATGCAACAAAATCCATTCATCCGTTCCCGAGATTCTCGTCGTACAGACAGACAGACCAATAGCTGAAGATATGTTATTTGGAATCAAGGATCTTTGAAACGTGAACAATTTGTCTCTCTTGTTCTTCTTTTTTCTGTTACTACTGATACCATTCTGGTATCCTTATAGCTCATCTTTTTTTTAATACTTCAGATATTACTGATATTGATTGCTCTTTTTTTTTAACGAGCAGTAGGAAAAAGGGTTTGCTCTTTTTTTATTTAGCGAGCTGAGTTATAGTCTTGTTTGTAATAAATGGTATTTTATTTTAATATGTCCGTAGGTCTTCTTATTTTGTGTTTGCCATTTACTTGTAAGTTCATTGTATTTTTCAGATCGTCATGTGGGTGTGTATCTACTCGTTTGCGTATGTCTGTCACAAGTTTGGTAATTAATTCATGTATGGTTTCTATTTTCAAGTCTTCGTGTATGTGTTTGTTAGTCATATACCAAGGAGAACCACTAAGTTTCCTCAGTATCTTGTTTTGAAAAACTTGAATTTTTTTAACGTGTGCTGACTGACCCCAGGCACAGCAAGCATACGTTAGACAGGGCCTAATAATGGTGGTGTAAGTTTTTAATTTATTTTTCAAATTAAGTCTGCTATTGTAGTTGAGCAGCGGGTTCAACCGATTAACTTTAATTTTGGTTTGAAAAATTGTATTATTGATGTGGTTACTAAAATTTAGCCTTTGGTCTAAAATTATGCCCAAATTGAACAATTTGTATTTAATGTCAATTCTGTACGCATACGGATCTTGTAAGGTACGATTGACACTAATTTCAAGATAAAGGACGTCCAACTAATTGAAATAATCCAGAAACCATATACATAATAAGAATGTCATAAAGTAATTAGTCTCATTGATTCATAGCCATTTTGAAAAATACTGAGAAAATTAAGTGTCATGAATCTAATGTATTTTAAACTTTCCATTAGGAAGTTTTTTTAATGGATTTCTTGTTTTAACCAAAATACAATAATTCTTAGATCGATAAATCAACTGGGAAATTCATAGTGTGGGCTATAAGAATGTCATATATACAGCTGGTTTTATTAAAATTTTTGATTCGTTGACCACAAAAAGGCTCATTTTATTGAAATGGAGTGAATATAAAGAAAAGAGAATATAGCGTCGTAATATTATTCATCACTACTCAGAATAGAGTATCTCGAGAAATATTAAAGGAATACTATCACTTTAAATGAGAATCCCTTCGTAAGTCATAATATATGTATATGTGGTAGAGAAACGTTTGCTAGAAAATAAAGAAACCATACTAGTAAAATCGTCCCAGATCGCGCGCAATATCGTGATGGAAACATAAAAGTGAACTGAAATATCAACCGCGTACACAATTTCTCTCTCTATCTGCTGACGACAATAAATTTCTAAATGGGCAAATGGGTACACGGGATCCGTTACAGCCTCAGTGACTTAAAAGGCGTATAAATATATATCCCAGCGACTGCATACTCCATTTGATGCTTTTAATCTCAACTGGTGGTGTAGGTACTAGTGGAGTAGTGTGGTGTGGAGGCAGACTGTTGCTACGTCGCAGTCCACATATTTTATATGGCCCGATTACTCCAATAACTTCTACTTCGTTGCTCGGGTACGGTAAATCTTCACGAAATGCCAGACGTGCATGCATTAATTTTTCTCTACGTTGGAAGGTTTTTTCTATCAACCCCAACGCATTATAAATTGATTGGCAATAAATTTTATCGTATTGAGATCGATCACTAAACCTACCAACTGAAGCATGCTATTACTATTTTATATAGGAGCATATAATATATAGGGAAGCAGATGAAATTGACGAGAAAATATGCGTTGTGTTCACTTACACACATCCTAGCGTATGAAGGAGACGAATGTTCAGAAGAACAGAACGAGACTGTACTAAACTGGATTATTCTTCTAATGTGCACGGTCACTTTCTTTTATCCTTTATCCCTTTATCCATTTTATCCCCCATAACGCTTTGTGATACCAGTATGCTGTGTGTGAAAACACTCTTAGAGCATTTTTCCTTCATCCATATTATAATTTCAATGATTCGCTCACTGCTTGCGTGTATTTACTGTGCGCATCAGCAGTTATTGTGCGTTGGGTGTCTATGTAGTGTAACATGCGTGTGAGCTTCATAACAATCATCATAGCAGCTTGTCTCGTCCAGTGCTGGACATAAGCTTGTCTTAACCTATACCAGTTTACTGGGACTTCATCCCGGGTCCAGTTTAAGGATATCATGTTAAAAGCATCTGTCCATCGGGTCGGTGGTCGTCTCCTATTTCTGTGTGCTACATCTCTGGGATGTCATTCTAGTATTTTCTTCGTCCATTTATTGTTTGACATTCTTGCGACGTGGGGAACCCAGTTTCATTTTAAGTGTGTGACTCTTTCGATTGCATCCACGAGTTTGAGCTTAGTACTCATATATTTTATACTCGTATATTGCTAATCCCTATAAGCGATAGTATCACAGATCTTCTACCACTCTCTATGGACTGGTCTTATGGCATGGACATGACCTAACGAATGTACCACTAGAGTGGTGATAATAGTGGGACATGACCCTCTTCTTGTAAACTTTCAAGAAGATTTGCCGACTGGCCTAGCAATACGTCATAGACTAGCTACGGTGGATTCTCCTGCAATGACATTCATTGGTCTATTCTCGAGAGGTGTAACAGTAATAGATAAAGACAGAGTGTATTTATGTTTCAGACCCAAGTAGCAAAATAGAAGTATTAAATACATTATTATTAACCTTCAGGATCACAGTGGGTTAGGAAATACGGCCACTCCATCAAACCTAATCTAATTTAATCTTGGGTGAAAAGAATAGAAAACTAATCGGTCTATTCGTTGGTAAATTAACTTTGCCTCATTAGACAGAACAATTTCGGAAAATCCTTAGAGGGCTCTGAAGTGTGAGGGCTTGTTGGAAACCGAAAAGGTACTTACAATTTTGCCTGTCCACAATACTTTTACAACATAGATGATTCTGGTAGTAGTTGAAAATAAATCGTGTCATAATGACATGTGTTACATCTTTTATGGTTTGCATACGACTTCGAAGGAAATTTCTATTGGAATAAGGATTTTCTTCCATTTTCTTGTGTAAGAACCCTATTAAAATTATTGGATTGATTCAAACGCTTCATAAACAAATACTCAGTCATAAAATTTGCATATCAGAGAAAAATAAAGCAATAATAAAATATGTGTGCTCCGACTTACCTACTACATACATGTAACCAGATTGAATCAATGTGTAAAAGTTGGGAGCGTCAGTGGAGACCTCACACTTGTACCTTCCTGTGACTTCTGGTTGCACACTTCTAAGCACGACTTCATTGGGCGTGCTCTTGCTCAACTACAACAGAAAGAAAAAGATGTTTTCAGTACATTTGCTAACTACTCAATGATCATTGGGATCTGGAACCGTTGGCGTAGATACAAACAAAAACAGGTTCCAAATTATCACAAAATACACCAACAATAATAAAATACTTGTCTTTTTTGCAATTGGTACTATGAGTATTTGCGCAAAATATGGACTTCCTTAGAATTCCGATCACTCACCATCTTTGTCACGAACCAAGTGGAGGTTTATGATAATATCTATTAGGTATGTTATGCACAGGCAACGGGATTTTACTTCAGAGATTTTTATTTGTCTAAATTTGAATTAAAATCTGTTATGCAATCTAGATAATGATAAAAGCCTATCAAGGAAATCATTTCTCTAGTCAAAGTTGTTCAAGTGGCCTAAATAAATCAGTTATTTTGTAATAATACTCTTTGATAAAAATTCTAAAGTGAAATGAAATTTTTTAAGTTCAGAAAAAAATTCAAAGCGAAATCAGCTCGGCACTAGCTTATTCTGATATTTAATCTATCACGTATGATATTAAGAGTTGTTTATGAATATGGTTGAAAATCTTACTTTACAAAGATAATAGAAGAAATTAAGATAATTAGGTATTCATATGTCGGATTACTTAACACAACTTTAACTATTTTATCTTAGTAAAGTTATAATTATTTCCAAATTGAGCCTCGAGAATTTGATAGAATTCTTCAATTTATATAGTTCGAAAAATAGAACCCCGAAAATAAATTATAGAATATAATATGAAATATTAATTTTAAAGACATTGAGCATTGATTAGGTATAAGTAATATAAACTATAAATTGATAAATCACTAGTAATGTTTTTGTTATATTGAGAAGCTTTTTTCATATTTTTCCCAGCACCTACTCTACCCTCGAATTCTCCATAAGATGATCTCCTTAGAATTTTTTCCTAGCTTAATGGAAAGAAACGACCCCGTCCTTTTTACTCCACCTGCACTTCGCGAGGATAATGAGGGAATGTGAGGTCGTTTCCCAGGACGACAACGAAAGGCTTTTGAGACATCCTGCCAGTTTTCTATACGCCGTAGGTTACATTTTTATTTGGTGTCCAATGCCACTCGTCCTACCTCATTCTAGCGAAAAAGATATGACGGTGTATGTGAAGCATACATATAGAATGGGAAAGACGTCGAGTTTATGAATAGATGAGCGGTTTCTGCCTGTTTCTGGTATACCAGCGGAAGTGATACTTGGAAGAGTGACTGGGATATGCAATTAGTGAGTTTTCAGAATGTAGATGAAGTAAATATCCCGAGCGGATTTTATTTACCAAATAAAAATTTCCCCATTGAAAAAAACCACTGATTTTATAAATTTATTTTGTATCGTATTATCCAATACAACAATTTATTTATAGCATTCATTTTGTTTACCACTTAAGAATGTGAAATCCATAGAGCTATCATATTAATTTTTGCGATTTTGAGAAATGAGGCAAATAGGTATTTAAATTTTTATACTGAAAACTCCATAGTACAAAAGATTAAAGACCAAAGGTCTCTTTTGATAGAGGAATGCATTTTGGGTATTCTAGAAACTACACATACCAGGAGCAATATACACTATATATACGCTATGTGTTTGACAGATAATAAGACAAAACTCCACTCCTGTTAATTAGTGTTGGATTAAATCATTTAACAAAGTGTATTTTTATATGCCATTGCCCTAAATGGTCTTTACTCAATTGAATGAATATAGTCTCATTCTATTTTTGGCTCACTTCGAAAAAAAAGAGGGTTCGATTTTTGCTAGCTTTCACTTTCCTGCAGCTACAGTTACTAAAAAAAAAAAAATCTAATCACGTGAAATTATATTTCTAGTCTGTCTGCATGTCTGTGTGTCTGTGCCAAGATAATCTTGGAAACGGCTCAGGCGATTTTCTGAAATTTTTTGTTTGTTTTGTAGGGTATCGATAAGGCTAGCTGGTGACACAGATTGAGCATCCTGGTGGTGCTAGGCAACAGCCGACAAACGTTTTTAACTCAAAACTGTGGCGCGAAAACGGCTGTAATAATTTTGATGAAACTTGTCTAAAACATTTGGCTTAAAGCCCCTTACCACCTGGGATAAAGCGTATCTCTGAGAAAAACCAGAGGAAAAATGTATGCTGAAATGAACTGAATTCATTTATAGTAAAATATCTACAGAACTTCATCACACTAATCTATCTACCTGTAGGTATACATATGGGTACAATAATAGATATACAGAGTCTCTGAAAACGCCCCCTTTCGAAGGCTCTTACTCGGAAACCGTTTACATCTTCTTTCTTAGAAATAAGGTGTACTTACATGATGGAGTTCTTTGTTTTTTACGGAACCATTTCTCATGATTGTTTTTCGAATGAGAGACAACTTGTCAATATGCAAAATGGGCGAATATACTATAAAAAATCTGATATGTCCTATCTCACGACTTTCTTACCGCTCTAAAACGATTTCCAGGAAATATACAGATGATCTGATCTGGTCAGGTGACCATACATTTTTTTCAGTGTTCCAAGATAAATAGTTAATTTTCTCGTAAGATTAACCGTTTCGACAGATTATGATTTTTTGATTCAGTTACAATCCATTGCAGTACTTTTCTTACTAGGTTAATTAGAATAGTGGCATGATGTTTATTTTGTTGAAAAACAGGAGGTACTTCAGCACAACAACTTCAGGTAAAGATTGATGATTTATTTACAATAGGTACAAACGGGCAGAGTGCAACTGCGCGCAGCGGTAAGAGTTTTCAAGCGGCTGTCCTAATCCCATCATGCAATTGCGCGCACGTCTCTGAAAAGGTATGCCGTGATTGCGCGCAAACTTATGATAAAAAAACTAAATATTGTTTACTCATTATTATATATAGCGCCATCTCTGGGAAAAAGCACAAAAAAGAGTTATGTTTAAATAAGTTTCCGTATTTTCCACATGTTTCTTCAGATTCTGGCTAAACGTTTCATCTGGAGAAAAAATGTTACATGACCATTGTTGTTTGTCTTGACAGCCTGAAAAAAATGAGTTATAGCACGATTTGACCAGAGGATTTTCCACATGTTTCTTCAGATTCTGGCTAAACGTTTCATCTTGAGAAAAAATGTTACATGACCATTGCTGTTTGTCTTGACAGCCTGAAAAAATGAGTGATAGCACGATTTGACCAGAGGATTTTTACTTTCCTACCGCTATTATCGTCGCTATGTAAGGAAAGTATTGTAATAGTGTAAAATTTTTCTTCCACTGGAATTTGCCTGCGAGCGGTAGGAAAGTCGTGTGAATGGACACAACAGATTTTTTACTGTCCTACGCTACTAGTAGCTGTATAAGGAAAGTATTGTAATCGTGTGAAATTGTCGGTATCGAGATTTTTACAAATGTTGACGTTTCAGAGTTTTCTAAGTCTGTCTGTCTGTGTGTCTTTCTGTATGACTGCCCGTCTGTCTGTCTGTCTGTGACTGCATTATCTCGGGAATGGATCGGTGTATTCTGTTGCTTTCTTTTATATTTTGTTTGGTACTAATATCCCTCGCCGGTGGCATTGAATGAGAATCCTGTATACACTGGGTGTTGAGCTACTGCAAAAAACGCGATTTGCTCAAGACTGTAGCGCGTAAACGGCTCTAAGGATCTTTATTAAACTTGCCTAAAGTATTCTACTGAGAGCCCTTTACCACACACAAACAACGCCATCTCTGAGAAAAAGCACAAAAAAGTTATGATTGAATAAAATTCCAAATTTTCCACATGTTTCATCAGATTCTGGCTAAACATTTCATCTTGCGAGAAAATGTTACATGGCCATTGTTGGTTGTCTTGATATGCTGAAAAAAAATGAGCGGGACTAAGATTTAACCAGAGGATTTTTACTTTCCTACCGCTATTATCGTCGCTATGAAAGGAAATTACTGTAATAGAGTAAAATTTTTCATTCACTGGAATTTGCCTGCGAGCGGTAGGAAAGTCGTGTGAGTGGACACACCAGATTTTTTAAATATTTGTCCAACTCTTGAGCAAAACTCGTTTTGCAGCTATTGCCAAGCAATGCGAATAATAGCAAGTATACCATAAAAAACAATAAAGAGAGTAACAAAATTGGCCAATCTTGGTATTCTAGGCACAGAAAGACCTACAGACAGACATACCAATGGTTGAAAATATGTATTTTGGGCGGCGTAGGGAGCTGTGGGTTCAACATTTTGTTAATGTGTATGTACATATCTCTATTCATATTTATTGAATCCTCTCAAATTATGTTTTGTTTGTTCACTCGCAATATTTATTCACTCTGTATATTATGTAATATTGTCAGCATATCGATCACTTCTCGTAATGTCCACTTCTATGTGAATGTGTATTTGTATCCTATAAATCGGTACTAGGAACGGGCGCAATGTTGAGCTTGCAATAAAAAAGCATGACTGCATTTCTCGCCAAAAAGAAGTTTTAGTGCAAGGTTTAATGAAATACTTCCGGAACATTATTCACTATTTTAATTTATTTCAAGTGGAAAATTAAATTGTACACTGGATTTATTGCCTATTAGGATTTTAATATTTAGCAAAAAGAGATGTTGTTTATTGAATAAAATGCTTTTTATACTTGTATTGCATTCCTATTGACTCTTGAGCGGTATTCGGATATTGATCTTACTTTCCACAACTGACTTCGTTAATATTTTTAATACTGCACCAGTAACTCAGATAGGTCGTAATTGTAGAAATTTAATTTAATCCGATTGTATGAAAGCGGCAATAATCTATTAGCAGTTTTAGCTGATTATTATTTATTATTACCGCACTGCTAGATACAGGGTTGGGCAAATATTTGGATTCACTTATACGTTATATTATAAGATAGTTCGTATATCTCAATTCTTCCTAGTGATTCTCAATTAGACCTGGGAACCATTTTTGAAGTATCTATCTATTACATACATCCATATGTAGTAGAACAAACCATAAAAGAACTACGAAACCTCCTAGAGATATAAATAATAGAAAAATATAGCCTAATACCTAGTTATTTAATCTTTTATGAAAAGGAAAATTTCGATATTGCTAAAAAACAATCAAGAACCATCAATTTAAAAGTAAATTATGTAGATACAAAGTGAGAAGCTACATACCGATTAGCCTGCGCAATCACATATCTAAGATCTTTGAAGACTGCTTCATATTTTCTTGAAAGCAACAAAATATTGAAACCATTTTTAACTAGATTTCGGAAAGGAAAATCTAAAATTGCAAGTATTAACAATTGTGTAGAATTCACATCCAAGCTTTAAATAACACACAAAAACTATTTGGACTTAATTATGACCAAGCAAACAAATCCAACCATAAACAACTATAAAGTAAGCTATACATCAGCATATGAAGAATAACATATGAGTGGATATAATCATTTTTGAACGGAATAAGTCAAAAAGTATTATTCGAAGGAGTGGTGTCCGACACAGAATCTATACGCCTGGATGAACCTCAAGGTTCATTAGTTCTTCCAATTCATATTCATCAATGACATTGATGAAACATGTGACGCACAATTTAGTTTGTATTGTAAGAGAAATGAGTTAACCTTTAATACTGAGAACTCCCAGTGTATGCAGTTCTTAGCGAAAAACTCTAAAATTGACGAAAGCATGTTTATAATAATGATTGGAAAAGGTATGGAAAATTTTGAATCTTTCCAACTTCTGGCCCTCTACAAAGATCCCAAACTAGCGTAGGAACCACATATAAAAGAGATGTGCTCCAAACTAAGCTCAACATGCTATCAATTCCGAATGATCCGAGGCACTGTCAGACAATATTTCTTAGAATCATGTACTTTGGACTACTTCAATAGGTTTTAATAATCATAATAAAAATAGGTACTTGCCCTGTCTATGCATTCTACAGTTTTTCTTACAACAAAGAACATTTACTCATAATAGGTGAAAAGATTACAGCTTTTAGACAAGAAGTGGGGTAAACTTACAACAGCCTTACACCAGGCTTTGTAATTGTCAAAACTGGCCAATATACATTGGCACGACATGTTGTAATGAAACCAATCAACTTTTTCAAAATGAGAGGAGCAACAACAATTGTCCAAAGGACATATAACAAAGAAAAATGTATATGCAATTCCTGAAGAGGTACACAAAGGAAACCTGTTCTCAGGAAATGGCTTACTAAACCTAATAATCTTAAACTATATCTATACAAAAGAAAAGATATAAAGGTATATGTATATATATAAAATCAACAGAAAATGTTACCCTAATCCCAAAATAAAGAGATAATTCTATTCCAAACGAAATTGCTAATTATAGTTATTTCCTAAGTTCAGGTTACCATTTTATAAAGTAAGCCTTATTTATATTTATAATATTTTTCTTTTTATAATTATTATTTTTATTTTCTCTTTTACCTGAAATTTGCGTATTCATAAATTATCTACGACCCATTTTTTTAACTTTTTCTTGATGTTCTGTGTGTTTTATATTTTTTTTTCCTTGGGTAGAAGGTTAAATAGTTTTGTGGCAACATAAATACTGTTCTTTTCACTGACACTCAGGTTTTTTGGTAGTACAATGCTTTTATTTCTAGTAATACTCGTAGAGTTCAGATACTTTCCCTTTAGGCTTGAGTAGTGTTAATTTATTATGGTCTTATAAGACTTGATATACTGATGTGTTGTACAGCAGCTGGATAAACATTCAGTGCTTATAAATCACCTTGTATAGTGTCCGATAATCATCCTATGTATTTCTTGTAATTGAATATCTCTCTTCTGTAGATTAAATATTAGCCTAAGTTAAGTTTACTGGTCAATATTCTGATTCCATGAAATTCACTGGAAGACTTTTATGGCCAATGACAAAAATGTCTACTCACAAGAAGCGACTCTGAAGCTTATAAAAAGATTAATAAACATTCTTTGGGAGCAATGGTGTTCATTATTGTTCAATTTTCTTTCAACGTTCTGTGAACTCGTTGGCTTTATTATTTTTCCAAAGGCATTTTAAAAATAGCGCAAAAAGTTAGTAGAGGAAGGAGTCCGTGACTTTGCTGAGGACTAAATTGAATTTTTTCACCTCAAGGTGGTCGCTGGCAGTTTTCCAAACTGGCACTATCCCGAGACTCTAAGTGACTGAATTAGAGGAGCCAAATGATACATTTAGCTTGGAAACGAGCTAGTCAGGCTGTTTTGTCGCCGAATCGGGAATTCATGGTGTTGCAAGCTTTCTGAATAAGAAGCGTTAAGTGCTTATCTCTCCACCAGGAAGTTTTATTCAAGAGGAAAATATACAACCAAGTATTCTTTTGACACTATGGGGAGTATAACAATGTCATTGTCTGTCTTCAAGCTCAATCTTCTAAAATAGTCTTATTAAATAAATTAATGATATTGATTTTCAAATACAATTAGGATACCAAGTAGTTCTCTTTCGACAATCAGTTGATTTATATATTATAATTTATCCAAAACAGGGATATTATCTCTTATCATGTACTTTGTCGCATTTGTTGCATGTATATATTGAAAAACAATAAATCCCTTCATACTACTTGTCAATGTAAGATTTCCAAATAATTTTGATATCCCGCAGCACTCAAAAGCTATCTTCAGAAAGGGTTTTTCATTTTGTGCGGCAAATTTATACAATAGTATATGTGCAGACTACAAAAAGAGTAACATTTAAACATTCAAGAAAAAAGTTAAAATTAAATTATTAGAAAGCCAATAAGTTTATAGTTTATTCATCAAGATCAATATTTATCCATCTATTCTGCCACTAATTTGCTATGAAAACTTCAATATTTCTCTACATCAGTGCCAAGTGTCATATAAATAATTTATTAAGAGACATGGAGTCATTGTCCATATAAGTAGATTTTGCGCTATTTGTTTTTGTTTCTTTCTGGAGTGTTAAGTGTCATATATATTTCTATATTTTCTTAAAACTTATTTGCTTATTTTACCTTTGGACAGAGTTTTAAAGGAATATTTTCAGGTCGGTTGATAACTGTAGGTTTTCGGGTGTTAGATCTGCGGACAAAGCACCCATAGCTGCATCATCAGCATATTCATTCCCGGCAATTCTCACGTGTGATGGGGTCCAAATTAAGGTGGTAGATACCTCCATAGTAGCAAGATCACAGGAAATATCATATATAGAATGTACAAGTGGGTGATTTATGTATATATTTTTAATTGAGTGAATGGAGGCTAGCGATTCTGTGCAGATTGTGAGTCTCTTATAATCCGGTGTTATAGATTTTAGAGCCAGGAGGAGAGCATACAGTTCACCTGTATGAACTGTGGCGGGCTTTGGTCGTAAGCATTGTTTGACCACACTGTTCGAGTTTGTAGCTGAGCAATCAATATCCTGTTACCATTTTGACGGCCTCGAGTTCGGTGTTTAGTGGAAGGTATGTTGAATGAAGATCACTAGATATGAATATTGAGGTTCCTCCACTTGCTCTCAGGCATTCACTCCCTATTCTGTGGTATCCTTCAAAGCCTTTCAGAAACATTTTTGGTGCTCGTTAAAGTATGTTTCTTGTAAGCATAAGATTTCTGCTTTGGTGAGTGAGATAAGCTGTTCAATACGTTCGAGGTGGGCATAGTACCCATCATAGTTCCACTGAATCTATGTGAAGGTTAATAGGAGGATTTTTTTGATGATTGTGAGCTGTCGGATTGGTAATCGTCCTCTAAGATGTCGGATTGTGATCCAAGACTACTTTTTTCATCCTTATGTGGCTCAGCTCCATATTTTAGTTTCTTGGTCATTCTAGAGAATCTATTTTTGAGTGGTCTCTCTGTAAGGTGCGGGTAAATAGTATGCATATCGGAAATAAGTGATTCATTGTTCTCGGTGAAGTGTTGAGGTTCTTCCAATGGGTTGCTGCAGCCGAAAGTTTTTTAAGAAATGCTAAGAAGTTGTTGACTGGGATAGAGAAATTACTAGAATCTTTGCTATATATATTTTTGTGATGTCGGAGGGGCCTTTCTTGGATTTCTTCCTGATGTGATTTGACATTTCTAGTGCTGCTTCTTGTGTGGGGGTGGCATTAGAGGGGTTGCATTCATTATGGATTCAGAGGAGAGAGACTACTTTCCCCGACCGACTCCATTGGTCTTCTTTTTTGTCCAGGTTGTGGGGATTCTGGGTTTTTTTCTGTCTGATTATTGGAGGCTTCTGGTGGTGATTGTCGATATTTGCTGTTTGTGTTTTATCAGATGGTATTTCACTTGCTGTGATGATATTTGTACAATTCGCTGCTAGGTGGCCTTTTTCCTTGCCAAGAAAACATCCCATTTTATCTGTGGATATGAATATTCGGTGTGAGTTCCTTTCGAATGTAATCAGAAGGGAAGTTTGAATTTCAAAGTTTTCTCTAGGCGGAATTATATAAACTTGGCGGCGAAACGATAGTATGAGATTGTATTAATATCCTGGGATACGAGCTTTCAGGAAAGTGATAGGTGAGGTAAGTTGTAAGCCATAAATCTTTCAGCGATGTTTCTATTGAATCATTTGGTATTGAGGGGCAGACATTCGAGATAATCAGTCGTTTAGCTGGTGTCACTAATCTTCTAACCGGAAGGTCAGTTTCACCCACTCAGGTAGATGCAGATTCTGTTGTTTGAAATTCTGAAAGCGAAGCATATGTTCTCGGGGTTTACGATATCTCCAACAGATCTTACGTAATCAAATAACTTTGATTCATCGATTGAATGAAAAAGAATGGCTTGTTCCTTTTTGGGAAAAGTTTGAGACCTTGCTACATTAACATACGAAGCTGGTGCAGGAAAACTTCCAGTATTGGATGAGGACGGTGCAGTATAGGTACATGTTTGGATTGTTATTATTGCCTGTGTAGTCAAAGGCAAATTTCGCAAAGTTGTAAATAGGGATAGTTTGGTGCCTCCAATATCTGCATTGTTGGTTGCCTGTGTAGTTCGCGGACGTGGGTTTAGCTAGCATGCGATGTTGGACAGTGCAAAACAGGCAAAAAGTGCAACAACTACAGTAATTATATGCAGATTTCACACGTACCACTAGAATCGAATGTCTATTACCAGTGTACGGCACCTTGGTCACAATATAGTCAGCAGGTATTATTTATTGAACTGTATTTCCACTTGAACTTCCTTACGGTTATTCGTCTTGAACTTAACCTCTATGGAACTCTATATATTATCAGTCTTAATTTTTCCTTTCTGTCTTACAGTGATTATTTAATAATTTGCACTAGGTTAAGTCTATTATATCCATAGTATGGTGCTGTATATTCCGGTTAATGCCGGATATGTATAAATTTATATTTGTAAACTTTTAGAGGTTAAGTGTAAGAATAGCAATCATGCTAAACTTCGGCTCTATTTAATTTTGTAATATCATCTGATTAACCAAATAAAGACAACTATTACTTACATCCACGCTGATGCCCGGTAAGGGGAAGACTGATGTGTTTGGTAATTCCTTGGGAATGAATCTGTAGAACTCTTTTCCACCCTTGTACCATTTGACAGTGTATAAGGGTTCGCCTTCCAGGTCGTACTTGCACTGAAGTGTAACCGTATCCATGATGCGTACAGCTGCAGGTATCGTTACCGATACATCTTTCAAAGATGTTACACCTGAAACAGAAAGCATTGTTAGGTTAGGAGCGATTCTATTAAAATGGAATGGAAGGAGAATACAGGAATGTAACTAATTCAACAAAATATCAGCCGAAATTAGGGTTATAAACTTTGTGTAATTGAAATATGTAATTATCGAGAGAAATATTGAACATTTAGGGAATTTCCTTCTCGTCTCCATTAGTTGGCCTTAGCGCATTAGTCACTATTCCAATGTTCTAATTGTTTATAAATTATTCACTCTAGAAAGCTGCTACAGACCTTCCAGGCCTCCTTCTTACTACGATATGGAGATATATGAGAAGCTGGCCGGATTACGAGAAGAGCCTTTGGAAGTGGTTTCTGTAAGCGACTCGACGGCATGAAATATGCTAGGGATGATGTCGACAAGCTTGCGGAGAACTTCCAGGTGTGTGTGTCTCTGTGTGAGTGTGTGCGTGAAGGGTAGAATCCATGAAATGGCATCAGGTGGCATGTTATTGTGTGCCTCTCTAATCGGCAATCAGTCAAATCAATTCAAATTAAAATCCTTTATGCCAAAAAGACATTTAGAAAAATTGTATGGAATGCGTAAATGAAAATAAAGTAAATGTAATTTTATGTATAGAACAGTATTGATGCTGTTATTTTTGAAGTTGTGCAGTTGCAGTAACTTTTGACATCAACTTCACAAGCACCAGCACCAATAGAATAAATATTATTTTGTATTTTTCAGTGCACCCACTAATAACGTCGGTCCATTTTTTTGTACAAAATATCTATTTCACACTTTTGAGTGTAACATTGGTCCCGAAAATCATTGAACGTTCACTAATACCAAAGAAGATAGTACTTATCCTATTACCAACTTATATTATTTGATCTTTCATGTGGTTGCCTCAAATCTTCAATTTCAAAAGAAACCTTTTAATACCACTGTAACTCGAAAACCATAACTCTTTTGAGAAAATGTTCAATTCAACGTTTCCGGATATTGTCCTATATTCCATTCTGCCGTCTCAGAATTTCGATTTTCAAGAAAAATTGCCCCATTCACCCCTTCGGGTGTTATTTTGAAGGGAAGGGGATTTTGGATTTGAGTTTTTACGAATATTGGACCGTTTCTCAATTCTCCTCTTTCAAATGAATCAAAAATCATCAAGATCAAAGAACAGTTGTTTAAATCAGTGCGCGCACACACCAAGAAAAGCAGGCAGTCAAATTGTAAACTTCTTCCGTTTGGGTTCGTCGGTGACAAAATGAAAAGAAAGGAAAAGTAGAGAAACGAAGATGCATGATTTTCTGTTAAAATATTTAGTCCAATGTGACGATAGCCAGTATTCTTTAATATTATAAATGTCCTTGTGAACTACTAATTTCTTAGTTTCTTTTTTAAAGGTCGAATCATTTTCTATCGATTTAAGGTGCGTCGGCGGTCTACGAAAAATAACCAAACCTAGATGGTGAGGCAAGGTTCAACTAATTTCCAGCCAACATTTTACTTTGTGCAGATCATTACTTCCACGGGAGAAGTATAGGTAGGTATCTAAGTTTTATTTTTATTTGCTCTAAAGGTGACTTAATAATTTTTTTTTTGTTAAATTAAGTTTAACCTATATAATGTGTAATGTATGTTGGTATGTCTGCGTCAAAGTGGCTGCCAAACGGATGAACCAATTATATTTTAGATATGTATATTTGAGAATTGACTTACTTGATGGTGTTCTTAGCTTGTTTTTTTATTTCATTTATCGTGTGTATCTATTTCTCTGTTTATGTCAACGTAGGCTCCAAACGGATAAACCAATTTTTAATTTTCTGTATTTAAGGTGACTTGATCTAGCGTGCTCCTAAATTCAGTTTTTTTTATTGAGTTTATCGTCTGTTGAGGCAAAGTAGCTCCCAAACGGATGAACTAAAAACTAGATTTCAAAGCTTTCATAATCCAGGGTTTTCTAAGGGTTACTTAACTGAGAGTGCTCTTAGTCAATTATTGAACGAAAGCAAGATTTAGTTAGTAAATGTTTGGATTCAATAAGGGACCTTATAGTGGACTCTCGATTGAAACCACAAAAAATATTACCTGAATAAAATCTTGAAATATTACCATTATTTTTTCGTATTTAAATATATCAAACTAAATAAGGAAACAAAATGTCGGCTTTTTTCCTATGTTACTTGCAAACAAAACAATTAATTATAAGCCTACATGATCTTTTTAAATAGAATACCCTGTATTTTACATATGTATTCAATAGAATATGTTACTACGAATTGACATATTGTCAAGAATTGTGAAATTTCGGAAGCTTTTAGGGGTTGAATCCCGGTCGAAAATTAAAGGGGTCTTTCTTAGACCCCTTCCCTGAAAAGTTACACACTTCCGAAAAAAAAGAAAATTTTCTGGAAATTGCTGAAGAGATGAAGGATTAGTATCTTGTGGGCATAATTTTGAAATACTACGATTGAAGTCTCAAACTGTGCAAACAAAACATGATTTTATTTTTTTATTAAGAAATTATTGCTTTTACGTACAGAACAAAAGAGTTAAAAAAGTTTTGCAACAAATTGTCCTTTGCAACACATATTTTTAAATTGATTAATTTTATTTTCTCAAAAAGCTCTGATAAAAAATGGAGTAGGGGTTGCATGTTTTACCTCTTTAAAAACTTTCGCACTTATTTAGAAACACACTTTATCTATACTTATCCAGACCGCCTAGCTGCTTCAAAACAGATATTTGCAAGGCTAGCAAAGATATTTGAAGTAAACAGTGATGTGTTAAATATTAAAAAGGTATATCGGAGTCACAGTCTTTTAAATGAAGAAAATAAGACAAACATAATAGGATGTTTGGAAGCACATCCAGTTTCTGCGATTACCACTGTATTTGAAAAGACAGATATTTATCTCAGTTCAATCCACTCAGGTTAGAAGGATAAATTTATTTATTATTATTATTTTTTTTACATACAATTAAAACTGCATTATAACATTAATATTAACCTACAGAAGTATATGATAATACTTGCTCGTAGGAATGGTTCCAAAAAATAAAATGAAATAGACGCCTGTCCAAGGCGATCAAAAAATAATAATTCAAGATAAGAAAAAGGTAATATAAAAAAATATAGAATAAAGAATAATAGTAACAGTAAAGAGAACATTTAACCTTTTTTTAACAAAATTTATATAATTATTTAACATAATGTAAAATAGTCATCCAATGTTAATAAGAACATAAAAGCAATATGTAAACATAAATTGATCCTCCTTTTAAGGTATTCCCTGCAATCCATTTCTTTAATATCTTTTCCTGGCATTATTTTTTAATATTTTGAGATCGTTTGGAAAGTTGTTGTATAGTCTTATGGCTCTATTTGAATTCATAAATTTTCCTCTCAGTTCATCATAGTGAAATTCGAGAGATTCCAAAGAGAAAATTTGATCTATTGTTAGTGGATTTTTATGACTTACGTATTCTTTTTTGTTGACTATTTTGACGATTTTATTTTGTAAAGCTTGCAGTGATTTGATACTGGTTGCACATGACCCCCACCCCAAGCAGTAATACCATAGTTAATGATACTATGGAAGAAAGCATAATATAATAGTCTTAGCGTATCAGATGTCATGATCATTGACATTTTTTAAAATATAAAAACTATGTACTTTGTTTTCTTTAGGATGAGTTCCAGTTCATTATGTTTTGTATTCAAATATAATACCCAAATATTTACAACTTTGTACTCTTTTCAAAGATTAGCCATTGGTAGACACGTTAATATTATCAGGAACACTAACGCAATCATTACCGAATGTCATAAAAACTGTTTTATCTAAACTAAACTTTAACTAGAGCGAATCAAAATATCAAATCAAGATAAATTGAATGCACGGTACATAAGAGGCTTTGAAAATGACAAAATACCTATTATTGATAATATTCTAATATGAATAAAATGTATTAACAGACAGAAAATGGAGCAAAGCAACATAACTGGTTCTGTTTTAAAAAACAATCACTTTATGCATCCTAAATCCTATATAGCAGGTGCCTACATGTACAAGAAACGTATAATTCACAGTGGAATATTTATATTTCTAAAATGTTCTATTAGAAGCTTCACACAATATGAGTAAAATGTAAATACTTTGTTTCACGAATGATGGCGTCAGCCTTCAAAACACAAAAAAGGATCAATTCAACTGACGGGAGTAAATCAGTAGCGTAATGTTTTCGAAATAAGAAATGGTATTTAAATTTTCTTATACGCTTCAAGGAAGTTCATATAATTAGGGAGAAGGAAATATCGATTGATTAAATAAGCAAATAGTATGAAAATTTATTATCAACAATAATGCAGAAACACAAAATACAAATTTATTGCTTGAGTTATGAAACATAAATTTATGTACCTGAATTTTATGAAATGTCACAATGACATTGAGACGCCTATGAAATAAAGATTGCGTTGCCTTCGGACATACGTATAGCGCCCTATCTTTGTATTGAACGAGATAAGCTTGAAATACTGATGTCGTAGCTTAGATCGACAAACGTAGTAGAAATTTTCCTGATAATGAGATGCGATGAGACGTATAGGGTGATGTACGTAGGTCGTGAATGATTACACACAATAGCCATCATTCGTGAAACAAACTATATACAGACAGCATATAAAGTAAAACAACAGAATTGCTTCTTTGTTTTTAGAAAAAAAAATCATTTATTTATCTTAAATCCTATATAGCAGCTGCCTGCAGATACAAGAAACATATAATCTGCAATGGAATTTTTATGTTGCTCAATGTTTTTGCTCAACTTCCAAAACCTTCAAGCACCGTCACTAAGCACTTCCATTAAATCCTGGACGTGTGTGTACAAAGAGCGCGCGAACGCCGCTTGAGCCGGCCATTTGACGCCGGGAATTCTCTGACATAATCTCGTCCCGAAGATAGCAGCAGGCGATTCTCAGAACCCATCTGAAGGATAATGCAGGATACGAGCGGATACGTATACTCCTAACTTGGTTGTGGTGTAATTAAGTCAGTGGTGTCTGTCGAATTGCTGTCAGTTGTTTAGGGTGGAGAGCTCTTTTATTTTATTACACAGTTTCAGTGGCAGCCTTCATGATTGTTATTTTTACGGCTGTTGCGGGGTCAGGCAAAGATCCATTTGGTATTTTGAGTGATGTTTTTGTTTCATTATCTATTATCTATGACATAAGAACAAGAAAGTGGAGGCAACCCTTGAGTTAATATATCGATGAGTAAACGAAATAATGCCCAAAAAAGATCCATCGTTTATTCTTATCTATGACTCTGCTTTTGAAATTTTTAGAAATGTTACTGACATCTACCTACTAAGCATGAAACTAAATCGAGCTATAGTGAATCATTGCGTTATCCTTGCCCTCAGTTGTCCATTTAGAAATAATATGAAATTCTGTCTGAGCAGAAAACAAGACAAATACCAAGCTATGAAAAAAAAACGGGTATCTGTTATACACGTTAAATTTTTCGATATGGGAACAGTTTCAGCCCTCCTCTTCACTTAATGATAAATAAACCAATGTTGAACATTTGCCATACCCAACTCGAAAATATATGAAAAAAATATCTTTTGAATTGAATGCTTTTTTTCTATTTATGAAGTTGAGTAGAAGCTCACAGAATTAAATCTCATTAAGAACTTACTAGTCAAGGTAGGCACAGAACTAGAGGGATCTATGGAAGCTTTCTACATAGGTACCTACAATATAATAAGTACTGGCTGTTTTACCCGGCACTTCCCGGGAGTCATGTAGCCAGACACAGCTCCACAACGTCTCTGATGATCATATTACAACTAAATGCTGATCTTTCATTTGTTAAACTATAAAAGCCATGTAATACTTGTTCTCAGATTAGATATAATCTTGTCTTGTAATTGTATACTTGAATGTGAAATAAATCTTTTTAAAAAGGTATTTCTCGGTCATTGAAACTTAACTGGCGCTGCGAACAGGATATCGTCGGTAAATCAATAAAGTTATCCCTTCAGTGCGATAATAGTTTTACTGTTTTCTATCAAGAAATTCGGACGATATCACGAACAAAAATTAAAAAAGACATTAGTGACCAAGTGCAATTACGAGGTGCATCAAAGGTTATATCTCCGGCCTACATCAGAACCCTTCAGAGGAATCCAGGTCGAAAAGACAGGCTCCAGTTCCTCCAGTGAACCAAGAGACAAGGAATAAGCTGGCAAATGATCCTTCTGTGCATCATCCTGTGAGTCATTTTTCCTTTAATTTAATTTATTGGCTAATTCTCATCTGTAGAATCTAGTACAAAAATAGAGTTCCTTCAGAGAACATATTTTTATAAGATAAGATTAATTTTATTCATTTTCGAATAATTTTTTTTTTTACAAAACATTCACTGCAAGATTTGCTTGATTTTTAAATCATTTATATATAGACAAAAATAGTGAAGTAATTAATTTCTCTCGATTTTTTTTCAATCAATTTATTTATGAGCAAAAATCGTAGTCGATCTAGATCACCTATACAGACGGACAGTTTATTAGAACAACTCAAACAATTGAATATTTCTTCCACCAATCAAACATCAAACATGTCTAATCCAATCACTCAACTTGAAATTAGCATGGCCAACAACCTTCTACCGAAATATTCGGGAGGTTCGAAAGACCTTGCATATTTTATTAGACAATCCGAAAAATACATTGTACTTTTGGAAACGAAAGATAATGCATTGTTCAACACTCTGGTTCTAGAACAAATTAAAGCTAAACTTTCCGGTCCAGCTAGGGATGTCATAATCAATCAATCTTTTGAAAATTGGATAAGCCTAAAGAAAGCCCTTACTGAACGTTTCGGCGATCCTAGATCTGAAGAGCTACTTGCTCATGACTTAAATATTTCGATTCAAATATATCCTCAAACCTTTTCCGAATTTTACGAAGAAGTGATCTCCAAATTACAAATTCTTAAAGAACATTTAGCGATCAATACTAATGATGCAAGTGTTCGTAAATCAAAAGAAGAAATGTATACTGAACAAGCCCTTGCAATATTCAAAGCAGGTCTTTTAGAACCCTATCGAGATCATCTCCTTCATATCTCTGTTCCTAGCCTCGAACATGCTCTGTTCGAATGCAAGAAACTTGATAATGAAAGATCCCAAATAGAGTTCGCAAATTTCCTAAGAGCTCAAAAAACTTCTAAATCACGTCCACTCCCGAAATCTCAATTTCCAAACTATCAATCTAAACAACTATCCCAATCTCATCATTTTAAGCCCCAAAATTCATCTTTCCAATATCAACAATTCAGGCCTCATATGTTGAATCAACCTCAACAGTTTCAGCCACAAATGCAAATTCAACCTTTACAATATCAACAAGTTCAACATCAAATTCCAAATCAATTCCTGCAAAACCAGCAATTCAGACCCCAATTTCCTCAGAGATTTCCAACGGAAAATAAGCCCACCCCACCCAAACAATTCCCTTCTAACTCTCAAGTTTTTAAAAGACAACAGAAACCACATGATAACTACAAACCCACACCAATGAGCATATCAACCGCTCATACATTCAGACCCCAAAATAGACCCCAGAATCACTTTAAGCAAACTGGCCCTCCCAGAGTAATGGTGGAAGAGCTATTTAATGTTGAACAAGACCACAACGCTGATGAAAACCAATATTACGATAATTATGAAGATGACTATACACATGACGAACAAACATACTTAGATTATACAGATGATCAATTTCAAAATTTAAATATAGAAGAAAACGATGATACCGAAAATTTTTAATTAATAGCCTCGGAATAGATATTAATAATATAAACTCATCGCCAAAACTACCTTTTATCTATCTTGCCGGATTGGACCTTAAGATTTTGATCGATCCAGGAGCCACTAATTCAATAATTAATCCGAAACCAGCTTTTAAATTATTTTCAAATTACATTTACGAATCAAAATTTTCTGTTAAATCTATTCAAACTACATATAATGGTTCCCTAAGTTGTCAATATCCCCTACTCAATGAGTTTGGAATTGAACACATCTTCGATATGTTTATAGTACCGTGGCATGAAAGATTCGACGCTCTTATTGGTAGCCAAGACTTTGATATTCTTAAGGCTCTAATCGATTATAGTAACCATATTTTAAAAATAGGAAATATTAGAATACCATTTTATTTTGAACTAAATCCTAGTTTATTTAAACCATATGAACAAAAGCTTAATAAACCCATTCTTAAAATTCCTGTTACTATAGAAAACGGACCAGTAATTTTTCCGGAAATATCCTTGAATAACATTTTTATCCCTGAATGTATAACTTCAGCTTTAGATGGATACGTTCATATTCCAATTGAACAAGATCTACCATTATCTCATATCGCTATAAACTATCACGAACCAATTCTAGTACAACCCCTCTCAAAATTCCAACAATCTAATCCAAACTGTGAAACCAATAACATCGATATAAGTAAACTTATCCGTACCGAACATCTCAATCCCGAAGAAAAAAGCCAGATAATATCACTTTGTAAATCATTTAAGAACGTCTTTTATAATGAGAACTCCGACTTATCATTTACTCACATGGTAAAACACAACATAAGAACTATTGATGAAGAACCTATTTATCAAAAATCATATAGGTATCCGTACCACCTTAAGGAAGAAATCCAGAATCAGATTCAGAAACTTCTAGACAATAAGATTATAAAACCCAGTATTTCGCCTTATAGTTCTCCTGTCTGGATTGTTCCAAAAAAATTAGACTCTAGCGGCAAAAGAAAATTCCGTATGGTCATCGACTACCGGAAATTGAACGAAAAAACCATCGAAGATAAATACCCTCTTCCTAGAATTGATGAAATTCTCGACAATCTTGGCAGATGTGTTTACTTTTCGACACTAGATCTTGCCCAGGGATTCCACCAAATAGAAATTCATCCAGACTCTGCTGAGAAAACAGCCTTTACTGTTGATAATGGCCATTATGAATATACTCGTATGCCATTTGGTCTTAAGAATGCTCCAGCAACATTCCAGCGGGTTATGGATACAATTTTACGACCCTTTCTATATAAGTTCTGCTTCGTTTATATGGATGATATTGTTATATTCTCTAGGTCACTCCAAGAACATATTCTTCATGTTAAACAAATTTTTCAACAACTTCAGAACCACAATTTGAAAATTCAATTAGACAAATCCGAATTCCTTAGAAAAGAAGTAGCATTTCTAGGACATATCATCACCCCAAATGGAATTAAACCCAATCCAGATAAAATTGAAGCAATTCAGTCATTCCCCCTTCCAAAAACAGAAAAGCAAATAAGATCATTCCTCGGTATGATTTCATATTACCGCAAATTTATCAAAGACTTTGCCAAAATTTCCCACCCAATCAATAAATACCTTAAAAAAAATACTAAAATCAATACGAGCGATCAGGAATATATTAATGCATTTGAAAAATGCAAACAAATTATTTGTAACGCCCCTGTTCTTGCATACCCGGATTTTTCAAAAACTTTCACTTTAACAACAGATGCTAGCAACGTGGCTATAGGTAGTGTTATTTCCCAAAATTCACACCCTATTGCATTTTACTCGAGAACTCTAAACTCCGCTGAAAGAAATTATGGTACTATTGAGAAAGAACTGCTCGCAATCATCGATAGCTGTAAACATTTCCGCCCATATTTATTTGGCAGGAAATTTGTTATAGAAACCGATCACAAACCTTTGGTTTGGTTACACTCACTAAAAGAACCGAATCAACGACTTATTAGATGGAAACTTAAACTTGAGGAATTTAATTTCGAAATCAAGTATAAAAAAGGAAAAGAGAACTTTGTTGCCGATGCTCTTTCAAGAATTGAAATAAATGCTATAGATAAGACCATACCAAACAGACGCAATAGAAAAAACTTAGCACTTATAAAATCTGCTCGAAAAGACCCAAAAATAAACATCATCAGCGATATTGTAGTCAAGCCACCCACAAATACCGCAAAGAAAAACTTAGACTTAATAAAAAATGATCAGGATAGAGATACCGACCTTTTATCAATACTACCAACATTCGGCTCAGAATCCAATTTATCCATAACAAATAGTGAAGCGGATAATATTTTAAACGCCAACCCTTTCTCAAATCAATCCAGTATACAAAATGATGATGATGAGAAAATAAGCAACAATGATTCAGGTGAAACCAGACATACAGCACAAGAAAATCCAGTTTTTAATTTTCCAATATCTGAGAAATCTTTAAATTCTACCCATTATCAGATTCTACTGAAATATGGTGAAAAGAATGATATTGAATTCACAAAACCTTTTGGTAAAAATAGATATACTTTGACATTTAGAAAAGGACTTGACGAAACTGTACTAGGCAATATGTTTCATGAAATAATAGACCCTACGAAAACATACTACATCTACTGCCCAGATGATAACCTTATTCAATCAGCGTACAGAAAATGTTCAGAAATATTTGAGCCCAACGTTAAAATCATTAAAGTCAATACGTTTTTAGAGGACATACTTAACAAAGAAGAACAGATACAGATAATCTCAGATTATCACTCACATACCCACAATGGAATAATTGAAACAATAAAACATCTTCAGTCCCAATACTATTTCCCAAAAATTCAGGATCTTGTTACAAATCATATTAATAAATGCGATTTATGCCTTACTTCGAAATACGATCGAAATCCTCGAAAATTTCCATTTTCCGGTCCACTTATAGCCAAAAGACCTTTCGAAATAATTCACATAGATACATTTTTTGTTGAAAATAAGCGATTCTTAACAATAATCGATTTATTTACCAGATATCTTCAAGCATATGAACTTCCTGACACAAATTCTATAACTATTCTTAGCAAATTAAGACATTACTTTTCTCATCACAATTATCCATCACAAATAACATGTGACAATGCTAAAGAATTTTCTAGTGAAACTTTTAAGGAATTCATGTCCATGTTCCAAATTCGAGTTCACTACACCACACCTCAAGCTCATACGGGGAATTCCCCAATAGAAAGAGCACATTCTACTTTAATAGAAAAATTGCGTATCCTTAGGCAAAAATCAAAAGAAAGTACAACGGATATACTTACCACCGCGATCCTAATATACAATCAATCTGTTCATTCAGTAACGAATTTCACACCATTTTCATTACTTTATGGCCCATATGAAAACCTCAATCTACATGAGATCAACCTAGATAAGCAAATATTTCAGGACTACAATGAACACAGAAAACAAGAGATCATCCCTTTCTATAACGATCTATATCAAAAACAACTCAAGAAACGAACAAATCACTTAGAAAAAGTAAATACAGAACGTACCGGAAAAATTCCTAAGACCGATATTGTATATCTGAATACAGAACCTAGAAATAAGATTAAACCTAAATACAAGAAAGTGCTTCTAGACCCAAACAAATCAAATGAACAAACTCTTATCTCACAAAAAGGAAAGAAAATTAGTAAGCACATGATCAAAAACACCAAATGTTTTCAGATTGACAATGACACTGACAACCACCAACCAGGCACTTCAGCTGACACCAATTGACCCCCCTGGATACATTTTAGACGACTTAGGCTTAGCTAAATATAAAGTTAATTACCACAAAGTTTATTTTACAATAAGTATAGAAAGTATTGAAACAACTTATGCTAAATTATCTTTAAATCAAATACCTATAATGAATCAAGTTAAAAATGACAAACCTAATTTACTAACTACTTACAAAAGAGACATTGACCTTCTATCCGAAGATATCAACAAATTAAGAATATACTCCCGCCCTGACAAAAATCAGAAAAGAAGTCTGTTCGATGGCTTAGGTTCAGCTATTAGATATATTTCAGGTAATCTAGACCAAAATGATTTAATTGATATAAAAAATAATTTTATGAGAATAAATTCCAACGAAGAGAAGTTAATGACTGAAATCTCCAAACTACATACACTAGCAGGTCAAATAACTGAAAGATGGCAAAAAGATCTACTCAAAATTCAAGCACATGCAGAAAATGTTTATAAAGATCTATCTGATATAGAGGATAGACTGAATAGTGAAATAATTATTCATATAGAACTAGAACAGATTCGAAACTTAAGAAATTACATCCAGAGACTCTTGAGAACTATATCATTTAGTAATCAAGGTATACTTAATGTTGAATTGATTAACCAACGGGAACTACAAGAAATTTTCAATTATCTTAAATCGATTCACTCCCACACTGAAGTTGCTCCCGACATACCAACTTTATTAGAGATCACCAAAATTAATCTTATGTTTACTACAAAAACACTAATTTGTACTTTGAAAATACCTATATTGGCCAATGAATTATACCATCTGTCCAAAATAATTCCTATTCCTAGTACCCATAACAATATCCTAATACCACCCCATACATTTGCACTCAACTCAAAAGGATCAACTAAATGGACCAACGAAGACTGCATTAAAACGTTCTCTCTCTGGTACTGCCAAAAAGTGCCACATGAAGACCTCTGCAGCCTAGACGATTTATCACAATGCAATTTTGCCACTGTTGATAATAATTTTACTTTATTTACTCAACTATCGAATGGAAACACAATCATATGTACAAAACAACCAGAAGACATCAATGAAGATTGCTCAAAATCCTTTAAGTCTGTTAAAATTTCAAAATGTAATGCTATTCTAGGGAACACAGACTGCACGTATTCGTTTCAAAAGTATACATGGATAGGTTCAAATAAAACATTTTCACAAGAATGGCCTAGTCACCAAGAACCATCAAAAATTAAACATAGGTTAAATGTCAAACCACTCCACCTAGATGATCCAACTAAAATGATACCCCTATATGAAGAGCCCAAATTACTTCCAATCGAGTTCCACCAAGGACATTTTGGAATCACTCTTGCCTGCATCGTACTTATCATCATTTTTACCATCATTTACCTGATAAGTAGAAAAATAAATATTCTACCATCAAGGAGACCAAGTCCATCTGCTATCATCGAAATTCCATTAGAAGAAAGAAAATTACCTAGATCAATCCTTAAGTCGAACCACGAGGACGTGCTTCAAACCTAGAGGGGAGGAGTCATGTAGCCAGACACAGCTCCACAACGTCTCTGATGATCATATTACAACTAAATGCTGATCTTTCATTTGTTAAACTATAAAAGCCATGTAATACTTGTTCTCAGATTAGATATAATCTTGTCTTGTAATTGTATACTTGAATGTGAAATAAATCTTTTTAAAAAGGTATTTCTCGGTCATTGAAACTTAACTCGGGTAAACACTTTAGTAGATTGTGCTACGGAAACATAAAGTCATAAAAAGTCTTGAGTATGGAACCCTTCTACCTCGGTGTCCTACTTGCACGTAGAACCAGTCCGAACAGCAACCCAGATCCATCCACCAAGAGAGAACAGTATGATAATGTTTCCGAGATATGTCTTAGGGATTTTCCGGAATGAAACCCTCCATCTTTAAGTCTCAGTCGCTCTGGCAGACTCTCTCAAAGCAGTTCAATGATATACTACACACAAACATAGCGAAAAAGCCACAAAAAATCAGCCATAGAGCTCAGAGATATTTCTTTGGTTATTACAGGTATAGAACCCGCCACCTAGGAGGCCCAGTTGCACTTACAGCCACTACCAGATCATTCCAATAATTTCTACAAACATACATGTTAAAAAGACCATCAAAATCCATCCATAGAGTTCAGAAATATACAACTTTCAGGTACGGAACCCACCACATAGGCTCCCACGGGCAATAAAAGGTAGCCTATGTTCTTTCCCAAGGGCTAGTCTATCTCTGTACCAAATTCCATCAAAATCAGTTTAGGTGTGAAATAGTAACAAATAAACTTATTCTCGCATTTATAATATTAATTAGGATTGTAAAATAAATTACAAATTAAGATGTTTCATAATTGTGGTAAGTAGATACCATAGCCCATACTTAGAAAACCTAGTTTCAGTATGTAAGAAATGATAAAATAATAGTAAAACCAGAGGTAATTAGAAATCAAGAGAATATTTGTAAGAAAATTATCCAATGAGAAATATATGAAGAATTTGTAAAAAGCAACGATATATACTCAAATCTACTAGAATCCATTCCACCAAGTGGAATTGCGTTACAAGACGTAAATTTCTTATAATACCTATAACACTAGAGCCAGATTTGATTTTTATTTAAATTAATCGTTTGTAAAAACTGCTTTTTCCATGTAGATTTAATAGAATGTACCAGTCTTCCAACTTATTAAATTAATTGGAATATTCCATTTATTTTTATTCCATTGGACTGAGCTTATAAAATTCTGTGAGGTGCCAAATTTTCTAAATTCCTTTTCCATTATTTACTGAGCTAAAAGAACACATCAGCTCCAATAAACATACTTTGAACGGTCCCAAGCCTCGTTAAAGCGTGCAAGAAAGCAACTAAAGCCTTGGTTTCCTGTTCCACCTCGGATAGCGCCAGTCGCTGCTGCCCACTACTATTTTTCGGATTGTCAGGTTGGTTTGTCTATATTAATAACAATGAATCTTTCTAAGAATCTGCCTTTCATATTAACATCACATTAAGAACAGAAAAGTGCAAAAGTTAATGAGATGTTTCGGCTGAGAGGTTTGGAGGGATTTCAAGCAATTCTCATCAAAAATCATCTGCAAGTCAAAGAGACGAAAATCATATAATTCTTAAGTATTTCAAAATATCAATAAAATTATCAAAATACTGAAAGACAATTATCACAGCTCAGAACCGCCTGTTTGAATATGGAGTTCGCAGCAGACGGTCGCTTGTCTGCTTCGAGAGCATGCAACCTGAACGAACCTGCGGCTCGGTAGCAGCTAGGAAAATGCAAACATTAAAATACAAAGGCAATGTCTCAGTAACCAGGGCCTAAGCCATAAAACGTATCCTCAGTTATTCAAAAGCATTTTGAAAACAATAATTGTATCAACGGCTACTTTTTTATGAAGTTTTTTGGCATTACCTTAACGTTCTTCTTGTAGAAATTGAGAAGTAAGTCACCTCCAATTCATTAAAAAAAAGTTGCGTATTCTGTTCAAGATAACAAAGATACTATCTCAAAATTGGAAGAATTGGCAACATTGGACATTAGTGTTATTCCGCTTGTTGAGAAATCCTAAAAGTGATTTTATCAATTATATTTGAGTATTCTACTACCCATGTATACATATGATTAGGAAGATAAACATTTCATTTCAAAAATAATAATTGAAGTTACCTAACGTTACTTCTCCATGAACCTAGTCGCATGTAGCAGCTTAATTCAAATAAATTCTTCCCATGTAATTACCAGAATATCTTGCAGAAAATAAATTCCAACAGCACACCGACATTAAACAGTTGCCCGTTTTGCACGGAGGTCAATTGCATTACCTGCGGTTAACTTAAATAAATAAAGTGTACACAGGACCATCAAGGAGCTGAGAGTCGTTTTTGAAAAAAATCTCATTTACTCCGACAGAGAGAAAATATATACCATCGCAGATGTGGCAGTGGAGCTATGGGTAGCACACTGCAGCTTTTCTGTATTGTTTTAGTTTTATTTATCTAATGGAATACGTGCCTCAATTTAGAGCTGAACCAGGATATTTGCGTTGTGCGTTCCTTGTGGGAAATCTGTGACTGGAGCCGTTACTATAATGAAAATATAGCGTCTCTACTTTCTGAAATGTGGGTGATAGTGAACCATGTCCTATGAAATTAGAACTGAAAATGTTTTATTTTTATTTTATTAATACATTTCATAAACACCGTGAACTAATTATTATATGTAAGAGTTACAGAGCCGTTGTAATATGGGCCAAAAACATATATCCAACATCGATCTGTAGGAAACTATATTTGGATATAGGGATATTATTCTTTTTAACATGAAAGAATCTGATAAATCTGTTCCAAACTCGTTCAATTAAATCGTTATTTTGATTTGTATGAGGAGACCAGATGGGACCGTACTATTGTATTATATAGCAATATGTATATTAAACTTGAAAGACGACTGACAGTGCACACCTAGATCTTTAATGTTATCCACACGTTTTAACGTCTTATTATCAATTACTTAATAATTATGTTTGACCAAATTAAATTTACGAGAATATGACATTACACAACATTTATCAATGTTCAGGATCATGTTATTTTTGGAAAACTAATCAACAATATCATTTAGATCAACTTTCAACAGATCACAGTCATTTTAATTCGATATAGTTTTAAAGATCTTGAAGTCACCAGCAAAGAGTAAACATTCAAAATGTTGAATGACACTGGGTACTTGGGTACCTAAATCATCTATAAACATTGTAAATAATATAGGACCTAAATTGCTACCTTGAGGAACCCCCGATGATACTGCGATGCATTCACAGATGTATTGTGTTCTGTTCCACTGAATAAATTTGAATGCACTTTTTGAGAAATCAACTGAGTTAGCCTCTTCATCAAAATCCGAAGGTCTACTTTATCAGTGGCTTTAGCACAATATGTATACACTACATCTAATTGTTTTCTGTCACTTAAAGTAGACGATACCCTATTTGTAAAGGCTAATAGATTTGTGAAAGCTAATTTGTCTTCGACAAACCCATGGTGCACGTTAGATATTTTATTTTCAATACAACTTTTGGTACCATCACAGACAATTATTTCAAAATTTTTTACTGGAGTGTTCAACACACTAACAGGTCTTTAGTTTGCTATATTATCAACTTTTCCAGATTTATGTATCGGACTCGCAATAACCGTCTTCAGTTTTTCGAAAAATTTGTTGTTTTGGATGGATGTTTAAAGATAATATGTGCTTGTGGTTTAGCCTAAAATTCTAAGCAGCACTTGTAAATATAAGAAGGAACATAAAGAAAGACACAAGTTTTTGGTAGTTTTTAAATTGACCGATGAATGCTCCTATGCCAATGAGAAGTAGCGTGAGAAGGCAATGGAAATATCTGCAGGCCTCATAAATATGTCGTCTTTCCAGGTCATCTCATTAGAGAAACCACGCATTTTGCTTGTTGATCTTATGAAGTTCCAAAAGTTTTTTGGGTCGTTTTTAATATTCTGTTCTAAGGACAGCTCATTGTTTCTTGACTGTATCCCTATGATTGTTATACTCAATGCATTCCATGTGTTTGGCTTTCCTTTCTTTAATTAGTCCATATAATTCATGTTCATTCTTGATATAGCATATCAGTTCTTTAGAGAACCACTTTGAATATTTGCCCTTATTTGCGTTCGATGCCATAACAGCCTTTGTCATGTTGATAAGAATAATTATTTAATAAACATGAGAGAATAATTAGCCTTAATCTTCCATACATATAGATTGCATGACCTAGAGATACTGTGGGAACATGCTGTGATCAGAGTACGATTACACTAATAATTATAATCTAATCCAAAAATATTGCTTTGGGTATAGGCACACCAACTATAAAATTTTAGAAAAGCTGAAGCAAGCAAGCAACGCTTATATTGAGTTATGTTTCTTAGTTTAAAAGGGACAAAATCGTGTAATGAAAAGCGAACAGTTTAGCGGAAAATCTGGATTTAAAATTGCTGTGGGCTACCTACTTCACAGGTGGATTATAACGTTTAGGGGTATGAAAAAACCTTGACAAGAAATAACTCGTTCAGTGGTCAGCCAGAGTTCTAGGGTTGATCATAGAGAAAATCCGTAGTAACAATAGTAATTATAATTTCTTAAGCAGCATTACAATATCTACCTGAGGCCCTTGACTGCCAAACATTGATTTATATGCATTGGGCAATGATATTTTATGGGAAAAAGGTAATATCCATGGCCTGTTCGTTGTGGCAGACGTCTCTACAGGAAGGCATGTAGGCGACAGGTGGGACATGAAGGACGGTCCTGTCATTTGCCCATTTTTGTACGAATTTGGAAGAGAGGTCTTGCCTGCATTGGTGATGTTTGATTGTTGTATATCGTATATCAAACTACAACTTCCCTGAACTTGTCGTCAAGATGTTAAGAAAAAGTCATTGGTGGCAATATCAGGTCTATAGGGTGGGTACTGTAATATGGAATGTTTCTTTACAAAAATCATTTCAGTATGAACGATGAATGTGCTGGCCTGTCATGATACAAAATCCAGCCGTTCTCGGAAAATTCGGATTACACATGGTTAATGCGAGACTGTAGCTGCTCCAGGAAGTAAACATAGGTCTTTTCAGTCCCTGCCTGGGCGGCAGAAAGATATTCACGATAAGCGATGCCGCGGATAACGAAAAAAAAGTCAACACTGCTTTCAGTGGCAACATGGACATTCATGCTTTCGTTAGCCACTGCCCACTCTTTCCGGTCACTGTTGACTTTGCTCATTGTCAGAAAATCACTCGTCAGACAATGCACGAATGCTTAGTAGGCGCTGGTCAGATCTGATGAGCGTGACCAGGTCGACGTTTAGCAGATTTGACGGGAGGTCCTTCTCACGGATCGTCATCTAACGATTCACGCCCTCTTTGAGTTACTTTGTCCATTAAAAAACGCGGGTTCTTAATACCAAAGTAAAATACCTGCAATTTTCAGAAGATAGTTTTTAGTTAGATTTTACTAGTACGTTGCATTTACACAAAAAATCATACACAAATCCAAGCGTCCTATCGAATGACTGAAATTAAAGAAGGTCCCCGCTTTTCAGAAATATGCTCCAGAGTTATAACTAAATTTCAGGAACTCAATCGTCAAACCTCGAAAGTCATGAGTAACTGTTCAAAATATATAGAACCAAGAAAAAAATGATAGAAAATTCGATTGGTTTATACCTATACTTTTAAGTCATCTGTGAGTCTTCTTGAGTATTCCATAATATTTCTCACTTTCCAGAAACATAAATCTACATAGCATGCACCACTACAAACTTTTTCATCTAGTGCAAAATTTATAATTCTAAATAATCAAAATATATAGAAATGATATAAAATTGAGAAATATAAGAAAGGTAAGAATCAAAAAGTACATTCACAACAACTCTTTCAACGCACGGACAACCGGCCGCATTTTGAGCATGCATAAAAAGCCTTGGTCCGCGGAAACGAGGGAAATCTTGACTTCTGACGGTCCTCAAAACAGAAATTTGATGAGCGCTGCCTGTACTTTACTGGGCAACAAATTGACGGAAGATCCGCAGAATCTAGAATTCAGAAACGATATTTTCTCATATTATTCATATTTTTTTAAAGTTGAGTTAGGTAACAAGCTCACTTTTACAAGGTATCAATTCTTTTCTATATATGGCAGCAAAACAAAAATATGAAACAGAAAAAATAATATTTTGAGTAGAATTAACATTAGAGTTACGTAAGTGGACATAACAGATTATTATCCTTTATGATTACGACCCTTATATAAATACATATCTAATGATTTGTTTCACATCCGACTTTCCTTCGAGAACTTTCTTTATGATTATCATATTTTATTGAAATTCTTAGTGAAATCTAGAACATCTATAAGTATATATTATTTTGTGAAAATGTAGTTCAGAAATAAGTGCAATACAGAATTTACGTTTGTGCAACAGTTAAAATATATCCCTGAGAAATATTGAGCTAAAATATTTCTAGTACTATTTCAACTGCGTTTCCTGAACTGAAAAGCGGGAGGTACATCTAAGAAAAAGTCTTATTTCATTGCTTCAGAATCCATTGAAGAGCTTTTTAAAAGCTTTCAAAATAATATATGTAAATGAGAGGTTCTTTATCGTTGAACATTTTATTTTTGTCATTTAAATTGCTGGAGATTGTAATAGAAATATGCACTATAAAAATAAATAATGATGTAAAGTTTACATGCTATTATAAAATCACGTAACAGGATTAAAAAGTACTATGCCTAGCTTGGGACGGTCATAAGGGAATAACAAATCATTCGACATATGGTTGGGATAAAATCGTGTTCTCAAAATAATATCCATGATACCCCATTCAAATTGACCACTCAAAGTGGACCACTGTTTAATTGTAACATCATGAATAGCTCATTGCTACCAATTAGCGGCGGTCTGTTAAATGACGGGATTTAGAATGGCTCACCGCATCTCTCATTGCTGTCGACCATTCTACAATGGGAATATGCTGTGATTTTTCGACTCGTTGAACCGAATATTCTCTACCAACAGGAGATTTTCATAAAAGTCCACACGCTTGGAAACAATCATCTTGTTTTCAAACATTTTGAATGCCTCAGGCAGTTACCTTTCATTTTAAACCAATCACAAATAAGTCCATAATACGACTCTTTCATTTAATTTATTCTGGGGATTAATTATTCTCAATAATTTCTGAAGTTAAGGTTATTAGTTATTTAGTATTTGCTGCTTTATTGTGATTTAAATTATAGGTACATATAATCAATATTCAGATTTTTGAACTCATACACTGTATCTAACAAAGATTAAAAGTATATTAGGTATAAGTAGAAGGCTGAACCAATACGTCATGTTGTGAAAAAGATCAAATGGAAGTCTTCTATGACATCGTTTATGAGGCTGATGCTTAATAAACCTTGTTTATAGGTGATTCTATTGCCAAACTAAGAAGAAAACAAAGGAGGATATGGAAAGAAAAATGAAACGGTTGCATGGCTTCTATTAGGTATATTTGCTCTTGTTTGATAAATATACACAACAAAAAAAGAAACATTAACCTCGATAGGGATAAAAAAATGGAGCTCAGTTTTGCAACAATTTTATATTGTAAATATTTTGGAGAACATTCATCTGGTACGCGAAATTTCCTGCTTCAATAGAAATATGAGCACTGAAGAGGATTCAGACCCATCAGTTTATTTCAGTAGGTATATTTTGAAAAGCATAGCTTACAACTGCCCTGATTTATTTCTTCTCGAGACCTTTTTGAGCAAGAATGTTTGTTTAAATGTTTAAAATGTACTTAGGTTGAGAATTGAATTATGCACTTACTACGATCTATTACCATATTCCCAATATGCAGTTTCAAATGATTCGATGTTCTCAAATTCCATAGCACCATGAGAATGTCTTTATTTTTGAAACGTTGGATACATACGCTCTATAGGTACTACTAGAGACGATATAGTCTTTTTTGAAGCCAAAAAAACTATCTTGAGCATTTGCTTTGGCTATTTTGTTGAAATCATCTAAGCTTTCAACACTTAGATATTATATATATATATATATAGCTGAATATATGAGAAATGGAGTCTATTCTTGCAGAAACAAATATTGCATCTTTCTCAAAACAATTCCAACAAACTGTGTAAAACAAGAGGTAGCCGATTTATCGCCATAATAGCCGAACGTCGAGCAACCGAATGCGAACGTTTTTGCATGGCAAAACAAAGGCTACACATAGCAGGAAAACGCTGCACATTTTTCAATGCGATATAATTGATGGATTCCCGCTGGACGGTACTACCCCACCGACCGTCTATCACCGGTATAAGCATATTGTTGGCGAGGATTAATCGATCCGGGAGCTATGAGAGGATGTTGTGTGTTGGGAAAGTTTGGCGATTGAATATACCTACTACTGCATTTTGGACGTTGAATACAGCAGGAAGTTTGCTGCTCGATTTTCAATGAGGCGCTCAAGTACATTCTGTAGACCATTATATTTGCATGCATTATTAGAGCTTGATTACCATATGACTTCGTTGTTGTTTTCACTGATGAGTTAGCAATAAACCCAAAATCATAGATTAATCAGATAGATGGATGCTTTGATTGATGTTAAATTTAATACTCATCAGTTAATTCGATCGGCGACTATTCTCCTAACACTGGCGCAATAATCCAAAATATCAAATGTTTTGGAGACTCTCTCAATGATCCTGCACTATACTGTAAGCGATATAATAAGTCTTCTATGATTTCGACCGAAGAATGTCTCTATTAGTTTCCCACAAAAATAAATATTCTTGTCTCTACATATTGTTATTTAAAATTTTCTCTAAACAATTTAAGTATAACTTATAAGTTCCGTAATTTTAAATTGGAAATTATAAGAAGTACTTCTATCTACGATTCCGAAGAGTCAAAGTATGAAAATCAAATCAAGGAAGCATGAGTTTACGCATTTTTAAATGACGAAATATTTTTAAAGAGCTAGAGTACCAGCAGAGTTGTAATACAACTATGGTTTATTTCATTCAAGTGAAATATCCTCATAATATTTTTAGTGATTGACTTGTTCTATACATTTAAGTCTTGTTGTTAATTCGTGCTGTTAATTAAAATGTTGAAGGTATCCGTATGAAACTAAAGGTTAGAAAAATATCTTTACGATCAATTGTGTCAATTTAAACAAAGGAACAGTCGAAGAGCTAGAAAAATAACAAAATTTGTTTGACGCATATTCACTGAAAAGACTAGTTGCACTAAGTCAGAGGTAGATTATACCTTAGAACATCAAATATTGTCAAAGTTTGATAAACTCAAATATATTAGGTATAGTGAACCGCATAATATGTATTTACTTGTATTGTGATTGGTTTGGCTAGAGCATTTAAAAACTGATCGATTGGGAAACTATGGAAAATTTTACCTTTCAACTGCATAATTTTCAGTTTATATGAAATGTATATACCTACACTATTATTTGTAGGTTTGGTAATTATATTGTTCTTTTTTGCAGTAACCGTAAAACCAATAATCTAGCGCCTCCATAAAACTTGTTTTTGGTCTTGAAGCTACATAGAATGACCTTCAACAAAACAGACGAGATTATTGAACATTTTATAGATATCTGAAAATGGTACAACGATATCTCTTTATGCTCGTATCATTGTACAAGTATTTACAGTACAAACATAATATGGAAAGTAGAAGATACAGAATTGAGTGAAAAAACTTAAAGCGATAGATTCAAATATTAAAATTTTAAATACTTAATCATTTTATATTATATATATATATTTTATATTTACGTCATAGGTGTATATATATATATATATATATATATATATATATATAATATATATATATATAATTTTATTTTGGATGTATCTTGGGATTTAGGTTCGGTTTGCACAAAAGGGGTCAGATATTCATCTTAGCGTATATTTTAAAATTATGACGTTTCGCTTTGGGCTCCAAGCTTCATCAGTTAAAAAACATATATATATATCCAAAATAAAATTATATATAATGGAAAAAGAATTTCACAGAAAATAGAATATATATATATATATATATATATATATATATATATATATATATATATATATAATTTAATTCTGATATCTTCTTGGGGTTACGACTCGGTGATTGAGAAAAAGTGTAAAAATATTTCCAATAATTTTTATTCTTTTGTTAAATAAGGGGGATATACGTTTCGACCAACTTTGTGGTCTTTTTCAATATAAATTAAAATTGTTTCAAATAATGTACAAAAATAATAAACTTAGGAGTCATTTTGTATATATATATACACTATATATATATATATATATATATATATATATATATATATATATATATATATATACAGGGTGGGGCACCGTATACGACACGGTCTCTCAAGGGGAATCCATACAATATAATGTTTTTGTGATAAACGAAATAGATGCAGAATTTTTCTGGCCACAATCTAAAATTATTTTTATACATACAGGGTGATTCAAAAAAAAGATACATATCAAAGTTATGTTTTTTTAAATTGAATGTCCTATATTTTTTATTATTTTCGGATATAAGAGTCAAAATAAAAGTGAGTTTCTTCAGTATTCCCTATACCTATCTCTTTCCATTTTGAAAATATCCAAAGATTTGTTGAAATGTAAGGTATGAACTATTTTTCTATAATTTCCAAAGTTGCTCATTTTGAACTTGAGCTAAAGGTTTTATCATATTGATAAAGGTCAAGGTTATAGCCTGTATCATATTTCAATATCAAAAATCATACAGGGTGTTGGAAAAATATGGTTGTAAAATTTCAATATAAGATATTGAAAAACTTCGTTATCTTAAATGGAACACCCTCTATATTATTACATATTTTAATGCAGAATTGAATCCTCTTTCGAATTGTATAAGGGTTCCCTATAACTAAACTCAAGGCATTTCTTGAATTTTGCTTCTTTATCACAGTAGGAACATTACCCAATTAATCTGGACAGCTTTGAGGCTGTTACCATGGAAATGTTTTATAACTGACAGTTTTGAAGCGTTTAATTTATAAATACAATTTAAATCAGTGTACTATTCAAATAAAGCAAAATGAAGACTTATCCTATCGAAGAGAGAATAAATATGCTTCTAATAATTGGTGAGTGTCATGAAAATTGCCTATTGGCTTCAAGAGTATATGCTGAAAGATATCCAACCGTATCACATCCAAATAGAGCTGTGTTTGAACGGTTACTGAGAGAATTTCGGAATTCTGGTACTGTATCCTACAAACAAAAAACTACGCTAAAACCTATTGTAGATGATGAAGAAAATGAGTTTGTGGTCATAGGATCTGTTATAGAACACCCTCATACCAGTCAACGCAAAATAGAAAGAGAAACAGGTATTAGTAGGAGAAGCATTTCAAGAATATTGAAAAAATATCGGTTTCATCCTTACCATATTCAGATACACCAAGAACTTTATGAAATGGATTTTAATCACAGACTTGAATTTTGTGTTTGGACTCTAGACAGATTAGGCGATAATGAACTCTTTCTAGATTCAATTCTGTTTTCTGATGAATCCACTTTCCATAATAACGGCCTGGTGAACAGACATAATTTCCATTATTATAGTGATGAGAATCCTCGAATTTTTCGAAATACTAATTACCAACATAGATGGTCAGTTAATGTATGGGGGGGTGTTCTAGGGTCCCAATTAATAGGTCCTTACTTTTTTGATGGCATTTTAAATGGACAAAAATTTCTAAGATTCTTACGTGATAAACTACCCGAACTTTTAGAAAATGTGCATTTGAATATCAGACAGCAGATGTGGCTGCAGTTGGATGGTGCTCCAGCCCATTTTCAAAGGAATGTTAGAGAATTTCTTGATAGGCGTTTCCCAAACAGATGGATAGGAAGAAGCGGCTCGCAAAATTGGCCACCAAGATCTCCAGATCTAACATGTGTGGACTTTTTTTTATGGGGATACATTAAAAACATTGTATATGACACCCAGCCCACAACAGCTGAAAATATGAAAGAGAGAATAAGAGCCGCTTTTCGATCCGTGACACCACAGATGTTGAGGAAAGTTAAAAGATCTTTTGAAGAGAGAGTTCAATTATGTATTCAAGAAAATGGACGACATTTTGAACATTTACTCTAGTGTTTCTTATTTTATTATATTTTTATACTGTTATTATTTTTATATCATTCAATAAATGTCTTGTTCTTAATACTTTTATACCGCTACGCCTAGTAGCTGTGTAAGGGAAGTATTGTATTCGTGTAAAATTTTCGGTACTCTGTTTCTACGTTCCAGGGCTTTTTGAGTCCAACAAACATATGTTTTGCTATTGGTCTGTCTGTCTGTATGTTTCTCATATTCGTCAGTATTTGTTTGAGAGAGGTAGAAAAGAAGTGTGAGTGGACTTACCACATTTTTCCTTGGGCTTTCATAATAATACGTTATCAATAAATACTTATAGGTATTTCTTTACGTTTCACAGTATCTATGTAAATGTAAAACGCTGATATTCCAAAAAAAAATATATTAATGGAGTAGTTGTCTTTTAAGGGTAAAACCGACAGCAATAGAATAGTATAGTATCATTACCCGTCAGTTAATTATTTCATATGAGTTTTGAAATTCTAGCAGATTGGATAATAATCGTGAATCAATTAGTACTGTAATAATAATAATGGAATTTAACTATAATAATGATTATTTTAAAACGTCATCCCAATCATAATGGCATTGGGAATATAAGACAGAATTATTAGAGAAGTGCGAAATTGAAGAAATTCGTTGAGTTTAGTTATAGGGAACCCTTATACAATTCGAAAGAGGATTCAATTCTGCATTAAAATATGTAATAATATAGAGGGTGTTCCATTTAAGATAACGAAGTTTTTCAATATCTTATATTGAAATTTTACAACCATATTTTTCCAACACCCTGTATGATTTTTGACATTAAAATATGATACAGGCTATAACCTTGACCTTCATCAATATGATAGAAGGTATAGCTCAAGTTCAAAATGAGCAACTTTGGAAATTATAGAAAAATAGTTCATACCTTACATTTCAACAAATCTTTGGATATTTTCAAAATGGAAAGAGATAGGTATAGGGAATACTGAAGAAACTCACTTTTATTTTGACTCTTATATCCGAAAATAATAAAAAATATAGGACATTCAATTTAAGAAAACATAACTTTGATATGTATCTTTTTTTTGAATCACCCGGTATGTATAAAAATAATTTTAGATTGTGGCCAGAAAAATTCTGCATCTATTTCGTTTATCATAAAAACATTATATTGTATGGATTCCCCTTGAGAGACCGTGTCGTATACGGTGCCCCACCCTGTATATAATATATATATATATAATTTTATTTTGGATGTATCTTGGGATTTAGGTTCGGTTTGCACAAAAGGGGTCAGATATTCATCTTAGCGTATATTTTAAAATTATGACGTTTCGCTTTGGGCTCCAAGCTTCATCAGTTAAAAAACATATATATATATCCAAAATAAAATTATATATAATGGAAAAAGAATTTCACAGAAAATAGAATATATATATATATATATATATATATATATATATATATATATATATATATAATTTAATTCTGATATCTTCTTGGGGTTACGACTCGGTGATTGAGAAAAAGTGTAAAAATATTTCCAATAATTTTTATTCTTTTGTTAAATAAGGGGGATATACGTTTCGACCAACTTTGTGGTCTTTTTCAATATAAATTAAAATTGTTTCAAATAATGTACAAAAATAATAAACTTAGGAGTCATTCTGTAATAAAATGTAAAAAATTAATTTATACTAATTATTGAAAAAAAGATTTGAGACAACATATCTATGACACAAGGATCGATAACCATGGTTATTGGATAATAAACTTAAAATATCATTCTAACAAATGTTCTATGTTCTTTGGCACTCTTTACATTTTAGCCATATTAGTTTTTATTTTTTATTTTTTTTTATTTTGGATGAGGAATAAAAACTATTTATGTGTCTTATAATCTTTATCGATTAATATTAAATGGCGATCGTGGTAGCCGGATATAAGATCGATGTCATGTGATGCGTGTTGTGTTTAATTTTATATTCGTGAAGGTAGGCATGGGAAGCGTTCGTTTTGGTAGTTGAAATAATTGTTATTATGTACTGGATGCGTTGTGTTGTAGTTGTCTCGTTTATAGAAGATTGCTATAAATATTGCTAAAATATTTTGTTTCGGTTTTAGAATTTACTGTGTTAGGGTTTCCTTTAATGTGTAGCATTTCTAAGATTACTCGTTTGAATTTTTTTTTTCCGTAGCTAGAATTTTTATGTCACTATAATTGAATTTATGTATATCATCCTTTATCGGAAATATTTTTACACTTTTTCTCAATCACTGAGTGGTAACTCCAAGAAGATATCAAAATTAAATAAATCCAGCTGGCTCAAGAATCAAGAATAGGAATATATATATATATATATATATATATATATATATATATATATATATATATATATATATATATATATATATATATATATATAAATAGTAACTGAACTTTTTTTATTTCAAGATCATTTTCCAATAGTTCGGTAATTTCATTACAGACGATTACTAATATTACTGATCACTCCCCTACAAGCCTTAATCATATTCTGACAGTCTACTATGTTAAATGTTACAACACAGTCCAACTATGAAGATTAGATCAAAGTGACAAAATCACTGCCATAGCACATAGCTATTTAGTTATTGACCTACTTGAAAAAAGGAGGAGGTATACGACTCGGAGGTATGTTTGCTTTTTTCTCGAAAATAGAAAATTCGAGTGGGCAGAATTAAAGATATGTGTATTCCCGCTATGTGGAGAGGGCAGAGGGCAATTTTCTTCGACAATTTAAGATGGCCAAATTAAAGAAGATGATGAAGATTAAAGATATGTAGCAACATTTCAATTGGTAATATTTTGCAAAAGAAGCTAATGTTTTCGAGTTGCAGCAGTGGTAAAGTCTGAAGTATGTGTATTTCCGCCGCAATGTTTTGAGATTTCTGAATAATAATAAGTACAATCAAAGAATATACATGGGTAATGGGATAAGTACTATCTTTTTTGATTTTAGTGAACGTTCAATAGTTTGCAAGAGCAATGTCACACTCAAATGTGTGAAATGAATACTTTTTAGTAAAAATTGGACGGACTTTATGAGTTGGTGCACAGAATAATACAAAATAATATTAATTCTATTAGTGCTGATATTTTTGAAGTTGTGCAATTGTAGTTAGATAGAATACTTTTGGCATGAACTTATTTTGTATTTTTCAGTGCACCAACTTATAATGTAGGTCCAATTTTTGGTAAAATATATTTTTCTGAAGCAGATCTTTATGAGAAGCGGAACGACTGTCTCTTTTATTTAAATGTAACATTTTATTAAATTAATCAAAAGGTATTTACTATTTATTTATTTCGTTATGTATATAAGCTCCTATGCATATAAATTAGGCAAAATATAGCACGAAAACTTAAGTATGAACAATTTCAATCGATACATTTCACTAAAGAAACTGGCAAATAACTACCTTTTGAATAAATTCTTTGATCACCTCAAAAGCGAAAACTTACGGTCAAAATTACAATTTACATTGACTTATTTATTTAGGGTGTCCCACGGTGATGGCCTATTAGAAATTTCTGGAGAATGACAAAAGCTATCGATCTGAAAATTGTATGGCGTCTATTTGACAATTTTAGCTATCCTTGGAAAATATTTTATTTACAATACCTTTCCATTGATGTAACTACTTCCATATCTAAAGCTGATAGACTCAAAGTAATTGAAGAATTTCCGATTTTTTCAGCAATTATTTTGTATTACCTTTAGAGCGCATTAAAACAGTATCCCTAGTTGCCACTCATTTATGTCAGAGTCAATTTTGAGCAGATCGGTATTTGTATATTCTCGATTCTTTAAGGTCTATTCTCATCCAAGCGGTAACAAGCGAAGCGGCGCGGGGCGTTCTCACTTATGGCCTATTCTCATCTAAGCAGCAACAAGCGAAGCGCGGCGCGTCAAAATGACGCTCACAATAGTTTGCGTGTTATTGAATGAGATGGTCCTCACTTAGGCAGAGTGGCGCCAAGCGCAGCGTTCGGGCCCGACGCGTCAGCTTCTCAAAGCCGCCGGGAGTATTGACACGCGTCAACTCATGCTTTGACGCTCGTGAACGCCTGCCAAACTGAACATCTTGCAGTGAAAAATTAGTTATGGATGTGGAAAAAATTGATAGATACGAAGAACTATATGACATGCCGAACAAGAATTACAGCAATCAAAATAGACGGGAGAATATATGGTCTGATTGTAAAGAAAACTAACGAAAGTGTTAAGTTTCTTTTGCATTTACGTCTCAAGAGAACCAACTATAAAAAACTAAATTATTAAAAGGTTAATATGTATTTCTAAATTGAAATTATTTGAATTAAAAACTGTTTGGGAAAGACTTATTATTGTTGCATCTGTATAGGTTGTTTGTTTATTTATTTATTTACAGATTCTTTCCATTTTACAATTTCAACAATATAGATACTAAATCCTACAAATTATAAGACCATCTACTTAAATATATCTACTTAAAATGGTAAAATCTTGTTTTATCATATAAATTACTGATATCAAAAAAAAAGTTAAAAATAAGTCCACATTATATTACAGTAGATAACAAAAATTCATAGATAGAAATCATCAAAAGTAGAAAAATAAATGTTGTCAACAATTTTTAATCACTGTTTGTTCATGAAATTGGCCCAAAAAAAACAAAAAATACAACTTTTTCGTTTTTGCTGCTACCAAATGCCGCTCAGGTGGGAATAGCCTATACGAAATGACGCTGCGCTTCGTTTCGCACGCGCCGCGCCGCTACGCTCGATGCTTAGGTGAGAATAGGCCCTTATTGTCACAAATTTTATTAAAAGTGACAATTTCTTATTTTGCACTTTGACATTGACACAAATTAACTATGGGTAAAAAAATCGGAATTTGTTCTATAATTTTTAATCTTTCGGCTTTAGATATGAATGTGGTTACATCAATAGAAAGGTTTTTTAATTTTGTATATGTAAAGTGCAAAAAATACAGGGCGTTCTATTTGAAATAAGAGTTAATAACGTTTGAACTTAAGTCATCTTCACATCGATCTTTCCACAATAAAAAATGATGAGCAGAGATTCCAATAATTCCAACTCCATGTTTGTCAAGCAAATAATTAAGAAAATTTCACCTGTTTTCGAACAACTTGCATTTGTCGATCTTTAGCGAGAAGATTGAATAACTCTGAAACTAATAACTTCAATTGTAGGGACAGCTATATCCATTTTACTCATAATTTTGTGTAGATTTCAAAAATGTATCGACATTTGGGGTATCCTATTTGAAATAACAAATTGGTTATTACTTCCGACAAAACCGGAAGTGATTTCTTTATGAAAATATTTTCCAAAGATAGTTTAAATTATCTTATAAAAGTCAGAGAATTTTCAGATCGATAGCTTTTGTCATTCTCCAGAAATTTGTAATAGGCCCTGACCGTGGGACATCCCTTATGTAAATAAACTGCCAATGTTGTACTTAAATTTCTTTTTAGGCATTTCAGTAGAAACTTGATATTAAAAATTATTCAGATTTTATATGTCTGTAATTATGTATTTTTCTATCTACATTACTTCATTATACACTAGACAACTAGCGAAAACGAAGGCGCCAAGCTTTCAGTGCGGCCAGTCGAAAATTCCCTACCTACTTTCTTTTGTAGTTTTGAAATTAAATATTTATTATTACTGATTGTTTAATGTTGAAATTATGAGATTAAATTTAACCCCAAGCGGTAAAATTTGCTTAACGCATGTCTTGTTATTTGTTAGAGCCTTTCATAATAACGCGCTGTCAACTATGGGCTCCGTAAGAGGCCACACGCATTCTCAGTTTAAAACGCACTATAGACGGTAGGCGAATCGCTAGGCTTTAGGCTCTAAACTTCAGACTCCAGCAGTCGACTCGCTCTTCAATAATATTGAAGATATTATTAATCTTATAAAGTACATTCAAAGAATAGGTAATATGGAAATATGAGAATAACAAAGTGATAAATTCAACTCAATAATAATATTATTGATATAGTAGATATAATTGAACCATTTTTCTAATGCCCTAAACCTAAATGCTACCCCCCAATCAAGGATATCAATAAATGTATGAAATCTTTTATTTACGATGCCTTCGATTACCTCTATCAGGATAGCATTAAGATTTATGATCCTATAAAAGATCATAAATAGTACAAATCGCCCAGGAAAAGCATTTTGGAGACAATGTGGAGAAAATAATCGATGGAGATATTTGAATTTCTGCTTAGGAGCTGAATATAGTGCTGAATTGTTCCATAAAATTATGTTTCATTTCATTAGAAATTTTTATAAGTACTTAAGCTATAAAGAAATAAAGAAAAATCCTTCAAAAACTCCTGATATAGACCTGAGAACATGCGATAGAAATAAAACTCCGAGGGCAGGATTTTTTCCCAAGAGGAATTTACAACTGAAACAGACTCGAGCCTTTCGAGCTGAGGGTTCCCTTTGATGGCCAATCTTTTCTCCGTAATATATTTCAGGGAGTTCCATATAGTCGCTCCTGCTTTTAGTTATCATCCTGATGGTTGGTTTATGTTTCGATGTTTTCGAGAGAAGGTGGCGTCATTGCCAAGGGAATTTATCTTTTATGTGGTTGTCTGGCATGTTACTGGTTCTCTACACTGGAATATTATATTTCGGTTTAAGGTAAAAAATTTGATGTGAATTTAGAAACTGCTCATTTTTGTTGTTCAATTCTCAGTAGGTATAATATCAAATCAATTTAATAATCCATAGAGGAAATTCGTATAGAAACGTTTAAATTAAATAAAAAATAGGAAGGGAGCTTACATTCAGAAAGCTCGAGCCTGAACATTTATTTTTATATTTTATAGTTTTTCTACGTATTACTGAAATATACAGGTGTGTCAGTAAAGAGGTATCAGATAATAATCTTTTTAATCGTCAAACTCCATTTGTACTTTCAACGGCTACCTCAAGTAGGTACTTATAGCTATGTAAGAAAAGTATAGCCAAAGTCTGTCTAGTTAATAATCATGTAGAATATTCGGTATTAGGTTTTCAACAGGTGTTTATATTTCAAGGTTCCCAAAAAAACATATTTACAGTCATTGATTAGTCTGGTTTTTCACCTGACTGTCTATCAGTGCCAAGATTATCTAGGAAACTTTTTTATTTTATTTTGTAGGGTATCGTTGTCGCTCGCTGATAACACAGATTGGGCATGAGGCTCGAACTTGTGACCTTGTGCTGTAATAACTACTCCCATTCCAATTCTTATCTCCTTTTGTATATTCACGATAAGTGTCGTACACGTACATAATGCAGGCGACTTATCTGCCTTAAAAGTGTTACACAGACCAAGGGACCTACAGTTTAGAGTTGATTCCGAAACAACTTCTTCTTCTTCTTTGAGTGCCGCACACGTAGTCGAGCGTTGGAAGCTTCTCTGCCTTGAAAGTGTTACCACAGACAAGGCGACCTACATTTTAACGTGGATTCCGAACCAACAATATGTCTCAGGATCAATCTCAAGGCCACCATTCCAGAGAGCTGTACTAGGCAAATATACTCTCGCTGGTTTCCCGTTGCTTTGCTAGAGAAGGAGAAGGCAATAAGACAGTCGGAGATTCGAACGCGCGCCCGCATCAAACTGTTCTCAACATATTATGCTCCTTAACTTCGATAATCGAAGCCGGTCAGTGTTAACCCGCAGCTACGCACTCCTCAACTACCTCAAATTAAATTTCAAGACACACTTTTTCGGAAAAACTGTACCATGACATATAAGTTCTTTCGCTGGTTTCCGGTTGTCTATGAAGAGTAGGATAATGCAATGCGACAGTCAGGGATTCGAAATCAAGCTAGTATCACGTTCACTTATCCAAACCGTTCGCCACTCACTGTGCTGTTTAACTTTGAAAATCGAAGCATGAAAAATACATATGATTAGCGAATTCCATGGTGATCGGCAAAACGCGACAAAATGAAACTATTGTCAAAATTTTGTGTTTCTAGCGTCAGTAGTTTCAGCTGTGTTTAGATGTGTTAGTCAACCAGCTTATTGATAGATAGATAGATAGAAAGATAAATATGTATATATGTATATGTCAGGAGAAGCACGACCGTGCATTGCTCACTTTAAGTGTAGGTAATTTCATCTAATATGTAATAATCTTTTGCTGATAGAAAATGTTTCAGTTTTTTTAGGATATGTGGTCAGATGTTCTTTATATCATTTGGCAGTAGGTTATAAAGCAAATCGAGTTATGATCAAATCTTTTCTCCTTGTATTTTAATTATGAATCTCTGCTTTTGCTTGCAAGTGTATTTTTATTGACCGACGAAGCCAGATAGAGTAGGTATACAATGCTTTGTTATGGATGTTCGCGCCTTTTGAATAGTAAACGTGCTCCAATTATGATGATTTCTTTTTCAGTTGAAACAGGAGTATTGAGAATTGGTCCGATATTCATAAAAAACTAGAATCTGAAATCTCCTTCCGCTCCCGAAAGAGCTTGAAGGGAGCAATTTCTCTCGAAAATCGAAAATCTCAGACGGCATAGTTAAAGATAAGACAACATCCGGAAACGTTTAGTTTGAACATTTTGGTAATTTTGTTTAACTTGAAAATTACCAGTACCAATAGAATTAATATTATTTTGTATTTTTCAGTGCACTAACAAATAAATTCGGTCTAATTTTTTTGTAAAAAATATTCATTCTCTTTACATATTATATTAATGTTTTTAAAATGAACTAACTTGCAACTGTCAATATTTTATTTTGTTGGAATGTCTCTCTATATAAAGCTCTATAATCTAAATTGAATAATAATCGCGTGGGTGTTTTTTGTTTTTATATATCGAGTAATTCAAAAAGTTATTCGAAGTAGGCTATTGCAAATACGACAGATTTCTCAGCATTCCTTTGCTAGAGTCAGATGAGAATTATTTGTCATCAACTATTGTCATCTCATAATGAGTGTATTCTGGGTAAAGATAACTGCACTAGTTCTAAAGAACTTTGTATGTTACACTGTTTAACCGATAAGCATGAGAATGGGTATCTATATGTTCCTAATTTTTTTAGAAAGTTCGTTTGACGGGTTCCACTAGCTGAATAGAAATTTAATATCCCATTAGTAAAGCTTTTTATTCTAGTTAGTGGACTATTTTTGTTTAAAGCTCACTCAATATTTATTAAATAATTTATAAATCCTGTATTTGGTTATAAGGAGATGTTTTCTTTCCGATCTACTATTAGCTCAAGAAACACTAAAAGAATAAATAGTATTAATGAATGGTATAATATGAGCAAAGAATTACATAAGTTCAAGGCGGTCTACGTTTCTAGGGAACACTTCTTTACACAAAACGAAACTCGTTTAGCTTGATAAAGCAGTAACAACTTACAAAGAAAATATTTATCGCAGCTACTTCTAGTTCCTGTATTTCATTTAGGACTCTCGGTCTCAAGCGTACTTTATATAATACAGTTGTAGAGTTCAGCAAAATATACTTTTACTCCAACTAAGATGTGATACAAGCATAGCATAAAATTCCATATTTTATCGTGCATGAAATAAGTTTGTCGGGAAAGTTTGGTAGTGCGAAAATGTGGATGCGAATGAATATTTTGTTTTCAATTTATCCCAGTAAGATTGAGAGAGACAGTTCGATAAAGAATAGAGTATATTTCGACAATAGATGAGTCTAGAAGCAGGTGCAGATACAGCATTGAAGCAATCAATATAGTTGGTGAAATAAATGCTTACAATATGAAGTTCTACAAATAGAAATGATGTTTTCCATTCATATATTCCCAACAAATATAGTCGAATCTATCACAAAATACCAACTATTCAGAAGTACTTTGCCCTCAGATGTTTGATATGAATGCTATAGAAGGAATAAACACATTCTCTATGAATGAGATATATATTGTGACAATTATAGTACCACCTAAGACCTTAAGAGATCCAACGAATTTGCACTAACTTGTAAGGTTAGATTCAGTTATTAGGTGGCTAAGTGGTTACACATTTCTATACATAGACGTGAATTAATAAAATAATAAAAATGAAAATAAAAGCAACTCTGAAGAAGCATGTCAAGAGCAGTAATGTGAATTCCATAAGCAAAATTAAGAAGAATTAAAAAAAGACTATAGATTTTTTCCTATCGAATCCTGTAATTGAAATTGAAAACATTTAGCTAATGATACATACATAAATTCAAATATTACAAAAATTGATTATGAATAAGTACCTATTGCTCGTTATGTAAACACACTGTAGCAGAAAGTTGCTTTGTTTATAAAATACTAGTTGTTTGACGTTTCAATCATTCGGCGTTATAGAGCAGATTATGGAAATAAGAAGTGAAATTTATAATTGGCAGGATTGAATCAGTATTTCATGTGAAAATTAATTCAGTTCTATTGGACACCTCAACAATTTTTATCTCAGTAGATCTCTTATTTTCAAAAGCTATTAGCGTTCCTTTATTGTCATTATGAGAAATATGCACATGTAGAAATTGTCGCTAATGAATAAATATCACAGAAATATTTAACAATCTATATCTATCTGTAGAGGTTTGAAAAATATTAATTAATATCTTTCTTCATCCAAGAACTTGAGCTCCCTGTATTAACATAACACATTAATTCTAGTCCATAGGAACGAAATAAAAGCGTACAATTATTTAACATCTTTCTAGAATAAACGGCTCTACAGTAGAAAATGATTGGCATGATTTTTGATATAAATAAATAAAAACTGATCTATTCTAGATTTTCAGCTTCTATTATTGGTACTCATCATTTTAACAGACTGATAATTTTCCGATTGAACGAGATAAGAAGAGACACTTTTCTTATCGCAAAACTTTGCGGGCATACATACACATACAGAACAACCCAACAAAGGTTCGTCTTGCGATCGGATAGATGAATAGGAATGTATTGAAGGCGAACTGACAGACAAACTTTTCTTTTCAGATTAGAAACATGCACTGCAGCACAGAAAACCTCAGCAAAAAGTTAGATTAATGGTATATGAGTTAACAAGTAATGAAAACACAAATAGGTAGGTATATTTCACTCAGGTTTCTGAGCCTAAAGGGTGCCTAAAATTGAAAGAAGTAGAATAAAACCAGAAATAAAGTCTCATTTGAAAAACATAATAAATCAGCGTTTTGTATCCGTAACACCTGAAATTTTCAGAGTGAGTTAAACTGTTCTACTAAACTCGTGAATAAAAATAATGAAAACAAAATAAAGTTAAAAATCAAAGTTGGCGTAACAGACACGAAGGCGTAGATCAACAAGATAAAAGTGGCAAAAAAAAATGCTGAAGGTTATGAAGAAAAGGTTTGAAAAGGTTATGGATAAGGCAGAAGCGCATCAAAACGTAGTGCTAAGAATATGGTGGCCTACGATGGTAGGACCCTGAACAGAAACAAAAGTAGACCAAGAAACCAAATCTACTTCAACGATTTGTATATGAAAACTATAATGATCAAAAAATAAAACATTGAATTCCAGATAACAGACGGGGCATAATGGTCAGAGGCAATAGACCAAGTGAAGAGCACCACTAGAAGAACAAAACTTAGAGAACGGGAGGTGCTTGGGTGGAGCATCAGTGAGAATACAAAGCTTCTAAGCCATTGTATCGGCGAGGCAGAAGGCAGTGTAAGTGTAATGTTGGTGAGTTTTGTTTAGTTTTAATGCAGACTGATATAAGGTTTCTCCCCATTCCTTCTTAAAAACAAAAAACCCTTCGTGCATGTGTCCAACTCGCATTTGGCTGGCATTATTAAATATTTATTAGGTTTAAACTTCAGGTTATCATACAAAGATATATATATATATATATATATATATATATATATATATATATATATATATATATATGAGAAAATATCGATCGTTTGAATAATCTTTATCATGTATAAAAAATATTTTCTAACTTATTTCTGCTTATTTAATGTACTTATATGAGGATTTCTGAATATTCTGAATAGTACAATATCATAATATTTGCAGTTATCCTTAAGCAGTAACAGTACGGATAAGGCCTCCTCAAATATGTGGTCCAATGATTATATGTATAAGCTATGTGCAATTTCTAGTACTCTTAATCATATTGTACTAAAACAATTAGTGTTTCTAGATTCATATTATTGAAGCTTAATTGTACATGAACGTGAGATTTCTCTTAATGGTGATAATTATGTTTGACACTACCATCAGCAGTTGAAACGACAACAATTTTATTTTCATATTTATACGTGCAATGAAATCAAATTATTGAAGCAACTAGCTGTCATTTTTAAGTTCCCGAAACTATATTCCTGCAATCATTAGCGTTAGCATTTACAAATAAGTTCATTTGAACGGGAAAATAAACTCAGTTACAACGTTTTAGATTCAAAGAAAATTACTGGAAATTGCGCCGTCACATCACATTCCATGTAATGATCGATTTTCCAGTTCATTTTGTCTCATCAATCCTTTTTTCATATATGCCGTCACTGTGAAAACACACATAATATACACATCCCAAAATCTTAGCACGCTAAATAAGGTTAACCCCGAAAATAACTGAAGCAGTTTAATATGAAAATATTGTGCTTTTATAACATATCGCCTTGAGTTGAGGCGCTTCTCCCTACCACCAAACAATTATGCGACCTCATGTGTCAAAGATGTTTTCGACTCGACGTGTTTGTGTTTCACTACCTCTCTGCTTGTATAGTGGTTTTGATAGCTAAGTTCTTATAGGAAAAATATTTACTGGATTATTCGTGAAAGTGTATATATACACATGTGACATGTGCAAAAATATTGTGCTCGTGTTGCTGTTAAACTAACACAGAAGCTTGGTAGATAGAGGTAGGGAGTAGAGCAATGTTTATCTTGTTGTAGTAGGAGCTGATGCATTTATTCAGAATAGATTCTTGAGTCTTTCAATGTCTTTCTCATTTTGTCTAAACCGTACAATGATGGCTCAGACTGTTGAAGTTTGCACGAGTCAGGACTATGTGCATCTCTAATTTCTGGAATTCTTGGTAGGTCCAGTATAATAATAAGCTTTAGAATAGGTCAAGAGTGATGCAAAATGAGATGCTTAAAAAATATAAAACTTATTGGACGATGAGCAAGACAATGATCTCAACCTAATTTGAATATGATAGAATTGATCTGGGTGTCAGAACTTCAGGGTTGTGTGGAGGATTTAACAAAAAGCTAGACCAGCTCTCGAGAATATGTGGATTACATTATAGTCTAATCACAAAAAGCATATTTCAACTGCTTGAATCCACAGTCAGTGACATCTACGTAGGTGCTGACCTAACTTTCTGACGGCGGATTGATGATTATGGATGCACCAATTAGAGACAGGTTATAGAACAACTCATCAGAATAGGAACGTATACTAGGAGCAAATAACTAAATCAAGCTCAGGACATACGTGCTATTGTGGACTACTAGATCCGAAAATAAAACTAATATTTTGTTGTATTTTATTTGTTGACACTAATATATTCAAAATTCAGCAAAGCTTGTATGAGTTACTGGAACTCCACATCAGTTACTCAAATGCAAAAGAGTTGAACGAGGAGTTGAAGCTAATAACGGGTAGATTTTTATTGCAAACTCAAACAATATGTGTAATGGGCCATCTGCTCTAAATTTCACTGGTTACAAGGAAGACAAACCTGCTGAAGATGGAGGTTTTAGTTGCCTTACCAGGCTCTAAGAAATAAATCTGCAGAGTTGCCAAATTGAGTAAAGGGGGACAGAGAGTATCTGATTTGTGTCTAAAAATCAATATTATTACTCATTATTATATTTTTAATGTATCGTTTGATATCAAAATGATTGAATGTTCTCTTGTACCTGTTTATTTTGAGATTTCAAAAGACTCATATTTCAGCCTTTACCATTGCTGTAATTTGGAATTTTTTCTGAGAAATGGTCAATTTAAATACTCCAGGATAAGTTCTTTGATTTTGTCTTCTCAAATTTTTGCTTTTCAAAGAAATTTACCACCTCCACACCATTTGCTGATAATTTTCGGAATAAGGAGAGATTCGATTTTAAATTTTAATGTGGGACCATTTCTCAGCTCTCCTTTTTCAAATAAAAAAATGATATAAAATTTGGGATATTGTTACTGTAAGTAATAGTCATGCTATGAATATAAAAAAATGCACACATGAATCGTATACCTTCTCTCAAAGAAGATGCTCTCAAGGTTTTGGAGGAAGTGATCGAATTGACAAAATCTGATTTGGAAACTTTTTTTTTGATTTCGCACTGATGGACTATTTCGAGAGATTTTTTATTACGAATTATCCACACCTGAAAGGTAAGAGGTTCTTCACAACGCAGACTTCTGAAGCATGAATATGAGTACAAAATCAAAGCAATTGTATTATCAATAGGTATTGACCAACAATATAATGTTGCATTAGATCTAGTTCTACAGAAGGAATCTAACGTTACATCCTCAAGTATCTGTTTTTTGATAATATTTCTTATTTATAATCTCTAAAGTCTTGTTGATAATAGTAATTTTATCAAATATGGGAAAAAACGTCATGTGCGTTATATCCATATCCAAGCCATATTTTTACACTTTACTGTCTATTCAAAATGGGGATCTAATCATTTTAAAGTGTGAGAGGGATCAATGCTTCTGGAATGTAGATATTAATAAGGTGTTGACAGTTTGAACACCACAGGGAACAGATTCACACGTTGTTTCTTTCCCTCGTTTTATTCTTAGAATTGCTCAACTTGTTGGCAGCTATATCCTGTTGTAAGAGATGTTACATGAGTTTATACTCATATTATGTTTATACTGTGTGGTAATATTATCGCTTAGTAAATGTTCATATTGTATCTTTGTTGTCGCGTTAGTGATTGAGGATAAAAAATTGTACTTTATTGTTATGACAGATTTTCCATATATTAATTACAACTTTTAACCTGAATTATTATTAAGTACCAAACTTTTTTACACTTACAGACTATTAGCGTTGTAAATACTACTAAACCATGATTACATATAATTTATCAGTATCACGAAATATAGCAACAATATCAGCTATCACGCATAAATGCTGTCGGTGTTATTTATCAAGGAATCGATTTCAAAGCTACCAACTAAAACAATATCGTATTTCACTATTTGGATTTGTATTTATATTGGTTGATACACATGATATCGATTGCAGATAGAAAATTAGATACTAACATCGTTTGAATAGCACGACCTCATTGGAAATGTGACACTAGACTAGATTTGTTTCATATGTATTCTAGCAACATCGAATTTGACCTGTTAAACACTGAATATGGTTTTCATCATAGCAATATTCTCGTTGCCTGCATTTTGGTTTTACGATAATCGCACAGGCCTCTTTATTGATCAACTTCCTAAAACAAGGAGCCGATTTGACATACATCAATAGGATAGTGTAATATTGTTCCCGATATATTCTGAGATACCTGAAATAAGTAACGACTAATGATACACTAAAACATATGAAATACAATTCTTTCACAAATAACTAGAACCCACTTTATTATTGATGCATGGAAAATTATACTTTGGAAGTTGATGAAAAGTTTTTTTCTATCTATCTATAATTGCACTACTTCAAAATTACCCGTACCATTAGTTGGTGCACAAAAAAAAATACCAAGTCACCTGACTAACCTATAAACAAATACATCACTCAGTAAAGAAAAACCCTCCCTTCTAACCTATTTATTCCTCCTCCGTAAATTTTTACGAGGCACCCTATGAGACGTATTCTGTACAGCTTATATTTGGGTGATTTTCACTATAAACAGTTTTGCGAAATAGTCATAAGAATAAAACTAAAACCATTTTCCATAGACACCTGCAAAGCATCTTTACAAAATCTTCTAATTCAATTTTCTTGGTCTGTTTTATAAGTAAGTTTGACCTTTATACTTAAAAGCGACAATAACAGAAGCCATAATTGTCAACAGCAAGCGTAATAATTACATCACTAGTCACGGTGAAAACTTATTAATACAACAATAGGGACTTGCTTGAACTCTCTGGAGCTACTTTATTAGCAGTGTGAAATAGTAGAATTTCCTAGACGCTTACCTGGAAACGTAACTTTTTTAATTTTAAAACAGGAATAAAAAATCTGCACGTATCCGTAAAATATACAGTCTATTTGTATTTTTCATAATAAAAATACCCATTTACATTTCAGTCAACATATTTGAGGACCGCAAATGCTCAGATCACTAGAAACAAGAAAGTACCTAATTCGTTTGCAGTTGAGAGAAAACTAGTTTTACGTAGCAAGTTAATACCATTTTGACACACAACAAATTATAAAATTGTCACTGTCAAAAATGCTGCTACAATATTCGCATCCTAGCCAATGAACCGAAAGCAAGAAATACATTTTCAAAAAATAACATCATATTAATAAAACTTTGCAGCTCTCAGCAGAAATAAGATAGTGGAGTGAATCAAATAAGAAAATGTTTAGAATACATCAAAGATTACAATACATAATATGTAAACAAAATTATCCACCTCAATTTTCCAAAAGGACATTTTGCAATTACGACGAAAGAAAACAGCTTGATTTTCTTCTGTAAAATATAGCCTAATCGAAAAATGTTACTCTGTAAAATAATTAAAGAGAAACACAATACATCGACCTACAAACTGAAAATAAAATCATAATTTTGTGCCGATAACAGTTATATTATTCTATCTATGAGTTTAAATTCATATTGCTATATGATCAAGATGATTATATATCTGCCATTTTTATGGTAGATAGACTAGATTACGCTAGGACGTCTAACTGTGCCGAAAACAACTATTGCAAAGACAAACACCCCTTACGCCATTTAGTAACGTCAACAACTGTTAGGGCAATACGTTCAATTGTACAACAGTATTGCATAATACCACTCTAAATGTTCAATCAGAATGATTACCAAACAAACATCTTCACCCAGAAAAATATCATAAATTCAAGATCTGTTGCCTCTACGGAAAATTGAAGTAAGATAGTCATATATCACCTATTCTAGATGTCATCTTGATCAATATAAAATAATTCTGTTGCAGATTATGATTTATGTAGGGTCTGTTGATTTTTCAAGCATTCAATTCTCCACAAATTATCAAATAGAATTAAACTAGCTAAAGACCTATTCTTGTTTCTCTTTTCACTTCTGAAATTTGTTCTTTTATACAACAAAAATGAGAAATAGTCAGACCATTCCATCCTTTGAAAGTTGACACCATCAAAGCGCCATATTAAAAAGAAAAACATCGCAGGTCGCAGTAAAAAGCCTAACAAAAGACATGTCACGTAGCCATATATATATATATGTATATATATATATATATATATATATATATATATATATATATATATATATATATATATATATATATATATATATATATAGCAGGCTCATCCGCAAAAGGTGCATTAAAGTCCCTTTCATTATTTTCCAACGTAATTCTTCTGTCTTTGTTGATAATTCTTTCTCATAAATTCGCCATGATTTATTACCTCGCATTAAGTATATAAATTCATTCACACAACTGGATGCTAAATTATGTCATAAGGTTATATAAAACATCCCCACAAAATGTTACTTCAAAGAGGCTACTACAGCTTCATCGTTGGTTGGAGAGGCAAAAAAAATTCGCAAACGTAGCACGTCAAATCTTCGACGAGAAAAAAATAATTAATCAGGGAGTTAATTAATGGGGTATCCTATTGTGTTGCGTCAATCCGGTGATTGGGATTGTATTGGGGATGACTATGATGGGGCCAATCGATGAGACTCATCCTGATGAATGATACGGGGACAATTGCTCTGTCGAAAGCACTCTGACGAATAGAGATTGGTTTGCAGTACCTATTCTTTTCCTTATTTCTATTACCTAACGATTACTTCTTCCATCATGAACTAAGGAACGGTCGATCGAAGCTTTTTATTGAATACATAATTAACTGATAGAAAGTTTCCTAAGCCGTTTGACATACACATTAATTTTTATTTACAAGAAACCCAGTTGAGCTCTTGACGGAAGTATTCAGGGTCACTAATATTTACTAAGATGACTTTTACTTTCAAAGTTTCATAACAATGATATTAAACATTTTTTCATAAAAGGAAATGAAGCAACTTTGCAAGACAATATCTATATAGATAATTTATATATTAATTCGTGATTGTATATGATTGTTAAAGCATAAAACGCGCACGAAGTAAAATGAGATTTGGTTTATTGAAAGTTTGTGAGGTGATGTTAAAATTTTAATGTATAATATGGGCTTATAATTTAATTTAAATTAAATAAAAATTATGATCACATGGTAAAGTGTATTGTTTTTTGGTTAACGAACCCAATTGAAATGTACACGTTTGTTCTGTTCTTGACATTTCCTTCAGATTTTATTGCATTTTTATCTGAGATGTAAGAATCTTCATAGTTGCTAAATTACATCTGAGGTATGATGTAATTTTGATTAATATTGATAATTTAATTTCTAGTGACTTTTTAATAAAAAAGGGAAAAATATTGTTCTTAGGAACTATGACTTTTAGCTGGAATCATTTTCGATATGGAAGAATCTTTTTCAATCCCAAATAGTATATAGCATCCTTGCATTCTATTAAACGCTAACATATCTACTTGAAAACTAGCAAAAATATGCGGGAAAATAGTAATTGTAAGTTCGTGAAGAAGTGAAGTTAAGTGAGCTCTTTCAAATGAATCAATAATCAGAAAAAAAGATAGTCGAATGGTTCGTCGGTCAAAAATAGCGCCTTCCGAATCAATTTTAATAAAAATTAAAGTACAACTATTTTTGCAAACATATGATTTTTTAGGGCTCTTGTATCAAAACCCGTAAAGCTAGACTAACGACAGCTGAAAAGTTTTAGAATGAGAGAAATAGAAGAATATTATTAAAATTGAACCATACGAAAATGCTCTTTAATATACTGAAGAAATATAATATGTTTTGGGCTATAATATACCTAGCATCCAATTTCTCTCCAGAATAATGTCGAAGTATTCAAATATTTCAGTAAGTATACATGGATTGAATACTAAAATTTAGAAAGTACAAAGGGATAATTATACTTTTTTAGATTCTCTTGGTCCTAGATTGAAATAATTCTGTCAAAGAATAAACACAGGTGTCCTGTATGAATTGGAATCTCATTAAAAGAAGGAAGTGCTTTTTGGTTTTGCTGTTTTTCACATACATAAGAAGACAAATGTTTGGATATCTTTTAAGCTATAACAGCATCTGATGTCTGTTCTGCACAATGGCGGGGTATTCGAACTTTTTTGTGGGTATAAAACTACATGGATGCATACTAGAAGCTAGAATTAAAATAGAAGGGAATCTTTAAAAAGATGACAAGGGGAACCCTTATAGACTCACTTTCTTGCACCTAGTCCCTCCTGCTCCAATCACTGAAAATATTGGATGGTGTAGTTTGATTCGGAGATAGCAGGAAAACTCAAATGATCTCTTTAATATATGTAGTTTAAAATATTTTAAATTCACAAAATCTATTTTGACAAATATGTCATCCTTGTGTAAAAGCGATCATTACATCATTAGCGGAGACTACAAACAAAATAGAATCACAAAACATAGGAAAATATCATAATGCTCCATAACTGAAATAACTGTATGTTAATTGATTATAAAACTATTTGTTGGACCATGATACTATGGAAGCTCATACGCATCTCCGGTGACGTCAGTCCGTGACAAAACGTCAGCTTCAACCATAAAACGCATGTTTCAAAAGAGAGTCTCATATTGTGTGCTGGCTTGCAATTGTGGTTGAGGCAATTTAGGGTTTTCTTTATCTAATACCTAATGAATTTATAATGTTTGTCGCTTTTGCAATATAATACCATACATTTGCCAGAATATGTCAATATTTATGTTCGATTCTCCCCTTTTTTCACGGAGTGACGACAGGCCCGCAGTGGTCTTAAAAAGCGTTCACGAACTGAGCATATCTTATTTGTCCTAGTATCATGTTGTTGGACTTACTTTCCAATTTTAAGAGTGTTCAAATCTTGTTGGAAGGGAATTTCAAGTTTTTGTACGGGTAGTAGATATAGGTTGGTAGGCGACGAAAGTGCGGGGCCCCCGAGGTGGATAGTCACTGTGAAGATAAACGAGTGGGCTATTGGGTTGGTTTTGATTATATCTCAATTCCAAGTAGATTTTGAAGATTAGAAGTACGTATCCTTGCCAGGCGCTGGTAAGAGGAGCCTCTCGTGGATAATCTTCTAGTTGTGACAGATCTAATCTCAACACATTCATTTAAAAACAAAAATGGTGATTGAAAATATCAGCAAGCATTGAGCACGAAAGTGCACATTCTGTTTAAGGAATAAAATCGCAATTAAATACGCAAGACATTGGCTGGATGTAAGACACCAAGAGGCCATTGAAAGTCCATAGGAACTGATTCATCTATTTATCGTTTTGTCCACATGGGCAGCTTGGATCGTTGGTAATGGTGACGTCCGCTAACCATAGGGCCGTGAGCTCTAATCTTGCATGAGTTAATACTCACTTCTTTGTAATAAGAAAATAATATGAGAAAACATACCTAATATTTTTTATTTATGAGAATAATGAGAGAAAATATCTTACAAAAAATATTATTTCAAATTTGCGAGTTTAATCGAGCCGATAGGGTGAAGCTAACAAGGTTAATTTCTCTTAATTTACTTACTCGAACAATATGTAAATGTGAATAATTGGGTTCTAGATTACATTGAAACATAAGGTTTGTGTCAGAGATTTTAATATAACTATTGTAATTTGAGAGCTCTATAAAAAAGTATACTAACATTTTCAATTTCAAAGTGTAGAGAATTTGCACGAGCCGTCTCTGACCATTCGGTCTTCATTAATGCCGAAATGTTTTTTATATATGGTCAGCGTCGAAGCGAACGTGCACCATCCGGTCCGAAATTTTCTGTGGAAGTGGAGAAATGGCGACAGATGCAATGCACCTTCAGGCATTCCTAGACAAATAGTTAGAAACTCTAGAAATAGCTGATTTAATTTTGCCACTCGATAAACTTCATTTGACGGATGGTGCGTGTCCTGTGTTGGACCATAACTATATTTATATATAGAATTATAAACGTACATATAGGTACCAGCTTAAAATATGTATAGAATCATTAAAATTGGCCAAGTTAAACAGAAAGTGTATGAGTGAACGGCTTATAGATAGCTGATAATTGATAAGCTCTATATATATATATATATATATGAATAATAATTTCACGCCTAGCTGGTAAATTGAACCTACATTTCGTAGGGTGCCGCAATAAGAACGAGGTTTGTCGTCTACATATTGCGTTTGTGTGCATTTTTTCCACTATACTGCTCAATCAGATTGATTACCAAACATAGCATCAGTCTCCCAGATATATATCATGATTTCGAGGTTGTTGCCTCTCATCAGTATATCGTAAGGTGAAGAGCCATATTTGATAATCAATCCTTATTTGGAACTCATACTTGTATCAATTGATACAAGTATGAGTTCCAAATAATTGATACAAGTATGAGTTCCAAATAAGGATTGATTATCAAATATGGCTCTTCACCCTACGATATACTGATGAGAGGCAACAACCTCGAAATCATGATATATATCTGGGAGACTGATGTTATGTTTGGTAATCAATCTGATTGAGCAGTATAGTGGAAAAAAATGCACACAAACGCAATATGTAGACGACAAACCTCGTTCTTATTGCGGCACCCTACGAAATGTAGGTTCAATTTACCAGCTAGGCGTGAAATTATTATTCATATTCTAATATGGTCATCTGGTACGGATAGCTCCTAATTTATTTAATTAATTATATATATATATATATATATATATATATATATATATATATATATATATATATATAAAGAAAATATAAAATTTATCAATATACTAACTTATTCGAAAGAAGAAAGAATTGCTAAATTTGGGTGCATTCGTTGGAGAAAACTTGAATTAGAGTAATCATTTGGTTCATACACCTATAAAAATATTATATTTCTCTATATGAGAATATAACTGTACTAAGACAAGTCTTTGTGTCGGCCACCCCGCTACAATGTACTTATCAGCGATCTTTGACATTTACTTCTCATTACTGCTGCCCAAACAAAAGCTTATTTTTCAGTTTTCTCATCACATTTCTTTCTGTTTAGAACTCATATCTCAGTTATGACAACTCACTCCATTTGAAGCCATTATGAACGGCTGAAAGCTCATCGAAGATTGACTCTTTGTTTCTCTCATAAAATTTCCATTGGATCGACCAACGGCACTCGACTGACGAATAATAATTGTTTTTCTGGCCGCGGGCAACTGCTATGAAAAATCAATTAGTCGAAATACGATCTCCGATGACGGCAGAATATCGTTTTTTTTTTCTTCTTTGGCGACCTATAAATTTGACTTATGAGGTAGTCGAGCTGGCATCAACATTTTCAATATTTCACACAACAATTTAATATCGTCAATGTCAAATGCTCTCGCTTAGAATAGACAGCAGATCATGATCTCGAAGATAAATAAAGAGAACAAATATTTAAGCTAATTGTCAAGATGTTCGTCGTACACTAGGCCACGCCACTCATATGCAACTTCTGTAATCTCATGTGGTTACGTAGAGAAGCATAGGAAGCTTACTCTCCTGTTTCCAGTCTTCTTGATACATATATTTTTATGAATATAAGGGTTAAGTAGCACTCAGCAGTAGCATTCGCGTGTAATGTAACAGCTGAAATTTGAGCATTACATCATCTAATAAGTCAAGAAGAACATTATTGTATGTCAAACTAATGTAGTATAGTTATGTCAAAACCGAATTTTAAATGGATACAGAATGGCGAATACCCACCCTTATGTATCCTATCTAGATTGCCTCAGTACTTTTAATTGATTATTAATTAATAACCATTCATTCTAAAATCTCATTTGCTGGACTTGGTGTGTCAAAGCGTCATTAAACGTCCACCACTCGAAGACAAATTATTTCTACATTTCACAGATGCACCATTCCATTAGAATTGAAAGCTTTTTAATTTCACCGGCATTGTGTGTTGCTGGTGACAAAAAAATATGAATAACAAGGCCTGTGTTTTTTGTCTCTTTATCTGCGGAAAGCGGCTACTGTTGAAGCTTTGGCGATGTTTGACGATGAGTTGGTTTGTTTTTTGTATAATGATAACAACAGAGCTGTTTGTTTATAGGTATTTCTATTGTTGTAGCTAGTTGGTAATTATGAATATAGAACAAACGGAACATTAATAGGAACCTCAAATATTTGTATCATGGGCTCTGGAGCTAGCCGCGTTTATATTTTACATGTAAGCATTTTCTGCAGTTAGTGGAATATTGGCAATACAATAAAAAACGGTTTAGGTAGTGGAAAAGCGCACACGAAGATTACTTTTGGAGGTGGTGCCAATAGTCTTCTACATATCTATTAATGCAACGCGCCTCGATATCTTGCTGCTAACCTAAAATTTCGGAGAACGATTATTTTTATAATATAATATATATAATAATATATAAGTTTGCCAGTTTTGGTCCGAAAGTTGCAATAAAAATATTAAATAGGTATTATTTCATCAATTTTGAAATATAAAAATGAGACGCTGTGTGTTACACAAATTTGTATTTCAAATCTGGGATCCAAAACGTAAAAACATCAATCGTCATCAATGTTATAAAAAAATACAGATATATGGATAAAAAACTGATAACAAAGGACACAACATTTAGCTTAACTCTTTCGTATCCCTTACCCTCTGGAGCTACCACGTTGAAAACCATAAATATTATCAACCGTATTTCTTATTTAAGAGTCCCTCAATTTTTTTTATTCACGTGTTTAATCTGGTCTTACGATTTAAGATTTTTATAGTGGATAGCTACTTGGAGTAAGTATATTGTGAGAAAAAGTTGAAGCAGGTTTTGATTTCCACTCCTCGATATTACTTCTCCCTATTTTCCAAAAGTTTATATATATATATATATATATATATATATATATATATATATATATATATATATATATATGGGATATTACGAAATTTGTTAACACGATAGAGGTCGCAGTTTTGGAGATATCAAGTTCAAATTTGCTACAAAAATCAATCTCTTAAATATCTCGGCCGAAAAATAATTTTGGGTTATAGATATAATCAGTAACTACCACTTTTGTCCGAAGCAATTTTCCATAAAATGCACAGAAAAAAGAATAGAAATTAATAAAGAAAAAATAAGAAATATTGATAAAATATGAACACTCAATATAAATTTGATGTAATTGTACATTTTCTGGAGATCTTAATATAGACCCTGATTAAAAAAATATATACTATATTTATTGATAAGAAATAGGCGAAAAAAAAATCAGCCCTGAAGTGGAACGCGAACCCAGGTTTGCTTTATATTTAACAGCCAAAACAAAAACCTCTTACTGCAAGGCCATGATACATACGGCAATACATATGTAATGACATATAGGTATACCAATGAAAAGGTTGTTCAAATTTCAAATCAATGAATTTTGAGGAATTTACCTTTCCGCTGGCTACAGGCCATCGGGATTTTTTAATTCAACACATTTCTATAAATATAAAGTGGGTAGTTTTAATATACCTAAATACCTGGTATAGTTAATATCCGCCTAAGTATGAATTATGAACTTCTTATTAAAAGTATTGACCTAACATTGATGACGATGCTGTTTAAATGTTTTTTATGTGGTTCCTAGTTTTGAAATAAAAGAATTATCACAAACAACCATCAATTAATTCATACAAAATAACGTTGCGGTTTTCCAATTAAACTGAAAATTTAGCAGATTTTAGTGAATAATCTGGAGAAAAAAAAATAAACTTAAATTTTTGGTTAGGTTAGATGCAAGATATCGACACACGGTTTTCAGTAGATATTTGAGGCATCATTTTTCTATTTTATTACTATAATAAACTAATATCAATATATTTTTTTAAAATCTCTCCATTTCTGTCTTAATGTCAAAAATATCCTTTTCAGAAATATACCAAATTTATTTATTTAATAACTGGATTACATATTCCCGAAGAGGTACGGGTCCAGTACAACAACCACGGCTCTGGCGGGACTTGAACCCGCGCTGACGATTTGCACTCGCAGGTTATGAACGCATCTCCAGCGCCTTCATATACTAAGCCATCGTGACCACGAAAGCTACCACCATTAGGTACAATCACAAAGAGTAAGGTAAAAAAGATCTTTCTAACGACTTCTTGTTTGCTAAAATCCCTCTAGCCGCTTTGAAGTTATTTATATACTGAACATTTGAACTCCCACACCACTTTATTTGAAGAGATATGGAAAAATATTTTATACAGAAATTTCTCTCTCTCATCTCAGCTCTAAGTATTTTCCGATATATAGCTGGATATCTATCTTAATTCAGTACATAAAGTAAATTATATTTCGCAAATGTTTCATTCTAAAAATCGGAAACTATGTAGTAATTATTCCTTATTTATTTAGTTTCATGGAAATATTTGTGAAAATGAATTTCAATCTAGTTAAATACTAGCATATTCAAGCTAATATCTTCAACACAATAATTAGTTTAGTTTCATAGCCAAAACCATATATACATAAATAGTTCATCCCACACACCATTACGCAATGTCACTGCGGATTTAGCCAACAGGAAGACTGAATATTGATGAGGAGCCAGCAGGAAGTGGTTCTTGTAGTTCCATTTGTTAACAAACCGACGATATGTTTGTTTTGGAAACTGTTCATCATGCAATTTAATATATAATAATATACATTCTGTTTCAGGTGCCAAAACGTTCTGAAACTTCCGAGATGTTCATGATAAAATATTTACTGCTTCTGGTTGTCCAAAAAGTTAATAGGATTGAATAAATCAATCAGAGCAGAAAAAAAGATGTACGTTATATCTAATACCTGCTCGATTATCAGGACGGGCATTGTGAGAAAAAAATACGATTTGTGATCGTTCTCATTAAAACAATACTCAGTTTTTAGAGTTAAATGTATTATAGTAGTATGATGAAGGTCAACATTTTTTATTGTTACTTATTTTCATAATAAAGAGAATAACTTAAAAGATTAATAAGTATATTTTTCTCCAGGTAGGTGCAACGAATCTTATTTTATTATAAAATTATAATTAACGAGCAACTTTTGTTCATCTACACGGTATCCCTCCGGAAACTGTATTGATTAATTCAAAGAAAACTATAAATGTACCGGATTTGAACACTGAAAACTGTATTGATATTCGGTAATATGAGTTTCTCGGCTAAAATAATTTTATGAATGTCACACTTCCAGTTATACCAACTTTGTTAATACAAACAGAATGCCCTATTTATTATTAGACTAGCTTTTGCCCGCGCGTGGAGAACTGTATTCACTTCCATGCGGTAGTTTTTGCGTGATGCGTGTACAATCCTACAGACAGAGAAGCAGACGCGGGAAAAAGAAACTATATTTCAAGTTAGACCTCTAGCAATACATCGGTGAAAATTGCATTCAATTCCATGTAGCAGTTTTTGCATGATGCGTGTACAAACATACCAAAAGACAGACAGTCGCAGTAAAATGGAGCCTTTATTTAAAGTTAGATCTGTAGTAATATATCGGTGAAAATGCATTCAATTTCATGCAATAGTTTTTGCGAGATGTGCGTAAGAACATACAGACAGACAGGCAAAAATTTTAAAAACTGTTGTTTATTAAGTAGTTTTCTTAAATATTTATAATGTACAGACATCGCCCTGTTTCAATTTTATTATATTTATATGTATATTTAGGTATAGATGCATACATTTATAGATGTATAGATTTTAAGATTTTTCGTTCAACGCTAAAAGTATTTGATGTATAAATATTGTTGGTCAAATTTCAAATCAATGAATTTTGAGAAATGTACCTTTCCGCTGGCTACAGGCCATCGGGATTTTTTAATTCAACACATTTCTAGAAATATAAAGTGGGTAATTTTAATATACCTAAATACTTGGTATAGTTAATATCCGCCTAAGCATGAATTATGAACTTCTTATTAAAAGTATCGACCTAACATTGATGACGATGCTGTTTAAATGTATTTTATGTGGTTCCTAGTTTTGAAATAAAAGAATTATCACAAACAACCATCAATTAATTCATACAAAATAACGTAGTTTATTTAAAGTTAGATCTCTAGTAATATATCGGTGAGAAACGCATTCAATTTCATGCAATAGTTTTTGCGAGATGTGCGTAAAAACATACAGACAGACAGGCAAAAATTCTAAAAACTATTGTTTATTAGTTTTCTTAAATATTTATAATGTACAGACATCGCCCTGTTCCAATTTTATTATATTTATATGTATAGAATGTAGGTATAGATGCATAGATTTGTAGATGTATAGATTTGAAGATTTTTCGTTCAACGCTAAAAGTATTTGATGTATAAATGTTCTATAACTAAGTCCAACCGTTTTCGATGTATTTCAAATTTTATGTGATAAACTACATTTTGTTGCAGAAGAAGATTGACTTTTTCTGTATTTATTTGATATTAATATAATTGTCAGTAGTGGAAGATCTGAAAAGATGAACAAAAATAAACTTTAAGAGAGAATGTGAAAAGTCTTCTTTCTCACATATAATTTTATCATATGCAATGAAATTAACGATAAGGGTTTGTTAAGAATGTCATTTGATATTTTGATTTATACGGGGTGTCTTAGATATATAAAGTGGATGCACATTTTAATGCCCAGAAAACGTATTCATGATTTTTTTTCATAGAATTATTTTGAATTTTGGTGGTGAAGACTGTGTAAAAGGTTTAGTTACCACTTGCTTGCATAAGATTCAAATTTTAGGGCTTCGAGGTGATAAGAGCAAACTAACTTAATTAAGTACCTACCTACCAATAAGCTTAGGTATCTATGGTCGGGTAAGTAGAAACCTAGGTTACCTACTCCTCATTCGTGGAGATCTCAAACGAATATAAAAATCGTCTGATCAGGTCATTTGATCACATACTTTTATTGTGCAAAGACAACAAAGAATCGCCATATTCAATTTTGATATAGGAGTAAACAGTTTAAAAATATATGGGTCAATAAGATATTTTTTGTCTGCTTTTTCTAAGAGTTATCCGTCATAGCAGGAGTTATGATTTACACAAGTTTCTTCAAAATAGTTAGAACTAGTTTGGCACCACAGTCTTGAGCGAAGGACGTCTTCCAGCTATTGCCTGAAACCAGTGCGAGCAAAGATAACAGATCTATGTCAGCGGCAAGCGGTATCGATACTCTACAAAAAAAGAAAGCAACAAAATAGGTCAATTCATACCCAAAATTATCTTGAGACAGACAGACCAATGGCTGAAAAAAAACGTTTTCAAGTTTCAGGGACCTGTAAAACGTAAATATCTCTGGAAAAACGGAAACAAAACATGTTACAAGATTATAATAGTTTCCTCACAGGTTGGGTAGCGGTAGGGATGTAAATAACCACGTTGATATTCTGTGCTGTTTTCTTCCATATTTCACCATTTAGGAGGAACTGTTCTTCAAGTTGAAGTTCTCTATGGTATCTATTTTAACATAACTTGCCAGGAGATGGAGGTGCAGAGCGCCAAGCTCTACACTGTTTACCGATCGCCGTAATACTTGTTTTACTTACTGGTTATAGCATTGGTAATGGCATGAACAATATCCACTTTGTTGTAATTCACAGCCCTATGGCGTTATTACAGTTCTTCATCTTTTCAACGATTGCCATAAAAATTGGTATTGCGGCAGGACAACGTTTGCCGGATTCCAATAGTAAAACATAAATGAATAAAATAAATCAGTGAAATGCTTTGTATGAAAATATAGAAATGATTATGAAATGATACCTCCATATGAAATAAATGAGATGTGTATATTAAATAATCTCTTTATATACAGCTGTTGCAAATGATAGCTACAGGTGTGATTCGTTGTGACAAATCCATTTTATTTTCGGTACCTCTGAGAGAAAGCATTTCCATATTGACTAGTCATCGTGCATTCAGCCTATACCTAAGCTGTTCCGCCTAATAGTAAAAAATATATCACGACCCAAAAGAAACATTGAACAAGTGAACACACGTCGCGGCTTATAAAACTTTCACGGCTTTCCACTCATCCCTAACACGCATTTCCTCGAAGGCTTTTTGCCAGATTTCTTTGGGGAAAGTTTTCAATTCACCACATTTGCAGGCAAGACCTGGCATATTTATGGGGGGAACATTATACATGATAATCTGGACATGTATGCTGTTTGCTTGTTGACAACAGATTTGTTATAAGACATAAGTTTAGGAAATTATCTATTAAAGATTGAAGTAGCACGTGTTATGGTATTAAATATCTTTTACAAGAAACTGGACCTACCTACTGGTAAACTGAAAAATACAAAAAAAAATTATTGGTACTGGTAACACTGAAGTTGTTGCAATTGTAGTTAAATAGACAACTCTTGGCACCAACTTTACAAGTACCACCAAATATTATTGTGTATTTTTATAATAATCTTAATCTTTATTCAGGTTAACATACAAATCTTGATTAAAAAATAGTATGCTAATAGATTGTCTGACTTAATAAAGTCCAACAATCCCCTACCGAGATGCAAATAGCATCTGTGTGTAGACCTGAACTTAATAATGTATTAAAATCTACAAGCTTAACATAATCTAAATATACATATTAATATACAATAAATAAACAAATAATAAAATTAAAATGCAACAAAACTATAAATACAACTACAAATGTAAAGAAAGACACATGATATAGGAAGTATTAAATATTAAAACAGATTTTTTAAGTAACATAACAATATCTATGTATATTATAACTTCAAATTATTTAAAATCCAACTCTTAATATGAAATTTAATACGCCCTCTAGAGAAGTTTAATTTTTTTAGATTGTTATCTAATCTATTGTAGACAAGTTTGGATCGATATAAACTAGTTTTTTGACCAATATTTAATTTAGTTTTACTTACTGTAAGCGATTTGTGTCTAGAAAATAAACATGCTTCAGCAATAGTATACTCTTCTCGTAGATTACAATAATATAAATATTTATTAGTCACGAAACTCGTTGAACTTTCATTTATACTATTAGCCATGTATATTCTTGTACTTGTTATTATTCAGAAATTTAAAAACATCGTCGCGTAAATACTCATATGTTATGTTTTCAACAATTTATCCCATCAACCATTTCGGTTATTAGCGAACATCGACATGTAGTACTTCACTCTTTATTTTTAATTTCTACACAATTAAGTAATGTTGTAATATTGTAGAACATTAATTTTGGGACCAAGATTGACTCCAGTTTTCTCAGTAACATGTGAGTATTTCTCTGTGGAGTAAAGAGTGGACAATCAAGGTTTATATGTTTGATTGTCAATTTTTCTTTGCCCGTTTCGCACATGGGTACATGTTTGTTACACTGGAGGTAGTAGCATAGCCTGGTGAGCCGGGTGTGAACGAGGCGTAGGCGGGTGAGGAGCACTTGGTCATTATGATCTTTATGTAGGTTCTGCCATGGTTTCACTAAAAGTTTCTCATCGCCGAGCTTAGAGGTGGATTACTACCAGCGATTTTGCCACGCATTCTGTAAACTGAGTTTATTTGTCACCGCTTGAGACATCAAAATCTACTTGGACTGAATTATTGTTGTCTTTGCTCAAAGAATGTTGCATTAAGTAAGCTAGATACTAGCCAGCGAGCTTTGTTTTTTTTTTCGTAGCTTCATTGGACCGACAGTTGGGGGGTTAATAAGAAAAAAGTATTGTGTTAAAATGCAGCAGTCCCTAAACCCATATATACTGTACGCTGTAATGCACAATAATAGTTATTTATTATAGAAAGGAAAATAATATTAGGTTCGATTTCATAATTACATTTGATCTGCTGTTAATTTTAATCCTACATTAAAAATTTCATAAGTTTGTTGATTGAACATTTATTCAAAGTTACTTTAAAAGAACGAAAGATCGTTATAAAAGTGATTAAAAAATGCAGTATTTTCATTTCATCATCAAGATATGAGCTACACAAATTGAAGAATTAGCTAATCTCCCATTATGGAGACGTCAACCGAAGCGAAGCGGAGGAAGACTAAAAAACCGAGAATTAAAATATAATATTGTTCCTGTGTAATACCCTATTTTCTGCTGTGACGGAAAAAACGATTATTTAATATTGGAAAAATATTAAAATATATTATCGAAGTGAAATTTTTAGTTTGAATTTGGTAGTCAGTTGTACTTATAGCGACAATCGACTTATAGCGACCTGCGGTCTAGGCCAAAAATTCACATTCGCATGTGCCATGCAAACACGAATTTTATACACGAAATACAAAATACTGTACAACTGTCAAAGAAACTTGACATTCATCAAAAATTATCGGAAATTTATGTTAGAAGTAATTCTTCAAACTTTACTGTCAATTATTATTCCAATAAATGAAATTATTTAATGATGAATAACCAATTAATAATTGACTCTGTTAAAAATTAATCCTTCAAAAAGTAATATTTCATATTTATTTTGTGAATTATTTTGGCAGTGACAAAAGTAAACATTTACGCATCAATAGAGATGCAGAAATGTGAAGTTTTATCGACAGTTGTACAAAAAACTATTTTATTTCTATACTGCCTCTTTTTTTTTGCAAATAATGTTTATGCAAAGGGATCCATACACAGTTAAAGATGTGTCTCAAATTGACACCAGAATTTACTTAAACTCGTGAGTTTGGATAATTTCGAGAGAAAGAAAAACGAGAAGAAATAAATAAGACACTAAAATCAACGTCGACTAAAAATAATCAGTATCAAGAAAAAAATCCAAATTGGTGCAAATAATGAAAAACTTGTCAGGACCCCCCATATCTGCTAAGCACTTGATACAACCCAAAAGGTCTGTCAACATCCATCTGTATCTTCATCAATCCGTACCCTCTATTCCTGAAATACAACACAACGAACACGCTCGTCTCTATATCTTGGCGTGCACACTACTTTATGAATGGGTCCCCAGGTCTTCCACCTGTGCCGCCATAAATAAACTTCATTCCATCTTCTTCGCCACATCGAATGAATGAACCGTACACACCAGAGAGAACGCAGCAAATAAAAAAAAACGTCGAGTCGAGCTAAACGCGTAACGGAAGTGTGGTGGAGAGTTGGTGGTTGTTGCAGAAATTTATTCTTGTCGTCAAAGTGTCGGCAGAGTATTTCGACGATTATAGCGGTGTGTGTTTGTTGATTATTTCGTAATCGAGCAGATGCGCTGCGCAATATTATTATGTGATCGCGTAGCAATTATCGACATTAATTGAAGGAAACACATATTTAATACTGTTAATTGAAGGGTATATATTATTGTCAGATGAAAATATGTATACTCAAACATTTCTTTTTTGACGTTACGTAAATCAAGTAGTTGGTATTTTTGAAGCTGTGTAGTTGCCGTTAGATTGAAAACTTTTGGCACTAGCTTCACAAGTACCAGTACCAAAAAAATAATATTATTTTGAATTTTTTGGTGCACCAACTAATAACATCGGTCCGAGTTTTTGTAAGAAATATTTGCTTCACAATTTTGAGTGTAACATTAGTCACGAAAATCGTTGAACGTTCACTTATACGAACACCCACGTATAGGTATTCTTTGCTTGTAGGTACTTGTTATTACTCAAAAATCTTTACTTTATCACCGCTGTAACTCGAAAACAGTAAATCTATGGAAAAATTTTTGAATAAATAAATGTTGCTACAAATAATTTGGTCTTGATTACCCCAGATTTTCAATTTTCGGAAGAAATTGCCCCCTCCATATAGCAAAGATACCGAAATTCTTGCTCAATGCTCAATTTAATCGTTTCCAGATATTATCGTATCTTTAATTTTGTAGTCTCAGATTTTCGATTTTCGAGAAAATTTGCCCCTCCACTCTTTCGGTGGCGTTTCTTGTCTGGAAGCAGATTTCCTATTTGAGTTTTTATGAATATGGGACCATTTTCCAAGTTTCCTCTTCCAAATGAATCAAAAATCATGTCGAATTGTAACAGTCGAATTGTATACCTACCTCCTACGTTGGGGTTCGTCGGTCAAAAATGTGTCTCTGGTTGAAAATTAGATTTTTTTTGTTGATCTTATGTGATCATTTGCGTGTCAACAAAACCAAAAAAAGTTTTACATTCTTGCCTGTCTGTTTACCTTGGCTAATCTCCAAAATGTCAGAACACTTCAAATTAAAATATTATCTCACACAAGTTTCGCCAAACAAGTTAACAACGTCGGCAGAGATCTATTCCTAAAATCGGTTCATCCACTTGGAGTACTTTTCCTCAAATAGTGAGTTCAACCTAAGAGTTAAAATTCAAAAAAAAAAAACTGAATCATATAAGTTCACCCGTATGGAAGCTCAGATACTACCGACAGAGAGACAGATATACAAGGTAAATTGAAACATATTGAAAAAATAGCTAATAACATTCTCGACCTGTGCAACTTTTGAGCAAAGAACCAAATAAAAATCGGTACATCCATTTGGGGTTTATGATCTCAAATAGAGATAGACATACCTGTACACACGTTAAACTCAAAAAGCTAAGAATTATTTTGAAATCGCCTTTTAAACAAAACAAACTAAATAAAAATCAGTTCATCGTTCAAACATTGCCTCAAACAGACACGCTTGTCACACATAACACTTCTTTTCCCCCCCGTCGGGGATTACAGATAGTACCGATCAATTTTACACGGCACACCATTCTGCTAATGAAGGTGAGTTTATGCAGTACATTAATTTAAAATAAGAAGCAAATTAAAACTGAAATAAGAATAACCTCAAAAGAGATTGGTTTATACAGATGACGAAAATAAAATAAGAAATAAGAATGAACCAATCAAATCATAGCTTTTTAGACAAAAACTTTTGTGTTGTATGCAAGTTAAGTGTTCTCTGGTGATTGATCATGCGCATTATCAGTTTCCAAACAAAATAAAATAAGAAATAAAGATGAAAGTTGGCCATCTTTAGTTCTTATTCTTATTTCTTTATTTAGCTTATTTCGTGTATAAATGGATATGGATATGAGCATGTTCAACTTTCTTATTTTATCTTAACTTGTTTCTTATTTTATTTTATTTACTTTATAAACTCACCTTTATAGTTAATTGATTGCAAGTAGAAATAAGAATAAATTATTTATAAAAATCTATAGAAAGAATTTAACTTTCACATTTTTATTAAGCAGGAATATTAAAAGAAAAACGGCTGTTATGAGTTATCATAAAATATATTCCGAGTCTGAGCAAATCGAATCAGGATTGTTGTATAAGAAAATATTTAAACTTCTATATGATTTTATGATATTTTTCTATATCATGTTAAAATTATAGCTCAAATGATCAATATTTCTACAGGTAACAATATAATAAATATTTATATTTATGCTGCGATGGAATAAAAATTACTTTTTCAATGGAATAGCTGAATTGATTTATGATTCTAGTTAAAATTTTCAGTTGGTAGCTTAAACATTATTCACATACCAAATCAAATCGTTGAATTACATTTATAAGATGTTTTGAATTTTGTTAGAGATTCAATTACTATTACGTTATAGAATAATTTCTTATGAGAGTATTTATATTTTGGTGCAAAACATTCCTGAGATTTTAATTATCTACATTATTTGAACTCCTAAACTGAACTTATGTACAAGGTTATTCATTATACTTTGACACCCAACGACAGCTCTTATTACGAGTGATAGAGAAAAACATCAAATATAAAAGTCTTATGATTTTTAATGTAGCATCATTTGGTAATGGCGAAAAAAAATCACTTTACCACATTGAAACAAATAATTTCGTTATATTTTTATTTAAAATAGAGCACCCTGACTATTATAAGTGAGATTGAAATTCTTCTTTGTTCTGATTTCAAATATATTCAATTTGTTGCCATTTGGTCACTTTTGAAATATTTTAGTTTTAAATGAATTACTCTCTCTAAACTGTAACAAATATTAACAATATTAATAAAATTAAAGTCTTACTATTTATAAGAAAAACAACGACAACAAAACACTAAAAATTCCGAATATTACGAGATAATTTATGATTTATATAAGAGGTAATAAAATTAGGATTTTATGTGTTCAATTCTAATAATGCGTTATTGAGCTTTACTCGTATTACTTCAAAACTTTTGGGTAATATTATGATTAAAACATTTAATTTTTCAGAAGAATCTATCAAACGGGCTTACATCCAGGCTATTCACTGACCATCGGCGAATTTCGTGTCTCTCTAGTTAGAGCTGGTATTTATTATTTGGATAATTTTTCACTTGTAGAACATTGTGGATCGTGCCGCCATTTTGATGCCATATTAAATTAATATACTGTTCAACTGTGGTATTTTCTCATAATTGCTTTATTTCTCTTTCCAGAAAAATAGATATCGATCACCAGTCAGGGGTCGTTCATATAGGTATAATTGGTCCTATTACCATATTATTTAACAGTTTGTATTTGCTGTCGATTTTCCGTTCCCCAAAAATGCTTATTTTTTCTAATTAAATACCTCCGCTGTTGTGAAAGACGCCTAAGCATTTTAGCAAAATATGAAAGCCTCTGTATTTTAGACTTTCAATTTTGTACACGATGAAATCTAGAGTTATGACGTGAATATTCTGAGATTTATAAAAAAATAATAGCTTTAGAATTCTTGTCTATCTGTCTGTATGCTTGTACACGCATCACAAAAAAAACTACTGAATTGAATTGAATGCAACGCTCACCAATGTATCGCTAGATGCCTAAATAAAAATAAAGGTTCCATCTACCTGTGTGTATGTTCAATTCAGGCCTGCTTCCAACGTATTAACGATTCTTGTGTAGACTTTTGGGTTTTCTCTTTCAAGTTGCACTTACTGTTATGTTAGCTTATGTTCATTAAACTGTCATCTTAATTACCAAAAAAACTAGTATTCATTTTCAAATTTTAGATGCACATTAACAAATCACGAGCAAATCACAAAACTTCACCATACTTGCAATATTTCCCATTCCCTGAAGCAATAATGTCTAGGTATATATCTCATCCAAGTACATACTGAAAAGATGCTGCAACCAGGACAAATTAAATATTGGCGCAACCCAAAGTATTGTTAGCAAATAACATTTCAATTGCAAGACCAAATGGTATAATAACTGTTGAAATCATTTTGAGAAATTATTGATTCAATTAGAACGAAAAAAGAACATGATTCACAAAATAAAACCAGCTGCAGCGCCACCTAATCACTTGGCTCAGCCCGCTTAATACTGAAAAATGTACGACTCGGCCCCTAAAACCATTAATACCAATTTGCCTCACGGACGCTTCGAAACTCTAGTATAATTCGAATTAATGGAGTTATTTCGACTAAAAGTAATTATTATTACGCAAGTAATGAAATTTTAGCGCGAAGACTTATTACGCGATCGCCGGCTCAGTGGGCGAAGATGGGCGTATTCAATATCCGCTAACACAATTTGTTCGAGAATCGTTGCACCGTCTACAGTAAACAACGAAGAAGCTTTTCCAGATTATTTCGGAAGCATTGCTCTATGTGTCTCAAGATCATCTCTACTGTTTGGTCTTCTAATATATAGTAAGCATGTCTACTTATGAAGATCCATAAATCAACCCCAATAAGATTACCTACTGCCATTATAAATCTTGATCTTGACGTTATTAGAAGACTAAATTTATCAATTATTTCACTATGTTGTCTCGAAAGATAATTCATCTAAGTTTCATCTACACAGATAAACATTCTTGACTCGATGGAATAGAATTTCTGCGAAGCTCCTCTTTTAATCTCTGTCAAACTTGGAGAACGACGCCCATCACTATCGTGACTAATCCACTTTGTATTTCTCGAAGATGCGCCCTTTGTGGACTAATCCTTCAATTAAAAATTACTCCTTCGCTGCGACAAAAGGCCTTCACTGGAGAAATTAACGCTGAACTATTTCCTAGAGTTCTAGAGACGGATCCAATTACCAAACACCTTTTTGCTCTACCCCGAAATTAGCTAAGAAAAAAGTGGTTGAGAAACGCTCTTAGTCCAAGAGCCACAAATAGTTTTTTGATCATCTAAGAGTACCTATATGTGAGATAAGGGCCCTTTGTCACTGATCACTACTATGCTTTTTCGGTGTATTTTGTTACTTTCTATTTTATTTTGTTTGGTACCAATACCACTCCCCGGTGGCACTGGATAAGAATCCTGTAAACACTGGGTGTTGAGTGTTGAGCTACAGCCAAAAAAACTTGATTTGCTCAAGACTATAGCGCGAAAACGGCTCTAAGGGTTTTGATTAAACTTGTCTGAAGTATTTTTCTGAGAGCCCTACACCACCCACATACAGCGCCATCTCTGGGAAAAAGCACAAAAAAGTTATATTTGAATAAAATTCCTTATTTTCCCATGTTTCTTCAGATTCTGGCTAAACGTTTCATCTTGCGAAAAAATGTTACATGACCATTGTTGTTTGTTTTGACACGCTGAAAAAATGAGGTAGCACGATTTGACCAGACGATTTTTACTTTACTACCGCTATTATCATCCCTATGTAAGGAGAATATTGTAATAGTGTAATTTTTTTCATTCACTGGGATTTTCCTGCGAGCGACAGAAAAGTCGTGTGAGTGGACACTCCATATTTTTTAAGTCGTTTTCAGTTTAATATATGAGTAACAAGGTTCTTCAATATATGTGTTAAGTTTCTGGAGGAACCAAACAAAGAGAATTATACTACGGCAGAAGAGCCTCAATAAATTTCATCTTAAATTCAATGAACTACTGTCAAATTTCGATCAATCTCGTTACTTACAAATAACAGCATAACGTTATTAATGAAGTAAGGACCTTGTATGGGGTTTCTAGTGTTTTTTTTTTTCTCATCTCTGCTATTATTGATAGAAAGTTGAAAAACTTTATGGCATTTAAATTGTCGGTATCATTGTAGATTCTGCTATTTACAACCGAGTTGAATATGAGAAGAAGAAACCGATCTATCTTAAAGAAAAGATCCAAATGTAAATACAAGAAAGGTTTGGCCCTCTTACTATGAAAGAGGACTTCAAGCGTATCAGCGGTGAGAGGAAAAAGCAATTTAAAGTATGCCTTCGCCGTGTAAAAGTTTAAAATTGATTTACTTGTTTTTCCACTTTAGCAATCAATCTTATCAGGCAGAGGAAGTAATTGAACGTCGGCCGGATTAGATTCCATACCATACGAGGGACATTCATCTTATTTTGCGGTATGAAAATGAATGCCGATCCTGTGAAAAGTTTTCGACAGCCGTTTTCAGCGGGATAATCCCAATGAAAGCATGCCGATGCCTAGGGGATGTGCGGAGGCAAGCGTTGATCCTTAAAGATAACGAAGACAGGAGCAAGAAGCTTTTCAGAAATGAGAGATGTGTCTCATATGACATAAGTATGGAAACGTATTAATCACCACATGTATTTCATAACATGAAGAGCTGTTTTAATATAAGCAAGATGATGACAATAATTCGGAGAAGACTGAAACGAGCCGTCTGAAGCAAATTTATCTTAGTTAAATGTTAAATGTTCCTTAGGTTGAGTAGCATGCAGTTTTGATTAGAAATTTTCATTCAATTATATAGATAATATAAGTAGCTCAATTACTGTACCAAGTACGACTTAAACAAATATCACGAGGGTTCTGTAAATATTACGCTAAGGCTTATAAAATACAAGGACTTCATAGAAAACATGTTATCGTAATTTTTTTTCAGTAGAATACTTAATTATTATTTTATTGTATTGATAGTTATAAAAAAAATATGTTAAAGAGTAGAAAATAAGACTCGTCCAGAAATATAGCCCAAGCTTACGCGATGAGATGATTATTTCAATCAATTAGACTCGGGTCCTACATAATATCATGCTTTTCTAATTTTATCAAGTTACATTCGTTAGAGACAACATTCCGTTCTTTCTACGAAATCATTTTATATTCATCCAGGTTTCCTCTAATATCAGAAGCGTAAGATGGAATGCTGATTGGCGACTATATAATGGTTATTTTCTTACATTCTAGATACAAAACCATAAAGAAAATATGGAAAAAAAGTTTCGGGCCATAATATGTATTAGGTAGGTAGGTATACTTAACTACTTTATAATCAGCTAAGTTTTCTTTATATATGGTTTACTTATTCTGACTTTATGATTTTGTGAAAGCATTTAGTGGAAAAATGTTATTGACAAACTTTGAAGAAAAACGGAAGAGGTATACAATTCCTTTTTCAATCTAAATTCGAATATATCATTCACCCAAAGGGGATGGAGATAACATTCGTTTTCGATAATAAAGGATTATATCTGGCACAAAAATAAAGAGATCATTTTCCAAAAATCAAGTCCAAACATCATGGGTTTCTAATTGAAAGCATTAAGAAAGTGCCAGATTGGTACCGATCTATTATGAATAAAAAAATTTTCATGGCTAATGAAACACTCAAAAATTTTACATGAAATAGAACCGACTGTACTAGTTGGTGCATTAAGAAATAATTTAAATAAGGTTAATTCTATTGGTGCTGGTACTTTTCAAGTTGTTGCCTACAGTGGAACCTATTCAAGATTACCAGCACCAATAGAATTAACCTCATTTCGAGTTTTTTAGTGCATCAACTAATGAAGAAGGTCCAATTTTATGTAAGAAATATTCATTAATCTGTGGTTCCTTGAGTGACATGTATTTCTTTTTCTTAGACTAAACAGAATACTTTTTCCATTCTATAAAATTTGGGATTGTCAATGGAAATTCCCATTTTCAGTGTTGTTTGAGGCTCCGAAATCTTATATTAATACAGTTGAGCTCAGTCTTGGACTATCAGACAAAATGAATTTTTCATGAGGATACGCTGTGGCCTGATATCGTTTGCTTCCGTGCTGTTAATACGGAGGATGATTTATAGTTACAGATGAGGTACATTTACCCATCTTGTGGACTTAGATAACGTCATATCTTATAGACGGAAGGGTAATAAAATAAAATGATTCCATTCATTCAACAAAATATAAAGAATATTAAATAATTTATATAGACAGCTATTATTTAATATGTCCAACTGATTCTATATTACTTGTAATCGAAAAGCTAATATAGATTTGAATTATCCGAAGATCGGATATGCTTTTGACAACAGTCCACACCTGACTGAGAATCCCGAAAAGTTTGAAAAAGAAAAAACATTTGTGATTGTGAGAATCTATCGTGTACAAACATTTTTTTTGTAACTCTCCAAACATAAAGGCCTTCAAAGTTGATAGAAACCAATTCGTCCTGATGACATGACAATGACATTACATCATTTCGAACGAGAATCCTGTTTTTTTTTCGCCTCGTGACACATTTAATTTCAGTTGGAAGCCTCAAACTGTATATGTATTCCATTTAGAAGGATGAATCAGATCATGATCGATACTTTGTTTGTTTGATGGAGGACTTTGAGTTGAAAGTGTTTTTTTTTTATTTGGGGGGAGGGGGCAAAAAAGTAGGTCGAGGTTTGCAAGTGAAAGATGTGTCATTTCCACAACAATGGTGTGTGTACCAAAATATGGTGAGCGTGTAGCTCTTGTTCATATTATGCAATTTTATAGCGCGGAAACTGTTGCAATAGTTGATTGATAGTTGATTTCATAGCACAAAACTTGTGGTATTTGATAGTTCATAATAATTTCCTTTCCGAGCATAAAGGAAAAAATTTAGAGGAGGAAAAAGAAGCATATTTTCTGTAATTACTACTATTCGGACTATTTCCGAAAGCTTACCGGGTTGCCGCATGGTTGGTAACCACTCACGTTGGTAATTACTACTCACCGTTCAGAAGTTAGTGAACTCATTCATTTATATAAACTATTGCATACCTACATATATTGGTCATACAAGAAATTGTGCAAGCATCACGAACGGTAAAGTGTTTACTGGTTCAATGTTGGAGAAACATTGTCTTCAATGAGTAAACCATCCTTACCCTAGTTGATACTTAATATGCTATGACTAAACAATTTCAAAATTATGAGAGTCGCTTAAAAATATCCGAATCATCTTAAAGAAGCTGTCCAAATTAATGTAATAAAATGCGTCTATAGTGAAGCTATAGTGAATTCAAGGTCATAGATAAGATTGCTGAGGATCGTCAACCAAAAATTTTGATAACTCCGCAAAGCAATTACGAAAGTCATGTTGACAAAGATGTTAATATGATTATAGGGAATCAAAAGGAAAACCTAGATGCAAACAAAAGGATGAATGCTAATGTTGGAGGCTTTAGATGACTGAAGAAATAACATAAGAAAACACGACCAATTTATAACCAAGCAACAATGGAATTATAACGAAATGTGAGATTTAAGGGTAATGATGGAATATTTATTACATATAGAATATTATTTTGAGTACAGTTACAATGAGAAATACTCGACACAAAAAAAAACTAGCTAAGAACACTCTAGATCATTTGAAATAAAAAAAAAGAATTTGAAGTTGGCTTTTTCATTCCGTAGCTACGATGCCACAAAGAGAAAACAGATACTGAAATTTAACTTAAAAAAACTAGCTATGAATATTATCGAGCAAGTCATCATTGAAACAAAGAGTTAGAAGTTGAAGCGATGTCCGTTACCAAAATGATGAAGTGAATCGAAAAAAGGAGGAGTCCAGAATAGCTTAGAGATACATATTGCATAAAGAGATCTATGAAACTGTGCTGAGATATTGAAAAATGAGAATCAGTCATCAGACAACAGCGCCGTATCCTCGCCTTAACCTAATTCAATAATTAAGATCATATTTCGACATTTTAAGATAAGTACTGTATTCTGTTTTTAGTATACTCTCATATTTTTGTTTTGTTTCAACGTTCCAGTTTATTTATAATTTTTGGAATAACTTTGTTGCAGACAAGAGCTCATTTTCAAACTTGGATCTCTCATAGCCCTTTCTTGGTAATAAATGTCTCTATCCTGTTGCTAAACAATAAAACCATATTTATCCAGATAAAACTGCTCTCCTTGAAAGGGAAGAACATATAAATCAATATTGCTAAGAAGGGTCTCGCATGCAATATATTCTCCTTTTCCTCTGCTTTACAATGATTCACATATTCGATACAGCAACAATACTGAAAGCTGTATATGTGAATGGAATATCCTCTCATTACGATTCGATGTCTCCCTTCTTCCATCAAAACTTTTACTAACGGATGAACCGAATTCCCTGTCTATCGGAATTGCTTTTCAGCCTATCCTATACTGTTACCATGATGCAAATCTTGTAAGGATTTCTTGGGATTCTTTCACGAGCTTTTCCGCCATTGTTTCACAATCAATCACTCGACTGATGTTCGGGTGCACTTTATAGCAGAAAAGCGTCCAGTCCCATTAATCAACGTCCTTTGTTTTTAGTGATCCAATTTCGATTCTCATTGTTTGGAGTAATGTTCGCAAGATCCAATTCCCTACTTGACTGATTTCGTGCGCTCGACTCGAAAAAGTTCCGTTCAACGTTATACTTCTGTCGTGGATTAATCCTGGAAAGGACTTTACATTGTACAACTTCAACACATTTTAATTTGATTTGATTAACATGATGGTGATTACGTTAATCAACTTGGAGCTGTTGTACCTAGAAATACAATTGGAGTGAAAATGTTATACCCGACTGATAATGGAAGATATTCTCGGGTATTACTCGATTGCAATATTATATTCATGACAAGGAGCTCAATTTATATAGAACGCTCAGTTCAAAGTTCTTATTAAACGTTCCTTAACCAAAATAAAAAAAATCTGACAAATGTTATATATTTCTTTTCTATTTTCAGTATACCAAAATCCCCTCCATAGGGGTTGGAGATGAGCATTTTTTGAGAGAGCAGAATTAAAGAAACTGGTGAATGTTTCAAAATTTCTGAGTAAGAAAGTTTTCAAAAAGATGGTAAGCTATTTTTAATATTTATATATAGCATTTATATCTATATTTATATCAGATGGCACACAAAAATTTTAAATAAAGAACATAAAAAATTATATACAAGCCTTAATGTTATTTCTTATTTTTCAGTCCGGTGCCAGTTTTTTTCAAAAAGTACTTTGTTATTATAATAATTTGTCTGTTTGTCTCAGTGGCTGCTGGTACTAAAATCGCAATACATTTTAACTAGAAATATGCACATTTTTGATCTAAGATTAAACAAACTTAAATCTTATAGACCTACTCTAAATCCTGTATTACCCGAGAAAAGCTCGGTCGCCCAGATATTTGGGGAATTAGATGAAAATATTAACAACATTTTTATGAATGGCAGGGATAGATGAGTTAATTTCTTATACATGTAATGGTAAGATAATTTTACATAAAAAATTATACAGGGTGGCTAAAACATCTGGAAACACCTGCTTTCTGGCTAAATTATAAGTTGTATTAAAAAATTGTCATAAATATTTTTATTGAACATTAGCTCCTTTTAGATACGTAGGTAATTTGATTTGCAAGAAATACGCATATATTTCGGGTTATTTTGCATTTTGAGATTGTCAGTTCCTCCACAATTTGAATGAAATAGTGTTTGGTTGGTATCCGACTTATGGTCTCTCAAATAAAAGATAAAGTATTTTCTTATACTATTTGAAAAACCACCAGTCGCACACCCAACAAACCCTATAATATTTAAATTGTTGTAAAAGTGATTATCTGTAAATACAAAAAAATGGATGGATGATAACGTCGTATCAAATTAGATTAGTAGAAAATAAAATTAAGTAAGCGGAGACTGTTGATGTTCTACAACAATATTTGTGAGGTATTTTTTAACACAACGCATAGTTTAGTCAGAAATCAGTTTTTCAAGAATTTCTAGCCATCCTGTATAATATAATGTATAGTTTGTTTTACGAATTATGGCTATTCTCTATAATCATTCACGAGCTACGTACATCTCATTATCATGACATTATCTATTACGTTTATCGGTCTAAGCTACGACATGAACATTTCAAGCTTATCTCCTTCAATATCATGTTAAGGCACGGCTCGTATGTCCGAAGACAATGCTATCTTTATTTCATAGGCGTCTCAAAGTCAAAGTGACATTTCAGAAAACTCACATGAATAAATTTATATTTTATAACTTAAGCAAAAGATTTATATTTTATGTTTCTGCATTATTGTTAATAAATAAATCTTTCATATTATTGCTTATTTAATCAATCGAGATTTTTTCTCACTAATTATATGAGCTTCTTTGAAGCGTATAAAAAATTTGAAATACCATATTTTATCTCGAAATAGTTAGGCCATTGATCTCCTCCTGTCAGTTGAATTGATGGGTTTCTCGTGTTTTCATGACAGACGCCATCATTCGTAAAACAAAGTATATAGGTCATATTTTTGCAGCTGGCTAATGTCTACTACTGTGTCCATCCATGTAACACACCCACGAGCAGTCACTGATTTTCCATGAATCTCTTTTTCCATCTCTTATCCCTGATTAGATATAATTCTTTGGACTTTGAGGCTGATGGTTGGTAAACCTTAATCTACCTAATCTAAATTAATCTATTTGTATCACATATTATTGAATAATTATAGCTTGATGCTCTCCTTATTATAAGACTAAGACTAAGACTATGCCAGAACTAATATTTCCCTCTAACCGCATTAGTGTAAAAATGGCGTCTTCATGTATTAATATAGGCTTGTTGTACCTACAGTAATCAAGATTATTCTAAGACTAATTCCGTTTTGGATTTCCTCACTTTGGATGAAAGAACCTAGTAAAATCAGTCTGATTTTTGTCTGTCCGTCTATAACAGCCTTGCCATTTCCTTAGTTACGGAACAAACAACGTTGAAATTAGGTATCTATACAGAGCTAGGTGACCGAATCATAATTACATATCGTAAATTAACAAATTCTGATTTTATGGGGCAAATTAGAGAATTAAAAGCAACAATCTCTTTAAGTAATGGTAAATATGAAATTTATAGTCTAGAAACGAGGAAATATATTAAAACATTGTCTCAAAATTGACTATTCCGTTCATTCTAATCCGTGCAATACTCTAGAAGAAATTACCGAGCACAGGGCGATAGATTGATTAAATGAAACGTGAACAAATATGCAAAACAGCATTTAGTTTCTACACCTCAAACCAACAACAGACTCGAAATAAACAATTTTTCAATTGTATCAATTCAATAGAATCAACTTTATTTACCAAACAATTTTCTATTGAAAAAACGATTGATTTTCATTTAAGGGAGACGGGAGCGCTCGAGCGTTTAAAGTACTTTTTGTTGGATATGTATGTGTGTCGACACAAAAATATTTATGGATCATTTGTGCTTTCTGAACCAATGCATGTTGCATTCATCGCTCTCCGAGATTACAAAAATGTCAGCAAATTTATGCTGTTTCGAACGAGGGTTTTCGTTCCGTATTATTTTTCTATGCTACAATGAGTTGCAGCTTCATCTTTTGAAATATTTATCATGTATATCCACTTCGCTCACCGTTACAGTTTAATGCACAGAGCTCTGCATCTAGTACGTACTATTGTTTGCAGACTAAAGTATGCGTGCACGTGAAATAATTGTGATCGCTTGTTCATTACAGCTATTAGATGCATGGTTGATGTCTACAATATAATGGGCCTAAAGAATAAACACGTAGCAATTGATTTTTCTTATAAAATATTAGTAATTGCTTGAAATCCAAAGAATAAAAACTGCGGTATTTCCTTTGCTTCCAGCAATTACTTAGAAATGAGGCAATAGCTTCTAGCCAAACCATTTCATTAAAAAACAGAAACAATTGCTACCATTTGCTTAAAATTTGATGAATAAATGAAGGAATTGCTTTTTCCAGTAAAGCAATTGCTTTGAAATATTTAAGGCATAGCGACCGCTTCATCGTTTGCTTGGTAATAGTCAACTTTGGTTCTCTGTGGCATACAAACACAAATTTATTTTTTAATACTCAATTATGGCTGATTATATGAATGTGCGTAAAAAAAATATAGAGTGTACATTGAAATTACTGGTATGACCGCGAAAATGTTGAGTGGTTAACAATTTATTTTTTGATTGATACTGGTGAGAGTCGAGGAGCTGCACTCTCACCTTTAAATAAGATGATTTTTTTTAAAGTAATTGTCGGATCCGGGCTTTCAAATTTCTGTAGCTGACGAACTCGGTGTTCATCAAATAATTTCCTGTAAGATATCTAATTTTAACAAGTTTCTTAAAAATATGAGTATTTCCGCCACGTGAAGGGGGCGTTTTTTTCTAAAATCGGATATATGAGACGGCCAAGTTAAAAAAAAGAGATTATATGTAGCAACTTTTAAACTGAACATTTTTCTAACAAAGTTACGGTTTTCGATTTACAGCGATTGTAAAGTCTGAAATATTTGTATTTGCTTAGCCATGTTTTGAGAACTTAAAAAAATAAAAAATACAACCAAAGAATCTACTTGGGTGATCAGCACTATCTTCATTGTTATTAGTTCAAAAATTTTCACGACTAATGTTACACTCAAAAATGTGAAATAAATATTTTCTATTAAAAATTGGACCGACATTATTAGTTGTGTACTGAAAAAGACAAAATAATATTAATTCTATTGGGGCTGGAACTTTTGAAGTTGGTGCCAAAAGTGTTCTATCTAACTACAATTATTGCACATCTTCAAAATTACCAGCACCAATACAATAAGTCTTGTTTATATTATCACAAATCTCTAAAATGTTTTGTTATAGAAAGGAAGATTAGCCGATATTCTGATATTTGTTCTGAGTCAAGATATTCACCTTGAAAACACGACGCCTTTACCTGTCATTTTCCATTCAAAATGATGAAACAATTAATTCGTTCAGCTGTGCCACGAATTTTTCGTCCATAGCTAAATAATTAAAATAGAATTAGCATGGTGATGGAAGGGTACGCCGTCGGTGTGTTCATCTTTTATTTCAATTTGGAAAACTCAATTTAGATGCTAAGGACTTATTGTTGGAAGAACTAATTAAAGGCTCAGCTAAAGGAAATTTTGAGGCGCGGTGTCGCACGTATATAGTTGGAAAATTAATTGATGGAAATGGCGTGATTTTCGACTTTATTGTCATGAAGAATTAATTGGGAATAGTCGTATTAACTGGCGGTTTGGATGTTTGGCTGGCATACTAAATTTCTCTTGAGGGTAGAGGGCTGATGCCAGTATTTGCATAACAATATTGGGATTAACTATGTTTGTAATACCTGAGACGACGTGGAAAAGCTGAAGATGTGCAGACATGGTATAGTATATGCCAGCGGTAGTATCTGTTGTGAATATATTATAAACATAGCAGAAACATACTCGAAGACGGTGTGTTTGAGATTAAAGAAGGATATATGGCTTTAGTAAATGATGAAAATCTGTACTCTAGGTTTTGGTATTTAAATGGATGACAGAAAGCATAAAACAAAATCTGATCAGGTGCAAAATAGCACAGGAACAAGGCAGGGATAAAATTCAAGAAGAAACTAAAGAAAAATGGACACAAAGATGTGTTGAAATATATTGCACATTCAACACAATACTGAATAGGTATGTTTAAAATAATAAAATTCCACAAAAAAGACAACAATTAGAAAACAATTGAAATATGGTAATGAAACGAGTATTACATGGAACTATGTACTCATAAGATGAGATACAAGAGCTACTAACAACTAAGGAATGCATTATTATCAAAGAAACAAATTAATCTAAGGTTCTGAAATTAATGAAGAGCGGCAGAACTTCAAGCAATAATAAAATACAAATCGTGAAATATCCAAAAATGCAACTCTATTGATGGAAATATTATACCTTTGGCTATTGCCTGTAACCATTCACGAATCACGCTATAAATACTTTTCATGGCATCTCATTATCTCGAAATTTTCTGCTCCGTTTGTCGATCTAATCTTCGACCTCAGTATTTCAAGCCTTACACCATGATATAGCGCTGCTAGTATGTCCGAAGGCAGTGCAATCCTTATTTCATAGGCGTCACATAGTCAAACTGACATTTCAAAGAACTCAGATAAATACATTTATAACTCAAGCAAAAGATTTGTATTTTATGATTCGGCATTATTGCAAATAATGATATCTTTAATATAATTGCTGATTTAATCAATCTACGGTTTTTTCTTCCTAATTATATGAATTTCTAATTAAAAAAAATCTATTGATCAATTTCTCGTATTTCAGGGCAGAGGCCATCATTCGTGAAACAAACTATATTTACATTTCCTTGATGTATGAGAGAAATAAATGGGATCTGAGAAGGCTTAGTGTGAACTCTAAACAAAATAGATAGATAAAATACTAAGCTTATACAGAGTTATAGAGAGCAACCTAAATCCATAAAGGACAAGAGGGAGAAACTCCAAGTGATTTTACAATGTGATAGTCAAGCATTGACAATTTATTCGGTAACTTTCAACTCACATAGAAAGAGCATACGACTTTTTTATGAGTTTACAACTATGGTGACCACTATCTGAAATTAAGATATGTTAAGCACTTGTCAACATTATAGATTTGTTATAAAATAACTATGAAAGATACATAAAGATCTATTAACTAAGTATCACGTTTCTATTTGTCATTTTAATAGGATGAGCGAGGTCACTGGTTACGAATTCAAATGAGTTCAACTTTGAATCTTTCAAATAATATAAAGCTCCAGATGGTGATCACGGCGGACGTTACTCTAAACTTTCCTCAAAACACAATCCCTTATCTGGGAATCAGGCAAGTCTATTGTTAATTCTCGACAAAGTATGTACAAACTAGTTGAGTTGCGCGAATCCAACTCAGATGCAACTTGAATTAATATAGCTAAAATATGCATGGAATATTTTGCCCGAACTTTGGCTTTCTGCCTGTCATCGAAATTGGAGGGACGCGCCAGCGTCGTGGAGCACATGCTGTGTGAGTGCCGTACTGCTAAAGTCGACAACGAAATTTCCACGTTAGCAGAAAGTTGATGATGTGGTGGTGGTGGTGCTGCGATTCGATCGTCGTGGATTGATTTGATTGTTTCCGGATTTGTTTGATAATTTCTGAGATGGAGTTATCGAGTTCTGATGTCAGTTCTAAAACATACAATGAATTCTGCTCGTGAGGTAGAAATTGGTATTCGCTTTGAAATTATGAGTGTGCAATTCTATACATTCACTATTTAATGGAATAAGTTGTGGTTCTAACTGCAAAATAATCTCGACGTATAATACCAGAATAAATTCTTTTTATTTTGTGGCGGATTCCCAAAACGGTTAGAATGAAAATTCGAAAAGAAGTTTTTGAGAGTGTGATTTATGTTTTGTAGTGAAAATAAAAGTTACGGATTTAAATGTATCTGCAATAGTCATATCTATCGCAGATACTTCAAATTGTAAACATGTATTGTTTCTTCTCACAGGATGATTTTGAGGATCTTGTTCACAGTTTTGTAGAAAATTCTTCGGCATTTTCAATAATGAGCTGCACCTAGACTAGACTAGAAAGCTCACCGCAACAGAGAATAAAAATTGCTATTAGAATACGACTCTATCATTAATAAGTACCTAGTAGCCAAATTTGTACTAAGAATGAGCGGTAATTCCACAGTACTCATAAAAATACCCTAAAATGGGAAATAGGTTCTAGTCAGCATCTGGTAAAAAAAAATCAAGTCTGTCCACTTCGTGAAATTCTATCAAGTGTAAAAATTATGCGATTAAGTCGTGAGACCTCAAATTTTTTTCAGCGTACCAAGACAAGCCACATTATTGTTGTTCAGTTCTGACAAAGGTGGAACCATTTAGCCAGAATTTGAATAAAAAACTAGTAGATATGACAGTTCATTTGAACATACATGTTTCTTGCTATTTTCCAGAGATATGCGTTATAACAGGTGGTAAAGGGCTTTAAACAGGTTGTTTTAAATGAGTTTAATCGAAATTTTTAAAGCCTTTTCCAAGCTAAAGTCTTGAACGAATTACTTTCACAGCTATTGCTTAGCAACCAGTGCGAGCATCATGCCCAATCTGACTAACCCATCATGCATTACTACTACAAAAAATTCATCCCACTATATAGTCAAGTTCAGCAATTCCACAGATGGTGAAGTTCCAGGGTTGTTCGGGACCTTTATTTCACTGCATATTAAGTATAAGAATGACAAATAATAACATAGCAAATAATAAACTATATAGCATCATTTTATATCCTTATAACGCTTCAAGAAGTCTTGAAGTTTAATGTCAACAATAGTGATGCGCAAAGCAAGACCAAGACCAAGACCGATATGGTCTTGGTATTGGTCTTGGTCTTGCATCCTTGCTATTGGTCTTGGTCTTGCATCAAATCCTTAGTCTTGGTCTTGGGTCTTGGTCTTGCATATACGGTCTTGGTATTGGTCTTGGTCTTGCTGCAAGACTTGCAAGACTTCGCAAGACTCTTGCAAAAATTTTCATCTTCTTATAAGTGTGAAAATTTTAAACCTAATTAATTAATTTAAATGAAGAAGAACCCTGCAATATGTATGGGAAGTATGTAATTCATAATCTATAAGATTGCCTGTGTCTAATTATATTATCATTCGAAATGGATAAATATCGACCGTATAAAAAAATTGTCATTGTCCAGAACAAACAGGCCTGGTTTGTAATGGTACCAAACCAATTTAGAATAAGTAATGAGAATAAAACTAGGTGCGTAGAATTAAGTTAGGGCAAGTGAGATGCGTAATTAATTAATAAAGTTTATAAATTAATAATCACCATTCACATAGTCTGCTTGTGCTTTCTTGGTATCATCCGTCGCAAGTGAGCACTCATTTTACTACATGCATTCAAACTTCTATTTCATAACTCATTCTCTCGCTCATTCTACAACGGTTTTGTACCATTTTCTTTGATAAAATAGAAATAATCTCTCAGAGTGGATATTGAGTGAAAGCGATTAAAAGTATATCTGGTTTATAAAACTAACTTCAACTTTTGTATAAAGCTTTTTCCAAAAAAAATAAAGAAAATTAAAAACAGGTAGAGATTTTTTAATACGCGCATTTATAAAACTAGGTATCTATTTCAAAAATCAGTCTTGTGAATATGCTGAGTTAGTTAATAAGCATGATCGAAAAAATAGTTTCAAAATAAAGGCAACCTAAAATTTCAAAAATATCCAAATGTGGCTACTGGATAAATATCATCAAAAAGATATCAGATTTATAGATGATTTGTAACGTTTGCTTAAAACATTCTGCGCGATAGAAAAAATAATAAAAATAAAAAACCGTGTAGTTTACCTTCTCCTGGCTACGAACTGTCGGGATTCTTTGAAAATAGTTTTGACTTCGTTTTGAGGACTTCTACTAATTTATGATTATAATACTAGTTATATAAAAAGCTCCATTTGCTAGTATTCGAAATAAAAAGGACAGAATATAAAACAAAATAAATCTTTAGAGATAGAAAAAATAATAATAGACAGAAACCATGGTACAGAGAAAAAAGATTTAATTTTCTGACGTTCTTGACGTGTTGATAAAGTTTGGTGTTATTGTTGGATACGGATGAGTTTCTGATTGTATAGCAAAGTATATTTCTGTGTATCTCCAGAAGTGTGTAGTAAATTAGAGCAGTCGGAAGTGGCTCGATTTGGAGCTTAGTAAATAGCGCCCGACAAAGTTCTCTGTACCCAGCACCCAATATCAGACGAACATTTTTTTGCAGCACAAAAATCTTGCTCGAAAGACAGGAATTACTCCATAAAATATTTCCATAGATAACATGAAAATGAAAAAGTCCGAAACAAATAGATATAAGAGTACCTACTCATACCTACTAGTTTTTTAATTCTACGAATCAGGAATACCACACTAGATAGTTTACTTGCTAGCATATAAATATGGCAAAACTATATATATATTTATCGTCTATATAAATACCATGTAGTTTGACGCTCTTTTGCTTTAGATAGATTTATATTAGATGATATGATAATGTTTTTATTTTTCTTTCATTCAAGCAAAAGCTTGTTGAGCTAAACCACTCGGTTGCCGACTCCAAGGTGTGATTGGTGGAGGCTAATACATCATTCACATTACTATTACAATCGATCAAAGTTGTGTCATCGGCAAATAGTACACTATTTTTCGGCAGTAAATGATCGTATAGATCGTTAATGTATATAATGAATCAGATAGGCCCTAAAATAAAGCCTTGAGGAATGCCATGAAATGCTTCGTTCAAATCCGATTTAACTCCTTTGATCGATACACACTATATAATCTTCTACTACGTCATTAGTGAATCCTTGGATAACATAATAATCAAGCTTCTGTAGAAGTATTTTGTGTGATACGCAATCAAATGCTCTAGTGAGGTCGCAAAGTGTTAAAAACGAATATTCCCCCTTTTCGAGACCATTAACGATAGTTGCAATGACCTTCATTAGAGCTCTAGTAGTTGATCGATTCTTCATGAATCCAAATTGTCCAGGACAAATCAAAGAATTGCCTTGGAGGTAAGAAATCAGTCTTTTTTAACCAAACTCTCTATTACTTTGGCAATTATAGGAATTATAGAGAATGGTCGAAAGATTTCAGCCAAAACCTCATCAGCAGTAACAGGAAGAAATGAGAATGGATTTACTGGTGTTTTAAGGTTTTTCAACTAGTACGTTGGGCTCATATACCTACAACACATGATATACATACAAATCAGATTTCATACTTTTCGTCATTCTCAGCACCGTCAATTGGACATTCATCTTTTCGAAAAGATATCGTATTAACCGGTTGATAAAAACGGATAATAATCTTCTATAAGTGAACAAAGGCAATCAATTTTCAAAAAATTGTCCTTCCCTGCTTCCTTTTTATTGTAACTTGGGGTTAAGTGACACAATATAATTCAAATAAGCCTATGAAAAACAGTTATTTTCTTTCTTTAGAATTATGCAGCAATCAATGGTTTCAATAAACGTAGAAAACATCAAAACAACAAACATATAGATGGTTATATATGACAGAGTAAATATTCAATAAATTCAGTGTCTGGTACAATTAAGGAAACACAGCTCCAGATCAAAGAGATACTATTCACGATTCTAATCTATCAATTCGCAGCGGTGTATCAACCAATCAACTATTGCTCCTTCCACTCTATGCCAAACAACAATAGAATGTGGTTCTCTCGACGTCGACGCGATTGTTGTGCGTTGTGTGGTACCGTCTTTATCGTCATACAAAGAGGCACTAATTTCATTCTGGTGCCTAATTAATTGCTACTTATTCTACATGGGCACTTCTGAAGGTACGAGAACTGCGCTGCCATATTTACCTAAGCGGGTCTTGTTTAATATACACATAATTAGCGGCAGCATAGGGTATGGGGGATACGTCAAAATTTCTTGTTTGATGTTTGCTTAGGTTACTTGCTATTTGTACATAATGCCGAAAATGTTTAAGTGTTGTTGGGATATATTAATCGGGTAATAATCATTTTGCAGATTCACATCTTGGTGTAAAAATGATTTTGTTGTAGGTAAGTTATCTATTGAAAATAGTTTTTATTTGTTCAATGTGCACTACATATGCTTTAGAGTATTTAATAAAGGCGTTGAGCAAAGGAATTATTTGTTTTAAGGAAAAAGTTTCTAAAGTTTTATATATATACCTAAAAGTTTTTTGTCCCATTATACTAAATTTATTACTAGAATCTTCAATCTCAAATGAATACTTTTAAAAATATCGATATATTTCTCATTTCAGGTCTTTAGGAACATTTATGTATATTCCTATTTACGTTTATCAATGTACGGTGTACGTAGTGATTTTGCTCTTACATTATCTCGAGAAAATGATAACTACCTGGTACTATACTAATTCGATAGGTAAAAACTTAACTACATAACTACATAGTAATAAGGCTGACTAATTCGTAGCCAAAATCTCTTGAGCATATTTTTGCAGTAATTTTCTTTTTACAAAAATATAACCGAATCTATACCCATTGCAGAAACAAATATTTCAGACATTACCACTGCTGTAACCCGAATACCGTAATTTTTGTACAAAACGTATTTCTTAAATGTTGCTACATATGGTCTCTTCTTTAATTTTGTCTTTGTATTTAATACTATCGTAACCAAACTTGGTACAAAAATCAGACGTTAAGTCACTAAGAAATATTTGGATAATCAGTATTATTGACTTTCTCAGTATCCCATTGACCATTATCAAGTTACGATAATCGATTCCCTTGGTGATATCTGCCAATCAAGTTAAATAGCACATCTCTGAGTTTTATTATCAATAAATTTCTGTGAAGTGGTCACTTTCCTGCTGCTTTCAAAATGTCAACAGTAGTACCTATTTACAAAAGTGGTGGAAGAACAAATGTGTCAATATATCTGCATATAGCACATGTTTCATATTTGGGTAAAATTTTGGAACAAATCATCTAATTAAGATTCCTGAAGAAACACAATTTGTTATCAGAAGCACAGTATGGATTTACAGAAAAAAAAGTCTACCAATGTTGCGATGAAGGAATTGACACGCAAAATATATGTCTCCATAGATAAAAAACCGTCCAATGGGATCTTTTTAGACTTAGAGATTCGATACCGTGAACCACAAGATACTTTTATCAAGTTTAGACGATCTGGGAGTGAAGGGTGAAGCACACGACCTATTAAACTCATACTTATCTGAAAGAAAACAACAAACAAAAAAAAAATAAAGCAGACAGTCGAATTGTATACCTCCTCCGTTTGGGGTTCGTCGGTCAAAAATAAAAAACATACTCAGCAAAAAATTAAATTATAACATGTGATGTACCCCAAGGAACAGTATTGGAAACTTTGCTCTTGAATATATATTTGAACAACTTATTTTCCATAAGAACATAAGGCAGCATCATAAGTTTTGCAGATGATACGGTGATTTTTTACGAAAGTAACACCTGAGATGACTTAAACAATAAAACAGAAATTGATTTTGGTAACATCAAAAACTGCTTCGATAATATACTACTATCAATGAATCTCAACTCTAGTTGCCCTTCTAACATTTGACAAGATATTACTTGAAAACTACCTCGAAATCTTACCATCAAAAAACTTTAAATACTTGTGTATAATGATAGACAGCCACCTCAGATGTGAAGTACATATAAACTATCTAGTAAAAAGTGTCCCATATGGAATCAAACAAGTCTCAATTAATGTCAACATCAAACATAAAAAAAAATATTAATCATAGTTTAATTTAAGCACATCTAGAATATGAAATAGGACGGGTGGAGTATCTAAACATACCTGAAACTACAAGAAATCATACAAAAGCGAAAAAAAAATAATGTGTAGAAATAACAGATATCCAAGTAAAGCTTTATTCGAAGAGATACAAGTTCATGATTTGAGGAAACTTTTTTTTTAATTAGGAAAAACACTATACTTGCTACTTAAGAACGAACTTCTTACTTAGTCTCACTATCAAGAGACAAGACAGAAAAATAAATGTATACTTTCATTCCTTTATAAATCAATCGGTCAGAGTTGTTACCAATATCGGGGACCGAAAGTAAGTATTCAATTGTTTACCAGATGATTTTATAAACGAACCCCAAATCCAACGCCTCAATAAGTCATTTAAAGATTACCATCTACGTACATAAAATCAATAAAAGAAAACTATTAGTAAAAATAACTATAATACCAACAACTTTATGATTATGTTTTTTTTGCATTTTTATTTTCAGATACTATTACTTTTATGTATTTTAATCAACTTTATGTTTAGGTACTATTTTTTGATATTATATATTTTCGCTCTACAGATAGGTATATATGTGTACTAGCGTTTGCCCGCGACGTCGTGCGCGTTGAAAACTGCATTCAATTCCATTACATTCCTTGTAGTAGTTAGACAGGCAGAAGCGATGAAATGTACCCTATATTTTAAGTTAGACCTCTAGTATACACAGGTGAAAACTGCATTCAATTCCATTTAGCTCCTTTTGCATGATGCGGTTACAAACTTACATACAGACAGACAAAAATTCCAAAAAAAACTGTTGCTCATTAAACGCCCCCAATATTATTTTTCCTTAAATATCTTTAATGTACAGTCAAAACCATACTTTTAGAACTATAGATATAAATATGTAAATATTGACACCCCTTTTTACCCCCTTAGGGGTTGAATTTTGCAGAATCCCATTTTAGTGAGCATCTATGTTCTAAAGGAGCCCCCTGACAAAATTTTAGACTTCCAGCACTTGTAGTTTCTATGATTCTGATATAAATACCATATATACATCGTAGATTAGGCTGCATATTTTGTCTTGTTAATAAATTATTTATTATTATTAGTATCATATTATGTCCATGTCCCACTGACCGCTGTCAAACTATGATATGTGGACCTTTCAGGGCATACCCATTCTACTGGTTTTTGATGCATTGCTTTTTAATTACATCTTAGCACAGATTCATCAATCATATCAAAGAAGATAGATACTAGTATCTATCTTCTTTGGTCATATGTACCTAATCAGGATTCAATTAAAGCTTAATACTATTTAATTACCAATTATTTTCCACGCGATAGCTAAGCTTTCGGAAATACTGCCATAAACTCGAAGCATAAACTGCGGAACATTTTGTTTTGTTGTTGAAAGATTATTTTGATTAAGTAAGAAATTGAATGAAAGAAGCAGCAACAATAAAGGAAAACAGCACTGGAAAGATACACCTAGTATTGCAAAAAGATCACAAAGCATATTTGGGCAATTTTAAAGTTCGACGCTCCTTAAACATTCGCTATCTATACTTTGTGCTCCAGCTAATTAAGCTTCTAATTAGTCTGTTGCATCATTCTCTCGATTTGTTCCATAATGATCGTTATGTAATTTTCAATCTTACGCATCAAATGGGAATTAAAATGTTTATAGTATCTTCAATGTTCTGTTTATTTAGAGAAAATCCCAGTGAAAATATCTGTTATCTAACTTTTATATTTCTCAAGATTTATATTCAAGTAGATAGGTAATTCTTGAAGCAAATATATCATCTTAGAAAACAGACAACAGTTAGTAGACCCTACAATTTTCAGAGCTTTCTTTGAGAGAATTCGTGAGTATACGAAATAAAGAAATACGAAGGTATTGATAAATACATCAAAAAGAGTAGTTATTCCTATAACGACACATCCTTTTCTCTTGTTATGTTGTTTTTGTTATCGATTTGTTTGTATTTGATTGCGAAAATAAAAATAACAATATTTTCCGCAAGGTATGGAGAAATCATTATTCAATTCCAAATTGAGTCTATGCGTTGACGACTGTTTTAACAAGCTCAATGTTGAGTTTGACGGGAATTCGACTACTGACCCAATTTTTCACCCAGAACGCGATGTGGACAAATCAAAATACCTACGTCACATTCCTTGTATATCTATTCGGTAACTGTCCAAAATTAAATACATAGAACGCGATAAAGACAAGCACATTTTCTCATTCACCGATTTAAACGTTACAGTGTGGGGTAGTTCAAGAAGTTCAATCGTTCCAAAAAGAAAGGAAATGTTTCTATACTTAAATCTGTGCTATGAATTCTTTATTAGAGTAAAACAGATTATGACTTTGATAATATCATTGAATTAATTGACGTTTATTTTGAAATAACCATAAAATCATTAGGATATATTAGAGAAATATCTACACATTGATAATTTGAAATTGATAAATACTTGCCTATTTTTAACTTTCTATGCAGTTAAGACTGACATATCGCTTGCCTGCCTATAATATAGACCATGATGTATACCAATATGGAGATTTCTCAATTAAACATTTTCTATTCACAAAGCACTTTTTATGTGATAATTTGGTCTATAGAAAATGTTATATACAGAAACTATAAAAACTCATCATTTATTGCAATTCTCAAATGAATATTAGAAAATGAAATAAATAATTATATGTAAAGGATTCTATGTTTCTATAGTTTATCAAACAGCCAATATTTTCATAAACATTGACAAAACTACTTCTTTACAATTCTTGCATTAACGTGGAGTCAGTTAAAAAAAATCTTCACTTCACGCTATATGCCTATTATTTTAAGATCAGTGATAAAATTACTTATTCTTTTCAGTGCATAATCTGATGGCATCCGTCCTACTCCGAACTTATTACCTACCTACATAACACAATCTGCGTTGTGCTTCTATTTTTCACCGAAATTTAACCTTCAATGAATCTCGTTTTGTGATATTTCCATATTTTATTGGGTATTACTTCTGAACTGTGCAGAAAGAGCAAAAAGGAAAGATTTTTGAGAAAAGTTGTGATTGAATTTAGAAAAATGATTGATTAGTTTGTCTGATTAGAGATGAATATATAGCGATCAGATAAATTAACAAATTATTAAGTTTTATTATATTATGAGTTTCCCGAATTCACTGTTTAATTCATTCAAGTTTGGTGCATGAAAATTTACTTAAAAGAAAGCTTTTTTTGATCCTTGCACAACTACGAAATACGCTGTGAGCAAACGGATAGGCCCAAACCGTGTTGTGGTTATTTCGAAAATGACCGAAGTGTAAGATCAGATCAGTGATAGTATCGACTAAAACTACCCAGTACGCGACGTGGGTATTTTGATGTATATCAAAGTCGCATTCTTAGAGGAGCGCGTAGCTGCGGGTTAACACTGACCGACTTCGATCTTCGAAGTTAAGCAGCGCTATACGATGGAAACGGCTTGGACGAGTGACCGTTGATGCGGGCGCGCGTTCAAGTCTCTGTCGCATTGCATTCTCCTCCTCTCGCAAGGCAACGGGAAACCAGTGAGAGTATATATTCCCTAGTACGCTCTCTGGAAGGGTGTGCCCTTAAGATTTATCTTGAGACACATCGGTGGTTCGGAATCCACGTTAAACTGTAGGTCCCCTTGTCTGTGGCAACACTTTCAAGGCAGAGAAGCCGCCAATGCTCGGATACGAGTATGGCACTCAAAGAAGAAGAAAGTCGCATTCTTAGTAAAAATAGTGAACATTCAGTTCAAATGCTATTTCTACAGAACAGCGAATATCTACTAACAAACAAGAATGATATGATATCAGGTTTAAGATAACTTTGAAGTATGACCCGACTTCTTCCGAATGTGCCGACAAGGCATGATACACGAAACCAGTCAACGAAAAAAGCAACGGCTCTATCATCAAATCAAGCTCGAGTTTATGCGGCAAGTGACGTCACTTTCTTACATGGCTACATGCATTGAAGCATGCTTAGCTTCCATCAAGAAAATGTTGAGATAGATGTCATGTTCATCACATGATTTTGGCATCTAAAAGTGACAAGTGAAATTCTATCAACACTTGCATTGAATTTTTGTTTCAGATTACTAGAGAACTCGACCAATTATGAGGATTATTCAAATCTAATAAAACTCATACTGACGGGATCGAACTATGCAAGTTCATTTTATTAAGTCAGAATAAAATTTTTGAGAATTGTTTTCTATATTCGAAATGTCGGTCATTTTCCAGAACAGACACTTCGGGTATATTTAGTTCCTTTCCAAGAAAATGGCTCTAAACCTTCAAAGAATAAATACTTTGAACAAAAAAGTTGCACAAACTCGATTATTGACAAAGGGAGCTGCATAATTAATTAGTAAATCTTATGATATTAGTTTTGTGCAAGATGGTTCATTGTCAAAATGTATTCTGCAATGGTATAGTTCGATTTCTGGGAAACAAAACACTTAAAATACCACGAGTTTCTATTCCGGACAATTACTGAAATATCTTCGAACCTCAAACATATTCCTGCGAAGTGATTGCGCGTAGTTTTGAATTTTTTTTTAAAAAGTACTTCTCACTTTTTCACATTTTAAAGAAATTCAACAAAGTTGAATCTACCTATTATTTCTCACAACTATAAAGTATTGAGATAATTGTGGTTGATTCTGCCAAAGGAATATTTTCAACTTAACAAGCACTATAATACCACATTTCTATCTCACTAATGAATCAACCCGCTACATTTTTATCATAATTTACTTTGCGTTTTTTTAAACTCTCTCTCTCTCGCCCTCTGACCCGTCGCCTATCCATTATTCATATGAAAATAATTGGATTAGAGTACTCATTTCATATTCAAGTTGGCAATCTATTTTGCGTCAAGCTCCGCTCCTGTTTATTAAATCCAATGAATTGTGCGACTGATATACGACCAAATAAATCCACCATATTATGGGGGGTACTGATCATATTATTTATTAGATACGAAAACGTTAAACTCTCTACGTTGATAATAACAATAATTTGAGACCAGTTGAAAATGTTCCGTTCTACAACTACTATTAGGTACTAGCACATGGAAACCGCAGCATATTCAGTCTCACCTTTGATGTAGTTAGTGAAATATTCCACTCCATAAAATTTCAGATACTTAGCTTAAATCATTTAGGTATTTAATATCAATGATGTTTTCAAAATTTTAACGTTATCTAAAGAAAGGGGATTCCTTTGGAAACAACATTATATTTATTTGAGAATTATAAGAATTCTAGCAAGTTACAACATCTGTAGTCCGTGCTCATAATAGCGTGCATTGAGGCATTGCCCAGAACGCAGCTGGCGACGTGCAGGGAGGAGTTTGTTACGTAGACACGATTAGAAATCTCAGCTTTGGTATTCCCAAATTCTTGGACACATCATTCGAGCCCAATAACAACAGCTTGGACAATATAAGATGTTGATCTTCTTTGAAATGCTTCACTAAAAATTGTACAAGCTTCTTAATTTTATTTCTTATTTTCACATTTATTAGAGATAAAAATTGAAAGAGAACCATATAGGAACTAATGAAAAAATAATATTCTAAGAAATATTTTAAAATAATACTATTTTTCTGATTCCAAATATTATTTGAACTTAGGTTTCCAGCAGAACAAAGTAGGTACTTGATATAATGAAAACTAACATCTTTTTGGATCTCCAAAGTAGTTTATTGTGAGCTTGATTATTTCAACAAATAACCAAAGCTTTACAGAAAACTTTGATAAACTTTAAATTATTAGTTTGTAAATTGAAGCTCAGGTAGTTACAAATTCAAATAGTTGAAAAGGTCTTACCCGTTCGCTATACAACTATCCCGACAAGGCAAATTTCTAATATACCTACGCAATGCACGTGTATGATGAAACGAAAAGCAAATGGTATCTAACAAAATTCATGAATTCAGAACCAAATCAAGAAATCTAATTTTCCAAAGCCTCTTTCTAGTAACAGAATGAAGCCATAGCTACATCTTTAAGGAGAGAAATATTACAAGACAAAGCAACTTTTCCAGTTGGAGCTCCTACATTACACGGCAGAGGATCTAATCCCGAGCTTCCGTCTAAAATGCCGACTGACTAATGCACTGTTAAGTCCCAAAGAAATTCCACTTAATGTTTGATAAGGGGCGAGAGGCAAGTAGAGAAAAGCGAGGGGGAGTCTAAGACTCTGGATTCGTTATGCACGTATTATTAATAGGATTAAGACGCTTCGAATGTGAGTTCGCAATGCGTTTTCCACCAACATTTATCAACATCATTGTTATCAAGAGAGATACTCGACTGAAAATGCATTGTAGCTTTCTGCTTACTGTTTCTCATTTAATTGGTGTATTAAGAAGTCGTCTGCTTGTGTTTCAGATCCACATGTAAGCAGCATTGTTTATATAGAAAAGTAAAAAATGTTGTCGCTGTATGGCTATATCTGCAGGTCTTTTTTCTGTTTTTCTCGTTATACCATTTATGATTATTAAAGAATCATACTATCAAAAATCACACAAATCAACAAAAAGTTGAATTTAATATAAAGGTAAAGAAAACAATAATATCACACAATTCACAATAAAAGAGTCAATTTTTAATTGTAATCGTCAATTAAAATGTTCGGTATCTGGTTTTCAGCAGTTGTTTGTGTTCCAAGAATCATAATTTGTGCCATTGATCTGCCTGTCTAGGGTAGACTGATTTTGTTGTTCTCCTTTTTAATTTGTAGAGTACCGACATCGCTCACCTGTTTAACAGAATGGACTATTTTTGTGTAAAGCAATTATTGGTTATACACTTTAGCAAATGATACGCACGTATTGAGGTTTAAGGTTAATATGGACACTATCAAATTTGAATCTGGTCAGTATTGCCAGATATGAAGCCAACATCAAAATGATAACGAGAATGCGATGCTCTAAGAGAAAGTAAAAAAACGCTACATACCCTTTTTTGCATTGACACTTTAATACAAAAATTAGCTTCAGAAGAACTTGGTCATCACTAAGACAGAAATGAAGTCTTGTGGAATAGAACTGGTTAATATTAGGTAAATTTCTTATAGAAATGTACCTATTGCGATCGTTCATACTTTTGAATTTCGAAAACATTTCAACGGCATGTTGTTATATGTCTATAAGTTAGTCCAAAAAACATTTGGTTCAAAAATTTATATATATATATATATATATATATATATATATATATATTTGATTCTGAATTCTTGACTGGTTTATTGATTTTTGTTGGGGATGCAGTCATTTAATAAATAAAATTCTTTGGATTATGCCAAGCTTTCGAGAATGTTTATTCTCTTCGTCGGGGCAAAATTCACGAATTTTGCCCCGACGAAGAGAATAAACATTCTCGAAAGCTTGGCATAATCCAAAGAATTTTATTTATTAAATGACTGCATCCCCAACAAAAATCAATTTTATTATATATATATATATATATATATATATATATATATATGGGATATTACGAAATTTGTTAACACGATAGAGGTCGCAGTTTTGAAGGTATCAAGTTCAAATTTGCTACAGAAATCAACCTCTCAAATATCTCGGTCGAGTTCGTTATTGGGCAATATCGGGTAGGTAGTTCCAAAATAGCGGCCATTCAAACATTTAAAAAAAATATCAAAAAAGAGCCGTAGTGTAAATATCATCCAAAACCATTTTAGGTTATAGATATAATCAGTACCTACAACTTTTGTTCAAAGCAATTTTTCATAAAACACACAGGTAAAAAAAATAAAAATTAATAAAGAAAAATAACAAATATTGATAAAACATGAACACTCAATATAAATTTGATGTAATTGTACATTTTCTGGAGATCTTAATATAGACCCTGATAAAACTATAGTATATTTATTGAAAAGAAATAGACGAAAAAAGAATTCTGCCTTGAAGTGGAACTCGAACCCTGTCTGCAATATATTCAACAGCTAAAACAAAAACCTCTAACCGCAAGGCTATGACACATACGACAATTATATGTAATAACATGTAGGTATACCAATGAAAAGGTTGTTCAAATTTCAATTCAATGAATTTTGAAAAATTTACCTTTCCGCTGACTGCAGGCCATCGGGATTTTTTATTTGTAGAAATTATCTATTTTTTGTCATATACACCTATACCTACCTATCTATCTCAATGTTTCAGAAGGAGGAGAGTTCATAGTCATTCTTTCATTACTGTTATGTCTAATCAAAAAGCTTTCATGTCAGATTTCTCTTACTTATAAAAGCCTCTATCAACCAACTTATCTCTGGGTCTATAAAATAATCAGTAAACTAAGCGGCTTAGTGGAGAAACATTACTCCAAATTACGCAAGTAATGGCGTTTAACGAGTGTGCTTAGTGTATTTTATCGCGTTTAAAAACAGCGCCAAAGTTCTCTTCTGTGGGCTCTTGGGTGTTAACTTTTAATTCATAAATTATGACTTGAAGGGAGTTGCCAAATTTGTTAGGCTGATGATTGTAGCTGTATTTTAAGCAACGCCTAGAAACTGTAAGCTGCAGTGGAGCTATTATTTTTTTTTCTCAAAATGATAAAAAGAATCCAACGTCTTTATAAACTGATAAAAATAAGTTAATTCAATACAGAAATGTCAGCAGTAAATAACGAAATAACATAAGAACACAGAACTACCAACGTTGAAACAATAACTTCGGTTGTTAGCTATCACAGCTATCAAAATGCAATTATTTATTTCGACAGTTTCTGAATGGAATAACTTATGTAGAGTAAGTATAGAAAGCAAAATTTCAAATAAGCATCTCTGGCATTTAGTTGTGAACTGTTTCTAATTTATGTATCTTTAGCATGGTGCAGAAAGTTACTGTGTGTACCAGAGAGTTGCTGCTAGATGTCGCTGATTTACAACTAGCGTTGAGCGGTGCAATTGTGAGACGCAGCCAATTTTGACGCTGGTCGGTCTTGTAATAACGGCCATCTGGATGATGTAACGATACTTTGCGAACGATAAATCCCGCCAGGGGACAGAATGTTTCGAAGTTTGCGGCAGGCGTAATTTTGTATTTATCGTTTCTTGCCGACGCCCTGAGGCTTGTTTATGGACCTGGGGGTGATGGTTATTACCCAAAAAAGAAATTTAAAGCTTCCCGAGTAGGATTTGCTTAGAAAGAAAGTTTTATTTGTTGCGAAGTGTACTCAAGCTGATAACAAGCTGAATCGAGAACACAAGCAGCGATATGGTGGAGATTCAAATTTAATCTTTTTTGTATGTAAATTGCAAATCTGAAGGTGTACGAGTAAAAGGCTTACAATTTCAGATATCAGAGAGCTGAATAGGTCTTATTGGCATAAATAAGAAAAGTTGAACATGTTGAAGAATTTCCTGTCAGCATAAGAAACTGAGCGAAAAAATATTTCGTTGATCGACTTGGTTTTGATATTCCTACGAAGACTCTATGAGAGTGCATTATGACGGTATAATATATATACCTATTACCTATATGGAGGAGCGATTGATGGTAGCTTTTCATTTATTAAAAAAAAAAATGGTATAAAATCTTTTATATTCCCTACATTTCGGAACTAAGAACAAGACAAGCAATTGTGAGTTTCTTAAGAGGAAAATCAGTATTATTCATGTAGTCGACACATAAACACAACTTTTTCCCTTTTAATAATAAAATCCTGTTACTTCAATATTTCTAAAAATAATAGTAAGCGTCTGCTACAAATCTATAAATTATACTGCTATACTTAATTAACCAAATTACTTAGAATGGATTATTTATTCCGAAAATTAGCATGAACTATTATTTTTTGGGAGAAGACGAAGACATATCATCTCCTGATTTATTGGCCGCCGTGGATTCACTCAAATTATGCAGCAATTAATGATCTAAAAGTATTGACAGATCCTTACAGGTCACGCATTCCTGCTACTTGTCATACAAAAATGGTCAATTAAAATTCACGAATTCATTACCGTGGCAATCTAAATTAATTTTCAAAGTTATGTTATTGTTCATGATATGAGGGTAGAGATCAAGTTTCTTTTATCAGCTTATTTAAAACTAATAACATTAAAAGATTGCATTAACAGCTGTCACGTAAGAGCTGAGTGAAATGTAGTAGTCGGAGAGCTAGTAACGCACGTTTCATGAAGTGTTTGATGCACCTTGAAATTTAAAAATTTTAAATGTATTGTATGAAGAAGCAAATATACCTGGGTTGGCCTAACCCACCTTGGGACACCAGGTAGTGCGCATCCTAAAAAGGTGTGAAAAAATATGACCCAAAAAAAGTGTTTGATTCAGCAGCCAACAACCAGTAATGGAAAGTTTAGGTAATTTTAAAAATACTACTATTTGGGCAGACACTTTTGTGGGGGTTTATACTTAATAAATCCACCCTAAAGTTGATTTTTTTAAATACCATTTGAAGTGTTTGATTCACGCTGAAATTTTAACAGCGTCTTAATTAAATATAAAAAAATAATTACAAAAAGCCAGACAATTTTTCCGGGGCTTAATTGCCGGCAAACATGAAAATAAATATTAAAAGTCTTTGCACATATATCTGCAGGCTGCAAAGGAGTGAATATTTACCAACCTAGTCGGAAACATTGGAGCCATGGGGCTAATATATTCCGAACTTGGAAGAGGTTCTTTCAAGAAGCCGGAAGCTAAAGATTTTGTGAAGTAGTGCTTAAAAAGAGTACAAAATATTTACTAAACTAAAGTTGCCACTCCAATATTGAAGTTTTTTTAGAGGACAAATTGAACATCACACACTTTTACGACTAAGTCTGTATAGCCCCATATTTAATCCCATTGAACAAGCGTGGTCTGTGTTGAAGGCAGAAGTGAAAGGAGACATAGCTGAAGAGCTAAATAACATCTTGGTGGGTTCTGATCGGGATTGTCTGACTCAAACAGAACGTCGAACGCAAAGATTAGATAATATCGTTCGTAATAATATTGGCAATATAACTGTTGCCAAATGTGCAACATGATATCCAAAGATCTATTCTATCGATATCGGGTAGGTATGCAAGATATGATTTTTTTTAAATGTGTTATTTATACTTCGTTAATGTTTCAATTATTTGTCTTACTAACAGTTTTAATATTACCCAATAAACTGCTTTCGCATTAATATTGCCAATTATATTTTGAATAATGTCAATTTGATTTTGATTAGCGCCAATTTGAACTTGAAAGGTTTCGTATTCTAAGGATTAAAACATCGTTCTTTTCACTATAGATAACATTATCTTCAATAAAAAATAAAGACAGTAGCTTTTGGTACGTAAGTTCTTCATACCCGATTATTATTTGATTTTTGTTCTCGGATTTGTATTTGGCAGACATTAAACACTTTCAATTATATTCTCCTATCTTTTTTGAGTAAATGTACGACAAGCTTAATTTGAAATAATATCATTTTAAAAACACTTTAATTAATTTTCTATTCAATATAACTTACGGCTAATGTTCTAAGAGACATTTATCTTTATATGATAACAAAATGGAGATCCCAATATAAAACTTAGAGAATAGTTTACTTGGAGAGTGTCGTGATTCACTCTCAAAATTCAACCAAAAGCATTTCTTGGGGTTTAATTATTTGGTTGGAAAATGCGCTTATCGGCGTCTCCTGTTGGTGTAAAGTTGTAAAATTGTGCATATCGTCTGTGAGGAAAAATTTTTTTCTTACATCTTTGTTAATATCTAGGGATTATTAGACCATTGATAGGGTACTAGGTCTAATAATCTGTAATTAGAACTATGAATGGGCGTACGAAGTCGCTAGTATCATTTACTAATAAGAATATGGCAGTTAGGGAATTTTCGAATTGAGAACTTTATACACATTATAGCGGTATGGCATGATGGTATCAAGAAGAAGAATAATCTGAATACAATCATTTACACTACAAGCGAGTAAGAACATCTCTGAGGTTCGTCTAATCACAAACTTCGTCTGCTTCATCGTTTTAAAGCGTTGTACAAGCAACGCCGCCGCCACAAGATTAATTCTGACATATTGCCTTCCTACCGCTCTGAAACAAATTCAATCAAATATGTTATTTTTTTTTATTGGACCAACTCTTATTTATTGCACGGAAAAATACAAAATAATATTAATTCTATGGTGCTGGTAATTTTGAAGCTGTGCAGTTGTAGTTAGATAGAAAACTTGTGGCACCAACTTCAAAAGTACCAGAACCGATAAAATTATTATTAGTTTGTATTTTTTACAACTAACAATCCGAATTTTTGTGAAAAACATTTATTTTACACTTTTGGGTGTACAATAGTCATCAAAATCATTCAACGTTCACCAAAGATAACTAATACTTTGCTTATACTTATTCAGAGATTTAAAATATACATAAATAAGGGTCTTTTGTAATGTAAAATCATCTGTCACACGAAATTAAATCTATAACGGCTTTTTCCAGATTTTGCCAAACTTTCAATTAAATACCTACTACCTAGATAATGCCTTATGCAGTTAACGACTTTTTCACTAAGGCACGTTTCTGCTCAGCTCACGCACTGGTTTATTGTTTGTACAAAATTAGTTTTTTTTGTGATTTAGATAGTGTTTACCTTCTGACTGAATATACAGCTGTATATAAATTTACTTTCTAACCAAATATACACCTGTAGGTTACATTCTTATTATCTTATATTTTTACATCTTTATATTTTTACATCTTTATATTTTTGTTTATATTATATAAATTTATTTAATTTTAATTTAATTTTTAGTTTTGACTTTGTTTTGTTTTTGTTTTGTTTGATTTTGATACTTTTATCTTGCTTTGTCTACAAAATTTATATTTTTTCGACAATAAATCATTTCTCTCTATCTCTCATAATTCAGACATTATCACTGTTGTATCTTGGAAACAGTACATTTTGTTGAAAAGTATTCAATTTAAATGTTGCTACATATTATCCCTTCCTTAATTTGGCCGTCTCATATTTTATAAAAAAAATTGTCCCCACCACATAGCGGAGACACACTTATTTCAGACTTTACCACTGCTGCCGGATATGGTTTCTTTTTTAATTTTATCCGCTCCAGCTCCTTTGGAAGAACTTTTTGAGGGAAGGACATGTTGAATGTAATTTTTCTTTTCAATGGGACCAATTCTCAATAGTCCTCTATCAAATGGGAGGAGAATCATGAAAATTGGAGCACATTCGCTATTTATAAGGCGTAAGACTCCATAAAAGAAATCAGACAAACATTCCATTTGTATACCTCCTCTGATCGGTTCGTCGGTCAAAAATTGGCTCTTTTCAGCATTCCAAGACAAACACTTAAGGTCTTATCTAATTTTTCACCATTAAGGGAAAATATGAGTAAATAGTTGGGAAAATTGATATTTTATTTGAGTACCTATACATTTTTTCCAGCTTTCTTCTCAGTGACATGCGTTATAGCACAGGATGTAGGATTTCTAGTAGAATACTTTATGTCATCAAAATTGTTAGAACTATTTATTGTACTCAGGCACCTCTGAAACGTAAACCTTTGTTGAAAAGCGGGTATAACGGGTAGTGGAAGGAATGTAAAAAGTCCTCGTTATATGGTGTTTTTTCAATGAGAATTATAGCTCTTATTAGTACCTATGGAGGTATCTAGAAAATGGATTTATGGATTCAATATAAAATGCAAACAACCTATGCAGAGAATTATTTAAATTTGGCTATCATGTTAATAAGATAATAAAAATTATTTAGATGTGGCCAGACTGATTAGTGAAACAAGTGAATCTCTAATGAATCTCATAAACAACCAATATCAAGTTTATTGCTAGATCTCACGGGATGGCTGGAGCGAGGCACCATCAATTTGTTCTCAACATATGTGCGGGATGACGAATGCTTTCGGTGACAGTTCCGTGCAGAACGCTGAGAAATTATTTCTGACGGGACAGAAAAGGGATCTACGGAAGATTTATGGTATTAATTTGAATTAGTAGGGTTGTGTATGTATGTGTGTGTGTATTTATGCTAGAGAATATCAAGTTTCTGAACTTCTATCATTGCTAGGCAACCGGAATTAAATCCACAGATATAGCAGCATCCGGCTTTTCGAACTCAAGGCCCAATCTCTGGAATATTTCAATTTGCTGGTAGCAGCTCATATAGGTAGGTATAACGTTTGTCTCGACAGTATAAGATTGCTGAAATGAAATACCTTTCTTGATAAGCATTGTGAGCGAGTAACCGGTGTTACACAATAATGAAGAGACTTTCAGTTTTCTGATGATTTTTTGGGGAAATTTTTGTGAATTTCTATTTTGTTTCATTGGGACCAACTCTCAACAGTCCTCTTTCAAATGAAAAAAAGTCTTCAAAATCGAAAATTCACATGCTAGTTTCGTTTAATAGAAACAATCATCAATATTGTATTTTATACTTAATGAAAACTAAAAGATTTGATTTCAAACACTTTACTTGATATTTTTTTAGGTTGTGGGTTTTTGATTAATATTTTTTTTAATTAACATAAACATTGTTGTGGAAATAGTATATTGTTCGCATATTTTACTGCAATTAACATCAGAATCAATAATTTAAGATATTTCTATGATTCGCTCTAGGGATATCGAAACGAGTCATTTAGTGTCAGTGACTGGTACGTGAAACCTACATATTATAACAGTACTGTGGAGTTAAAATGGAGCCTTATTCGTATGCGGAACTTGCTGATATACATTTTATTTACGGAGAAGCTGGTCGTAAGAGAAGAGCCCCGCGATTGTACGCCGAAAGGTTTTCAGAACTACATCATCCGCATCACGCCATATTTGCTAGGATTGATAGATTGTCAGTGGCAGCGTTAGATATCTCGCGGGCACAGGGCGGTTCTTCGATAGGCGCACAGCAGAGTTTGAGGCCAATCCTTCTACAAGGGTGGGTGCTATTGCACGTGATATGGGAGCGGCTCGAAATACTGTTTGGCGGGTTCTCCAAGATCAACAATTATACCCCTATCACCTTTTGAGAGTGCAAGCCATGTGTCCGGAAGACTATCCGCTGCGACACCGTTTTTGTCGTTGGATTTTGCAGCAGGAGTTGAGATAATCAAACTTTGGCCGCACCGTTTTTTTTTTCCCGACGAGGCCTGTTTTACAAAGGACAGTTATTCTAAGAGCCGTAAGAGTCACATTTGGGATGAGGAGAACCTCTATGCCATTGCCCTCCTGAGAGACCAACATCAGTTTTCGATTAACAATTGGGGCGATATTATGGACAAATAAATCATCGGGCCATATTTGCTCCCACCAAGTTTGGATGGTCATGTTTATGATCAGTTCCTACAACATGTGCTGCCCGAACTATTGAAGAATATGCCATTGGACGTAACAGCTCATGATGGCGCTCCAGCCCACTTTCCTTTGCGAGTGCGGCAGTATTTGGACGAAAAATTTCCCAATAGGTGGATAGGCCGAGGTGGCCCTGTGCATTGGCCTGCGCGGTCTCCCGACATGACCCCATTGGCTTATTTTCTTTGGGACCCTCTAAAAGCTTAAGTCTCTGAGAGATCTGTTACAAACCAACAAGAGCTACTGGGAAGAGTGATGGCTGCGTTCGCACATGTTCAGAACATACCGGGGATATTCCACAGAGTTCGCCAATCATCGAACAATCGTGCCAAGCTGTGTCTTGAGCAAGGAGGAGGATATTTTCAGCAATTACTGTAGGCAAGCTTTTTCAATACATTGGTATTTTTTTTCTGGAGCCCAAACGGCATATTTCCCGACAGGGTTTTATAGGGCAAAATTGCAAAAAATCCCTCTACAGCCCCTATCATTTTGAGCAATATTTATGGGACACCATGTATATTATGTCTGTCAGACTTGTTTCATAATTATATTTTAGCATGATGGCCATTCATTTGAGTTTCCTATCATGGATTTTCCCTGTGTTTGTTTATTTCCCTTTAAAAATAAAAGTTGACGAGCCTTGATGCATATTAGCTTTGTACTGTATTACAGACTATTTTTTTTCGGATATTTTTTTGCTATGACCTATTTAACTAAATTTCTGTAAGAGAATACGGCCTTATATCTCACAAGTAATCTCTATAATTCTTTAACACAAAAAACTTATTATTGAATCTTGAGGTGAGTAGTGAATATCATGGTTCGCCCAAAAGTAACAAAATCACTTTTATCGCCATCAAAAATCACATGGCGGCTTCAAATATCGACGGATATTGAGATTTCCATTAATCTAGAAAAGTTACTCGAACCACACCCTGAAAGAAAGGACTTACAACTTTTTTCGGCGTTAGCGCAACGCTCCTTACACTTTTTATCACCATAGACCTGACCGACATCCATTAATTATCTCTACCTTTAAAGGCTCTAATATAATTTCCCGCAGCATTGTGCGCTCCAGCGGAATAATCCGGGATTTTCTTTTGATAATTAATCAAGTTGTAACATCGATTTAGTTTTCTGTTTTTCTTATTCCAATGAAACTCGGGGATGCTCGCTTTGTTGCTGGATTGTTTTTACTTTGAAGCTGACGCATTACCGGGCGATTCATTAAATTCACTTTTGGGAAGGGGATATGCGATACCATCAATTTAGTGTAGAGTAACTTTGCAAAATCTTCAACTACTCGTATATTGTTCATGGAAATAAGTCAGTCTGAAAAGTTGATATTTTTTTATCATCCATCTGAGATTAGACTTTTCAGTGGATTGATTATATACTAGAAGTTAATTTCAGAACTTCCCACCTTGGATTTTTCGAAATTTGGAAATTAAAAAAGAAATTGGCTCTTGGATTACGCTGTATAATATTTTGCACAAAAAAATGAGATAGAAGTGTGGAATTAGATTCAATTCTCTGGAAGGGACCTTGGTGTTTAGCGGACTTAGCCATTAGTCTATGTTTCTTTTTCCTTTCCCTGCCAGAGAGTACCCTTACTATGTTATTCCTAATGATTCGCAGTATCCCAACATCTGTTTGATTCTCTGCTCTTTGACTTACCTCAACGATATTACCATTTATCTATACCAGTTCTGTCTAGAGACCGATAGGGCTGAGCATTCATATAGGTGTTTCCTCACAGTCCTTGTCACATCTATCTCATTTCGATGATAATCTTTTCCTTTTAAATTGAAAATCCATCAGGTGGCTATGACCTGTTACCAGTTCTACCGTTGTCGGGGGCTGCCATACGCTAAGGCTTAGTAGTTCCTTACTCCACTCGTCTCCGATGTCCCCCCACAAAGCCTTCCTGCATCCATCACTTCCTTGCCAGTATGCTGTGTTATAGCCGCTTAGATATGCTGGGGCTTGTAGTTGGCTCCCTAGCTTAGCCAGTGTATACGCCTTTTCTTGCAAACGTTCTTGTTTGCCTCTGCACATGTTCTAATGGTGAGAATTTCAGCTTGAAAGATATTATTTTGTCCTTCCATCCTAAGGCAGAACTGATTTGGATATCTTAGTCCACAGACACCTGCTCGAGCTTGTCCCTCATACTTAGACTCTTTACAATTTCTCTAGAAATTTCAATAGGCAAGATTCCTTCCTGGGGTTCCTTCCAGATATCTTTTAGTTTCTTTCCAAATAGCAGCTTGCTACTCTTACACTCTGGCATCGACTTTCCGTTTATTTTGTAATGCCAAAGTCGTCAGTTCCTAGCAACGGCGTAAGGTATGCTTCTCCTTCTCGTTTTCCTCGTTGCCGTTATGCCCTGAGAAAGAGCCCCTTTACCAAGTCTAGCCGGTAGTTTGCGGTGACTTTAGAATATTACTCCATCACATTATGGCTGCGAATGTGATCCTACACTAACTGAAATTGGTTATCGCAATAATCTGTATTTTAGTTCGAAAGTAACTATACGTCTATCAGGCCAATAGAACTGATCACATCACGATCTGAAAGAATATAAGAATATGTTTTTCGTTCTCCTCGTGATAATAACTACATGTGTTTTCTACTCGCCTGGAACCCGTGAATTTTACCTCGCACTTGTAGTAACGCTATTCTATAATTCTTTGATTTTCATTATTTTATAATAGCAAGCTTCACTCTCTACCTTATATTAATTGCAGTGAAGATTAGAATACTATTTACAAATTATGTATTATAATTATTTAGCATCCGGTAGGAAATGTATACCTACCTATAAATTAATTTATCATTACAGATTACACTGAAGTTTATTTAGTGATACAGAATATTCAAACCAATTTCATTCGATCGTGTATGAATACTGACTGTGTGACTAAAACTGCCTTTGCAATTACTGAAGGATTTCAGCCAGCTCTACAATCCATGGGTTGAGCTATGTCCGTCCAACTGAAATTAAATATTGATTGATTCTTGGCAGTTTCCATGAAATACGTATAACTGATAACAAATTATCTACGTCACACCCTTGAGCTGATTCTAAAAAGATAAATACTTTAATGAATATAGCTTAACTAAGGAATATATTCAAAATTCAGGACAACCTCTTGACACATGAGAAAAATTAACATAATGACAAATATAGAGTAAGAATATACTTATAGCATAAATTTCCCAATTAACATGTTTTTAGGTTCGCAGTAAGTAATGAACGTGTATCGGATTGGTCTGACAGTTCCGTGTTACTTCGTCTGTTCGGTGGAATTCGGCACAAATCCCGCAGGATATTTTACTAGAAAGATTTTGTTATTTCATTTGCTTATTGTTGTGAGCAGAAAGTGCATCTCAAGCTAATTAAATTTTTTGTGGGAACTCGAATATGTACAGAATTGCCGCAAAAGTACTAATATAGTGAATCGGTAATTAGGAGACAGAAAAAGCTATTTGTACATGGTTTCCTTTTTTCAGAGTTTAAATTTCAAATGTGGAAGCTAAAAGTACATAAATCTTTCATAGTGTTTTAAAACAAATTAAAAAGCGGTCATGGGAACGCGAAATAATCATAAAATTTTTGAGACGGGCTATATATGTCGAATTGAATTTTGCGAGATAAAGACTATTAAGAATAAGGATTACTTAAAAAAAGAATGATTTGACATACGAGACAACATTAATTTCGTGCGTGATATTAAAATTGATGACATGAGAGGATACAGAGTCACTTCAAACAGACTGAAACATACTTGCCCCAATCGATTTGATCGTGGCACTTGTAGGCCACTCTTTAAACAGATCACATCGAGTGTGGCTCCTGTTTGTAGGGTTTCATAAACAGCAACAGAACCACGCAGCAAAATACAGATAAAATAACATTTCATTAGATATCTAATTATCACAATGAGTTTTTCTTCTACGCTTATCACTGCTTAAAAAAACTGACATTCCGTGTTTTTCCATGGCTGTGTGGTTTCGTACAGCAGCAACGTTCGTATTTTTAGGGCCTTCACATTCCGTGCATTTTTTCGGTTTGTATAAGACAGAAACTTCATGCATTAGGTACATTATTGTGAACGTAAGCCTTTTTTCATCACGAATGTCTTACCTCAACACAGTGTTTGATTTTGACAAAATTAACAAATTATCAGTGACAATCAAAGGCATTCCAAAGGTTTTTCTAAAATTTCGCTATAACTCGTGATGCATCTAAAGAAGAAATCCTGGAACCCGGAAAATGAGTTACGCATAAAAGCAATGTTCCTTTGTTGGAATATAAAATTAATAAGTCCTGACAGACACAAGATTTAACTAGTAGAATAGGGGTGTCCACTTAATGCATTTTATATGAGCATTCGTAAACCAGTTTAAAAGCCGGTATCGGAAAGCCTCGACACATTATGATATGTTGTTGTGTTATTTAATGCAGATAAAATATTAATACGTATTTACCCAGGTGTATCTGTCGGAGAGACTAATTTCGTACTAGATACGTTGGGTTTTCGATATTTTCGATATTTACCATGCTTTTTGCATTCCTATAATAGTCATTTTGAAGTCAAATAGCGAATATTCACTGTATTTGTTTTTTCAGGGCAGTAATCAGAACTGATTTGTGAATTATAGATTACACATTGCTAAAGTAACCTGCATATATAAGGATTAATATATGAAGATCCACCTCGCCATCTTGCATCTTAGTCAAGAATTCGCCTTGTTGTTATATTTCTTGACTTGGCATGGTGTTGCATTTAATTACTATCATAATCCGGAGCACTAGCTTCAATGGCTCCGGTATTATTGGTTCACTCATTACCCCGGAACTATGTAACGCTGTTGTTGGTGCTTGAATCAATAATGCATTCTAGGAGAGAATACATCCAGGCGACATGTATCTCCAGTTGCCTGCTGCTTCATCATCAAACCAGATAACATATTGACACAACAGCTGCCATCATGACTATAATAAACACAATATACCAAATTCCGGGCTGATCGAGACAAGTTTGGGTAGCGGGATCGATACTGAGAGGATAAGGGTGTTCGGAAGGGTCAAACGCACCAGTTTTTGTTCGCCCATGTTCGGCTGGAGAGGTATCGAATTCCATTTTACATTGATTATGGCTCGGGGTAAATAACTTAGAGAGCGGAACATCCCTATTGGGACATTAGAGAAAAGCAATTAATTTGTTTGATCAATAGTGGCCATGTATTCAGAGAGCTGTTCAGATTGATTAAGTTTCTCCAAGAGGACGTCTAGGTCTCAACATAGTTGAATGCTTAGTGGTGACGATGTTTTACTATCCTACCGCTAGCAACGTAATAGAAGTTAAATTTCCAAAGCCTGGTTTTCAACAGATGTTTAGATGATTAGGGTCGCCCGAGTTTACAAATTATATTTCCAGTCTTTTGGTCTGTGCCTGTTCTGTTTTCTGCCAAAATTATCTCGGAAACGGATAGACCAATTTTGTTACTTTCTGTTGCTTTCTGTTCTGTTTTTTTCATGATATTGATAGCGCTCGCCTGTTACGTAGACTTAGCACTCCCCTCGCACAAGTTGCTAGACAACAGCTAAAAGACGTACCTATGTTTTGCTCCTGATTGTAGCGCGAAAACGATTTCAATGAGACTTCTTGAGATACTTTAACACAATCTCAAGGTGTATCTCGGATAAAAAGCACTTATAAAATGTATGCTCAAAGGAAATGCCAAATTTTCCAAATACCTACATATTTATTCATAATTTAATGGTCGCTTGACTGGATCAGATGATTTTTAATTTTCGATTGAATTTGTGAGCAGTTGAAAAGTCGTGCGAGTGTGCACACCAGGGTTGTTGTTAAAAAAATACATTTGATCTGGTAAGGAGTCATCACTAGATTGAGAACCCGAATGCGGGTTCTGGTTTCGATAGTTATGTCTGTACCAACTTGAGTCGGATTTCAAATTCATTCCATAAACAAATCTGCTCAAAAAATTACATTAATAATATAGTTTCTCTAGATCTCCCCAGCATGTTTTAATCGTTACTGGGATTTATATCGAAGCTAAGCTTGAGAGGTTTGAAATGAAAATATGCTTCAATTGAAACAACTAAACAAGACTCCTTGATTACCAATCAGTCATCAAAGTTTGAAAGTTATTAAAACCATCTACAGTCCATTCTACTGAATATATGAAAAAAAATCTTCAATATTCTCAAATCCCTCTAAGAAATATATTGTTAAAAATATTCAATCGATCCTAAGCTCTTAACAAATGTATATTCGATGTTCCAGTCAACTTTTAAGTTTCTGCTGTCGGTGCTTACTGGACGGACATGAACAGCTGTTGTCAACTTTTCAATTTAATCTAAAAAAATAATATTTTTCTACACATATTGAATACAAACATACATACCGTTCACAAAATCATCAACGTCAAGTGTTTGATTGATTTACAGGAGCGTGGCTTACGCCCGAAAATTGATGACACAAAAAGTGCTTATTTATGACTCCAGAGAATGGTTAAATAAATTAAATATGACGATTAGTGCAAGAATATTAAGTGGATGACATCATTGTATTTTGTGAATAAATAATAAAATAAAAGGATATCTATAAGAAACGTATTTGAAGAGAGTTCAAATTTAGAATCTTCCTCTAAATGTCATCTTGGCCAAAAACAATTATCTGTCATTCCCAAAAACACGAACAAAACAAAAACATATAAAGCCATAAAACACTATATTGTTAAGCTTCATGAATGAAATGCTTGTTCATTGATCATCAGCTTTATGAGCACAATAGATACTGCCTCATGGTAATCCAGTGTTAAAGAAATTCCTCGAGTCTTCTATCAACCTTAAGTGCTGTAGGAGATCGCACGTTCAATTTTTGAGGCTGTATCTACTCTGTTATTTCTTTATTTTCTACAAAAAAATGGACCGACGTTATTAGCTGGTGCACTGAGAAAGAAAATAATATTAATTCTATTGGTGATATAACTTGTGAAGTTGTGCAGCTGCATTTAGATTGATAACTTTTGGCACCAGCTTCACAAGTACCAGCACCAATAGAATTAATATTATTTTGTAATTTTCAGTGCATCAACTAATAACGAGGGTCCAATTTTTTTCAAAAAACTATTTATTTCACTCGTTTGTGTGTAACATTGGTCACGAAAACCGTTGAACGTTTTCTAATACCAAAGAAGATAGTACTTATCCTATTACACGTATATATTCAATGCTTGTACTTGTTATTATTTAGAGATCTCAGAATATCGCGGCTGAAGTGTGCATAAGTATTTTAGATTCTACCACTTTACCACCCCTGTAACTCGAAAACCGTAAGCCTACGGAAAAAATATTCATGATAAATGTTGCCACAAATAATCTGGTCTTTATGTGCTTGCCTCACATTTTCGAAAGAAATTTTCCTCTCCACATAGCGAGAATACACATATTAAATGTTCAATTCAAACGTTTCTGGATATTGTCCTATCTTCTATTCCGCCACCTCTTTCTAATGAATCAATAATCATCAATATCAACCTCCTCCGTTTGGGTTCGTCGTTCAATAAAATACTTCTATTTACTATGCTTTAATATAATATAAATATAAGGAACCATCGGGTTATAAGATATAAGATCTAATCATACTTGTCACATTTTTTCAAATAGTTTCCATTACCTGGTGTCAAATTCTCAGGATCCATACATGCCAGTGACTTGAACCTTATCAAACATAACTAGATCGGTGGTAGCTTGTGGCCTGTAAAGTTTCTATCTCATCCAAGAAAGTTTAATTATTAAGTTTACTAATTCTTGGCATGAGTCAAACGATTTATTATTATAGTCACATGGAAACTTAAATAAAGACTCATCATATACATTTAGGCAACGAACTGTTCCTTTATGTCAACTCAACAAATATATAAATCGTCAATAGCTAAGTATTCTTTGAGTTTGTTATATAAGAGATTATTGAGAAATGTAGTATTCATGATGTAGGTAATAACTTCTTCAGATTATTTCCGACTCGAAAAGACAAAATTTTATCTAGGATTACTATTGATATTTGAGATCAATAGATTAGCTCTGCCGGGATCTGATTTATTTTTATTTGATTTTATTTTTATCTCTTCTGTTTTATATTTTGTGCTCGTGACTTATTAAAATCAGCGAAGTAACAGGCAAATAATGTCTATTATGTGCATCGCTTTCTTCTTACCAATCTCCATTGAATTCTAAATTTTCAAAGCAAACTTTTATCAATGCGATCAAATTCCACCCAATCAGGACAATCCAAACATGCCGCACCGACACTGGTCCCGCAGCGAATTAAATGTCGCCTCTACGGCTCCAGCTCGCTCCCAGAGACACTAAATCAATTCTTCACCTGTTCCGCTGAAATCGATGTTCTCCAAGGAATCGGTCCTCTCACCTCGCCTTTGCATAGACAGCTGAGTAAGTTTCCCACTGCAACAGAACTTTCCACATCCACAGACATTTTCCTTCATGAAATAGATATTGAGATTCCTTTCCAGCTCAAAAGATATGCCTTATCAAATTATTATAAGAGCTCTCCTATTATAAAATAAGACTCACATTAGTGTTGTTATTGTAGATGCTTCCTAGAGCACCTTTTGGAGTCGTTATTGTTGAGATATTTAGAATTCGGGCTACATGGTTCAGTTAACAACACCAAGGCCGCTTATTATAAGTACTTGCAAGATTGGAAGGGTCGATTGATATCTGTCCATTTAATATATTTTAGTCAACTAATAAGGAGATAATTGCACATTTAAAGTAGGTAATCTAGTGTGTTGGGAAAGTTTCCAGACCAGCTTGATAACAAGAGTATCAAAAGTTATAGCAGATTTAAATTTAAGCCATCTGTTACCGCTATATGTCTAAATTCAATTGTTCTGGAAATACTGACATTCAAGGATATTTCCTCAAAACATTTCCAGGAGAAATTAAGAAATTATCAGTTTCCTGAATAAAACATTGTTAAAATCTAATTCTGTGTACTTTTATATTCAAAATCGAAAGAAATGTTATGTCATGTGATGGCCCAATGAAAGCTTCTATGTTTTTTTTTTGCTGAAAACCTATGAAGACTCTTTTACTAATGTTGATTGCTAAGTCGTTATTATCCTACCATTTGGCGAAATCTTCATCCATTGAATCTGCCCGTGTTACAGATTGTGATAGCTTATTTTGTGCCAACATTTCATACGTATCATATGCATAGATGATCATTTTGTCTGGAACATATTTGAGAGCTCTATATCCCTCATGCACAATATGAATAAGATAGGTACCAAAGTCAAACCTTGAGGAACTCCAATTGGAACAGGTTGCGATTTTACAGAATCAATAACTACTGAGATCTGTTTTTTTAGATATGGATATATTGCTTGTTATTGAAATTTTATATGATTGCAAAGTTCGTTAATTGCAGCTAAAGTCGATTTTTGTTTTCATAAGCCTTGTTGGCAGCTAGGAATAAGTTTGTAATGTAAAAATCTCTGATAGTAGCTAAATTCTATAATTTTCGAAACCGGAAATTACAGGTATGCATTTCGGTTGCTGCCAACCTCACTCATCTTTGGATCCCATTGTTTATATATAGGACTATATTTTGAAATTTGAATACTCTTGGGTACAATGGATTTCATCTATACTAGGTGAGTTTTTTTTGATGTTTTGGTGATGACATCTTGTATCGCAGTGAATGTTGTCCGGTACAGAAATAATGTAGAATCGTTGAAGTGTGATAAGTTAAAATTATTAAGTTTTTTGGATTCCAGTGGAAAAGTCATCGAAGTAACTGGCAATGTTAGGTATATTCTGAGTAATTTATTGATACTATTGCTGTAGGTACAAAATAAAAGTCCGAAACATGTAAATAACTCCTCAATATCTATATTAAGTATTTTACTGCCATCATGCCATTTGATATGGTAGGTATTAAATAGGGATTCGCCATGAAACTCAACTCTCACTGATACATTCCTTGATATGAACGTGTATCGAGCCTAATGATATTTATTTTGAATCTGTCCGGCACTGGGAACCTGAAGTTAAATCCGCCCGGTACTAGGTGATTTCACATTTTTGTAGCTAAGTTTGATTTGTGTTTTAATTGATGCTTACGCAGTGGCTGCTTTTTTGATAATTTATTTTAATTTCTTTGACTTATTTAATAAATAAATAAACATATATTTCTCGATGCTGTTTCTTTAAATTGTCTGAAAACCCCTACAGTTGATCTTCAAATATGACATAAGTGATTGTCATTAGAAATTAATTATTCATAATAGTACTATTACTCCTACACTTTCCATCATATTATGATTTGAAAATTCTTCTAAATTACTGAAAAACGGTGCATTTGAAACTTTTCTACATTTGACATTTCTACCTTCACATTTTTCCTTAAACGTAAAAGTTATATTCCTACTTGACGTATTCGTATTTAAATAACCCAGTCAGGTCTTATTAGGTAATAAAATTTGCAAAAGGGGCACATTCAAAGAAAATTTTGAAGCCGTCTTCTCTCAAGGTGGAATTCTCTTTCAGAATAAGCGCAATTACGATGCCATTACGCGAAAGATATTTAAATTTTTCTCTGAAAAAAAAGGTGTCCAAAATATGCTCGGGTATTGTCTTGAAATACGATGAATTTTAAATTAAATTGTCTCTCTCCTTCTAAAAAGAATTCAGAATGTACATGGTTCATTAGATTCGATATTATTCCCTTGGCTAATAAGTCAGTATTTTTTTTTTGATTATTAGCTTATTTTTTTCTGGAAAGGGTTTCCAATGAACTTTCAATATATGTACCTACTATTCCGGTACCTATTTTCTTAAAAAAATACTCATCAAGAGGAAGGCTTAATACCCTAATAATGGAAGTCGCCAAGTGGTCAAACATTGATCAACGTAAAACTACCTACGGTTGCTTCACCGACAGCTAACCATCCTATTGTTAACTAACTAATTGAGGATTTAGCGATGGTTAACTACATACTGATATGTTACCGACTACTTTAGCTAAACTATTTTCTATATTTACTTTTCGTACGTAAAATACTTTTACTGAGCCCTATTTTCTTCGTTATCTCTCCCGTTTAGAGTGCAATATGAATAACCTTGATTTGATAACTGCTATTAAATTGAATTTCAATTAATTTAAATTTGCCACATCAATTTATTCAATGCATACAAGGTGGCTAGATGGTCTGGAAACACCTGATTTCTACCTAAACTATACGTTATAATAAAGAAATATCAAGACAATTTTTTTGTAGAGCAATGGTTCTTTTCATTGACGTACATTGATTCTCAAAAGCTGTGCTAATTTCTGGGATATGACGTCATCGGTGTTTTTTTAATGTAACAGTCTATCTATTATTTTGCATTTTTCAATACTTCGAAAACAATTTAAATCTGATAGGACTTGATGGGATTGGAGAACTATTGACAGGTTCGAGATGCATCCAACAACTATCGATCATCTCAAGGAAATTCAATGACATGAAGAAGAAGTTGGCTCGGACAATTCAATAATTTTATAAGAGGTTTAGGGATTTTGTGACCAGAACCAATGAGTAAGAAAATCAATCAAATCAATTACTTGAATAGAGAATTCAATTTATTGAGTTTTATTTGTGTGGCTACCGGCATATTTTTTCTAGAAAAATAATGAATTCAACAGTTTTATTCTGATGATGATTCGATCCTATATCAAAAGCTTTTATTAAACTTGTAATATATGTTTGCAACTGATTTTAAAGCAGTGATTCTTAAATAATTAAGCTGAAATTTCATTCGTCATTCTAAATACAATATGGCGGACTCCGGAATTGTATAATGTAATGAATTGAAAGCATTGATTTAATTTAAAGATTACTTCCTTCTTTATAGAGCATTTAAATAAAAGCTAGTTTTTAGAAATGTTTTTAATATAATTTTGTTTATATTGACCTACCAAACATCACAATTTAAAATAAATTCTCAAATACAACAATCTCAGTTAATACCTCACTCTAACCCATTTATCGTAACAGAACAAAGCCAAAACAAGATAATTGTTCCGTGAGAGTGACTGACCTACTACCCCTTACCCTCAAACACATATATAGTGGAACATCAAGAATTCAAAATGTTCTGTAAATCATTTCATTACAGCAGCCGAAAATTACGACGAATTAGAACAGCTTCGCCATAATGACGCTGGTCATTAATTCAACACAGTTCATATTGTCCCTTTTACACATTCCTGGAATTTATGTGGCCGTACGCGTCTGCTCGGACGGATAAAAAACTTTTAATCCCTCGAGAAATTACTCTCATCGTATCCGACAGGGTGAGAAGGGGAATTCCGAGTGAAGGGTATGGAATGCTTTGAAGGTCGAAAAATATCGTTTTTGATGTTGAGACAGGATTAGGGATCCTTCTGGCTATGCTTGAATAACTTCTGTCCAAAAGTAGCAGATAGTTAGGTATCGGCTTGTTTGAAACGTTTATCTAAAAGCATGTTAGGGATATATATGATACTTAAAATGGTTTCTAGTTCTAACCATTAATTAAAATTACCTGAGTAGCTAAATCCTAGTAACAACAATCCAAACAACAATGAATTACACCTACATAAGTTTCTTATATAGTCCAGTCAGAACAGTTGTGCTGTTACGTCATAGCATGAAGCATGACCTCAAATCCAGTTCATTAATGGATTTCGTACTGATATCATAATATGACATCACAGCACAACTGTTCTGACTGGACTATACCAGAGTTACATAGTAGAAGCATGGACTGCATACTTTAATTTAATAATTTCCGACAACCACTTGAACTATAATCGACATATTTTGTACCAGATAGAACAAAATACGAGGTTCATTGTTCATCAAAATAGAATTATTAAACCTTAGGATTTGACGATAACAGTTTCCATAAATTGGACCCATTAGAATAATAAGCCCAAAATTTCAAAGTTCAAAACTAAGAAACACTGACGACCCCATTTAAAAACCATCAAATTGCATTCATTGAGATGGAACTCTTTGATATAAGCGCAACTTATGACAAAAAGATACGCCCATCAAGTGAACGTGAATGCCCTCGAAGTTTCTCAAAATTGACAAGAAAATGTAGCTTTGCCAAAAAGATTTTGACATTGACTTTTAATATCAAAAGAAATGTCCCTAATTGATGTAAATTTTTGATATCCTTTGAGCTAAGAATTCGAGAGATAACAATATCAGTTACGGATGTCCTTCATTTTAAACCAAATTTGTCAGATACTTAATAAGATATAACTATTTTTCATTTGCAGACTTTTAGGTATCCTCAACTGGAAATAAAATTTGAATGTTTATTCAATCACAGAAATTATGTCTTCTACTCCCCTCATCTTATTAAGTAAGCCTCTCCCTTAATCTGGATAAAAGACGTTGATCAAAATTACCAAAAGCGCCAACCTCATTATATTCTTCGAGGCAATTCATTAATTATGCCGGGACTTGCAACTCGATAATTTTTTAGAAACCTTAAACTTCGTTGTTAGGGGAAATATTCTGTCACAAGATAAGCCGTACTTGCATAATTTTCATGATAATTAATCAAAGCAGCAGTCAGTAAACAAGATCAGAGCCTCAAATTCCATGGCTTTGTCAGGTTACTAGTTATTTTGAGTTCAAGTACTGACGCAAACGTGTTGAATCAATTTAACAGAAGATAATTATGTAACGTGGCCTGCAATGACTGGGTTTGATTTATTAGTACTCGAATAATTTTCACAATTATTACAAAATAAGCACCCCAAGTGACAATTACATAATCATAGGTAAGTACAAAGAATGACGGTTCCCTAGTATTTTTTTCCATTTACATTAGTCCCAGACCTAAATTATTCATCAAATAATTTGCGAAAATTCTGGTCGGTTTTATTGAAGACCTTCCCCTTGACTTTAGGACTTCGGACAGCATCTATGCGGTATTAAGGTCTGGGCCAACGGACCTTCTTCATAGTCCAACGTAGAGTACGAGGTGAAATGACCTCCCACACAAATATAATGACCATTTCTGTGGACCTCCCGCTTATCTATAGATATTTGTGAAATACGTAATTTCACAAATATACGGAACTTACACTTTATTGCAGGATCCAAATGCCACTATTTCAGAAGCTTTGCTTGGCATAATTACTCATAGTAAGTTTGCCAGTGTTTTTCCACGAGATGGCCACCCAATAGCTTGATGAAAAATCTTCACGCCTTAGACGGAAGCGGAATGCAAGATACTCGGACGCGCCAACCACTACGCCTGGACTATACCTGTAATATGTTCGACATGATTATCCAACAAGTTTATTTTATCGACCAACGAAACTTTTTCACGATTACAATATTCTTCTTAGTACCAAAATAGTAGCGGTAGAAACTAAGTATTCTTTTAAACCAATTTTTAAATATGAATTGCCTTACCCAATGCAATGCAATTTTGAATCATAGGCAGAAAATACTTGATCTTCTACTAACTAATATGAATATTGTAGATGTTACTGAGTGTGTGTATCCTCTTGTGGCCAAAGATCCATATCATCCTGCATTGTGCGTCTCATTAGATTTGGGTAACTGCTATCATGCCCAAACTGGCTTTATACAAAATGGTCATATTTTTGACTATGCAAATGGTGACTATATTTTACTTTATCATCTTTTAAACTCCTCAAACTGGTCCGATTGTTACAGTAGTAAAAATGTAAATAACTGTTTGTTGAAGTTCTACAATATTCTATTACGATGTATTGAGCAAGCTATTCCTCTAAAGCAAATTAAAGTAGAAAAAAACGTCAGTTTCCCTGTTATTTTTCTGTTGACCTTGTAAGGAAAATAAGAAAGAAAAATAGACTACATAAGCAAGTGCAGGCTGGCAGGGCCACCGTGTTTGCAACTGAGGAATACAAAAGTCTAAGAAGCTTCATTAGAAAGCAGACTAGGCATGTGTATTCTCTATATCAGCGCAACCTTGAAATTAATATAAACAACGACCCACAACAGTTTTGGTCTTTCATCAAAACAAAAAGCAAAAGTAATGGTATTCCGACAGAAGTGTCTTACAACGATAAAAGCTTTAACGACCCACAAGAGATTGCGAATGCCTTCGCTCAGTTTTTTTCATCCGTTTATGAAAAACCATCTATAATAAACACAGATAATAAATCTGGTAATTTTTCTTTTACCGTGATTACAGAGGAAATTGTTAGGTCAAGCATAAAAAAACTCAAGTCAAAAAAATCTGTTGGAACAGACAATGTACCTTCCTTCATTTTTAAGGGCTGCGTTGATGTATTTCTAAAACCTTTAAGTTATATCTTTAACCTTTCTTTGGAAACAAACTGTTTTCCCACAGTGTTTAAAGAATCTTTAATTACTCCTTTATTTGAATCCGGTTCCCATAACAAAGTTGAGAACTACAGACCCATCAGTGTTTTAAACACTTTAGCAAAAATCTTTGAGAGGATCCTGTATGATGATATAATGCTAAATTTTAAAATGTGTTTTTCTACTTGTCAGCATGGTTTCTTGCCAGATAGATCTACAGTATCAAATCTATGTAATATTTCGGCACATGCTATGGAAGCTATACACAAGAAGATCCAACTGGATGTTATCATGACAGACTGTGCGAAGGCATTTGACAAGCTAGACCATGGGATACTACTGAATAAACTAGGTAACTTCGGTTTCTCAGATAAAGCTCTTCTTTTTATGCACTCTTATTTGAATAAATGGAAACAAAGTGTTAAAATCAGTAATTGTTACTCAAATCCTTATTTAGTAACGTCAGGGGTGCCACAAGGTAGCAATCTTGGTCCCTTGCTTTTCGCTATTTTTATTAATGATATACCTGATTGCATTCGGCACTCAGAAAGTTTATTATTCGCTGACGACTTCAAGGTTTTTAAGTCGATCACTGTAGCTGAAGATTGTAAAAGATTGAAGGAGGACCTAGATTCAATCTTTAGTTGGTTTCTGGACCATAAGATGCATCTTAATATTAATAAGTGTCTAACTATCACATATACTCGTAAAATCAATTACATAAACAATACCTATATAATTAACAATCAACCACTACAAAGAAGAAACAAATGCAAAGATCTTGGAGTTAACTTTCAAACAAACATGAAATTTAATGACCATTATCATTATATCGTAAATAAAGGGTATCGAGCATTGGGTTTTATTATAAGAAACACAAAACATTTTAAAAATACTGACACAATAGTAAGATTATATAACGCTCTGGTCAGATCTCACCTTGAATACGCGTCCGTGGTCTGGTCGCCGGATACATTTAATAACATTGATCTCCTCGAGAAGGTTCAAAAGCGGTTTTTGAGGTACCTTTTCTTAAGAAAGAATAATCTTTACCCATACCTCATATCTTACAAAAATATGCTAACTGAGTTTAACATTCAAAGTTTGGAAATACGCCGGATGATGCACTCAGTGTTGTTTATGTATTTTATAGTCAACAACATTAAATATAAGTCATGCAATTTTGTTAATAGCATACACTTTCGGGTTCCTAAAGTTGGTTTGAGAATACGAAATTCAGGTCTGTTTCATTGTGATGTGTCAAAAAATTCTCCGATAACCTTAATGCAACAACAATGCAATATATTAATTATGAAGTATAATATTGACATATTCAACATAGATGTTAACAGATTAAAGCTTTATTTTTCTCTATACTAATACAATGTTTAGTTATTAGATTTAGTAGTAGTAGTATTTAGTGTAACTTAGGTAGATACTGTGGTTGCAGTTTTAGTTTTAGTCTTAGTAGTTTTAGTCTCTTACTTGTTGTTATCAATTTAATTGATGTTTGTAAGACGTACCATTAAATAAATAAATAAATAAATAAATAAAAATAATTGTGATCGTGTCTTTTACAAAAGACACTTTTACTGACGGCGGGGCTTTGATAAAATACTGAGTGTGAATTCACGTTACCATAGATAATTTATCAGGTATACAATGCTACATAACAAATATGCCAGTAAACTTCTTACAACGTTCCAGTGAAGAGATAATAGAAGAGAGGCATTTGAATTGATCCAACTTGAAAGACAGTTTATTTCCCATAAGAGAAAACCGTAAAAAAATCACGGGACCAAGTCTGATCGCCATTGGGAGTGATCAGACCAAATTGGACATCTCATAAAACCTCATCGCTGACCGCGCCACCTCCACTCAATCTCCTTAATCCGATAAGGGCGTATAATTAGGAGAACAAGAAGGTCCTTCCGTTTCAGGGTCCTTGTTAAGTTGTCGATCTGTTGAACAACGGTCAACCGAGAGAAGGACAATAAGCCGATGGGTTGCTGCTCCCGACGAGATAACACTCCGATTGCGGCTCGACTCTGTCTCGAGAGCATGCCCGCCCCCTTATCAGTGGTTGCCTCCTCCCTCGCTCGCCCCTCTGCTACTCGGCTGATATATCTGCTATTTTACACGGGTCCAACAATGGACATTCGGGCGTCGGCTAGGCGGGAACACACAGCGTCCTCTGGGGGCGACATAAAGCGGAAGTGGGTTATCTGTGGATTGGATGGTGCTTCGCTCGATGGATTTGGAATTAGATGTGGTGGTATTTTGTAACACTTGTCCTGTATACTGACATTCATTCAATTTGATTTACCACTACAAAGAAGAGGTAATTTACTTTATTGTTTCTCAAACTTGAAATTTCAGCTCTATGCTGTCAGAATAAATAGATAAAGAATTCAATAGCTAAACGATAACAACTACAGCGATAGCACAGAATGGGAATTGGTAATCGCAAAACGTTACAAGAATTCAAACTGAATTAATATAATATGTCTTTTTTGGATCTTTTTAGTAAATATGTTTGTAGCCATGGTTTCGAGTCTTGGGAAGGGTGACCACCAAATGTGTTGAGTATTATAATGGAGTATCAATCAGACAATACCAGATATATCCATTTTACAGAGTTTCGAGATAATTGCAAGAAAGGTGCGGGAGGCGAGTTCTTGAATATAATCAAAAAACTTCAAGTGTACTTGAAAGTTATGATACTATAGACCTAGTAACCATAATTCTTGTTAATTTTTCATAATTAACATAGGAACTATTACCAATTATATGTTGGATTTATTTGCTCTTGCTTGAGTTGAATAAAAACATAAAGTTTTCTAAAGTGAAGTTATTAATTTTAATGGGGTTATATTTCAATAGCATGTTATTTCCGTTAAAAATATTATATTTTGTTTATTTATTTATTAAACTACAGTATATTTATATAAAATTGGCCTTTATATTATTATATTTTTATGGAATTTTGCAATGACTAAATTTGCTGTCAAGTATTTCCTCATTTTTTTTGTTTTAAGCACTCTTGTTACCCCTTAGACACATGATTGCCACAAGGACATTCCTGCGGCACTCCACCTTACTGAATTGTCTTGGCTACTGTGTTTCGATTTTTTGTTATACCCAAATTTGCAGTAAAAAATGCTTGACATACTCTTATAGGTTTCTTTTGACATGATTGGAGAGAACAAGTAATGCTCAGTTTTTTGAATTATCCTTGTTGGACCGTCTTCTCGCTTTTGCATAACAACACAGCAGGTGTTATACCTTAATATCCCGCAAGACTTTATCCGGAAGAGTAGGAAATCTTTTTCGATTAAGTTTGATATCAAGCAATGTAATAGTACCTACCTATTGCATTTATGATTGCATAGTCTCATAGTAATTCAGGGTCCGGGTCAATATATCTTTCTTCCTATCCCATCGGTTTTTCTCTGGGGACATAGAAATTCTGTCGCGGCAATCAGAATCTCATGATTAAAAAGAAGACTGTTTGAAAGACGAGAAATTAACTTAAAACAAATGTATCTAAATACCTTCTCTAACAGATGTCAGATATGTTTAAGTCCCCTTTGAGCTCCATCATTCTTTATCAATAAAATGACATGAAATTCTAATAAATGTCGAGTCATATGGAAACTCGTGAAAGTGCACACTGGTTTCCCTCACACAGACAATTACAAACTAAACACTAAAAGATATCGTTTGATAATCTCAGAGTCCCAGATCAAAATTCAATTTCACTCCCCAATACTTCACCTTGGTCAGTTAAAGCTAAATATAGATTAGGTAGGTAGGTTTTATCCTTTTTTGCTTGAATCATTCATATGCAAATTTGTTTTGTGGATTTATCTGGTTTTGCATGATTTGTCTGACTTTGGCATTGATTTTGAAAAGGATATGTAAGGTTTTGCTCAAATCTGACTGGATTTACCTCACTTAAAGAAATAGGAATCAACATTTAACTAATTTTTGCACAAAAATGGATTTATCTTGTTTTGTCTGATCGTTCCTCAATGATTCAATTTAAGTATATATCTCGAAAGAAAATCACTTCTTGGAAATAAAGTTCTGGATCATTGACTCAGCCAAGAGAACGCGGCCAGTAGAAGATAACATAATATTATAACAGGGGCTAGATATATCAAAAAATATAATGTTTTCAATTAAAAGATAGCAAAGCTAGTCGAAGTCAACAGAAACCCTTGGGGGTAGCTTATATACCTTTATTCTCGAGATTTTCTAGGTGAAAACATTATTTCATCTAAATATCCTATTTAAAACTATTCAATGGAGAAAAGATGAGATTGACTGGAAACACTGAATGTTCATCATAAATTTCTTAACTCTATTTTGAGAAATCAAGTTTATTGGGGATCATTTAATTTTTAACATACCATAATGAAACTATCCAAGTAAATTAGATTTTTGGTAATACCTGCATAATTCATTCTTCATTTAAGGAACAATATGGACAACGCCCTCCCAAGTTATTCCCTCATATAAAAGCCTATAATTCTGAAGCAAATATCAGTTGTTATAAACAGAACAAATAGGTAATTAAAAGAGAATAGAAGTCACATCTAACAACCATCGGCCGTATAGCCTCACTCTTTTTTTATATGTAGTTATCTTTTAAAACCAATGTTTTTTTCAATATCAATATACCTATCAACTTGTTCTCTGTTTAAAGTCAAATGTGACTAGAAGAGACATATACATATAACCCCAAACCTGATCTGACACTGGATTAATAAGACACTCTTAACAACGGTCACATCTGGGCGGTCATCATGGCACACTCATAAAAGATAACCTCGACCGAGCCTAAGCAGCGATAACACGCCTTCCAACTCGACTTCGTGTTATAATCCTGATGACGGATCTCCTACCACAACACTCCAACCGCCAACTGCTATATTATTCCTCCTGCTTCTCATACCTACCAGCGCCTCTCCTAGTTTTAGGTGTTTATTCCTGTGATTATTGCGGGCGTTTATTGTTTCGTCGACTGGTTATCGCGACACGTGTTCCCAGATATGCTTGAGCGCCGCCGTCATAGTAGTTGTTTAACTGCTGAAAGAGGAAGGTTAAAGCCATAATATGAGTTGCTGTCTGGCCATGTATGGATTTTATGACATTATTTGTACTTTACCAAGACACTTGAAACAATAGAAGCATAGTGGTTATAGTAGGAGATTTTTATCTTTATGCAAAATTATTTCCATCATGTGAAATAGGCAACCACTACAAATGTACCTCAGTCGAAGTTGAGAACGGTCTTGAACTGTTGCTGAATAGATAGTTGAGTTGATATACTTTTAATAATAAACTAGATTTTGCCCAAGTCTTCGTATCCGTGTGAATCTGCATTCAATGTCATGCGGTAGTTTTTGCGTGATGCCCGTATAAATATACAGATACAGCAGACAGACTGACGCGATAAAATGGAGCCTATATATTTCGAATTAGACCTCTAGACATACATCAGTGAAAATTGCATTAAATTTTATTTATTAGTCTTTGCGTGATGTTTGTACAAACCTACAGAAAGATAGACAGACGCGATAAAATGTAGCATCTATTCTACTTAGACCTCTAGCAATACATAGGTGAACATTGCATTCATTTCCATGTGGTAGTTTTTGCGTGATGCTTGAACAAACATTCAGAAAGACGGACAGAAGCGCTAAAATGTAGCCTATATTTTAAGTTTGACCTCTAGTAAAAAGTCGGTGAAAGACACAGACAGACAAACATTCTAAAAACTGTTGTTTTGGCTTCTGTTGCTCTAATAAAAACCCCCACCATATTATTTTTTCTAAAATATCTTTAATGTACATACATCGTCTTGTTACATTTTCATTATACGGGGTGGGCCAATAAAAACTTTACACCCCGATGTAATGACTTAAAATCAAAATAGGGAAAAGTGCTCAGACCCGCCGATTTTTGTTTCAAGTTATTTTGCTACATTTTTCAGTCCCACAACTTCTACCCCCTAACGGGGGTAAGCACAACCCCCTGATTTTAAATAGGGATGAGGGTTATTGCTATACCTTATGACCTTGAGGAAAATATTATGCTTATCAGACGGGCATTTCAGAATTTATTTGAATTTTTTTGGCTCAAAATAGATTGAGACCATACTATTTAATCCTTTATTTACCTCAGTTCATCGTGAATTTTTACGAGTGTTACCAACGTTTTAACTCGCTAGTGGTTTTCACTAGAATAAAATGGTGTATTCTGTAGAAGAAAGACGACTCTGCGCGAATAACATTTAATTTATCTGACGAACGTCATCCTGAAAGAAATGTCTCCACTACTTACGTTTTGATAGAGGAGCGCGTAGCTGCGGGTTAACACTGACCGACTTCGATCATCGAAGTTAAGCAGCGCAATACGATGGAAACGGCTTGGACGAGTGACCGTTGATGCGGGCGCGCGTTCGAGTCTTTGTCGCATTGCATTCTCCTCTTCTCGCAAGGCAACGGGAAACCAGTGAGAGTATATTATTTCCTAGTACAGCTCTTTGAAAGGGTGTGCCTTTAAGATTTATCTTAGGACACATCGGTGGTTCGGAATCCACATTTAAACTGTAGGTCCCCTTGTCTGTGGTAACACTTTCAAGGCAGAGAAGCTGCCAACGCTCGAATACGAGTACGGCACTCTAAGAAGCAATGGCTCCGACCCTCAGTACTAGGAAATTGTTTGACGCATCTGGTGTATCACGCACAACAATAAGGAGAATCCTTAAACAACATAAATTTCATCCTTTCAAGATACGATTGGTTCAGGAACTGCATGAGGATGATTTTGATCGCCGACTCCAGTTCTGTGAAGTGATCAGTGAATATATTAACATAATCAATATTACATGTTCGATATCTGTTTTTCGGAGGTGTGTTGATTTTACCTTAACGGAACTGTAAAAAGACATAACTGTCTGTATTGGTCAGACGAAAATCCTGGACTATTTCATGCATACTCAACATGTACAAAAAGTAAATGTTTGGGCGGGTATTTATGGAAGTCACATAATCGGCCCTATTAAATACCAGGTAACCTCAGTAGCGAAATTTAGCAAGATTTATCAGAAAATACTATTTATCCAGCCCTCGTGCAAGTATAGGAGAATGAAGAAGACCATCATACGATTATTTATCAGCAAGATAGCACACCAACTCATTTTGTACAACCTGTCTCCTCTGGACTTTTCTCAATGGGGTCATCTGAAATACAGAATTTGGAAGATTTGTGAAGTCAGATAATAAATGATGTCGTTAAATTACTCCTGACATGTTGCGTGATGTACGGGAACTTATTGAACAGAACTTATTTGGCTGCATGGAAGTGAATTGTGGTCATTTCGAGCATTTAATAAACTAATAGAAAAAGAAGTATTTTTTTCTTGGTTTTTAAGTACACTTTGTGTTCTCATTGTCTCTTTCCCTATTTCAGCTATCATTTTGTTATCGATGAAAATTTTCAAGACAAACTTCCGGTTTGGATAGTAATCGTTGAGATCATAGAAATAAGGTATAGCGATACCCCTTATCCCTATTTAAAATCAGGGTGTTCCTCCTAGAATGAAAAATCGACTGGTCCGAGCATTTTCCAATATTTTCATGAACATTCGTTAAATCGGTATGTAAAGTTTTCGTTGACCCACCCAGTATGTCTATATGTATGGGAAGAAGATGTAAGATTTTCAAAAGTTCATTATGGGATTATCTCTTATCCCTTTTCATTTCGATACATATATTTGCATCTTTACTCTGAACTCGTTTTATGATAAAAATATCATTGATGAATTTGAATCTTTATAATAGGATCTCAGTCGATAATATCAAAAAAAAGTACAAACAGAATAAGTATTATAAACTGCATTGATTTTAATCTCTCCACACGGATTAGGAGAACCATTGAGAATAAAATTGAAAATGAATAAATTAAGCACTTGCATCTGGTTTGAATTTTATTCTTTAATAGTAGTTATTCAAAGTGCCCGAAACAGTTGTACAGAAGCTAGTTAATTAAAAATTACAATGAAGTAGGTATGTTTTGACTGTATTATTATTTGGTTTTTGAACAATCTAAGATATCTCTGTCTAGAACAAATTTCAAACATGGAAGCATTAACTTATTTCTGTTCCTTCACCTATTATAGTACATTCCCCTCATCTTTTGGATATCGTCCAACTATCAGCAGGTTAGGATGAATTGAGAATTTAGCAATCCGGAAAATTAGTCTTGTTGAGTTTTTGCCAACCATACTCGAGTCGCACTCACTAATGCTCACATGATTTATAGTCATTCGTATGTTGAAAGAGATTTGAAAAAAGATCCAACGCCAAGGGATCGATTCCATGTCCAAGAACTACTACAAATGGAAATTGATTTAAAGTATATAACGTGCATAACACGAGATTATTTAAGAATGTAACTTTATTCTTTAAAATGTATAGTAATAATATTAATATTTAGTACAAGTATATAGGTATAAATATATGTGATGAGTAGATTGGTAAGTAATGGTGCCACACTAAGAACATAAATTAGATATGGTGTAAAAGTTGATTATGAATAAATGAATACTCGATAACAATTCTGTCGAGAGAGGATCAGTAGCAATATAAATAAATCTATACGCAACGCAATCTTTATTTCATAGGCATCACAAAGTCAAAATGATATTCTCTCAACTCAAGCAATAGATTAGTATTTTATAATTCTGCATTATTGTTAATAATAAATCTTCCATTATTTGCTTACTTAAGCAACCGATGATTTTTTTCTCCCCAATAATAAGAATTTCCTCAAAGCTTATGAGAAAATTTAAATACCAGATCTTATCTCAAATTCGTCACGCCACTGATTTACTTCCCTCGGTTGACTTGATATGTTTCTCGTGTTTTGATGGCAAACGCCATCGTGAAACAAACTATAAGTACAACTAAGTGTTATATCTACGAATATAAATCGTGAACATACATAAAGAGAAATTTTGATTTGACTTTCATCAGATCTCTGATTTTTTTGAGATGAATCACATTCATAACCTTAAATTTATATAAGCATGCTCTTACTTTTTTCTTATTATATACTGATATGTAGGTCCCATCTCACTACTCACTACTGTCAAGTATTTAATTTCTGTTTCAGATAGTATGCTGACATCTTCTGCTCCAATAATAGTGGAGTTGCAACAGCGAGGTAAGTATTTTTTTATATTAAGAGTATAGACAAAGTGTGTTTCAACCAATTTATTATTATATTGAAGTCCTTTTTCATAATCACTTCTAGTGAAAACCAGTTATCAGACTTGTTTACAATGGCTGTATTGTCAACAAAACAGAGATTCTACTCAAATTACACTCTTGTAAAAATAATCCATTCACATATATATTAAATAGATTAGGTCCAAGAACCGAATCTTGTTGGACTCCGTCTTAAAATTCTCGTAGAGCACTAGTTACGTTGCCAACCTTTACCACTTGAGTTCTTCCTTCTAAATAACTCTGAAAGAGATTCAAGTAAATACCTAATTCGAATTTCATCTTTTGTCTGCAGAAGAAGGCACTGTCAAATATATTGATCAAATCTGTAAGTATACAATATATCTTCTAGTACCTAAAGTAGAGAGATGTTTTACTAAGTAATGATATTGTTTTGTAGTTGGTAGCTATAGTGGCATCTTTTTTTATAAGGGTATGATGATAGTAGATTGCCTGAAGACCTCGTTTTGGGTCGATAGGTATTTTAGTGGTTTTAGAATAAAAGTTTCTATCATCTTGATAATTTCATCAAGCTATCCATTCCAACACACGTTTTAGTTTTGAGACTAGCTATTAGGTACTTGCGGATTCTTCCTCGCTACCTGCCAGATAAAATCCTGTCGGAGTCAGTTTTGCCGTTACGGAAAATCGCCGGAACAAAAAGACAGACCAAAATTATAAAAATTGCTTTTTTGCTACCAGTGACACATATACAACTATTATATATGCAATTAGTTAAAACTTGTTATTTTGAAATTACATACATTCATTTCGGTTTTATTTGTTTGTAGTTTTTATTCTAAAATAACAAATGGAACAGACAGACAAACAAAAATGATAAAAAATGATGTTTTGTTATTAGTAAAGATTAATAATTATAGGTTTTGTTTCTTTAATACTATATATATATATATATATATGGGATATTACGAAATTGTTTTGGAGGTATCAAGTTCAAATTTGCTACAAAAATCAATCTCTCAAATATCTCGGCCGAGTTCGTTATTGGGCAATATCGGGTAAGTAGTTTCAAAATGGCGACCGTTCATACATTTAAAAAAACTATCAAAAAAGAGCCGTCATCAAAATTAATTTTAGGTTATAGATATAATCAGTACCTACAACTTTTGTCCAGAGCAATTTTTTATAAAATGCACAGATAAAAAAATAAAAATTAATAAAGAAAAATATTGATAAAACATGAATACTCAATATAAATTTGATGTAATTGTACATTTTCTGGAGATCTTAATATAGACCCTGATTAAAAAAATATATAGTATATTTATTGAAAAGAAATAGGCGAAAAAAAAATCTGCCTTGAAGTGGAACCCGAACCCTGTCTACTTTATATTTTACAGCCAAAACAAAAACCTCTAACCGCAAGGCTATGACACATACGACAATTTTATGTAATAACATGTAGTTATACCAATGAAAAGGTTGTACAAATTTCAATTCAATGAACTTTGAAAAATTTACCTTTCCGCTGACTATAGGCCATCGGGATTTTTTTAGTTTGCGATGTTCCGTACATTTTATTAGATTTTCCAAAATATGAATTTACTCATTGTCTTATCTGGATCATCTATAGCAAGTACCGGGTCCCAGATTATTGCCAGAAAAGTATCTTAATTTTTCATTTGATAAATATTTGTTTAACCTTATCTCGATTAATGATCCGTTTGCATTCGTAAATAATTTGAAGAATCCTTGTATAATGATCTGCGTGATGAGTTCTTAGAAGAATAATGGAATATCAATATTTTCTCTGAAAATTATTCAACCAAAATTGAGCTGCAAATATCATTATTTTTCTACTGCGTCAGGGAAAGTGGTTTCTACATAAGAAATACTGAGCTCATCACTATCAGGGAATAAATATTAGGATGCCTCAAGCTCCATCGGGATCCCGATTGAAGAGGCGGAAAGGATAATCCAAATTGGTTTTATGCACCAATCAATATTTTCCCCAAGGCTGTTACTTCGATTACTGCTGAATTTAGGAGACATATTAAATTATCCCTATTTTCTTGTTCCGCTCGAAAAGCTTATTTCTAGATTCTGAGCCAACTAAGAAGCTTTGTCATAATAAGTATTGTATGGAATATGAAATGAAGCTCATTTTGACCTAATGGAATGAGCTCAAATAAAACACTTGTTATTTATATAAGAATATAGAGATTGGATTAGATTTATACTGAATGTCAAGAAATGATAGATACAGGCAATAAGAATATACAAGCATTATAACAGAATGCGGTAAAATAGGGATAAATTATGTCAACAAGCTTAAAAACTATCGTTATCTTTCGTCCCAATTCCACGGTGGGTATAGAGGTTTCACTTGGTAATTTGATGTATTTTTTAGTTGAAGTCTAACTTGAATGAGAAAGCCTAATAAAAAATTCTAAGGCATTTTTAGACGAAATATTTTTTCTGGTTAAACTGTGACTTCAATATTCACCAAAATAATAATAAAACTGGCAGATAATATACGGGCGTTTTACATGGCATTCTTGCTATTCATGTACAATACCAAGCAATATATTTTTAAATTGGTGGTATTTTATGTAATCTTTTCGCAATACCAACCTCGAGATTTTAATTAAGTTTTCAGCATTATGTATAGCTTCAACAGTTCTATGTCTCAGAATTTACATGGACAGAAAAAGGCTTGAGTTATACATTGTAGGATAAATCAAAGTGGAAGTCTTAACCAATAAAGATTTCTCAATATTTTATCATTCAGAAGACCCTTTAGGTAATCGCTGACACTTTCAAATAAATCAACAAAACATTTCATATCTTGTTCCTCTAATAATTAAATATTTTCACTGCAGATGCCCATGAGTACTCCATAGATTTTTTTCGGTTGTCAAAAACACGTAATAAGTTGCTAGCTATATTAAATTTATTAATTCAAACTCTCTTGCCAAATAAAGATCATATCAAATTTAATCGAGGAAATTGTCAGATATCAAGTGGGGTGCTTCATGGATAAAAAAGCTGATGTGTCCTTAAAGCATTGCTGGCATCACTTTTATGGTGACATAAAAAGTACTGATCGAAGTAATAAAAAATAAATTGGAGAACGTATTTTTCCTCAATGAAGAAGTCCAAGCAAGTGGAATTCAATAGATAATAGGTAATACGTACTGAGGTGATTTCAGTTGGGATAAATTCAATATTAAGTGGAGATTGATGACAGTAGTGGCAATAAATGCGTTCAATTTATATTATACGAGCAGAAAGTCAAAAGGTTCAACTCTATTTTGTGCACCTTGGGTGTATTTGCAGCAGACATTTGAGGAAAATTGCGCATAAATTTTCATTTTAAAGCAAGTACGAAACTTGTATACCAGAAATGACCTCTCGTACCATATTGTGTTGTACAAATTCTCAACATATGGTAGTTTAAACCGAAGAAATATTATAATTTTCGTTGATAATTGTTGAGCCTATGAAGCCAAAAATAGTTGTTACTCTAGGTGCCATCTGCGATTCGTTTTGTCTGTCTGCTTGTCCTATTAAATCCATGAAAGCCAAAGTTTTCAAGATAAGCATTAAAAACAAATAAAATTGGAATTGTCAAGAAAAAAAGCTAAGATACTTGTTAGTGTTAAAGAAAAAGCTGCCAGGAATGCAAGTGCTTTTCACATCAAAGAATAGTACTGACATTTAAAATATTAACTAACTAATCCCAAAAATAGTTAAAGAAGTGACTCATGTCGATGATATTGACTTATCATAATTGAATCAATACTAAACTGGATAAGAAGCAATATGCCTCCGATTTAGGAATGAATACGAAATTTCAAGTCTCTAATAAGTATGGAACCTGATACATTGCTGTGGACTCACCTCTTCGACTCAACCAAAAGAAATAATAACTTTTTAAAAAATAATAGAATACCTACTGATTGTTCTACCAACCATTTTTTTTAATAAGAGATTTTCTATGTGGCTCATATACTTCTCAAGCGCTTCTTATTTATTTGAACTACTTTCCATTTTTACAATTTTAATTGGTCGTCCTGATGAGTTGGTTAGCGCATCTGAAAAGGAAGATTTTTCACTTAACTATGCATGTTGTGGAAAGCAATGGCAAACTGCTACGAGTAATTTGACCTTGTAATCATTTCAAATAGTGGCTGCTTTTCATAGTTTGTCTGTTAAGCAAGAACAATAAATTTAATAGACGATTCAATTATGTTTATATAAACATGAGCACACAAATGCTTTCATTTCAGAATATTCGGTGTTCGGTCAAGAACAGTCTTTTATGTAAGTATCTACTCTATCCAATTTTGTTGAAATAAGGCAGTATTATTTCTAGTCTTTTTTGTAAGTATCTACTATATCTAATTTTGTTGTAATAAGGCAGTATTATTTCTAGTGTTAAGGGACTAATTTAGCACAAACTTGATTAAATTTAGTAAGTCCAGTGGCGGCCCTTCCAAGATCCATACTTTTTTAGATCATTCATCCAAAAATACAACTTTTTGCCCCTTCATCTTTAATCGTATCTTTTTTAGATCTCGAGCACTAGAAATCCAGTTAATCGCATATCCCTGGACCACACAAGAAATACGATGAAAAACATTTTTCTCGGGATGTCACCAACAAAAATAAAGTTAAGATAAAATCAGCACAATAACACCACAAATTAAACTTTAATATCATTACAAAATTGGGTAAGCAATCTCTAAGATCCCTATTTAGAAAATTATTTTTTTTGTTTAACACCCAGTTTCTTTAGAATAAAACATTTGCGGGCTCAAAGTGTCATCTGTTAAATCTAATCTAATTAAAATCTGGTATATAACTTCGCAATTTCTCTTAAAAACAGGATCTCCTTCCTGAGCTTTATATCTATGTAGGTGTGTCATAATACTGGAAGAAATAGGATATGCTCAGTTTGTGAACAGACCAAGCGAAGGAGGTATACAGTTTGACTATTTGCATTATTTGTATGGATATTCATTCCTTATAAATCGTAAACGTGCTCCGATCTTCCTGATTATAGAGGAGTATTGAGAATTGGCTCCATTGAAAGAAAAATCGACATTCAACATTTTTTCACCTCAAAAACTTGTCCCAAACTGGATGGAGGAGCCATTTTTTTCGAAAAGCAAAAATTTATGAAAATAAAATTAGAAATAGATCATATCCGGCAATGTTTGAATTGGAAAATTAAAAAAAAAAATCATTGGTTTCCGGTTCGATTTATAATAGTATTTTCGATATCTCTCTAATATTTTTGAAATCTCTGAATAAGTAAGTAATGTATTACTGGTGAATAATGGCGAGAGCAGCTCTGGTGGGGGGCACAATAGACCTCAAGGTCGCAGTGCAATGAACACCCCTTAAATCTACAATTATTGGTGAATGATTTTGATGTATAATGTTACTCCCGAAAAATACAAAATAATATTAATTCTATTAGTTCTGGTACTTTTGAAGCTGGTGCCAAAAGATTTCAATCTAACTACAACTGTTCAACTTCAAAATCACCAATACCAATAGAATTAGTTTTATTTAGTATTTTCCATTCTCAGATAAAGATTGACCTATTTGACGGTGCTGTTTCTTATTACCTTTTCCCAACTAAATAGAGACAAATCTCATTAAAATCATCTCATTATATCACCCTTTCAATAATCTACAATGTAGCTAATTAACGAGAACTTTGAACTTCTAACAATCCTTAATTAAAGAGGAAATAATTAGTTATTACTAATAATTGATGTCTTAGCCTCTTACGTCCAAGCAGACGTAATTATTCTCTTTTGGAGCTCAAAAGTCTCGGAAAGATCACTGCTGCACTCTGACAACCCCAAGACATGAGACTTGTTAGATAGCTGGTGATGATTAAGACCATCTACATGAAGATTTTTAAAGCTGCTTCCGAGATATTTGTGCTGATTATCAAGGCGAATTGTCCGGACTTGTCCGTGTTGAAAGTTGATTCAAACACTTACCTGAAAGAAAAAAATAAGTTACTAAATGTACTATCAGGATATCTGCTTATTGTATTATATAAAAGGTTTTGCCCTGTTCAATGGCACTTTAAATTTGATAGTTCTGGATTTAGTTCAGGTTTTCAAACAGAATTCTGATGTAGAATTTGGGATTAGTTAGAGAATCGACCAATTCGTTGGATAATAATCACAACATTTACGAGATAGTTAAAAATAATGTACTACTGAAATGTATATCTTAAAGAGATCTACAAAACAGCGATGGTATATCTGTATCTCTTTGGGTTGACCCACAATAACTTAGTGCTAACCATGCGAATCAGGAGCGGGTCTCCAGTATAAAGTAGATATATATTCAAATCATATTCTAAGAAGACTGGAATCAAGGACAATGCGCATCGTTCATATCCAAATCTCTACAATGGAATCAATAAAGAATCTACATGGAGGTCCAAGTATTGTAATATGAGCAGTGACTCAAGGGAATAGTATAATTTAGCTCCTACATTATTAAATAATGAGAATGTTGTTTATAATTAATCAGCAGATTGTTATACGCTAGATTTCTTGTTTGGAATCGTTTAACGTGAGTGAATTCTCTTAAATGGTATCACCGAAAAATTTCTAGCTATATTTTTTATGAAATTTGTTATACTAGCGTTGGAGATTGATAGACAATCCATGATTTATTTCTGAGGTTCCAGTTTGTACGCCTCAAAGGAATAAGCAAGTTCTGGATGAAACAATGTAATAAATCAATATTCAGATCTTGGGTAAAGTTATTCATTACATAACAAACACTCAACTGTTGCAGAGATACTATTGCCATCTATCTTCAATAACACTATACCTAACAATAAACTACCGAGGCTGAACTTGATTACAACTTCTCGTCGACACGTAATGTAGAACTTGGATCGATTTTAAACTATGAGACGAATCACCGTTCAATTTGAATCGAGCAGAAACTACCACAATATACTCTTATGTAATATGGTCCCGCCTCATTTCTCTACAGCTCATAAATTTCTATGTTTCCTTTCTCAGACAAACAATCGGCAAACTTGTCAGACATGGCATTAAGAACGGGAGGTCCTCCCCTTTCAATCATGCGATACGCAATAACATAGAACACAAAACGCCTCACTGCGGGAGAAAAGCTATTACGTAGGCCCTGCGCTACGACTATAGACTGCGATGTCTTGAGCAGGACACAGGCGGGGTGGGCTTATGTTGACGGTTGTATCGACTGCAGAATAAATATCAATCAACAGGAGATTCCATATACCTAAAACATTTCTCGTTAATGATTTCGAAACACATTTTTTATCAACCTTGAAGTCTTCTTACATTAGACTCTGTAAATTTGTTGATTATTATAGCTTCTTCTTGGAAGATTTTCACATTCATGCACACAATCTAAAACATAAATTTTAATACATGTTATCTTGCACTGGTACACATATAATATCTACTTACTCCCGATATTTAACAATTCCTCTAAATCATTACAAATAAATTATCTCTTGTGAAAGATATATTAATTGTTGCATCAAAACTGTTGCTACAAAATTTATAAAACGACCTCAAATATGAGAAGGGTAGCTCCCCTATATAATACTAATATACTTAAAATTCCGTAAAATAAATGAGCACCGCAATTCAAGCTGCTTTCTCCAGTTAATTAATTTAATTCTGTATTAAACGAATCATAAAATAGTTCAGCAAATAATAGAAGAAAATTCTTTTCAAATATTACTTTTGATTATGAATGAGCACGTTTCTACTAATCTTTGAGATAATTCTGTTCTTGTTGGTTGATGAAACAGCTCTTATTATAATGGGCACACCGAATACTTTGAATATCAAGGATAATAAGATACAAATAATTAAATACTAATAAAGGATAGACCCAAAAAGGCTAATAGATGGCGAGAGGAGCAGACCTTCCTACCAGTACTCAAACTTTGAAATACCTACTAGGTATACTAATTCTTACTGATTCGATTTTTCAAAGTTCACTTATGCCACACTAAAACATATGACTTCGCAGTATTCATCAGGTACATAAAAGGTCATAAGAAAGATTCTTTGATGTAGCCGTAAAGATATCTACTTTTTGTTTTGTTTTTTAAATTAGCTCATACGTTAACCTCACTGTTTCTCATTATATCAAAAACACATAAATTGTTGAGTTTTCTTTCCATTAGGAAGTTAAAACCAAATTTGAGGTCACCTATATCATTATTTTATACTTGAAACTTACATGTTAAGCAATAATTAATACTCAAAATGTCATCCATTAGGCTCTTTACAATAAACTGGTCAATTCGTAACTTTTTTATTCATCATCCTATATCGTATACCCTTCCACATCGTCCAAGCTTCTAGTGAACCTAGCTGTCTTTTATTTACCTGAACATAGTTCTAGGGTCATCGTCTTTCAGTTCAAATGTAATTTTTTTCTATACTTGAGATCTATTATGTGTTCATCAATCATTTTTTAAGATGTTCCATTTAAATACTTTGTGTACCTTTGCATCGTTGAGCTATTCTTTTGGTTATATTAATCGCAAATGTCATTTACATATTTTCATGAATATTAGGTACTCTAATTTCTTTCCAATTGAACTTTATTATATTTTGTTTAATCGTTTGTGATACCACTGAGTTGCACAGTATCATGTTTTTCATTATAATACCAAAGATTAGAAACACCATAATACCTTAGTCAATATAAGCCTCGTTAAACTACTCTTTTTTACCGACAAACGCAAATGGAGAAGGTATACAATTTGACTGACGCTTTTTTTTGATTTTTTGATGATTTTTGATTTATTTGGAAGAAGAGAAATGGTACCAAATTCGTAAAAACTCAAATCCGAAATCTCCTTCTTTTCAAAAAAACAACTCCGAATGGGTGAAAGGGGCAAGATCGAAAATTTGAGGTGGCATAATTGAAGACTGATAAATACTCGGAAACGTTTGAATTGATCATTTTTTCAAAATAGTTACGGGTTTCGAGTTACTACGATGTTACAATCTCTAATATGTGTATTTTCGCACTGTGGAAGGTGCAATTTCCTTCGAAAATTGAAAATCTATGGGAACTTTATGAAAGACCAGATCTGTAGCATCATTTATACTTAACATTTTTTTTCTTTGAGTTACGGTTTTCCAGTTACAGCTGTGGTAAAATGCTAATATCTAAAATACCTATGCGTATTTCCGCCGCGATGTTTTGAGATCTCTAAATAACAAGTTCCATACCACCAAAGAATATACGTGGGTAATATCTTCATTGGTATTAGTGAACGGTCAACGATTTTCGTGACTAACGTTACACTCAAAAGTGTGAAATAAATATTTTTAACAAAAAATTGGACCGACGTTATTAGATGGTGCACTGAAAAATACAAAACAATATTAATTCTGTTGGTGCTGGTATTTGAAAAATTTGGTGCCAAAAGTTACCAATCTAACTGCTACTGCACAACTTCAAAATTAACAGCACCAATAGAATTAACATTATTTTGTATTTTTTCGAGCACAAACTAATAACGTTGGTCCAATTTTTTGTACAGAATCTTTATTCAAAATTCTCTTTAGTCACATTTCAGATTGCTATTTGTTATTTAATCTATACGCATCCATCAGTCGGTGATAGTTTTGGGCTTAGCAATGTTTCCGAACGGCGAGATATAAAACAGCAGTAAAACAAAGGGTTCGTCTCGGCATTTTATGATGAACGAATATTTCTGCTAGCTAGAATTGTTCCACAGGGGTGGCCACACATTAAATCAGAAATAAAACTAAGAATGAAAAGGGCCACAGTCTGTTGTATATTTGTGTGAAATGTTTGAGTTGCCGGATACAGAGGAAATGATATTTCTTCCATAGAGTATAGAGAATTACCTTGAGTAGTCAGAAACTTCATTGATCAAAACAAAAGGATGAACCAGAAATAATGAAATTGCATCACAACGTATTAATCAGTAAGAAATCACAACCCTGCCTTAAACTTTGAGCATTTTCCAGCACTTCTGCTCTTATTTATTTTCGAAATTCCATTCAAATACAGATTATATACTTACGTATATTTGACTTGCTTCATAGCTTACTTTGACAATTTGACCCAAAAATTCCAGACCAATGATATAATATTGTAGTGTAGGTACCAGCGTCAGATTTTGTTTCAATGTATTTATAATTTGTTTGATTTACGGATTATACCTTCAAGACTAATACAAAAGAATCACTTAGCCTTCAAACTATATATTTTAGATAGCGTTACTGGCATTAGAGGGCAGTTTTTTTCAATCGCGCGTCTTAGGAAGGAATACGCGAGCCAGACATGCGCCTTGGGAGATTGTGCAACCACCAAAACATCTGCAGTCTTAGCCATCCGTATTTTTGGATTAAGGAGTACTGTTGATAGACTTCATGCATCAGGTGATAACATTACCAAAACTAGTTTATTGTGGACGTTTTTGTCGTGTTCGCAGAGCCATTCAAAAGAACTGTTAGGTAGGTATTGTGATGACCTTCCTTAACCGGGAACTTTTAGACTATCTACTCTATAGCTCTGGCCTAGCCCATTGGAGATTGAAAAACGGTTTTGGAAGTTTTCAGAAGAAACTAAAAGTTTCTAAGGTTTAAGTGCGCAACAAGAAACTTCGGCTTACTTAATCAGGCAGCTTCCTTCTGAATATTAAATTAAATGTGGAAGAAACGTCCAATTGACCAATATTCTGAAATCCCAGTCCTTCCAATTTGTTGGTGTGAGATTGTTATTTTCGAGCATAACAAATGTTCTGTTCGTCTGGCAGAGGGCTCTACCATATGAACCTTAATGGGTAGACTGAATGTGTATCTATATTTTTAGTATAACGAAATCGGTCTGTCCGTTCGTCTGTATGCTGGAAGTATCTCATGAACCATAATAGTTATCTACAGAAATGGAAGTTTCAGAGAATGTGTATTTCTATTACCTACCACTATAACTACAAATACTAAACGCGGGTGGAAACGTGCAGAGGAGGAGTTCGACACAGTCTCATAGGTCGTTTTTCGCCATAAATGACTGCACGATATTTTGGGCAAAGAGTGGTCTATCACTCTGTCATCCATCTGTAGGTATTCCATGAACAGTAATAGGTGACAGTGAAATTTATCGCATTTGTTATTATATAGTTTGATATATTTCTTGGAACATGTTGTTAGTTCATCTAAAGTAATTGCTTACCCATTAAGAAATTTTCACTTGTAAAACATTACCCCTGTCAGCTGATTAATATTACAACTGATGTGTAGGATAGTGCTAATGATTCTGATGAAAAAGTTCATGTAAAACACTTGATCATCCTGTTTCAACAATCATTTGCAGTTAAACTATTGTTGACACCTAGACTCCGGGTAAGTGTTCGAGTCATTTTATTAGTATATTTTTTCTCATAGCAAAATCAGTCCTTATCTCTGAATTTTCTTATCCTATAAGAACCTTTAGCTAAACTACTTAGAAAATATTACCTTCGTTACAACTACAATTGAGATAAAAGTTAGTATTTAAGTTTATATATGAAAGGAGAAGATAAATAATAAAATTAATATAAATATGAATTATTTTTCTATAGCTTGGTAGATATATATTTTTTCGCATATACCTTCTATTTACTTTTTATGAACTCTTTTTACTCTGTCCAATAGATAGTTTGAACGCACGTTTCTCATTTTAATTTATCCGACAAGTCCCTGCTCAACAAATAATACCTCACTGACCAGCAGCTTCTACGACTTTAGTAAACTTTATTTCACTAGAACTGCCATAAAAGACGATACTTTGTTGTTATTTATTGATCACAATCACTCATAATTGTAAAATTGGTATATATAAGTATAAAAAAGAAAAGGAGAGACTGCATTAAGAGACTTTAATACATAGGGGCTATGTTTGATGTTCGGTTACCACTTAGAAATTAATACATATATTATCATATTTTGAAACTGGTCATAATTGAGGTGATGAACTTAACATAATAAACAGCAGCAAATCATATGAACATTTCACTCTTTTGTTTATCATAAATATATTATTCTATTCTTCGCATTGCATTCTTTTGATGAACTCGTCACATATTTTATTGAAAATAGATACCTACCTAATACGGAAACTGAATCGAGTTTGGATTATGTTTTCTATCTTGATATAAATATTCTCTCGGAATATACACTTGATTAACTTTGTATTGTTTGATTTGATATGTAGCACTGGAAATACCCGAATGGCCCTACCGGTAAACGGTGAACACATACCTACCGGTAATATGTAATTGCGAAACATTGCACATATATCTTGCGGTAATGCTGTTCCAGCATATTTCTATGGAATAGTTGTTGTTGTTGTTGGCAAATATTTGGTCGGTAAACATATAAAATCGACCCGGCAGCATATTAACAAGGAATGCAATTAATTAGGCTGCGTGTAACTACCTAATATTATAAACAGTAAAATTTGTCACAGTGTCGAAAATATAGTGTTTCTCACATTAGCAGACACATGAAGAAACACGTTGATGTTCTTTGTCAACATAGATATTTACACTAGTATGTAGCAGCTGGAGAAACATTATTATAATGCAGTAATATTCATAATTATCTCAAGTTAGGATAATGGAGATGGTAGTGAGTTCTTTTAGTTGGAGAACTAGTGTGAAAAGTGATGACTTCAGAAATTGCGATATTTTCTAAACATAAAATTTCAAAATTTGTATGAAAACTTAACCAAGGTGGACCAGAAACAACTGTGGAACGAAGGCAACACAATATATCGAGCTATCAAAGAAAAACTCATTCGAAGTGTTCATTTCAAGCTATCATTTTGTCAAATAAATTTTGAGCTTAAAACAATTTTCCAATAATTAAAAAGAATCTTAAGGGTGCGCAAACATGGATCAAACGATTTGCTTTATGACTGCAGTTTTCAATATTCAATTATAGCAAAAAAAATAATTTTCGAAATTTTGATTAATTTTTTTTTTGGAAATGGGCAAACGAAACTGCATGGCAAATTGGGCCAAAAATGTTCAAACGATCGATGTGATTTTCAATCGTTTTTTCCAACTTTGCGGTACCAACTTCACACAGTTGTCATTTAGTGCGAAAATTTGAACAAACAGGTGATGTAGAAAACTTACCACGGTCCGGCCCTGGTCGAATTGTTCTTACTCCGGAAACTATCGAGAGAGTTCGTGAAGGTGTAGTAGAGCACCCTGAGACCTCTAGCACACATTCCCAAGAACTGGGCGTTTGTCGCACTATTTTAAAAATAGACTTGCATTTACGGCCATACAAAGTTCAGTTTACTCAAAATCTACCACCTAGAGACTATGAGTCACAATACAGTCATGCAATATTAAAGCCCATTTCGTTATGAACGGATTGGGTAATAAGCAGAATTTTCGTATCTGGGCATTAGAAAACCCCCGTGTCATCCATCAATGACCACTTCATGAATGGCAAAATGTTGAGTAGCCTACTATCCATATTTATTTATTTATATATTTATTCAATTATACGGGTAATCCCCATGAGGAAAAAAAAATATACAAACAATAATGAACTTAAACTATAAAAAATTATAAATGAGTACCTAAAACTATAAGTATCTAAGATTAAAGATAAAAAAATAAATGGACAGTATAACATTATATTTTAACACTGTTTTATGAAAGTATTCAGTGAAATACCTAAAATGTCACAATTTAGATGGTTGGTTTCACGCATAAACCTACTATTGTAGGCTCATATTTTCAACATAGACCTTTGCGGGTCTGAGAGGAAAGGAAATCGACGATTCATAGGCGTGCAGCTATTAAAAATAATTTATGTAGGTATATTATAATGCTTTATAGAATCCCTATCTGCACGCCCATACATGAGTCACTATCTACAATTTTGGTACTATGCTTATAAAGACATGGGAGAATAGTAGCTAGCCATAGTTCGTATGGTACAGGCACAGCGAAGAGATCATGGTTCCTTTTTGATCGAACTGGTACTCGGAATGTGACTTTACATAGTAAATCATTGTAGTTGTTGTCTCCTGATATAGTTTTCAGATTGAAGAGGCGATTCTCCACAACAGACCCATATGAACACAAAAGAGATCATCAACAACAATGCAACCATTCTTCATGATATACCGGCATGAGGGTCATCATTACATAGGTATGTCCTGGCAAGTAGTAGCAATTTGCTTCGAAAATAGCATATTACCAACATATATATACAAACAACATACTACAATCAGCATCGTCGAAATGCTCAATTAGCAGACATTATCAGTTATATACATATATCTACATATTGTCAATACCAGAGTTTTACAAATGCAGCCTGATATACAAGCCGTTGATGATCGATGAAGCACTTCACGTGAGATTGTTGAAATTTCTGTTTGAACATTGTGTTTCATGATGCTCTGTACCAAGCACATATATATAAATATATATATATATACATGCGTGAGTTAGAGCCATCCATCCTATCACAATATTTGCATAATTTGGACAGATGCAGTGCCACTTCTGCTTACAAAACTGTTTGTCGAGCGAGAGAGACAGACCCATGTTTCCAATTGGTGGAATAACTTTGCTAATGTCTGCAATACAGGAATGATATACCTATACCTACCGGTCAGAGAGAGAATCGGTGGTTTTAATTATTATGCCCCATGTTGTCGACTGATTGAGTACTAAACTTGAATTGCCGAAGTGTGTATTGTTCCGGTATTAGACTATGTTTTCGGATTTAGTTTGAATGCAGAAATCATACAGCACCAAACAATTTTGTATGGAATACATACACCAGTAGTCGAGTTCCTATTTGATGCACTTTTTAGAATTAACTATTTTTATAGCTTTGTGAGACAAGCATCTGCGAGCAAGGAACTCACACAATATAATTAGAGGCTTTTCAGTTGATTTTTTGTAGCTTAGCTAAAAAAAGATATTCTGATATACCAACCAAGTTAAAAAGTATGGTGAAGATTTGATCATATCAATATGTCCGTTCTTACCAAAAGCACATTATAGAGTCTTTATACTGTGCCAAAAGGCAATTAAGCAATGCCTAATGAAGCAATTCCTAAGGAAAGGCGTCAACTTACCATCCATTTCTGTAACTTCTAAGCTTATAATTGTCACAATTTTTGACAATTGTTTGTGGATTCTAGACTCAGTTGTCGGTTTGCATTTTAGTTATTTCATATTTGATCAGATACGAGAGCAGATATTTTGCATATTTTCACGCTGGTTTCGAATGTTTCTAATGAATTTCAGTGAGTACTAAGTATCAGACTAATATCACAAAATGTCAGTTGTCAATTCGGTATCCCAACTTAAGGCAGCGCCATATGTCCTTTTTGTGCTGGGTAACTGCGTAATATTTTGGAATTAAATTTAGGCATTACCATGGCGTTACCTAGTGTTGGTGAGGAGAAACATGTAGAGTGATGAATAAAAATATTAACTCATCATCAGATAAATATTTGTTATCTTGACGTTTTGTGATAACATAAATAATGTATTAATCGGGTGTAATTTACCTATGACTTCAAGCTTTGCGTTTGAAATGAATGATTTATAATCTGCAAAATTAAAAATATTGCAAAAACCAAATCGAGAAGTATCACGTGTTAATTAGGTATTTATATGGTGCCAAAATGGTGTCAAAATCAAAAGCTGGAAAAAATTATTTAGTTTTAAAGTTTAAAAGCTCTGCGATGGTTAATATATAGGGTGTTTATTAAACATGCGAAAAAAATATTTGGCTTATTCCCGGGAATATTGTGAGAATAATTTGTTCTTAGATGATAATTGAAGAGATACGTTGTTTCTAGGAAACAGGGCGAAATGGACTTCACTTGTATCCTGCTCGATCTCCGGACTTGAACCCCCTGGAACATATCCTATGAAGCCATCTGAAGTAATTAGTTTATTTCACTTGAGTGAAAATTTGGAAGATTTGAGAAATAGGATGATTGATGGGTCTAACTCAGAGAAACGAGCGATTGAAGAACTTTGAGTGTAATTTTTGGTAATAAAAAATTACTATCGTCGAACATCTCTCTTGCCCAGTATCTTCGAAGAAAAGTACTTTATAAAAATCATCACAGAACAACATATTCTAGGGAATAAGCCATTTAATCATTGCATGTGTAGAAGTGATGATTCTATGTTTCAAAATCATGAATCTTAGCTCGTGGCTAAACCTTACATTTCATAAGTATGCAGCTTCAGAGGGTCATTAATTAGCGGCTAATGATATGATGCAATAACTTGGTACATAGAGACTTTTTCATTTTGAACCTAATTACAATCTTATCTGTATTGGAACTTAAACACTCTGGTATATCATTTTTTCTTTGAAAACTTGTGTCCAGCCTTAGATAATCATTTACAAACATATAACTGGTGATAAGATTAACATTAATCTCAATTGGTACATAAATTATTAATACTAAAGCTCAGTGCTACACATGAGTCTTCAAAAAAACTATTTAATTGAAGAGGAAAAGGATGCAAATATCCGTCTTAAGCATTGATGATATTGAGCACGTCATTATGATCTATAGCAATATAGTTTGTTTCACGAATGATGGCTTTTGCCTTGAAAACACGAGATATGGATCAATTCAACTGAGGGGAGTAAATCAGTAGCGTGAAGATTTCGAGATAAGATATGGTATTTAAATTTTTTATACGCTTCAAGAAAATTCATATAATTAGGGAGAAAAAAATATCGAATAACACCGATATATTTTTAACAATAATGCGGAATATAGATTTATTGCTTAAGTTATAAAATATAAATGTGTTCATTAAAATTCTTTGAAATGTTACTTTCAGTTTGTGACGCCTATGATATAACGATTGTCTTGCGTTCGGACAAACGAGCAGCACCCTATCATGATATTGAAGAAGAAAAGCTTGAAATACTGATGTCGTAGCTTTGATCGACAAACAATAGTACATAATACATGTACGTAGCTTGTGAATGATAACAGACAAACGCCATCATTCGGGAAACAAACTATAGCAGCTTGTAAAGTATCTAGGACTAAAGTTGAAAGTTTAACTACTTTACTTGATACTTGCGGGACAGTGGGGTTTTGAGGTAGTAAACTAGCCCTCTATCATCACAGTTACTAGTGAACTAGCTGTTTGTATACCTGTTTTTGTTTTTATATTCCCTAGCTCCGGGTACAACTGTGATAAATGAGGCAATTTTACTATATTATTGACGTTCCACTTACATACACACAAAACACGTAATATCCAACCCAACCTAACTTCACTAATCTTGATAGCTAGTTGGCTGTTGAGCGAGTGAGAAGCTTTATCTGTCGTCATCATCATCATCGCACTAGCCGAAACTCCGGCTTCTAAACTCGCCAACAAGCTGTTAGAACGTAAATTATCTCAATATCATCCAGACATGAGCGAATGGAAAAACATAATATAAAACAAAGCAAATATGTAATCAGAGTCTGAAATTTGGGTAAAAGTACGATAACATGTTACCGATGATATCGAGTTGAAAAGATTGAGAAATATTACATGACTGTCCCAACAGAGTAACTCGCTGGCTCCAACAAGTCACGAGAATAGGCAAAGCAAAATCATGGATAGACAGCAACGGCATTAGAAGCCATAAGAGAGATTGTCCAGCATTGTACAGAAGAGGTTTGAAAATATGAATGATGATGACTTGTTTTCATTGGATAAGAATGATTAAGGCAATGACGATCTAAATATTCTACCTATCACTACATTAAATTTGTCTTTAGGCTTTAATTTAGCAAAGACGGCGAGGTCCTATATTCCAATCTTCTGGATTCTTAGTTTCGTTTCTAATACTATGGTGTGTATTAATTAAACAAGGTTACATCTTTCAGCTGTGGAATAAAATTCCATTGGTGTTGAGCTCAACACAATGAGTTGTGCTATTTAATTCTACAAACAACAGTAATACTTATAATAATATATATATACTAATAATCTTTTTGGAGTTCACAACCAAATGGTTGACTATATTTACAAATTCTAGTGGTTGCCCAATTGGCCATAGTGAGGCTCTTCTATCAAGAAGTAGGTATACCTCTATAACTATTGGATATAATCTTTTGAATTTTGTCTATCTAATTCAAATATGGATTATGAAAAAAGATCCGATTGCCATGAATTGAACCAGGGTCCGATAAGCTTTCTGAATGATAACTTATCTAACCACTACACCATCAGCTCATTTGACTTGACCAGGTATGCAATATGTCGTTAGTCGTTAACTATAAGCAAGCTGCTGGTAGAAGTAAATTTTCTTTATTTAATCGATTGTCCTTGTTTCAGATATTATAAATTAATTTGAGTATTGTGTAATCCTTCTTCGTATAAACTTTACCTATACTGGATCACATATTCGTTCGTGAACGCAATATGTTTTGCAATGGGCCCAAAGTATTCTCTTCACTTATTAATAGATAGATATGAATATATCGTCATAATCTCTTTAATCGATGATATATCCTTGACCCTGAATTTGCGTACAATATAATGTAATTCAGGGAGAGATGCCCTACCTAAGGACAATTCTCACTAGAAAAAACAGTTTTGTAGTTACACATATAATCAACTTTTATTAATTAAAACAATCATAATATATGTGTATATATATATAATAAACATAAAACTAAAAAAAGAATTTCTCTCTCGCCTGTCTCGGTGAGATGCCCCAACTATTAGGTACAGATGCCCGACACAATATAACCGTTCAGAAATTATGTTGGCTTGTTTTTGAGCTGTTTTGGCTTTTCTTTTTCGTATTTCTACTCTCACACATAAATTACATTTTTCTGTGTACATAGTGCATGCTTCGTGTAACCATTTCAAGCAACTAGTATCTACCTTGTACCCAGACAACGGTTTCCTTTGTTTGAGAATAGGCTTCAAGACATTCGACAAATTCTTCGTCTTCACTTCCATTCAAAGAGCTCTCTGGACTAAAATTGTGTTTCTATTGCGTCTTATGCCTTTTCGTACTCTTGTATAGTGAGAGCCGGACATTAGACGAGTTTGTGTCAGAGATGTCCAAGTCCAAATCTAATGGTTTTTGTAGTTTTTTTTGTTTACAATTTTTCATTATAGATACTTTCTCTCAATTTTTGAAAGCGCATGGAATCTTTCAAGACCTCTACAGATAGTTTTTCTCTGTTGTTTCAGGAGTACGGGAAATGGGCGTATTTCCGACAAGAATTTTGAGGGCGTTATATCTGAAGT